>OX375878.1:13933698-14679532 GCA_947359465.1 Metellina segmentata
AGGATAACAAGCCGTAATCAGATGTCGAGCATCCACCCCGCTTGCACGACTGTCTTTGATTGGTCATAGTTTCGAACTCACAACTTTACAGGTTGCTAATCCGTTGATCTTTCAACTGGGGTACAGCGGATCCAAAATCTGTAGAAAAGGGCTCTTAACTAAGATGTACATTTTTAATAACCTCTATCACCAACAGATTCACATAGTCTAACATTTGAATAAGGTTTGCAGAAAAAGGTGAAAGAAACGTGGCTACTTGTGAGCTCGTACAAGCTATCTGCGACTGTAATGCTAGCTGAGACGCAATGTGTGAATCAAACTTTACATTGCTTCTTATGACGACGAAATATTTCAATCGGTCTTTCTTCGGATTTCGATAATTATGATAAAAAAAAAGAGGATATTACTGTGTAAAATTAAATTTAAATAAAAACATGTGATGTAAGAACAATTAAAAACTAATGACAAATTGACAATCGACAATGCCGATTATGAGTTTTCTTGGAGTTTAGCATGAACTTGGTCAGTGTTTCTGAAATTTTAAGTAAAGATTGAGTATAACAGATATAGTTATAACAAAGTTGTGTCTTTCGTTTTGTAAAAATGTTTCACGATTTCAAGTACAATTTAGCTCTTGTAGCAGAAGGATTTTCCAGAATTATGTGAGTGAACGAAAGCTCTCTTGCACTCCTTCTTTAGTAACTTAAAGATTCTTTAACGCCTAAAAGTAAATTATTCCTTTTTGGTAAACCCCTTCAATCGTCATAACTATTCAGAAATGTTCCTTAGTTACAAAGCAATAAATATATTTTCTCGCAAACGTCTAGATTGCAAACAAAACATGAATACCTAAAGTTTGATTCGGAAAACCTAAAGAGTCAGTAACAAAACCTAATTTTTTGCTAGTTTTATGCGGTGCCAATAATTAGTTGCAATCCAAATCTGTTTATAGAAAATAATAATTTATTAATATACTTTAATGTGACTAATTACTACATTTATTTTAGTTATTTAGTTATTTTTCATCTTTATTTTGAAGTCGCATTTGCGTCAAGTCCTAAATAGTTGTTTCCACTATGCTTGCTGTATCGTTACATTAGTAATTAGATTAGATATCTTCTCTAGTTTGCATTTTTTCTAGGTTTTCTGATCGTTTGCATTATTAGGTGCACACATCCGGTTTTTCAACGTGCGACGCCGCTTATGCAACGCAAGTGTGGTCTGAGATACATTAGATCCAATGGAGTAGTGCACACATGCCTCCACAGCGGCAGCGGCGACGCACGTCCAACTTGCGTGCAATTTGTACCACAGTTCCCCACCGCGTCAAATCTTGCAGTACACGCTTCTCCGGTCAGAAGTACCTTGTTTTCATAAACAAATGGAATATAAATAATAGTAATTAATAAATGGTTGTATCCAGTAACGTCTACAGTGTAACAAAATATACTTTTTTTTACACTAAGTAAACGAAATAAACGCGTTTTCTTCGATAGAATATTTATCGCAAATAGCGCGAAATTAGAACTTGCGTCATTTCAGGGTTATGTGTGTATAATTGGGCTTCGGTGCTTTAGCGGCGCCAAACGTTGAAAAATCGGATGTGTGCACCGGACCTATATCTCCAATTTTTATTTTGAATCTAACGTATCAGAATTCGTGGTGTCATTCTTGTATTTTCCGTTGTTGATATGGCTTTGTACTATAAAAGTTATCGGTAAAGTTTCTCAGTAGTTAATATTTAAAATTGAATTTTTTTTAACAAATCAATTATTTTTGTCATTCTTGTGTCTCTCTCGTTACTGCTGTGGTCGACAAATATTTAGAATACAAGTTAACGTATCAGACTTCTTGTTATTATAACATTTTCGCGTTCTTTTATTTTTGTACAGATAATTGAAACAAAGTATCGTTTCCGACTACATTCATGATCAGATTAAAGCCGAATTGAAATAGGTTTGGTATTAAATTAACATCAGACTGCAGCAACACATCGGTCTATTGGCTACGGTCCAGGATCAATAACTAAGGGAAAGATCGAAGGACCAAACCACGTAATTACAAAAAATGGAATTCAAATAGAAATCGCAAAGCGACACGCAAAGACCAGACACAGCAGTTTCACCGCTCTCGCTGGCACTTCTGATTTGTCTGCGCGTGACATTTTGCGCAATGTGCTTCTTATTCCAATTCACCTTTAGTGTGCTATATAAGATAATTCATTAAAAATAATAGATAATTTTCTAATTTTTTTGTATCGATATAGCCGATTGACAAATCTTTTATTTTTTTATCTCAGACTAAAATGGCGATATTTTTAGTTACAATGTTTTTGAAATTCCAAATACTGTTCACAAATTGAAGATGATTTTCATTCTGCATAAATCTCATTGGCGGAATAAAAAAAGTCGTTGTTCTAATGCCGTGATTTTACCCTTTCGATCGATCTGTCTTGGAAACAAACACAACACGAAAAATCTGAGAAAAAAAAATCCCCAACTAAAATGGTGATCTTCTCCACAGAACGGGAAGACCCAAATGGGTTTTTAATTATTCCTACTTTCTTTCAAAAGATCTCGGTCGCCAATGATCTTTAACTAAATTAACGAAGCGAACAGCCAATTAAAGCTAATGACCGCAACATAAGCAAATAAACTTCTTACCGCATTTTATTATCTTTAAATATCATTACAGTGGCCTCAAAGCAAAACCCTCGCTCAGGAGAGGAGGAGGGGGGTGATTTTAATCCCATAAGATGGCAAAGAACATGCATACGAAATTAAACGCGCTGCCGAAAAGGACGAGAGAGAAAACCGCTATTACGAGGGACAGAGGGATTATTTCTTTTTGTTGTTGCATAGTTTTTGCAAAATCGTCGTAATAACCGTCCGTTTTCTTTCGTTAAGAAGTGGACGATGGATTCTTTCAAGTTTCGGGGGGAGAAAAGAATTTTCTCTCATTTCTTTAAAGTTTCTTCTTCTTTTTTTTTTTTGTTTTGTTCGGTTTGTTCCGAAAGGGGACTTATTTTCGAAGAAGCTTGGAATATTTTAATGCAGATATAAGGAGATGGGAAGGGAATATTGCGAGCTGTTTTGCATATTCATGATTTTTTCATTATGCTGCGGAGAAGCTTTTTGGAGACTTGATAATCTATCCCATGACAAAAGATTCGTTTAGACATCAAACTGCCCTCAAATGACTTAAAAAATACGATTGGCGGTTTTTTTTTATTTGCTCAAATGATAATCAGACTAGTATGATGATGATGATGGGTGTGATGATCAATCATTTTCGAATAAAAAATTTTGCTCATTTCAGAGTTTCGTCATTAAAATATTTTTTTGATTTAAAAGTTTTAACTGGTCAACAACATTGAATTTGACAGTTACCCTTAACAGATATTTTCTTTTATTTATTTCTCTAATGATATTTTATAGTATTATAAAAGTATCTTATTGATTTTTTTAAAAAGTGAACGCTATACACACATGTTTATCAATTAAGAATGTAATCTGAGATGAATCAATGACGAATGAATACATTCCACAAGCTATGTGGGATAAAATAGGAACCGTCACATACACTGCCCTATAATAATGGACTGGACAGCAAGATGCGATGGTATATGGGAAAGAACACATGATTTAATAGAGGGATAGACCCCCACGTGCTGCAATTACACTAGCAACCCTTCTGGGCATACTTTCAACAAGGTTTTGATACCAGCTATGGGTATTTGTGTCCATTCCTGCTGTAAGAATGTCGCCAGCTCAGCCGTATATTTCGGACGTGGTTCCCTGGTCCGTAAGCGTCGATCTAACTCGTCCTACAACTGTTCTATGGTGTTTAGGTCGCGACTATGAGCAGGCCAGGGAAGGAGTTTTACATCCATCCTACTCAACAGAGGCTGCAACTTGACATGAAGCGTTGTCGTCCTGGAAGTAACATTCGTCCATTCCATAAAATTGCCAGAGCGTAGGAATAATCTGATTGTTCAAAATGTTCACGTAGGCGTCGGTGTTCAATTTAACAGGAACAGCATGCAAAGGTCCCAGGCTATACCACGAGAAACACCCTTAACAAGTAGGCAGTGTTTATACAAATCCGCTGGCGTCCGGTCCATTATTGTAGGGCAGTGTGTGTGTGGGTATACCTTCCACAAAGTTGTCATACGTCTTTTCACGATATTCTTTAATTTACTGTTGTATTGCAAGGGACTTAATTTTTATCTACTACTCATATTTTACTGTTGTATTGCAATGGGTAAGCTGGTTTGTCAAAAGCACAAGCAACCTGTATGTTTTAGGGGCTGGAGATTCGATTCGTGTAGCTTGCCTTATCTCCCCTCTGTATTACTAAACTTTTCCTTTTGTGTACGTTCATTACTTTATGTTGCCTGTCCTATGTTTACGCCAAATTGGACAAATATTGCCCTCGCTCTATAAATTAAACCAATCATATAGCAAGACATAGTTCATTATAAGAAACCAAAACTTGTCATCTCACTTAATCCATTCGCCTTGTGTGCTGAGCTCAGAGAACACACTCAGCTAGTAAGCTTGCTCTGCTCGATATAAATGCATATAGTTTCAATACTTAGCATCCAGATGTCACTAGTATTGTACACATTCTCAAATGAAATGTAGACATGTGACATTGGTAACTCCATTAGTGTATCTCCCATTAGATACCTCTGGATCGAGAAAAACAATTTATTTCTTTATCATATTTTGCTGCTCTCAAAATCTGTCAAAGTTGATTCTAGTTGTTGGTATTGTAGACTGTTCAGCTTTTCACTTATTTAGAAGAACGTGTTGAGATACCATAGTCACCAATCGTACTTTGGCAACAGAATTGGTGAGTTCAATGCTTTCAGTATTATGCATGTAAGTCTTCAGAAATAAACTTTATTATTTTTATTGCATGATTATTTTGTCCATTATTAAGTTTCCAAATGCCCTGCGAGGGTGCTTAAATATGATTCTCCACTTAGCTCTGAGAGCATTTTATTCTCCAGGTGGTTTTTAAGAGACTTCAAGATCTGACTGATTTTCTAATGACCAGATACCTAGTCATCAGGATGCTGCCGATTTCTTAGTAATGACGCTATAAATATCTGGTTGTCTCGGCCATCAAAATCTTAGTTTTTCAAATGATGAGGTGTTTTGTCGAGACAAGCAGTTTGAGGGTTAAATATGACGTCACTGCGTTAGTACCAAAAATACCCCACTTTCTACAAAACATAATTTGATTGTTTAAGAAATATCTTATAATTTAACACTTGACAGGATAATATGCATACATTCTAGTTATTAATATATACTTTCAGGTAAGGTAATTTTAAGTTACGTCGGACTAGAGCAACACGGGCTATTTAAGACGGTCCGTGATCAGCCTCCTAAGGGAAACATCCGATAAACTTTCCGGAGAAAAGTCATTGCTTGCGTTGGCTTCTTAATATGGGGTTTATTTCTTCTAAAAGCCTGATTCAACCCATAATCATAGGACCCCGACTTACATTTGGACCAACACAATATAATTTTCAAAGAATGAATAACTAAGACAGCGAAATTCCGACTATTTCTTTATATCTTTCCGCAAACCTACACTCCATATACAGAATACGGTTAGGAACAGTTTTAGGAACTCGCAGCTTTTTGCTTCGCTAATGGTCTTCGAAGCTTCAAATCTACAAGAAAGAACACAAAGCTAAATTTACGTCGTGCATTTTTATGTTCTGTCGCTAGCAAAGTGGACATCTCAATATACTGTCATGTGTGCGTGTGAGAGAGAGTACTCATGGTTATGTTTGGTTTCTTGATATGTGGTTATATCTTCGCAAGGCCTATTTCCACCCAGGTATCTAGGTTCACGATTTAACTTATACCAACGCACTGCAACCTTTAAAGAATTAATAACTCAGGCAAGGAGCTCACAGCTTTTTGTTTCGCTAATAGTCTGTCAAGCATCACAACTTCAACAAAGAACACAAAGCGAGAAAAAGAGTAGCTAAATTTTACATCGCGGATTTTCGTGCTCTGTCAGTAGCAGGGTCTACTTCTGCATATACTGTCATGAGAGAACTCATGGTTATATTTGGTTTCTTGATATGCGGTTTTTTCTTTGCAATGCCTGTTTCTACCCAGGGATCGTGGTTCACGATTTACACTTGAACCCACACACCGCAACCTTTAAAGAATGAATAACTAAGGCAATGCAATTATTTAAAACACTCGTTGCGGATATCCCGGACTACATTTCCGCAAACGTACACTCCACAGAGAAGTAGTATAAAGAGGGTTCACTGCCATAGGACTAGCAATGGACTTCTAAATAACATGGGAAATTGCATAGACGCTGGCGCCCCCGGCGGGGGAGCCGGATAATTCTATAGCGTCAGATCCAGACCTCGTTTCCATAACAACTGAACTAGGTTGCCACAACTATCTCAGGCTGTTTTATTCTATTCGAAACCCAATTTGCATTTTTGATTAAAAGCTAAATATTCTTTAAATATTTTTTAGCATAAATGCTTTATAACAGCAATTTTTTAATGTTTTCCGAGCTTAAAAAACCCCCCTTTATTTATGAAATCTTACTACTGTATGAACTTTTTCTTTCACTTTAGTTTATTCTTTTAAGTGAATTCTTCTAAAATAATATTCCAAAACATTTTTGATTAGGAAAATTGTTGATCTTTTTATAGTCTAAAGTATTATTTGAACGTAAAGGTACATAATTTTTTTTTATTAACTTAATACATCAATTAATTTTTGAACAAATTATACAATTTGATAAAGGAATAAAAATGAAGTACTGTTTATATCTGAAACTTGGGAAGGTGGTAGCACGGAAAAAAATAATCATGGTATTTTCACAGAACTGTTCAAAACAGCCTTCGCTGCATAGTCAAACGGGTGTGTATTCCGTTGACTTAACAACGGAATACAAGTTGCACGGTTAAGACACTCAACATGAATGCATCTGAACTACATAGTCGGCCAGTTTACCCGCTGAGATTCAACAAACAATTGCATCTGTACTTGGCCATCAAATCCACACTAGTGGTTCCATTTCCACACAGCTCTAGCATCTGGCACCGTCTAACATAGTCCTCCCTGCAACAGATTAAAAAATTATACAATAACATTGCAAAAAAAGTTTTAGATCTTGCCATAAACAAAAAAAAAATACAAATGTATATAAATTAACTGTGCGATAAAGTTTTGAATTGTTTTGCTGGCACAAATACATCTATGCAGCTATTTTGTGTTTTTGATGGTTTGAGGAAAAGGAAATGACAATTTCAGTTTCTTCGCAACATTCTCGACTACAAATACTCCATGAAAGCATGTATTTATACATGAAGAAACACTTCCTAAGTATTGCCATGGATGCCAGAAATTCGCATGTAGGCCATTTGCAAACATAATATGATTCCCCTTTGTAATCTTTAATACAAAAAAAAGTGAAACTTCGATTAACCACATTTATCCATTATTAGCGCTAAAACACACAAGTGTTCAATTTTAGCATAGCAAACGAACAATAAAATACACAACAGGATATAAAGGAATGAAATACTTTGGTAAAATAAGCAACTTAACAAGAATCTTCATTTGCGTACCAAAGAGTGAATTTCATTGTTTAGCATTCAAAAACAAGCTAACTCAATATAATTCACCATTGAGAGTAGCAAATGAATAGATAATATTACTAATTTTATTCATTATTAGAGCTAAATCACACAATTTTTTACAATTTAGTATAGCAAATAAACAATAAAATACACAACAGGATACGACAATTTTAATGTTATGTATGACCTTATGCATGCATGCATTGGCAAAACTGATTACAATCAGGATTGTATCAAACACCACTTCATCTTCTAATAGAGTAGAATGTGCTTTCCAGACAAACTTGGTTGAAAGTTAAACAGAAACTAAAATATCCTTTTACGACTTTTGACAGTGACAAAGCAAAACAAGTGCTATAAATTAAGTTGATTTGATTGATTTATATATTCTAAACATGTCGAGAAGCTTAATTATTTGTTTGTGATCATTAGGAATTTTAAAGTCTAGCCACACTTTTTAGACATTCTACAGAAAAAGTAGTTGCATAGATTTGTGCACTTTTAACATTCTATAAGTGTTAGTTTCAGGATATGTTGATTTAGATCTAGTTGCTTTTGTAGAAAAATATTCATTATTAAAATCAAACTTTTAAATTTAATTTTCTTTTCTGTATTAAGTTCACAGTGAAAACTCTTTCTGCAGTATCACACAAAAGCATTCCAATTTTGCACACTTTATACACGTTGCCAAAAAACCGGTTATAATTCAGAAAAAGGAAAATTTTAATTACACAGAAACAGAGTGTTAATAAAAAAATTAACGAATACACAAAATGCAATACAATATATGGAGCACGATTATACAGAATTCTGAAAAATGACATGTTTCTTAAATTTAAGAATGATTGATTTTGATTAAATAAAAAAATGCACAAACTAACACTGAAATATTGTTAAAAATTAGTTATCTTGGGCGAATGGTCTTAACACTAAATAGAACGAATTCATTTTTTCTTCCTTCAATTGAGTTTTAAAATAAAAGTGTTAACAATTAAACTTAATTGTAAAACGATTTTAAAAATGGCACATAATTCACATTAGTAGTTTCTAAGTTATGATTATATTTTGTGAAAAACAAAAGCAATTTACCTTTCAACGGTTTTTATAGGCGGTAAACTTGAACACCGCCTTTTTATTGATGATGGTATAGTATTTTTAACTAACGTCGCACTCACTCTGCGCACAATTAGCAATACAACTATAGATGACGGTTGGGGATTAACCTTTTCTATTGATGGTTAGAACAGTTTTTATTAAAATGTTACAAAGAATATTCAGCTGGATGACGCTTCAAGAAGTCTGCCGATTAGAAAATAGAACTACCGCTCTGACTCTGATTGCAATATTTCAAACTCCGCCCACAATTAGGGACAGGCTTCCCCACTGGAGCGTATAAGTCATGCCTTCAGTGTGAACCCTCTGTATAATACTTCTCTGTGGTATCCATATACAGAACACGGTTTTAGGAACTCGCAGGTTTTAGTTTCGCTAATGGCCTGTCAAGCATCACAACTTCAATAAAGAAAACAAAGGGAGAGAAAATAGAATCTAAATTTTACATTGCTGATTTTCGTGCGCTGTCATTAGCAGTGTCTACATCTCAACATACTGTCATGGAAGAACTCATGGTTACATTTGGTTTATTGATATGCGGTTTTTTATTCGCTATTTCTATATTTTATTCGCTATTCACGATTTACACTTGGACCCACACATCGGAACCTTTAAAGAATGAATAACTAGGGCAATGCAATTCTTTAAAACACTCGTTGCGTTTATCCCGGACTACATTTCCGCAAACGTACACTCCATGTACAAAACACGGTTTTAGGAACTCGCAGCTTTTTGTTTCGATAATGGTCTGCCGAGCATCAAAACTACAAGAACAAAGGGAAAATATTTTTTTTAAAAGTGCAGCTAAATTTTTCGCCGTGGATTTTTGCGCTCTGTCAATAGCAAGGTCGACGAATCCGAAATAACCCATCTCTTCTAGATCCCGAATCCTCCCCAGGGCTGAATCGTAGAAAGAGAGAAAGATAGCTAGTTTCTTTTCTCTCTGTCTTAGCTGCTTTTTCTCGTTTCCACTCGGGGAACCCGGCTCGTTATTTTTGCTTCCCGCCCCCACAAATAGGATCGAAATCGAACTGGTTTCCGAATCGGCTGTTTTCCACCAAGGAACTTGCGATAGGGGATGTTTACCGAGTGGCGTTTGCTTAATTCCGTTTATGGTGGGTCGTCAATTAATTCCGTCCGCAAATGACATGGTGTCTGTTAGATGTCAACCTCAACTGAGAATTTGTCATTTATACATTCTTATTTGGCCTAAAATTGAAGCTGGCCTTACATACTCATGTCGGGTCTATACGAATCAAAATGAAGGTAATGTATTTTGGGTCATAGGTTTTGTTTGCTACGCAGTAGACCCTGGTTTCGAAACTAGGATTGTATGAATGTTGATCATTGTCCGTGTTAAAAGTAACGGCGGTTTACAAATTGGGTTTTCCTTCACAAATAGCTATCTACTTTTCACTTAAAGTGCCCGCAAACCAACCATTCTGGTGGTTAAGGTGTTAGCCTCTAGATCGAAAGGTTCCTGATTCGAATTCAGGTCAGTGCTTTAATATTTGTAAGCGTATGGTGTAGAGGTGGCTGGTGAACCTTCAATCTGTCGTGGCCGAGGGTCCTCACGTTGGGTTGGTGTGGAAGTTTGGAGAGTGGGGTGCCAACTCAGCTGTTGCCTCGTCATCTGACCGTGATTCAAAACTACGTCTTGTTGTCCTCGGATCTTTTGCTTTGGGGATTGATTCCGGACCGTCATCAATAGCCCGTTGTGTTGCTCTAGTATGATGTTAATTATAAAAGTACCAAATTACCCTTAAAGTGCCGAAGATCGAAGGTAAGGTAAGGTAATTTTAATTAACGTCGTATTAGAGCAACACAATGGTCTCTTGACGATGGTCTTGGATCAATCCATTAAGGAAAAAAATCGGAGGATAACACCACGTAATTTTGAATCACGATAAGATGACGAGGCAACACTTGAGCTGGTACGCCACACTCCAATTTTCCACACTAACCCAATGTGAGGACTTTCGGGCACGACAGATTTAAGGTTCACAAGCCGACTCTACACCATACGCTTACATATATACTTGCCAACCGGGAGGTCGGCTCAGTGTCAGTAAAGCTTCCCGTATGTATATGTGAATTTACTTGACATTCATTGGCACAGCTTGGTCAAATATGGCCCTTGAGCTATAAACCTCAATTCAACCAACTGGACAAACTTCAGTCTATCGCTATCCAAACTAGCTCTATAGCCACACAGCCAATTTGGTTGCGAAGTATTATATTGGAAGAAAGGTTGGTTTTGTTTGTGCTTTTTATGGTTCAAGGGCTACATGTTACCGCGTCATGCCAAACAAAAGACATACACTATCAAATAATGGACAAAGATGGTTTTGCTGATACATAAGAGAGAACCATACCCATGGAGGAACTGAACGTACGCCACTTGCAACTAGCAGATTGCTAGATCACCAGAAAAACCCACTGAGACAGGGTGATCCCAAAATTGGGTTGGTAGGCATTGAATTAATGTCACACTGGATAAATTCAATGATCTATTGGAGACGATCCGGGGTAAAACCTGAACACAAAATAGAGATTTTATCGATAAACTAAATGTACTTGTTTACAAAGTGGTCCCGACATCGATATTTGCAATGACATATCGATATCGTATCCGCCCAAAAACACCAACACATGTTAAAGAAAACTATTAATCCAGTAAACAATCCCAATCATATGGATTCTAACACATTTCATCAATACGACTGGTATCCATCGACATTTCTCCTTTTCATAAAACTGCCTCACATCGCTTTCATTTGAGATTGAGTCGCCAAAGTCTACATTGCATCTCTTTTTATTAAAATGGAAGGGAAAGAGATCGATGCTAACCCACACAATCTGTGTTATTGTTGACGATGGAACTCCATGCACATTCATTCACAAATAGAAAGGAATAGAAAAATGTTTGCATTTGTTCCCATTTTTTCATCCGAAATCTACACTTCATATCTCTGGCGCGATTCAATATCGAGCTTTCAATGGAATCGCAAAAAGAGAAACACATCCGTGTCCATTTTTTTGTAGGATGCATTCGTCGTCCTACTTCTCTGTCTTGGCCCTCAAAACTCGTTTTATCACTATTGTCCTCCTATTCTTTGGCCCCCATGACAAAAAAATAAAGAATGAAACAGATGGCATACGTATAGAAGTAAAAGGTAAAATAAATATACGACAAAAAAGGGGACAAGAAAGGAAAAGAAGGAGAAAACTCCTTGAAAAAGTTTGAAGCGAAGAAGAGGGGAAGTACTGATTTCGGGAGGGTTACATGTTTTGGGTGGAGATTTGTTTGTGTTTGTTGCTTTTCTGGAGATATGACGTTGTCAGAAAATGGTAGTTTTCAGCGACGAGCACTTGCTTTTTATTAAAAGAAAAACTTAAATGGAAAGTAACAAGTTCCTCCTGTGCTGCACAATGGTAGTTGATGAAGGAATAAATGTTTTGATTAGTAATCGTAACAGCGACGTAATGAGGGTCTTTTTATTGATATCAAGGGATTTTGTACCTGTGAGGAATGACAAGTGCCTTGTTAAAAATTTGAAGGATATCAAACTGGATATTGCTTTTCAGAGTTTCAAAAGTTTTTCATTGATCGAGGATTAGCAAAGTGGGATTTCTTTATGGAAGGGTTGTTTTATATGCGAGGCCGGAGTTGCATTTCTAATGCCTCCTAGTAAAATCTCTTTATTCACATATCTAACTAGTCCTTATGAAATGAAAATTTATTTTAGGTTGGCAAAACTAAAATTTTATTCTTAATTTAAATCCAGTTCGCCATGCTCTATCATACTGTGTCGTGTTTTCTGTCTTTGAGTTATCCTTTACAGACTTGCTCAACCTAGATGATTGTAGTGTTTTCTGGAAGAACGTGATTCGTGTTTGTATGAGAAGCTTTTCTGTTAAACTGTATGTCGCTTTTACAAACAACAATATTAGTATCAATAGAAAAAAATTTTAATGTGAAATTGGGCAAGTCATTGGGAATGTTCTCAATAGCTTGTCCTTGTTCCCAACCTATGGCTTTGCTACATAAAGTAAATCCTAGATTTAGATTCTGAAAATAATTTTCTACTAGTCTTTGCTACCGATTTCGTGGTCGTTACCTCAGGACAATACCTGCAGAAAACTTGAGACTAAAACTAATCAGCTTTTGTTCGCTATTCATATGCTGCATATCATCACTGAGAAAGAAACTAAAATTATCACTTGACAAGTGACAGTCCTCAATCATTAACAAAACTTCCAAACTGCAAAGGAAACCAATCTTTATAAACTAAACAATAACTCTATAAAAATATAAAATTCAGTCCTTAAATAATAATACATAAAAAATATAATAAATAATAATAATAAAATAAATAATATAATAAAATAATATAATAACTAAATAAAAAATATAATAAATAATAATAAAAAAAGAAATAATAATAAAAAAAATAATAAAAAAGTAAATAATAATAATAATAAAAAAATTATAAAATAAAATAATATAATAAATAAATAATAATAAATAATAAATATAAAATTTATTAAACCTTAGAAATATTATGGATAATGGATTCATTTTGATCACTCATGTCGTAGGTAATTGGGGCATCAATTAGCAGCTACTGAATATCTTCTTATGATATAAAATGCTAGAATAGGCTGTGTTTCCGTGACTATTATAGTTTCGATTGGTTGTGTGACGTCACAAGTAGGTGGAGTTTCTATTTATTTTATTTGCTTGTGTGATGTTACGAGCTAAACTAGATTTGAGGTATCAAAAATCATTACATTCGAAATCACCTTAGAAATAACATTGAGTATAAAACGATTACCGTACGCAGATCATTGTTTTACCAGTGTTAGTCAAAAATCAAGTTTTCCTATTGTAGTGTTTTACCGGTATTGCTCTAAAAACAACTCCATGCGAAAGCAAAACATGTTGAGAGATAGTGGTGGGAAAAGGGTTGTAGATAGCCAGTGATCAACAAAAGTTGACAGATAGTGGTGTAAAAAGGTTTATGAGTAGCCAATGATCACGCACAGTCAGGTTTTAAAAAATATATAGATGAAGCTTGACCAAAATAAATAAATTTCGTTATGCTCACGTCGTATGACAGGCCATTTATCCTAGTATGGTATAAAACTGTGATAGGAAAGATTATAACTTATATTGTGTTAGCACACTAGATAGGTCGTTTCACTAGAGCCCCAATATATGAACTCAAAACTGTAGAGACTCTTTTTGCTAAAATTCACGTTGTTTTATTGGACCTCCCCGACAGACCCTCTTAACACTCCTGGTGGTTGTCACGTGACAAGGTATCTCGTCATTTGCAAACTTGACCACATCTTGATGGACGAGATATCTCGTCATTAGACGAAAACTAGTCATCTCTTTCATCATAAAATTAGCAACAATATCCTTATGACTACATCGTTCCTTAGTTCCCACTGTAACCCTCCTCTCTATACATCACATTTTTTCTTGCCTTCCAAGAAGAGGGGTATAAGGAGTAGGGATGCATCGATGTATTGGAGTCGATGTTTTTACAACATCGATGTTTATACCTGTCAATGTTTTTACGTTGTCGATGTTTTATTTTTAAATGAAAAAAGTACCGTTATAAAAATGTAAAAAACAACCAAGTAGCATAATTTTCATAATCAGCAAATTGAAAATACTTTTAGACCAAAGTGGCCAAGGGTGAAGGGACTGAACAGTAAGGATGCGACATCGATGTCGATGATTTCAAAACATTGATGTTTTATAAAAAAAAACATCGATGTATTAGAGCCGATGTCGCATCACTAGTTGCTAAGCCAGTTTTAAGAGATGGGGAGAAAATTTTAAATACACTGACTTTTAAAAACATCGATGGTTTTGGGGCGATGTATTCTCAACATCGATGTTTTAATTTTGAACATCGATGTTTTGCTGTCGATGTCGCATCCCTAATATGGAGAAGTAACTACATTTATATGTATTTATATAAGATATTTATAAATTCGTATAAACTAAAAAATGTAATTTATCTTTAAAAGTTCAGAAAAAAGGCTTCAGTTTTTCAAGAAATGCATCTTTTGATATTGCAGAAAGAAGAATCTAGTTAAAGAAAAATATTTGCCTAATGGCCGAAGCAATCTGCGAATGCATGATCATGCCCTCTGATATGATGCCAATATGAAAAATCGAAGAGGGACATTTAAATAACAAATAATGCCATTAGTCTTAAAGCGATGTTCTATGCTAAACGCGTCTCAACACAGGAAATAAAAAATGCCATTGTCTGAAAGAAAGACAGCTGACAAATACGCAAATATGCTGCATATGATTGAGAAAAGAAATTTGTATAAAAAGTTTCCTTTCAGCCGCTCTTTTGAACTTCCAACTGTGGGTGTCGAGGATCATAACTTGCGTGTGGTGATTTCAAACTGCCGTGTAATGCTCCCATTCCAAAACAAATGTATGTGGAAGTTTTTATAAAAAAAGACAGTTAGTTTATGACAGTTAGTTTACAGTTTGAACGATGTTTATGTTTTTGTAAAAAATGCATTGATTCTGCAGAGAACTTTAGCATCATTATAAAAGTAGCACCATAAAACTATCTTGAAATTACTTCCTACAACTTTTGGTTATCGTTTTTCGATTGTTAGGCTATAAATATTCGGTGTCGTGTGATAACAGGACAGTAAACTTTCAAAATCACCATAATCGGTTTTAGTTTAAAATTTAATTCATACCAAACTTTATAGTCAACAAAAATAGTTTTTCAATTATAATCAACTACGAAAACGCGTTGTTCTCATGGAAGTAGGAAATATAATGGAAGTGCCTTTACTTTGAACTGTTGAAGCCAAAACCATAACCGCGCCGCCATCTTGGTGCTTTAAAAACATTGTGTTAGTGCATGTTAATCAACGTGGTTATATCGTTTTTTAGTTTCTATGGTTTTTTATTGACGATTCTAACCAAATAATTAGCACCATTTTCTTAGTTTTGATTTGAATATGACGTCTTGTGTCGCCTACGGGAGTACAAACCGAAAGACAAAGAAGATCCGCGGAATATCGTTTCATAGGTAAGTTTAATTTGATGTATCTTTAGGCTAATAGCTTTTTGACCTGTAACTTCTAAGTGTCCAAGCAGCATTATATTCAAAATTAGACGTATTTATAAACATATAAAGAATTATTTTGAAACGTTGACAGATTTATCCAAAGAGATTGTTAATTTTATTCATTAATTAACAGAATTGTACGATTTTGTTTTTTTTAACCTACCAGTTGTAATAAGAATTAGAAACTGCTTTTTGGAACGTTTAACTTTTATTTAATGAAAAAGTTTTACAGTCAAATAAACAGTAGCGGTATTTTTAGTTCGTGGGTGAAAATATTAACTCATGTGACATGATTTAGAATGAAGCAGCTTTAGCTAACAGTTATGAAATTCGAACTATAAACATTACTTTTGGTTTTCTAAAACGCATTTTTTTGTTAGTTAAGTTCTTTTGCGTTGAGAAACTAACTGCTTGAATGCTATTGAAACCTTGGACTGTGAGCAACTTGTTAAGGAGTGTTTTAGAAGATAAGCAGATACATAAAACATTGTAACTGTATGAAGTTTTTCAAAACACGTATCTCTTGAGCCAATGGTTAAGATTATGAGCTGATACAATTTATGCCTGTAGTCTTATGTTTTACTGTTTTAACATGTATTACAATTTTAAAAAGAATTTATAATAAAAATGATCATTTCTATGGGTGGATTTGTGCGGACGGACTTAATATATTGAATAATCAGTCTTCAATTTATCAAGCATGTTTATTTTTATTATCAAAGTAATTGTAAATTGTTTTTAGATTGAATTAGTTTATGTAATAAATTTTTGTTTTAATAGTCTAAGATAAAAAGTAAAACCTGTAATACAGTTGGGATTTGGGAAAAATATGGTTAGACAGGTTGATCATTAGACAGGATCAATATACACAGGTTTTAATGCATCTATCAATTCATTGTATCTAACTAAAATAATTTTTATTTCAGGTTTCCCAAAGATACAGAACGTAGAGATGTATGGATAAGTAGTGCATAATCATAAAGTGTTGCATAATAAGAAGTAAAGTACCACAAGAAAATAAATATTTAGAAGGGATGATTTGGCCAAAGTGTGTATGTATTTCAATGTATGCAGGAAATCAATAAAATGAATTTCAATGCCTAATTGTGGAAACCAATTTGGATAAATTTATAAAAACAAGAATGAGGGATACAAATTAGCACTAGACTATTAGGCACTAGAGGGCAGAAGCTATGTGTTGGATCAACTAATCTAAATTAAAACATTACTGAGAAATGGTATTTGTATTATACCTATAATTTTACTTATCAGTGAGTTTTTACCAACTTAAAAGCTGTTTTAAAACATTTTGCATGTCAATGATAAACAAAAAACAAGAAAAAAACTAGCATTGTTAGTTTTCTGTTTCTTTATTGTAATTATATTATAGCATATTCAATCACAAAATTTAAAAGCAAACGGGGAAAAGGTAATAAATTATTTTTATATCATACTTAAATTATCATTTAAAAAACAAAATATTGAAATTAGAAAATTTTTGTTTATTTAGCATCGCTTAGTTGCAAAATGAATAAACACATCTTAATAAGAAAAAAAAAATGCGCCTTATAAAAAGTTTTTAACAGCGCATGCTCGACCGCCATCTTGGTGCCTTAAAAAACCATGGAAATATCGGCTTCAGTTAAACCGGTAGCGAACATTGTTATGGCACTTCCTTATCTTTCCTACTTCCATGGTTGTTCTACGATTGCGATTTTGACATTTTTCTGATTTCGAATTATTCACTGTGCATTAGTTTTTCATGTAATTTCCTTTTGGGGGATAATCTATTGTATTTATCTAAGTGTACACAATAATACGATAATAATAACAATAATAAGATAATAGTAATAACAATAATAAAATATAATAATTATAATAACAATAATGATAATAAAAATAACAATAATAATAGATAATAATTATAATAACTATAATAATAGAAAAAATAATAAAAAGATTTTTTGTTGCTTAACTTTTTTTTTTCTTTTTTTTTTGCAAAATTTTACGTTTTAAGCTTTACAATTAAATTATACACTTTTCAAAAGGACGGGTTAAATTTATTTTCCAAACATTTATCTTAATCCAGTTGGGACTCTGAGTAGTTGGTAAGTAGTGCAGTTTTCAAATAAATGTTATTTGAAGAGGTCGCTTCATTTAGAAATAATATGAATCAATTAAAAATTATTTTAAATAACAGGGCATTGTGCACTGAATCGTGAGCTGAAGTAACATTTCACTTTCAATCGAAGGGCACCTGGCAATATAATAACAAGCCACTTTTTTATGTATTTCAGCTATTTATAAGACTTAAAATTTTGAAATTATGTTTTATCCACTAATCAAAAGTGGTCATGTTGCTTTAAACTTTCAAGTATTATGCACTCATTCAAACAATAACAATTTCATTCGATTCTCTAATTTCTTTCATTATGAAACTTTTTTCTTTTGTGCGTCAGTTTAATTCTGTGTAATTTTTGTTGCATCTGAAACAGTTAATGTTATATAAGTGTGCTGGTTTTGTTATTTGTCTTATTTGTATATTCTGTACTTTTGATCTTATTTTGTTGGCATGTAACTGGATTAAACCGTTTGACAGTATGTACGATTTTATCAATATTTCTGTGGCATCACTATGCTGTCCCAGACCCTTCCTTCATTTGTCAAACATTATTTAATACAAAAAAAACTTTCTTAATTTTTAAGAGAATGCAATACCTATACATAAAACGATCCCTAACAAAGTACATTTATTTCTTATTTTTTAATGAAGAGGTAAAATACTTATAACAGTACTAACTCCTTGGAAAGTGAATAAGTAATTCATTTAAGAAAATTTTAGCTTATAGAATTGAAATTGTTTTATTGTATCGAATAGCAATGAAAATTTGGTATAGAAACATAAATTTTAGAATTCATTTTATGATATTTTAATTTTTTTAATCTTAAAATAAAATTTGAACTTTGAATCAAATCATAATTTTTAGTTTTCAATCTGAAAACATAATATTTAAAAATGCAATACAAGTTAACGCTCAAAATCATTAAATAAATTCCAAAGAACAGTGGTCATTAAATAAATTCTAAAAAAGGGAGGTCATTAAATAACTTTCATTCTTCGAAAACATCTGAGCTAAATCGAATTAACGGATAGGTTTTCAGACTTTCAATGACACGCAGAGTGTATTCCGCAAAAAAAACGTTTAACGCAAAATAAAAGTGCAGCAATTTCCGTGGGATTTTCCAGGCCATACGTTGCCATATAAAGTTGATTAGGACTTTGACAAGTACCAGCTCTTGTGTCGTCGAACACAGCAATTGCAAATTCTGTTGTATTGTTTCTTCTCCGTCCTCTGACAACCCCAACGTCCAGTGATCCTGTTTCTTCAAACTTCTTAATCATAGCTTTCAAAAGCAACATCTGGCATAGGACCTTGCCCAGATTATCTGTCCTAAATTTTCGAAGAGCCACTCTCGGTTATCCCACCGTTTAAGGTAAAACGAATTAATAAGTAACGCACGCTGCTGTAAGGCAAGGCTCAGAATGAGCACAACTCGCAAGTCATTGCAATAACTACCCGAATATCCCAATTACCTTTTTAGATCAAATCAATGGTGCTGTTGTCACGTACGCAGTCCAAACGTTGTAATTCCATTTTATCTTTGTTTAATGGAAATGTGCAATTTTGTTTGACTCCAACAGCATGTTTGGAGATTACTGGTACTATATTTTATTTTCGCGAAATATACCTCCTCGTGTGTCTTCAAAAGTGTCATTACCCAAATTGGGTCCACCATTCCATTATATTGAATCAAATTGAACTAATTCTGTAAATTTGACTTAGCTACAGTTTCTCCAACGAATGAAGGTTGTTTTATGAACACACACACATTGGGTCTTTATTGAATATCTTGCTCATTACATAAACGCCCATGGCACAAAGTAACCAAGATCTAATTTTCAAAAATACCAATCGTTTCTTAAAGATATCATTAAAAGTAATATGTGAATGTATCTCGTCAAACTATCTAGGTAATTATGATCAGATTGGGATGGACTAGACCACCATAAATTTCCAAGAGGTGAGTTGAACTACTGTTTAAACAATAGTTTTAATACTTTTTCTAAAGAGACGGTAAACTGGAATGAGTAAGATATTCTTGTTGTTGTTGCACATCCCCCTGGTGTAGGAAAGCCTACACCAGGTCCAGAAGGCCCCGTCGTGCCAGATCCCCATATACCTGCAAAAAGTCCTGATCAACCAACAGCTGCTTATATGAAGCGCCAAGACAGAGAAGAAGGTGATCAGGACTGGCAGGTAGGGAACAGGAACAAGGAGGGAAAATTCTCTCCCCGTTCTGAAATTTGATACTTTTAAGATGGCCACTTCGAAATCTGGCCATGGCCGATTGAAAAGGCCGAGGGCCACAGCATGTGATTGAGAGTCCAGGGTGATTGCCAGCATACCAATGGTGGGATGGCGTACGGCGCCACAAGGAAAGCAAACGTTGTTTTCCCAGGGAGTGGACCTCAGTGGGAGTGAGGCGATTCAAACAGTCCATAGGGAGATCACAGCCATTCTTGGCGAGTACATCGGCTGTCTCGTTTCCATACACCCCGATATGCGATGGAATCCATTGGAGGCTTATTGGTGTTTTCAGGCCAATCTCGCAGAGAAGCTTCAGAATATCCTGGTCTGGGATGTCAAAAATTTGTGGCCAATTTTTGAAATACTGTATAGCACTCCTACTATCAGTCAAAATCCAAATACAATTTTTATCAGTGGACTGTGCATAATTAAGGGCTGCACCAATTGCTATGATCTCCGATCTAAAGACTGAACAATGGTCAGGGTTTCGGATGCTGCATTTGACCTTGTCCTCAGCGCTGTTGATGAAAACACCACTCCCGGTTCTACCGTCTTCAAGTTTGCTACCGTCCGTATAGATGACCAATGCATCAGAAGGGATGCTATTGACAACCTCCAGGGCCAACTGTTTCAAAAGGTCTGGGTGATCCGTCTGTTTATTGGCATGAGTCTTCAGTTCATCATTAAAACTGACATTCTCAAGGGACACCGTCGGAGGCAAGCAGTTAAAAGTGGTCGAAGGAATAACCTCAAAATCAATAAAACCCTCCTTCCTCACAAATTCCATCGGGGTGTCTCTCTTTAAACGCTGATTACTCCTCCACTTCAAAGTGAATTCAGCAGTCCTGTTAAAATCACCAAGACTTGACAATTTATTAAAATATTTAAAAGAACCAATCCTATATCTCGTAGTCAGAGGTAAAATGTCAGCTTCGTATAGGACCACTTCACTAGGGCAGCTATTCCTTAACCCAGTGATTATTCTTGCTGCACTCAATTGTACTCTGTCCAAGATCTTTAAGTTAGAAGCAGAAGCCGTTTGAAATACCTGGTAACCATACTCAAGAATGGGACGCACGAGGGAACAAAAAGTAAGTCTGAGAGTGGAAGCATCAGCTCCCCAGTCTCTACCTGAAATATACTTCAAAATCTGTAGACGCTTTCTAGCTTTATCTGCTATTTTCTCTATATGTTTCCTACAGTTTATCTCAGGATCCAATGTAAAACCCAAGTAAATTGGATATTTGTCACAGTCCAGTAACTGATTAGAAAAGTACACTGCAGGAGAATAATTGTAGAGGTGTCTATTAGTGGTGAAGAAGCTACTAACTGATTTTGAGGGATTGAAGTTTAACCTGTGAGAGTTTGAGAAATCACGGACAGCTTCTAAGGATCCGTTTAGATTAGATTCCAGTTTTCCTATGTCTGAACCACTAGACCACAACACAATGTCATCTGCAAAGATGCCAATCTGGCATGGTGATACAATTTTTTCAATTCCTGCAATAAACATGGAAAACAGGGTAGGACTGAGTACGGAACCCTGAGGGATTCCCTGATACAACCTGTAAAATCCTGATTGCTTATTTTGAAAGTTTACGCAAAAATTTCTGTGATTTAGAAAGTTTGAGATCCATGGGAGAGCTCTACCTTTGATTTTAAAGTCATTGTAACACTTGTTAAGTAATTTATACTTCCAAACCCTGTCAAATGCCTTAGATAGATCTAGAAAAACCGCCAAAGTATGTTTTGTGGGTTTGCAATTTTGGGCATCTCTAACACTTTGACTGAAGAACAGAATCTGGTCCATTGTGCTATGGCCTCTTCTAAACGCATATTGCTCTGGTGGAATCAAGTTATTTGACAAAAGGTGGTGTGTCAATCTTCTCAAAATTATCCTTTCTATAAGTTTACATATAATACAGGTGAGAGAGATTGGACGGTAACTGTCAACAGAACTGGCTTTCTTGTTGGGTTTACGAATGGGGATGACTATGGCCGATTTCCATTGCCTTGGAAGTTTCCCAGTTGACCAAGACAAATTGAAGAGATGAAGCAGCCTACTTTTGCCTAGAAAACCCAGATGGCTTAGGAATTGACCATGAATTCCATCCGGACCTGGTGACTTGGTCAGATTTTGGTGTTGAAGAGCGTAAGATAGTTCATCTGCTGTGAAATCATCATCAAATAAAGGGTTCTCTGTCCTCAAATCTCGGCAGGATTTCACTAGGTTTCTTGTAATTCTGGACAGCCTTTTGTCCGATCTACTGAAAGTCACTCTGCTCGCCTTAGCATAATGCTTGGCCAAAGTCTCGGCTGCCTCTTGGTCGTTTACAGCAGTTGAACCGTCATCCCCAACGATAGTGTTGGTATCTTCATTATTGACCGGCATTTTATCAAGACATTTTGTCAATTTCCACAGCCTTGAATCTGGGGTTCTGTGGTCTAAGTTTCTACATGTGTCCTGCCAGTTAGTACGCTTTATCTCAACATAGCGTCTTTTGATTTCAGCATTTAATTTGTTTAGTTCAATCTTTTTGTCCATACGAGAACTCAGAGCTACCTCCCCATGAAGTTCCGATCTCCTTTGGATGAGCGATTGGACGGGGTCGCTCGCGTGAATAAATAAACGCTTCTTCCCTTTACACTTTCCACGAGGAATGGAGGCCTTTGCGACTTTTTTCATTATGAACTTAAGGCCAGACCATTCTCTCTCCAGGTCCTCTGATGGAGAGCTCTGAGCGAACATCTCCTCTGACAATTTTTCAAATAAAGACCAATCGGCTCTACGAAAGTTCCAGCGGAGCCTACTATCTCCATGGTAGTTCACTTTAAAGTCGATTTCGATAAGTATTGGAAGGTGGTCACTTCCCACCTCGGCTAGAACTCTCCATGATGAATAAGGAAACAAGCCGGGACTGATCATAGAGATATCTAGAGCGTCAGTCGAATTATAACTATGCGAGTGATAGGTATGGCATCCATCATTTAGAAAAAGAAAAGCTTTGTCATTTGCCAAATTTACAAGCTCAGTCCCTCTATTGTTAGTGGTAGGGGATCCCCACTCAGCATGTTTTGCATTTAGGTCTCCGAGAACAAGTGTGTTGTCTCCAAGAAAACCTTCAATCATATCCGTCGGAAGTCCTAAATTATTGGGAGGGTGGTAGGTATTTATAATGTCTATATTACGATCCTTGGAGAGAATCCTCAATCCCTGATATTCCAAGGCACCTGATGGCTCGATGGCGTCGGGAATGGTTTTAAAATGCACATTTCTCGCAAGGAACATAAGGCCACCACCTCCCGCAGTTCTATTTTTTCGTAGTACACTATATCCCTTGACACTGAACTGCCGCGTCTCTCCGAGCTTAGTTTCTTGGAGTGCTATTACATCTACTCGGTATTTGTCTGCCAAATCTAAAATCTGATCAAGTTTAAGCCTAGTTGCAGGAGTACTAAGACCATTGATATTACACTGGATGATACGAAGATTCTTTGTAGAGTTATTATAATTGTGGGGAGACTGTAACCTACTTTTCGAACGAGACCCTCTGCCTAAATCCCGAACGCGTCCCGGATTATCCTGCGAGACGGACGATGCAGTATGAGAATCATAATACGACTGGTCCATCCGGCTAAGGGTGATTTGCAGCTTCTTTTTGTTTAGAGGAACCACTAGGGCAGAAGACTGACTTGACCTCTGAGTACGCCTGCAGCCGTTAGCTGAGCATAATGGAACGGCCTTCACGCCTTGGGTGACCCTACCAGGAGAAAATTCTCCCGACGTACTTCGCCCGTTCCGCCCAGGGGCACCCCCTCGCCACTATGAGGCCGACTGCAGGACTTGAGGGGGGTAAGATATTCTAATCATATGAATACAAAATGTATCTTTCGTTATTGTTTGACCTAATTTAATTGATTCATCTTAATTGCATGACAGTAACCAGTTGGACTTGGTCTTTAAAAAATAATTATCCCTTTCGATATTTCCGAGTAGCGAAGGGATATTTTACCCCACAACATACATAATTACTAAATTAACGCATCTGATTGGATAAAAGAAAAATATATGCGTATGTACCATTCAGATGATTTTTAAATTCTATTGATGAAAATTGTTTTAATAAGATGTTTAAGGTTTTAGCAAAATTTCGTATTTGCTTAGACATTTCGGGCTTTATTTTCGTCTCGATTTACTCTCAGGTACCTGGAACCCCAAGTACACGAAAATGATAACGTGTTTGCTGGTGTTTTCAGCGCTGAAATTTCGAATGACCTGAAGTCATAAAACGTTTGACGTGAATATATCGAATTTGTTACGTTTTCAAAATTCTTCTAGGTCATTAGATGATTACATTTTTCTAGTCTATCTCACTACCCAGATCATCTTAGGTTTCGTACGATTCCTGCTTTTCAAAATCGGCGACACTTCTATTTTTATATGCACAAAGCTTCAAAAGGTATAAACCTCCAAAGATGGAACGATTTTATCATTTCTTTGCCCAATGCGTTGTACTTCTTTTTACTAGAAATGGAACATAAAATGTTAAGTACTTGAAATCTGTCTAACAAGGCACATGTCAGTTCAAATAGTGTTGAAACTATGTATAGAACATATTTGTCGAGCTTTTCCTACTTGCTGTAAATGTCATAAGTTTGACGCATTGCAAAAAGCGTTGACATTTTTTATTCTTCTTTTTCCTTTCAGCTTACAAAGAGTGAAAGAAAAAGAGATTCTTCAATAGCAAAATTATCTCCCCCCAAAGTGCGAACGCTTCACTAAAGTATATTTAGTTATATTTTTCGAATGAATGAAGCACAGTTTACAAGTTGCTCATGTTCTGAGTGATTTTGATATCGGAAAATTGAAATTGTTAAATAAACAAACCTCAGTTAAAATCATGCCGTTATTTATTTTTAAAGTAATTGCACTTTTTACACTCTAAGTTTGGAAGGGGAACCAATGTTGTGCTATGCGATTTTGCAATACTTATATGCGGGGCTATATTTCTGCCGAAATCTCTTTACTATCTTATACAAACGTGTGAATGTTTCGGAATCATTCACTTTTAATAGTTCTATATAAAAAGTGTCAAACATCTGATACCTTTTTATATAAAGTTTGCATAAAAACATTAAGAATTTAATATATATTTAACTACTTTAATACACATTTCTAACACACATGTTGAGTACATTAGACAGGTTATCAAACACCTGCATTACTTCAGTCTTAGGAGTGGGGCCATGCAATCCAGAACACATAAAGATTTTTTTAAATAGCACTACATTTAGTTCGTAAAATAATACCTTGCGTGTTTCAATAAACACTTTATGGAATGTAATGTTTTGGAATTTAAAAAAAGTTATACAGACGCTCTTGTAATGGACAGTTGTTTTTATAACAGAAAATTGAGCCTGAATCAAATAATCCCCATCATGGTTATCATATACGTTGTTTTGAAATTAAATATATTTGACATAATAAAGCACCTGGAATCAGGAGTCTTAATATCCGCAGGATTACCGAAATACACATAGCTCAACCAAAATATACTTAGCGAAGATCAATTAGCACTTCAAAGTTTTCAACATTTTCCAATTAGCTTCAAGTGAACATATTTAAAATTTATTATTACGTAAGAAAACTGAAGCACATACATACAATAATCTATGTTGGAAATGAATTTATTTATTTTCCAATTCAAGAAAATAACTTCTTAGATTTAAGAATTGTGAATATTGTAAGATATTATATGGTCTAGACCCACATGGCTCATTAAAGATAAACATACTTTGTGGAGCTCAATAAACATTTGATAGATTGCAATATTTTGCAATTTCCTAAATGTCCTTCAGTCACTTAGAGTTATTATAGACAGTTGTTTTCATATTAAGAAATGGGTTGATTTGGGGGTTTTATGGTGCAAAAATTTGTCCATATTTGGCTCTGATACTCCAGACGCAAGATATACAACATCAAGTATTAGGCACACACAATGAAATTTTTATTCACACGGAAGAGAGAGATACACCCAATGCACCTGACAGAAATAGAACATGCGCTGCCTACAACTCGAAGATTGCTAGCGCATTGCACATACCCACGAAGCCACGACGACCCTATTGGGACATTGAACATGAAAAATAAACAAATTACATTGGATACTTATGACACATGTTGAATTGCAATTAAAGGTCCTTAACATAGTAAAATAGAGCCGCGGTAGCTCAGTCAGTAGAGCGTCGGGCTCGCATCGGAAGGGTTGTGGGTTCTGTCCTCAGCGGAACCTGCAATTCTGATGGTTGCGAGATCGGTGCTTGGACCTGGCTAAAGACCGTCGTGTTCGCTAATGGTGGCTGGGGCACGTTAAATAGGTCGTGGTCACAAAGTCCCCCATGTTCCCATACCAAATCATTACCTCTGGGGGTACCTGATCAGGGGGTTATCGGCCTCTGATTGGGATCTAAATTACGATATGTGTGAGTGAATGGATGTGTGAAAGGGACCTTCCTGTAAAACGGATGTGTCATCCATGAATAAGTCCCACCCTCCGGGGCAATGGCACCCTCAATTGGGCCATATATGGCCCGCACAACAACAACAACATAATAATAAAATACTTAGAATCTATTATTTATAAACACTTCCTGAATTATGATATTCTCCAATTTCTAAATTTGCTTCAGGGTACGGTTGAGTAATAAACTTAACTTTCATAAAATAAAATAAATAATCATTGGATAACTCAGGTTACAAACTGACTGATTTGCTTTAAAATCAGAGAAACTACAACAGACGAATGTCGCAAAGTGAGATAATATGGCCTGGATGCACTCATAGTGCTCATCAAAGACAGATTCTTTCTGAAGCTCAATAAACACCTCACAGATCTCGGTATTCTTCAACTGTAAAATACTCCTTCAATACCTCAGAAGAATCTCTCTCTTTTCGCTTCCGCTTTAATCCTCCTTGAACTTCAATTCCAACCTTTTGGGTCAGAGCACTATAGAGCTCCCTCGCATTGTTCAGTTGAAAGTCGATGGCAATTTGAAGAGTTCATTTGATGATGACGTCGGCTGAATGGAAGGGATAGTGCCTTTATGTGGCGCCCAATGGAACAATGGGGTCTTTTGTGGGACGATGGCACTTGAGGTCCTTGGAGGAATATTTTAAATTTCCTTTCGCTTTCCGGGGGGCTTGTCATCGTAGATTACACGTGCAGCTTCGAATGCTCCAGATATGCAAAACTCAAGTGGAGTCGATGATGGCTTTATGGAAGGGAAGGGCAGAATTATTATGGCTTGATCTTGAAGCTGGTTTGGGGAAGAAACGCCGTGGAACTGGGAAATATACCATCAATATCCACTACCAATGACGGTGACCGAAATTAAATTTTTCGGGTTAATCCTTTCAGACATCCTACCTCCTTTACATGATTTAGTTTAAGTTTATGAATATTCGAGGTACATTAAGGCTCAATATGCACTTTATCGATTTAACCCTCTTGGGGGTTATCTCGAAGTGGTATCTCATCACTAGCAAGTGATCATATCTTGATGGACGAGTAAGTTCTTTGTCTGAAAGATCTGACCAGACCTTGATATCGACATCATAGAAAAAATCGGCAATGTCTCAATGACGAGATTTCACGTCATAGGAAAAATTAGAGAGATGTTGATGGAAGAGATATGTCGTCAAAACCACTTGGATTGTTAAATATTCTCCAATTTCAAAATTTGCTTCATGGAATACCATATTTAATATATATTTATGTAAGAAAATCGAAACAATAATTGATATCCCGACTTACAACCTGGTTAAATTGTTTTCAAATTAGAGGAACTCCAAAAAGATTTAACTTAGACTCATGAATAGTGTATATTGAAATTATATGACCTCTCATAACTCATCAGAAACAGATATACTTTGTGAAGTTCAATAAATACCTGATTTAAAAATTCAGCACTTTCAAAAAGTTTCTTAAGCCACTCTTATCTGGAGAGTTATAAACAAACCACGTTGTATGCTTATCGTATAAATTGTTTTGAAATGTATTTTGGTGTCAAAGAGTACTCTTAGATGGACAATGAGATAGATATAAGAGAGTCATCAACCTGGAATTTTTTTTTTTTTTAATTTATGTAAAATATGTATTTTAAGTTTTATATATGCCCTCATTAAACTTTTTTCTTACCCCAAAACACTGTTTCAACATAGTGCTCCAGATGTTATCATCATGTTATTTCCCTTTAAATGATTTTTTTTTTAATTTTCAAAAACTTAGAATGTTGTTTAACTCTGCTAAAAAAAACTTAGGTTATTAAGGTATTTTTAGATTTTGATTGAATTCCCATCCTTCAACGTAGAACCGCACACCTAAACAATATAATATTAAATGAGATAAAATATTTATGTACCTTATCATTCTTAACATACCTGTAATATTTCTATAGTCAACCCAAATCATTTCAAGGTGGACAGTTGGAACACAGAGTATTTGTAAATTTCCCACTTAAAATAACATTGCAATTGCTATTTTATTTTGAAAGACTTAAGCATTTGAGAACAGTTTAACTTTGAATAATATTTAAATAATTTTCTACCGTTCAATAGCTGTATCTTCAGACGCATAAGTGGATCTATAAGAATTTTAAGATACTTAGATACTATCTGAACTTCAAACCCCAGATGTTTTAAGGTACTAAAATAAATTATCGTTATCAGAATATATGGAAACACAAAACTGAACCTAAAGGAAATGGGACACTGTTACTCAGCTTACTGCAACGAGTCTGATATGACAAAGATACGCAATATTCTAGCTGTCACACAAGACGCCTCATTTTTTAAACTGTCAAATATTGTACCTGTTAGCAATACAAGAAAAATGTATAGAAATCGCATCAACGATACAATAATGAAGGACTCGTGAAAACAGAAACAACTGTAGAAAACCTATTTGAGGTGAAAAAAGGACACAAATGAACAATACGTTATGACGGAGAAAATGCGTTCATACAACTATTTTCTCAGTTTCTGTAACACAACCGTCTGTGCAACACAGAGAATCCATTGCATTATGGCTCCGTCGAGTATAACTATCTCTCTCAATTAGGTCACTACAATCATATTTCCTATCACTTTTATGAATACTTGTTCCTGAAACACTTCACAATCCTTTCACGAAATCTCCCAGCAAAAGGGTGGATTCCGGTCGCTTCGTCACACTTCAATGAGATCTGAATCTTGCTAGACATCTATAAGTAGTAAAAGTCTCCACCATCGAAAACTAAACCAACCTTCCTTATTCCGTGATTGAATAGAATTTAGCTTAAGGTGTCGAGAGAAACCATGAATCCCAATGTAGGATTAATTAATAAATGGTTGATACAACTATCGAGAATGCTTAGAAATATAAGTTTGAGCTTCTATAGTCGAACGTCAAAAGGCAATTCCCAAGCCCATGTGGGATCTTGCGACAGTGATTCCGTACACATGCCTCGTCTATTTCATTAACCATCATATGGTTTCCTCCATATTGCCAATATCAAATCTATCCATGTCTTGATGGACGAGATATATCGTCCTCTGAAGAAAACAGACTAGATATTGATGGCTGTTACCACGTTTTTAGAAGAAAACTGACCATGTCTTGATCCTGTCCTCATAAGGATCAGTAATATCCTTATAACTGTACACTACCTTACAATAATGAACCGGACGCCAGCGGATTTGCATAAAATCCGACTACTTGTTTGGGGGTGATTTTCGTGGTATGAAATGAGATCTTTGCATGTTGTTCCTGGTCAATTAAACGCCGACGTCTACATGAACATTTGGGACAGTCAGGTTCTTCCTACGCTCTGGTAATTTTACGGAATCGGAATATACGAATGTTACTTCCAGGATGACAACGCTCCATGTCATGTTGCAGCCTCAGTTAAGCAGTGGTATCAAGATATGGTTGTAAAACGTCTTCCCTGGCCTGCTCAGAGACCCAACCTACACCCCATAGAACATTTGTGGGACCAGTTAGAGCGACGCTTACGGACCATTGAACCATGTCCGAAATCTACAGCTGAGCTGGCGACATTCTTGCAGCAGGAATGGACACAAATACTCACAACTGTGTATCCAAACCTTGTTGAAAGTATGCCCAGAAGGGTTGCTAGTGTAATTGCAGCAGGAATGGACCCAAATACCCTCAACCGTGTATCCAAACCTTGTTGAAAGTATGGCCAGAAGGGTTGCTAGTGTAATTGCAGCAGGAATGGACCCAAATAACCTCAACTGTGTATCAAAACCTTGTTGAAAGTATGCCCAGAAGGGTTGATAGTGTAATTGCAGCACGTGGGGGACCATCCCCCTATTAAAGCATGTATTCTTTCCCTTATATCATCATACCTTGCTGTCCGGACCATTATTGTATAGTAGTGTATATCTTGTCATTAGCAAAATTAGTGAAATATTAATGGACGAGATATCTCATCCAAACCACTAGAAGGGTTAAAATGTCGAAGCAGAAATTGTATCAACAGGAGAACAATTGCGAATTCTTGAAATTAAATGGCATTAATAGTAGGAAACCTATTTGAAATAAATAAAGTAAAAATATGTAGTTGATAATATGTTATGGCGGTGAGACACTCTAACTACTTTCTCACTATCGAAGTCCTTTAAAATGCCTCAAGAATCCACTGCCTTCGAATGCTCCTCAATTCCCTCATCTCGGTTTCTCCAACCTCATTTCCGATCACTAATTACAATCCCGATTCCTAAAGCACTTCACAATCCTCTCCCGGCGAAAGGGTGGACGCCGGTCGCTTCGTCGCACTTCAATGACATCCGAATCTTGCAAGACATCCGCAATTTGTAAAGGCCACCGAAAACTAAACGAACCTCCTCCCGGATTCCATGATTGAAAGCAATTTCCCCCGAGGCGATTCCCCGAGTCTCCGGGCAAAAGCTCATCGAAAGAGCGATGTTGTCAACTGAGCACCAACGAATACCACTTGAAATTCCAACCGAAGAGTTACTTTTCGCTTCATGAATAACCATACGTCGCTCGGATTTATGGAAACTAATTTATTTCTCTCGCTCACCTCTCTTTACGTTTTGGGCCCCCTTTTCCTTTGGGTGAGGAAAGGTTTGCCCAAAGAAAAGAGACTTTATGAAATGAAATATTCAGATATGCCTTTTTGGAATTGAAAGTGTGTGGCCCGATTGAAAAGCCGTGGTGGAAATCCTAGAGGGATTTTTAACGCAAGATTGCTCGCCGGGCTTCCGATTTCATTCGGAATTTTGAGTTGCTGTAACTTGGTGACGTACGATGCTTATTTTATTACTATTCTTGACAGGGATGAGAGCGGGGATAATTGGAATCGATTTGTTTGTGACAACGCGCGATGAAGAAGTTGTTTCCATTGACTTTTCTTTAAAGAAATGTGAACAATAGTGGGTCTTCGAAAGGACATTTGGATGGATTTTATCTCTGATAACTAATTTTGAGGTGTAGCAGGACCATGCATAAGTGTCGTTTCCACTATCTATGGTATAAATGGGGTTACGTAGGATAATGTGCCTTCCAAAGACATTTGGATGGATTTCATCTCTTCGATAGCTAATTTTGAGGTGTAACAGGACTACGCATGTGTCGTTTCCACTACCTATGCTATAAATGGGTTTGTGTAAGATAATATGTGTTCCAAAGATATTTGAAGGGCTTTACTACCTTCCTGAACTAAACTAGAACTCTATGCAAGAGTGTTATTTCGTGTTGTTTTCGTTAAATTTTTTTTTGGTTCAAATGAGATATAAGGCAATGGACCTTGGAAGATAATTGAATATATTAAATGGACTGGAATATTGGATAATATTTTATTTATATGAATCATTTATGGGCACAAATTTTATTTCCTAGGATGAAGTTTATTTTTTCTATCAGATTTAGAATTTTTAATTTTATAATAAATATCTTAAAACATTTAAGATGCCTGCTTGAACTGACACTTACTTTAGAAACGGACTTCAAGAAGTTGGTCAAAATATGTAATGGCTCCTGGTAAATTTATAAGACTAGAGTAGATAACCTGAATTCCAATTAATAGTTTTTAAGAAGTACGCACTATTTCTTGACGTATTATTCTAAAAATACAAATATGGGGATAAACTACATGATGGATCAAACAGAATCACTTTGGTTACCTTTTCCTCAGATATTCTATCTGGCTAAAAGATCGGTTAACAAAAGAATTAAATGTTTTTTTTCGGGGGGGGGGGGGGTTATAGCGAAATGACCATATTTAAAACGAATCTGCAACCTGCACAAGATAGACAATGTCAAAAACACAACAAAATATTCATAAAGCCGAATAAACGTATAATTAATAATAAAGATAGAAATACACCAATGTTACAAAAATCGAACTTGTGTGACATGCCACAGAAAGCAAACGTAGTAGGCAATTCCACTGAGATACCATAGCTAAATAAACTTCAGTTAATTCTAGAAAGCTTCTTAATTAAATTAAGAGTTTTTAATTCAGTCGAAAAATTAACCACCTTCGTTCAGAGAATGACCTCTTTGTTTAAATGGGAGAACAAACCAAATAATCCACAAGATGTTTAATGAATTCGAATCCTGTTTCAAAAGCAGTTTAATTACACACACAATATCGAGCATAGTACTCTACTTAAACCCGCAGGGATACGAGGGACATCCATTGTTCATACAGTCTTTCCACGAAACATCCATAACTGATCTATCCACGTTAGATCATCTAGAGAGCGAATATTGCTCTAAATCCAACTCACCAAATACTCGCATTACTCAAGACGAAGTGGTTCCAAGCTTGTAAAGCAAATAAAGTACCTTAATTACACATATTATCAAGAATAAAAGATATCGTACTGTCTGAGAACCACATTTGAAATTTAAAAAAAAAAATTCTGCAACTAGAGCAAAGCACTAATTAAATTTTCAGATACGAGATAACACCATTGCTCCTATAGCCTCTCCACGAAATAACCATAACTCAACTGCCCATGTAAGATCATCTAGATCTTATTCTATTATGCACCCACCTCATTGAATACCCAAATTACCCAAGATGAAGCACTTCCAAGGGTTGTAAAGCAAATAAAGCTTCTTAATCACACATTGTCGAGTAGGAGTAAAAGAAAGCGTACAGTTTCAGATAGGCATTTCTAATTGAAAGGAGTCATACAAATTAAAGTATTAGATTACAATCAAAGAAAATAACTAGATAATAGCACTAATTAAATCCGAAGAGATACGAGATAACCCCTCTGTTCCTATAGCCTCTCCACGAAACAGCCATAACTCAACTACCCATGTAAGATCACCTAGATCTAAATCTGTTATGCATCCACCTCATCGAATTCCCACATCAACCCAGATGAAGTGTTTCCACGGCTTGTAAAGATAATAAAATATCTTAATCACTAGGGCAACTTTTTTGTTGCAGTAAAGATGGGAAAAGTTGCATTTATCATTCCCTAAAGTTGCATTTATGAAAATAAAGTTGCATTTATTTTTTATGTACTAAATTATACAATAAATCATTCGTAAAAAATTAAAAAATTCTAAATTTTTGACAATTTTAGTCGTGTGCAAGAGTATTGTAATACATATTGAAATACAGAAGAACGTTGAATGGCTGATCCTTGGCCAGTAATTTCTTTAACCCTTCTTTGCATAATGGTGGAAATTTCCATCATAACATTGAATGCCCAAAAATTATTTAAAAGAACAAGTTCACTTTAAGATGATCGTGTCTGGATACCTTTTTAATGTCCATTGCATAAAAAAAACATAGCTGTCAAAAATAAGCAAGTGTCACTATCAGTAAAACGAGCTTGAAGTTGTCATTCCGCTGTTTGTTGTAGTTTCAATAAACGTATGATTTCGTTTTTAATTTTGTTTTATTATATTTGAGTTTCTATTGCTAAAAAAGTGAAAATGAGTGGAAGAAAGGTTTGTAACATGTGTTTCTGTTATTTTTAAAGCAATTTCTGAAAAAGTTTGCGTTAAATTTAAAAAATACCACATGATACCATCCTATTGTTTTTTGCTAAATTTATACTATAAATATATACTAAGATTTTTTTAAACCATTTTTCCTTTAATTTTGTACATTAATTATATTACCTTGATTTATTTCACCAATAAAGAAAAAATCATGCAAAGAAGGGTTAACATTGAAAACCTGCGCCAGCGTCAGTCATAAAATGTGTTGTATCGGATAGTAGAAGCGCAAAATCCTTTCGCTCAACATTCAGAGATTGTAAAACGCCATCTACAAGACGAACAACATATTGATGATCGACACTCACATCGCAAACTCTACAGTCGATTACACAAGTTTCCTCTGGATTATCAAGAGTGCCAACCAATGTGTAAAAAGTACTTCTTGACATTTATTTCACTTTCGTCTTAGGACGAACACCTTCTTACCATGAACTTGTTTGATCCGCAATACCTCTACGTTCTCAAGATCAGACACACGTGATTGAAGGTTTGATTCAGAGAGCAAAAAATTAAATTGTAATTGATATTAATTAATTTTAAGCTATATTTTAAAAAATTGCAGATGGTTGCATTTATGTTGCGGTTATAACTCACTTACTATACACCCCATGAAGGAGGAATTTTGATTTTAGTACTTTGCATGCAGCGTAGAACGCGTGAAAAAAAGTTGCATTTGTTGCAAAAAGTTGCCCTATTAATCACACATTGTCGAGAAGAAAGGAAAGCGTATAGCTTCAGATAGGTATTTCGAAATGAAAGGAGTCATACAAATTACAGCATTAGAATAAAATCAAAGAAAAAATTAGGTAACGGCACTAATTAAATCCGCAGAGATACGAGATAACCCCTCTACTTCTATAGCATATCTTCAACTACCCATGTAAGATCACCTAGATCTAAATCTGCTATGCATCCACCGCACCAAATACCCACATCAACCAAGATGAAGCGCTTCCAAGGCATAAAGGGTAATAAAATATCTTAATCTCGCATTGTCGAGTAGGAGTAAAGGAAAGCGTACAGTGTCACATAGACATTTGTAAATGAAGGGGGACATAAAAATTACCGCATTAGAATTAAATCATAGAAAAAACTAGAGCGAAACACTAATTAAATCCGCAGAGATACGAGCGAAACCTATTGTTCCTATGGCCTTTCCACGAAACAGCCATAACTCAACTGCCCATGTAGGACCTCTATCTTGTAGAGTGCGAATCCTGCTCTGCATGTAACTGAACAAAGACCCACATTACCCAAGACGAACTGAGACAATTTCGGAGTGTAAGGGGGAACTCCAACCTTGGCAGCGTCATTTAATTCTTCAACATAATTCTCGGGGAAGTTTCAGGAAGGATATTTTTTTTTATTCCGGTGCTCCAAGATTGTGTTTCTTTTTATCCAGCGTCTTCTTCCATCAAGAGTTTCAATTATTTCTGCACGGTTGCACCTCTTCGGCCATTATTCCGGGGTAACAGATGTCGCTAATGGCCATCCGGGCGTGAAGGGGCATCATCTTTTGATTCCACCATGTTTTTAAAAGGGGGCCCCTTCCGTCATGAGTGTGGGGGTGTTTTCCCGTTATTTTATAATGGAGCAACTATTTTCAACCAAGGAGGCAGCGATCCAATTTCAGCCGTGATAAGTTTTCGTAATCTGGTGAGCATTGTAACGTGAGATCGGGAACTGTTTCGGAAGACATCGGGGGTGCTCGGTTGGAGATGAATGCCGGGAGGGCTTTTGTTCCTTCGCGTCGCATCTGGTGCGTGAATTGAAAAACGGAGCCTTGCAATGTCTCCAGAGATGGCGTGATTAACTTCGCTACAAAAAAAAAGGAATTTTAATTTATACTGTCTTTCAATGTTGTGCAAACAATTTAATTTGGATTTCGGGCTGGGATTTATCCCATCCTTAACTCACCCCTGTCTAAGACAGTGTAAAGTCTCACATGCTTAAGCCGCCGCATCTAACTATTCTGTGACCTATAATATTCCTTGAATAACTTCTGACTATTTATTTTCTCGAATTATGGGATCTTTTCTAGGTTGGTTATTTGGTACGGTTTTACGGCTCAAGGACCATACTTGGTCATGCTGCTCTAAACAACGACATGCACATATAAAGAAGCTTTACTGAAACAAAAGAGACTTTCATCCAATGCAGAATCGAACCATCACGGCATAAACTTCACCGATTGCTAACATAGTGAGAAAACCTGCTGAGCCTCAGCGACCCCTTATTTGTTTTAATAATTTTGTAATTAGTAAATTTTGTCTGATTTAGTAGGATTATAGAAGAAATATGAAAGTAATGTGAGCACTGGTAGTTTTATGTGCCCATGATCATGTGTCCTAAACTAATAGTAATATGATCTTCAGACTACTTTCGTCTACCGGGTAGAAACGAGCTCACATCCTCCGATTGGTCTACTGTACGGGAGAAGATGCCCATTCATTGATCTATCATCCGAGTTGTCCAGTTGACATTTGGTATTGCAATCCGGCATGATTTTCAATCCGGCCGGATTGACGCTAGTCCGGTCGGATTGGTTATTTGCTAATAAAAGTCTATCTAATCAGTATGTATTTTTCCAATATAGGCTGAGTGAGTAGGTAAAAAGGATATTATTCCAAATTGACGAACAAAACGTTTATTTTAGCATTAGAAAATCAACTTTATTAATAATTATCCATAGGAAGGAAATCAATCACCAACAATAGATTATAGTAACTACTAGTACTGCTACTAGTCAGTTTTAAACGATTGATGATATGATAAGTCTCTTACTAGTTTCCACACCAAAAAACATTAGTTTGTTTTATACGTATTACTTTTCTATTTATCTAAGATTAAGTAGTCTCTATCTCTAATGTCGTTGAGCAAATGGCATAAATTGTACCTAACCTTGTCTCATACTAACATAGAAATCGAATCTTTGGCAGTTTTAATCAACAAAACCAAAAAGAGAACTCTTCATTCTTCTTAATTGCTTTAATTAAAGTTATATAGTAATGAAAATCACACTTTTGAGTTTGAAAGAACGATCTAAGGAAACAAATCTTTTTAATTGTGTCGTCCCCCAACCTACTTCTCAATGAACTGCAAATAATAACCAGCGGCCGAGAAAGCCCTCTCAGCTTCGACACTAGTTGGTTTAACCGTCATTAAGTAGTCATACAGAAGCGACAAATATTTTCCTTTGACTCCTTCTATTTCATTTGAAGTCATTTCTTCACTATTTTCTCAAAATCTGTTTCTTTTCTAAAGTTTGTCTTTTTGCAATAGTCTTCATTTTCTTGCTGAATTTACTGTTCTAATTCCTCTTTTAATGTTAAATTAGTTTGCAATGAAAGTGAATTAGAATTTAAGCTTTTTTTCTGCTGCAGGTTCCACATTTTCTTTGTCATCTTTAATGACTTTTTTTAATATTTTTTCATTTCCTGTCGCATAAGATTCTTTTTTGGCATAAGAAACGTATTGCCAGCTTGTCTCATGTTTTGATCATATTTTTTTGGATTCTTTAAATAAAGTAATATTCCTGTTATTATCGTTCAACGACGTTCTTTTACCCTTACACGCAGTGCCTCAGATAATTCAGCGCTTAACATGAAAACAATTATAGCTTTCAATCATAGTATAACATATCTTGACAATGAAGTGCTTTATGGTAAACTAAAGTGACAGTCTTTCCACGTCTTGCTACACCACAATGTCCCTGAATTTCTTCCATGCATTGTTGAAGAAAATAGAACCTGGTGTCAAAAATCAATAATTTGAGCAGGGAAGATCCGTCCTTCCTTCAAGTGACATGTCCATGACAATTCCGATTTCAGAAAAGTGACGGTGACGTTTCTTTTCTCTACCATCAAGAACCACACTTTTTATCGATTCACTGCCACCGCATACAATAATCAACATCATCCGATGCTTTAAAGAATGCCCCCTGTGCATATCCATAAAATCAACTCTCTTAGCAAGTTTGATTTTCTCAAGACAATACTCTGTCCGAAAAAAATACAGGATGGTCAGAATCGATCCTTAAATAATTCCGCGCGATTTCTTGCCTGTAGATTAATTTCAGAATAAATTTCTTATTAAGAGAAAATATTGCATTTCCAAGAAGAAAAAAAACAGTTAAAAACTGACCAAACTGTATATTTTTCAGTGACAATTTTATGACGTCACTTCCGGTCGTTCGAAATGTCTGCACTAGAAGCACACAACAAACAATTCCTTTGGTGGTATTTGGGTAATTCATGGCATTTGGGCTCTATCCGAAAGGAAATAGAAACCAAAATGAAGCCCGGGATGAATAAGCAAATCCAAATATGTGCGTTGAGCTATAAGTTTTAGTTATGCATCTCCGGAATTCCACGTCCAATCGGAGAACGAACAATTTTCCTCTTGGTTTTCTACACGTACGATTATTGTACGGTTAATTCTGAACACCCTGTGTATCTTTTAATCAGCACAAGGACTTACTGAATAATGGTTGGTGTTTATCACGAGCTGTTAGATAAATTCTACATATAGGCATGTATGTTGCACAAAATTAATTAGTTAAATCAATTTTATTGCTATTTTGGTGGGCATTTAGAATATTTTTGTGCTATTGGCATGTAACACAATGTAGGATGTGGTGTGGAAACTCTTTTTTTACTGTTGGAGCACTGTGGGCAGGACTTGGTTTCATCGATCAAGGTCATATGCTTTAGCTATCCAGATCGTCATAGTTTTGTTTAAAGAGGAAGTTTTCTCGGAATGTTGAGATCCAAAAGTTCACCCGGATATTCATCCATCTACCAATGATGAGATTATGCAATTTTTTAAAGGCTTTGAAGTTGGACAAATGGTCTTCATCCGAGATCGTTCCCTGGAATGCCAAATGAGGAATACATTTAAAAGATAATTCGGATTCTTTGTGAAAACATCAGCAATTTTATGTAAGAGTGGAATCTATTGCACCATTCCAATGAATTTTAGTTACAAAGGTTGCGTAATTTATCCTGCGCTTTTCACATAATTAAATCTCTTATTCCAAGGACGCGGTTCTACGTGAAGCGATAAGATAAAGTATACGATGATGAAAATTTTGCCAGAAAACAAAATTTCTACACCAAGCACATCGAACTATTTGAGAAGCGATGAGACCTATTTCTAAACAAGCAACTGATCTTTTAAGTGATAAGATACATTTTTATCAGTTAATATGCGTGTTAATTGGAGCATGGCTTAGGAGTGACACGAGTTGCTTTAAATGTTATGCTTAGCACTGTTAACTTAGTTGATTACTGTGGAATATATTTGACAAAATTGTTACTTCAAAATATTTACTCGAACAACTAATTTACAAGAGGAATTTTCATTGTAAACAAACACACAAACCCGAGGGAAAGTAAATATTTTACTTCCGCTTGGTTCGTTTCGCTTTAAACTAATTTGTGTTGACTAATCAATTATTAATTATCAATTCGGAATTCATTCTTTGGAAAATTCTCATTGATGAAATGGTATTTTAATAACAAATCATGTGACGTTATGCTCGTTCTATGTATAGGAAACACTTATGACTGTAGAAACACTACCACCATCAATATTTAGCTCTACAGAAAATGCCTCCCACATCTAAACCGTTTTTTGGAATATTTCCTATACTAATGCCTTTATTGGAAAGTACTTTTAAAAGTGATCTATGGGGTCTCATTGTTTTGGAAAACCTTCTGAAACCTTGTTTTTAAGTGATTATCATGGAAAAAATTGTGCATATACGTCCACATTTTCAGTTTTAGAAATTAGTTAGGCTTTAGTACAATGTAAACAACTATGAATTGCTAAAAAACATAAACTTAAAGGATACTATAAAACTTAAATTGAAATAGTATAAGCTTCTTTTGTATCTTAGGTAAGTATTTATGGTGTATTGTATAGAATAGCAATATATCACGTTGGGGCACCTCCTACATATCTTTCAATGACTAAACATCGATATATTTTTTTAATTTTTGACTTGTGTCACTTTTCTTGCCGGGGTGCGATATAGGTTTTGCTTTTTTTTTTTCGTATTGCATGGTTGTTTCAAAAGGAAAATAAATAAGAGCAAACATAGTTTTTTATTCTGATGGAAGGTTGAAACAATTTTTTTATTAGATAAAACCATAAAACAAAATTTAAAAATATTCAAATACAAATTACTAAATGCTTAAACACAAGCATATGAAAAAATTCTAAGCAACTGTACAAATTCATCTCTACTGCATCCGATACCAAGCCTTCAAATTTTAGCTAGATATTTTCATTCAAGAAAATGAACTTCATACAGCAGCTTATAACTTACATTTGCTGCGTAACAATTTTAGAATAAATTAGATAGATGCGTTAAACTTTGGTTTTAACAAAAAAATTTTTTACTTAATTTTATAAAAATTAAAAATGCATTTTGAAAAAAAATATAAAGATATTACAAAAAACTGAACACCAGATCTACGTAAAATATGTTGTAAGCAAAAAGCATAAAGTGCTGTCATGTCAAATAAACTAAAATAATTCCCACACATTTGCGAAAAAGAAATATTTGCATTCTTTTAGTAAGAATGCGCATTCGGACATTCGAGGTGGACTTTAAAAATTTCAATGTGAAAACCACTCAATCAATGGTCTAGAGCATTTGAGTGATCACAACAATATATTCCTACATAAAATATATAACATTCCTTGAATGTTTAAATGCCATAAGATGTTCTCTTCCAGTTACGCTTTTGTATCGTTCTAAGACAATAAATAGAATAGAATGTGTTGCAAAGTTTAGCACTGTTAAGAGTAATATGAAACACCAAGTTATATCCAACAGTGGAATTCCGCAAGGATTTTTTCCATTGTCATCATATTGTATTTCACTCGACAGCATTTTAAACTGATAAATAAAAGCCAATCAAATAGTTTCTTACTTGAATAAAAAAAAAAAAGAGTGGTAAATAATATGTAATACAAATAATGATCTCAATACATATTCTGCGTTTAATGGCTATTTATTGATGCGCAATCCATTAAAATTACGGAAAATTTAAAGTGAGCACAAAATGTGCTGCTCCATGGATATATGTGCGTTTAATTTCTTCGTTTTGCTACAAAAGGGATAATTAGACCGTCTTGAAGTTCGAAAACGAATTAAACTGTATGTACATTAGCTGTAAACTGCATTAAACTGTATGTACATTATGTAGAAAAAAGCAGTAAGAAACTATTTGATATCATTTAAATAATAAAACAACAGCATATTTCTATCGTCATCAAACAGGTTTTACAGAATTTTTCAACAGATTGAAGCCATTTTCCGGCTTCGTACTCTGTTGTCAGGGAAGATCTCGTCAGTTCGTACTTTCGGTAGGAGCATTGTCATTGTCTACTGAATCAGCACCTTCTGATAAAACCTCGTCACTCTCGCAGCTGGTCACGCTCGCATGGCACACCCACCCAATAGAGTCCTTCTTACAGCACATGACGTTTTTCCGAACCACTTCAGTGGCGTCTTCCAGAGTGGATTCTAGCACTGTTGTAGCATCCACCATCGTCGTCAGGTCCGGCACTTCTGTCGTTGTGGTCTCGACGTAGGCTGTCTTGATGCAGCACTTTAGGACAGTTCGTATCTTCTTGCAACGCTTCTTGCCGTAGTTCTTGCAGGACTGAGACCTGATTGGGGATTCGAGGTCTGCGGAACAGCATGTTTGGGCACGCAGCAGTCTCCTCTTGCTCCAGTTCTTGCAGATGAGCAGATCCGCTTCTGCGCAGCGGTCGAATTTCCTCTTCGGAACGAAGATCTTTGGTTTTGGTTTCTGAATTTCGGTGTCGTTGGATTCACTGTAACTTTGGCCGACATCGCCAATCGCTGGATTGTCATTCGAGATGTTTTTTGGATTGGTAATGGGGAAAGACTCATTGGTGGAAGAGGTGGAATTTGAGTCTTCTATCTCGTCGAACGTTTCATTGCGATGAAGTGTGCTGTGCAAGTCATTGTGTTTTGGAAGTCTTGTGAGAGTTGCATTGTTTTCTTCATCACCTATTGTTTCATTAGATGTGGGGTAATCGAAGTCCTCCGCACTGTAAAAATCGCTGCCATTCTCAGGTGCTTTTAGTAACCCGTCGTTTTCCTGTGAAATTGTTTCATTCCACGATACCTCAGACATGTTAGCCTCAGGTATGTAATCTTGGTATAGGACAGTTGCAAAAGCAACCTGTGTTAGGAGAAAAAATTTACACATTACTATAAACCAAATGAAATTCTAAAACAGCCTTAAGAAGTTTTAAAAAATGTATTAAAACATAAATTAAACTCAGCATCAACATTTCTTAAAAATAAAATTGGCACACCAATGAAAACAGTATTCTAAAAATTATTTAATGTCACAATAAATTCTTGATTGAATGCTTTCTGCTCTCGCTTCTAATTTTGAACATTCAATACCTTCAATCTATTCACATGAATCACTTAATGCAAAAATTAGGCTTTATTCAAAACGTAAAAAAAATTTTGTACAAAAATACAACGCCGAAACTGAGTTAATTTTACATGAGCATTTGACTTGGTTCGTTACTTTACGGTAATTTTGTATTACTGCACGAGCATGAATTAGACCACCATTTATGACTTAAAGTGAATTCAAAACCACTGCAGCCATTGTTTGACCAGGAATCCACACGCTTGTAAAATAAGCACACTGTATTATCCTTAATCTTTGGATAGCATTGGATAAGTAATACCTTTATGCTACGGCGCTTAAATTTTTTCAATCGTCTCCAGGATCAATTTTTTCAATCGTCTCCTCTTTCGACTGCATGTCCAACCCCCTTACCTAATTACCTAACTTGAGCGATAGCCTTGAGTAGCACATTTACGACTGACGCAATCATAGAATTTTGTGGCGTATATCACCAGAGCGACCTTCTGCCTTTTCGACAGAGCGTTAACACCTCACGGTCGACAGGGTACCGAACAAAAGGAGGGATCCTCCAGAAGGTCAGTCGCTGACAGCTCGTAAATGATGATCGATGCCAGCGATCACTTAAAAGTGGGATAATTTTCACTGTACACAGATCCATACCATGCCGCTGGTGTAAACGAAATTGTAGTGGTAACAATTATTTACCTGCCACAGGGTAAAGGTTAATCTTCTAAAGTAGAGAAATAAAGCTCATGATGTGGCGATATGGTTTCTACAAAGTTATCCAAACATATATGCAGTGAAGAGTACTCAACACTAACAAGGACCACACTAGAGCACTCATTTGCTCCTTAGTGCTTCATGGTAAACTAGGGGGCCCTCCTCCTGCTCGCTAATGCAAGCCAACCCGCGGAGGATTGCTTCGCAATCCTCATTGGTTTCCTTGCGCGAACTTGTGTTCGCTTCGCTCGCATCAATGAAAACATATGTCCTAGCAGGAGGAATTGTTTACAAAATACGATATTCCAAAAAAAAAAAAAATTCAAATCCAAATTTACTGTATTACAGAAAAGATGTATACATTACCTATAAAATCAGAATTAAAATGAAAACTTTGAGCAAATTTTGACTCGAAATATGAGCGCTGATTTGGAAATTAAATACCAAGCATGCTGTTTGTGTGTATATTTACGTAGCACTCGAGCCGCTCACACTTTTTCATTGAGTTTGTTGTCGAAAGTGGTAGTGCAAGCGTCTTGTTGAACTATAATTGTTGGCCCCAAAAAGGACCGTTTTTTAAATGGCCCTGAAAAGATCCTCCGCTTTCTTTGATTTCTATTAACTGCAACTACTCGACTAAAATTCTTTTTCTTTTCAATAAAATTTCATCCGATATCGCTATAAATTCAATTGAGGGAAGAGGGTTTGTAGTAAACAAACAATTGTACAATGTTGCCAAAACGCGATAACAAATAACATCTTTTTTGCGTGCCACGTATGAGAATCTCTATCACTCTATATTAAAAAAAAGTTACCGCCGCCGCAGGATTGAAAACTGTGTTGTTTAGCTCGATTCTTAGACGGTTTCCCGAGAAAGTACTGATCGGAAAAAACAAAATTAACATGGTTTGTTCTTCATCGTATTCCCTGAACAATTATTAAGATTTTTTTCCGATGCGGCTATTAGTTTAGGGTTTATCAAGTGTCAAAATTGAAGAAGCGAAATTTCTTCCGCGAGTGAGCAAAACACATACAAATTTTCAGTCTTCAGCCGTGAGTTTTTTTTAAAGAGTACCTAAAATTCAAACTAAAATTTTTGCAGCTCGTCGAGTTTTTTTTTTTTTTTTTTGAAATTTGGTTCTTGATAATATTTTTTTTGAAATTCGGGAAAAATCGTCACTTTTTTGTTACTTTTTTAAATACTGCCTTATCTATATATTATTACTATTAGTTTTTAATTTTGAAAATATCGCAGTATACCTCAGAATGTACTTGTTGAGTAACGGCCACGCGGGAGGAAAGGGCGAACAACCGAAGAAGGAAAAAAACTCTCCCCTTATGCGAATCGAAACTTTTGGAACCCCTTCCGGGGGTCGAAAGAGAAAAAAACGACGCTACGGGGTCGAATTCGAGCTCGGACAGTCACCAAGAACGGACACGCGTTGTGTGTCTCCGCTACAAAAAACCCGTTTAATCTGTAAACCTCTAGGACCATGTCCATTACAAATGTAAACGTTTTAGGATAATTAAACCATGTTAAAGTTATCCTCTAGTTATTTCTTCACCTGCCTCCAGTAATTGTTTTTAGACCTGCCTCTCCATAACGCTGGGAAAATAGGGGTAAGTACCCAATTCAAATTCCAAAATCTATTCGTTTTCTAGGTTGTATGCACATTCGATTCATTATTCTCCTTTATGTTCTAAATCTTAAAGAACATAAAAGTGGTCCGTCGAGCCGGAGCGACCTATGGTGGAAATCGAAATCATATATCATTCAATATTTAGTCTTTAAGAAACAATTCTCATTGCTTTACTCTTTGAAATGCCTAACGTGTCTAACGTTCAATTGCGTTTTAATCAAATTTGTAAGGAAATTAAGCGGTTTCGTGAGAAAATTCTAAACGATGAACTAAGTGATCCAGCACGAATCGCAGTTCTCACAACAAAACTTCAATCTTACGATACAAGATTGACTGATGTATTTTCAAATTTTTCTCCCAAAGAGAATGAGGAGAACTTTGAGGAGTACATGAGCTATCAAGATGATATTTTGGATCTGTTGGTTCAGTTAGATACGAAAAAATCTCATACTGCAGGAAAAGTAACTCAAGGAATAAAACATTCGTTAGTAAAATTACCAAAATTCGATCTCCCTAATTTTTATGGTGATTCAGAAAGTTGGATTTCGTTTAAGGAATTATTTGATTCATCCGTTTTGAAAAATGACCAACTCTCAGACATTGAAAAGCTCCAGTATTTGCAGTCTTCAGTACGTGGAAATGCATCAAAATTAATTCGGGGTTTTGCATTTCAACAAGAAAATCTCATTCATTGTTGGGAGCTTTTGTGTCAGAGATTCGAAAATAAACGTCAGTTAGCATTAAGTCAACTCAATAAATTATTTTCTATTAAGCTAACGAAAGTGAATAATTCAAAAACTCTACTTGAATTATTAGACACCTGCAATGAAACCGTCCGTAACTTAAAAACTTTGGGTTTGGAATCTAATTTGTTGAGTGACCTAATTTTTATAAATTTTATGTTAATAAAATTCGATGAGCCAATCAAACAACGGTGGGAACTGTCCCTCGAAAGTGACAGCATTCCTAACCTTGAATTGTTTAGAGTTTTTGTTGAAAGAGAAGCGCGCGGTTCAATTGAAACAAAACCTATTCGAAACGAAGCTAAATTCAATCAAGGTAGAAAGACTGTAGATTTCAATTCGTTCAGCAGACCAGTAGTTCACAATGCGGTTGTGGTAAAGAGCAATACATGCGTAATTTGCAATCAAGTGCACCCATTATTTAAGTGTCCAACTTTTAACAACATGCCGGTGAACGCGCGAAGGAAAGTAGTAGATTCGCATAAGCTATGCTCTAACTGTTTACGACAAAATCATAAACTTGAGGCATGTAAATTAACTTTAAATTGTAAAAACTGTTCGGAACGTCATCATACACTTTTGCATGTTTATGCTGTTAACCTTCCGTGTAGAGACTCGGATAATTCTATCGTATCGGTTGCAAACAGTACTCAATGTGAATCGGATGTGCATGCAAGAACAAGTCACGTGTTGTTGTCAACCGCGCTTGTAAACATTAAATCTAAATCTGGAAAATTAATTCAATGCAGAGCGCTAATTGATAATGCTAGCCAAACTTCTTTAATGAGTAGGGAATGTGCTGAGCGTTTAAATCTACCATTGCTCAACACAACTCATAGGTTGGTAGGTATTAATGGCGTTTTAGCAGAAACTGCTTTGCATGTAACAAAGTTCAACTTTTCGCCTCATTTCTCAACCGATTTCTTTTCGGCAGAAGCTTATGTAGTTAACAAGGTTACTTCCCCTCTTCCCAATTTTTATATTGAAAGGCAAGATTGGCCACATTTAAGAGGCTTAGTCTTAGCTGACCCTCAATTTTACATCTCCAGGCCTATTGACATTTTACTGGGCGCAGATCTTTTCGGTTTTTTAATAAATGGAAAATCAGTCACTGGATCTCATGGCTCCCCAGTGGCGATAAATTCAAAAATTGGTTATCTACTTTCCGGAAAAGTGTATAACACGACTCGTTCCCATGCATCAATGGTGTGCCATACAATGGACCATCTGAATGAAACCCTTAAAGACTTTTGGGAGCTTGAGTCCATTCCCAAACCTCAGGTGTTAAAAGATGAAGATGAGGTGTGTGAAAACTTCTTTACTGAATCAGTCAAAAGAGACACGACTGGACGATATTGCGTAAATCTTCCCTTCAAAGAAAACAAGACGATAGGAGTAAGCAAAGCAAGGGCACTACAGCGGTTTTATTTGCTAGAGAGAAAATTAGCTAAGAATTCCCAGTTGAAAGATCAGTATTCTCGATTTATGGAGGAATATGAAAGCCTAGGTCACATGACCCCAATATCACCCAGTGAAGATGAAATCACTCCGAATTATTATTTACCGCATCACGGAGTAACTAACGAATCGAGTAGTACTACGAAACTTCGTGTAGTATTCGATGCTTCTGCTCAAACATCAAATGGGAAATCATTAAACGACATTCTATGTAAAGGGCCTAAACTTCAAACTGAAATTTTGGCAAATTTAATCCGCTTCCGAGCATATCCGATAGCCTTCACCGCGGATATCGCAAAAATGTATAGACAAATATTAATTGGAAATGAAGATCTGCCTTTCCAAAGAATATTTTGGAGGAAAAATCCATCTGATCCGCTTGTTATCTACAAACTTAAGACAATCACTTATGGAACATCATGTGCTCCATTCTTAGCCCTTCGCACTTTGCAACAATTATGCCAAGATGAACATCCGAACTTTCCCGTGGCTGCTGATATTGCGAGGGAACATTTTTATGTAGATGACCTGCTGGCCGGAGCAGATTCCATAGATTCCGCAAAATCATTAGTTAAAGAGATGAATGAATTGATGACTGCAGGTGGATTCTCACTCAGAAAGTGGGCTTCAAATCATGCAGACGTTCTCTCTGACCTCCCAGATTCGTTAAGAGCCAACTCTGTCTCTCATTCGTTCCAGGATGAATCCTCTCAAAAGGTGCTAGGTCTATTCTGGAATCTAAAAACCGATACCCTTCAAGTGAAAGGAATAGTAGCGGATAAAATCTCTACCAAACGCCAATTGTTGTCCGTGATAGCCCGTATCTTTGATCCCTTGGGTCTCATTTCACCCACAACAATCATTCTCAAGATTATGCTGCAAGAGTTGTGGAAAGCAAAATTAAAGTGGGATGATACCCTTCCTGGGGATATTGCTAAGAAATGGAATAAGATTTCCTTAGAAATAAGTCATTTTAGGGAAATACAAGTCCCTAGATATATCCATACTTCAAATGCCAGTCCGATAGAATTGCATGGGTTTTGTGATGCCTCTGCTAAGGCATACGCTGCAGTGGTGTATTTCCGTGTGATTTCAGATAACATTCACGTGTGTCTAGTGGCATCTAAAACCAGAGTAGCACCTGTGCAAACTGTAACCTTGCCGAGATTAGAACTATGTGGAGCTCTTCTCTTATCCGAGCTTATTAATGCTATTTTAAAATCAATCACCTTTCCAATCCACCAAACATTCCTGTGGACTGATTCGACTATCACACTGAGTTGGATTTCAAATCCCCCTGCAAAGGGTAACCAATTTGTGCAACACAGAGTGGAAAAAATTCGCTTCCTAACTTCATCAGAGTCGTGGCACCATATTCCTGACAAAGAAAATCCGGCCGATTGCGCGACTCGTGGCCTTTTTCCGGGACAACTAAGGGCCTATTCGGAATGGTGGAATGGGCCTAAGTGGCTCAGTGGAATCAGTATTCCATTCATTCCAAATGACGATCTACCTGTATTGGACAGTGCTTCATCTGATGAGAATAATTGCTTAGTCACACACATCCATAACTCCCACGACATCCTCAGCAAATTCTCATCATACACGAAATTGGTACGCGTCATAGCATGGGTTTTGCGTTTTGCTCATAATGCAAAATCCCAAACGAAATCAACAGGGCCCTTACAATCCGTCGAACTAGACACTTCCAGCAAGCGAATAGTGAAATTAATGCAAGACTCAGAATTCGCATCAGAAATCAAGTTGCTGAGACAAAACAAATCTATACCCAAATCAAGTAAGATAATTTCGTTAAATGTCTTTCTTGATGCAGACGGAATTATCAGAGTAGGGGGACGTCTGAGCAAACACCCAACTTTGGCCTTTGACCAAAAATACCCCATGATTCTCCCAAAGAAACATCAAATTACATCAGCGATAATTAGGCATTTTCACCAATGTAGTCTGCATGGTGGATCGGAACTAGTCTTGTCCTTAATTCGCCAGAAGTTCTGGATTCCGGATGGCAGATCAACTGTGCGAAAAGAACTCAGACAGTGTATTCGGTGCTTCCGATCATCTGCTAAGCCCACAACCCAATTGATGGGTGATTTACCGACATCCCGAATAACCCCATCTCGACCTTTTGAAAAAGTGGGAGTCGATTTTGCTGGCCCTATAAACACAAAATGCCAACATCAGAGAAAGGCCAGCACTTTCAAATCTTACATATGCTTGTTTATCTGCATGTGCACCAAAGCAGTACACCTAGAATTGGTGTCTAACCTGTCGTCCGCGGCATTTTTGGCTGCTTTGCGACGATTCGTGGCCCGCCGGGGCTATCCTACAGACATCTTTTCGGACAATGGAACGAACTTTGTCGGTGCTGCCGCTTACCTCAAAGCACTCTTTAAGCTGTCCAGAGAACCCTCTGTCCAGGATTTCTGCTCACAAAAGAGCATTACCTGGCATTTCATCCCTCCATACGCTCCAAATTTCGGAGGTCTTTGGGAAGCCTCTATCAAATTAGCCAAGCGTCATCTGACCAGAACATGTCAAGGAACTCTCGTAACTTTCGAGGAGATGTGCACATTATTATGCCAGATTGAGGCTTGCATCAACTCTCGGCCTCTTGTGCCCCTATCGACGGAGACAACTGATCTTCGGGCTCTAACCCCGGGGCATTTCCTCATTGGAGTCCCACTGTTAGAAATCCCAGAATCTAACCACCAATCTAATCCATCGTTGAGTCTTTCTTCCAGGTGGAAGATATTATTACAGATGAGAGACAGCTTTTGGAGACGTTGGACCCGCGACTACTTGCATGCCCTTCAACCACGTCCCAAGTGGAGGCTATCGAATAAATCCATCAACGTAGGGGATCTTGTTCTATTGAAGGATGGCCAGCAACCTCCTCTCCAGTGGAATTTTGGCAGAGTCACCCAGTTGTTTTCGGGAACCGACCAGCTGACTCGTGTTGTCTCAGTCAAGACAAAATCCGGAGATGTCATTCGACCACTCAATCGGCTAGTGGTTTTGCCGATTTCATCTTCCCGCCCCCCGCAGGATGTTGAGTAACGGCCACGCGGGAGGAAAGGGCGAACAACCGAAGAAGGAAAAAAACTCTCCCCTTATGCGAATCGAAACTTTTGGAACCCCTTCCGGGGGTCGAAAGAGAAAAAAACGACGCTACGGGGTCGAATTCGAGCTCGGACAGTCACCAAGAACGGACACGCGTTGTGTGTCTCCGCTACAAAAAACCCGTTTAATCTGTAAACCTCTAGGACCATGTCCATTACAAATGTAAACGTTTTAGGATAATTAAACCATGTTAAAGTTATCCTCTAGTTATTTCTTCACCTGCCTCCAGTAATTGTTTTTAGACCTGCCTCTCCATAACGCTGGGAAAATAGGGGTAAGTACCCAATTCAAATTCCAAAATCTATTCGTTTTCTAGGTTGTATGCACATTCGATTCATTATTCTCCTTTATGTTCTAAATCTTAAAGAACATAAAAGTGGTCCGTCGAGCCGGAGCGACCTATGGTGGAAATCGAAATCATATATCATTCAATATTTAGTCTTTAAGAAACAATTCTCATTGCTTTACTCTTTGAAATGCCTAACGTGTCTAACGTTCAATTGCGTTTTAATCAAATTTGTAAGGAAATTAAGCGGTTTCGTGAGAAAATTCTAAACGATGAACTAAGTGATCCAGCACGAATCGCAGTTCTCACAACAAAACTTCAATCTTACGATACAAGATTGACTGATGTATTTTCAAATTTTTCTCCCAAAGAGAATGAGGAGAACTTTGAGGAGTACATGAGCTATCAAGATGATATTTTGGATCTGTTGGTTCAGTTAGATACGAAAAAATCTCATACTGCAGGAAAAGTAACTCAAGGAATAAAACATTCGTTAGTAAAATTACCAAAATTCGATCTCCCTAATTTTTATGGTGATTCAGAAAGTTGGATTTCGTTTAAGGAATTATTTGATTCATCCGTTTTGAAAAATGACCAACTCTCAGACATTGAAAAGCTCCAGTATTTGCAGTCTTCAGTACGTGGAAATGCATCAAAATTAATTCGGGGTTTTGCATTTCAACAAGAAAATCTCATTCATTGTTGGGAGCTTTTGTGTCAGAGATTCGAAAATAAACGTCAGTTAGCATTAAGTCAACTCAATAAATTATTTTCTATTAAGCTAACGAAAGTGAATAATTCAAAAACTCTACTTGAATTATTAGACACCTGCAATGAAACCGTCCGTAACTTAAAAACTTTGGGTTTGGAATCTAATTTGTTGAGTGACCTAATTTTTATAAATTTTATGTTAATAAAATTCGATGAGCCAATCAAACAACGGTGGGAACTGTCCCTCGAAAGTGACAGCATTCCTAACCTTGAATTGTTTAGAGTTTTTGTTGAAAGAGAAGCGCGCGGTTCAATTGAAACAAAACCTATTCGAAACGAAGCTAAATTCAATCAAGGTAGAAAGACTGTAGATTTCAATTCGTTCAGCAGACCAGTAGTTCACAATGCGGTTGTGGTAAAGAGCAATACATGCGTAATTTGCAATCAAGTGCACCCATTATTTAAGTGTCCAACTTTTAACAACATGCCGGTGAACGCGCGAAGGAAAGTAGTAGATTCGCATAAGCTATGCTCTAACTGTTTACGACAAAATCATAAACTTGAGGCATGTAAATTAACTTTAAATTGTAAAAACTGTTCGGAACGTCATCATACACTTTTGCATGTTTATGCTGTTAACCTTCCGTGTAGAGACTCGGATAATTCTATCGTATCGGTTGCAAACAGTACTCAATGTGAATCGGATGTGCATGCAAGAACAAGTCACGTGTTGTTGTCAACCGCGCTTGTAAACATTAAATCTAAATCTGGAAAATTAATTCAATGCAGAGCGCTAATTGATAATGCTAGCCAAACTTCTTTAATGAGTAGGGAATGTGCTGAGCGTTTAAATCTACCATTGCTCAACACAACTCATAGGTTGGTAGGTATTAATGGCGTTTTAGCAGAAACTGCTTTGCATGTAACAAAGTTCAACTTTTCGCCTCATTTCTCAACCGATTTCTTTTCGGCAGAAGCTTATGTAGTTAACAAGGTTACTTCCCCTCTTCCCAATTTTTATATTGAAAGGCAAGATTGGCCACATTTAAGAGGCTTAGTCTTAGCTGACCCTCAATTTTACATCTCCAGGCCTATTGACATTTTACTGGGCGCAGATCTTTTCGGTTTTTTAATAAATGGAAAATCAGTCACTGGATCTCATGGCTCCCCAGTGGCGATAAATTCAAAAATTGGTTATCTACTTTCCGGAAAAGTGTATAACACGACTCGTTCCCATGCATCAATGGTGTGCCATACAATGGACCATCTGAATGAAACCCTTAAAGACTTTTGGGAGCTTGAGTCCATTCCCAAACCTCAGGTGTTAAAAGATGAAGATGAGGTGTGTGAAAACTTCTTTACTGAATCAGTCAAAAGAGACACGACTGGACGATATTGCGTAAATCTTCCCTTCAAAGAAAACAAGACGATAGGAGTAAGCAAAGCAAGGGCACTACAGCGGTTTTATTTGCTAGAGAGAAAATTAGCTAAGAATTCCCAGTTGAAAGATCAGTATTCTCGATTTATGGAGGAATATGAAAGCCTAGGTCACATGACCCCAATATCACCCAGTGAAGATGAAATCACTCCGAATTATTATTTACCGCATCACGGAGTAACTAACGAATCGAGTAGTACTACGAAACTTCGTGTAGTATTCGATGCTTCTGCTCAAACATCAAATGGGAAATCATTAAACGACATTCTATGTAAAGGGCCTAAACTTCAAACTGAAATTTTGGCAAATTTAATCCGCTTCCGAGCATATCCGATAGCCTTCACCGCGGATATCGCAAAAATGTATAGACAAATATTAATTGGAAATGAAGATCTGCCTTTCCAAAGAATATTTTGGAGGAAAAATCCATCTGATCCGCTTGTTATCTACAAACTTAAGACAATCACTTATGGAACATCATGTGCTCCATTCTTAGCCCTTCGCACTTTGCAACAATTATGCCAAGATGAACATCCGAACTTTCCCGTGGCTGCTGATATTGCGAGGGAACATTTTTATGTAGATGACCTGCTGGCCGGAGCAGATTCCATAGATTCCGCAAAATCATTAGTTAAAGAGATGAATGAATTGATGACTGCAGGTGGATTCTCACTCAGAAAGTGGGCTTCAAATCATGCAGACGTTCTCTCTGACCTCCCAGATTCGTTAAGAGCCAACTCTGTCTCTCATTCGTTCCAGGATGAATCCTCTCAAAAGGTGCTAGGTCTATTCTGGAATCTAAAAACCGATACCCTTCAAGTGAAAGGAATAGTAGCGGATAAAATCTCTACCAAACGCCAATTGTTGTCCGTGATAGCCCGTATCTTTGATCCCTTGGGTCTCATTTCACCCACAACAATCATTCTCAAGATTATGCTGCAAGAGTTGTGGAAAGCAAAATTAAAGTGGGATGATACCCTTCCTGGGGATATTGCTAAGAAATGGAATAAGATTTCCTTAGAAATAAGTCATTTTAGGGAAATACAAGTCCCTAGATATATCCATACTTCAAATGCCAGTCCGATAGAATTGCATGGGTTTTGTGATGCCTCTGCTAAGGCATACGCTGCAGTGGTGTATTTCCGTGTGATTTCAGATAACATTCACGTGTGTCTAGTGGCATCTAAAACCAGAGTAGCACCTGTGCAAACTGTAACCTTGCCGAGATTAGAACTATGTGGAGCTCTTCTCTTATCCGAGCTTATTAATGCTATTTTAAAATCAATCACCTTTCCAATCCACCAAACATTCCTGTGGACTGATTCGACTATCACACTGAGTTGGATTTCAAATCCCCCTGCAAAGGGTAACCAATTTGTGCAACACAGAGTGGAAAAAATTCGCTTCCTAACTTCATCAGAGTCGTGGCACCATATTCCTGACAAAGAAAATCCGGCCGATTGCGCGACTCGTGGCCTTTTTCCGGGACAACTAAGGGCCTATTCGGAATGGTGGAATGGGCCTAAGTGGCTCAGTGGAATCAGTATTCCATTCATTCCAAATGACGATCTACCTGTATTGGACAGTGCTTCATCTGATGAGAATAATTGCTTAGTCACACACATCCATAACTCCCACGACATCCTCAGCAAATTCTCATCATACACGAAATTGGTACGCGTCATAGCATGGGTTTTGCGTTTTGCTCATAATGCAAAATCCCAAACGAAATCAACAGGGCCCTTACAATCCGTCGAACTAGACACTTCCAGCAAGCGAATAGTGAAATTAATGCAAGACTCAGAATTCGCATCAGAAATCAAGTTGCTGAGACAAAACAAATCTATACCCAAATCAAGTAAGATAATTTCGTTAAATGTCTTTCTTGATGCAGACGGAATTATCAGAGTAGGGGGACGTCTGAGCAAACACCCAACTTTGGCCTTTGACCAAAAATACCCCATGATTCTCCCAAAGAAACATCAAATTACATCAGCGATAATTAGGCATTTTCACCAATGTAGTCTGCATGGTGGATCGGAACTAGTCTTGTCCTTAATTCGCCAGAAGTTCTGGATTCCGGATGGCAGATCAACTGTGCGAAAAGAACTCAGACAGTGTATTCGGTGCTTCCGATCATCTGCTAAGCCCATCACCCAATTGATGGGTGATTTACCGACATCCCGAATAACCCCATCTCGACCTTTTGAAAAAGTGGGAGTCGATTTTGCTGGCCCTATAAACACAAAATGCCAACATCAGAGAAAGGCCAGCACTTTCAAATCTTACATATGCTTGTTTATCTGCATGTGCACCAAAGCAGTACACCTAGAATTGGTGTCTAACCTGTCGTCCGCGGCATTTTTGGCTGCTTTGCGACGATTCGTGGCCCGCCGGGGCTATCCTACAGACATCTTTTCGGACAATGGAACGAACTTTGTCGGTGCTGCCGCTTACCTCAAAGCACTCTTTAAGCTGTCCAGAGAACCCTCTGTCCAGGATTTCTGCTCACAAAAGAGCATTACCTGGCATTTCATCCCTCCATACGCTCCAAATTTCGGAGGTCTTTGGGAAGCCTCTATCAAATTAGCCAAGCGTCATCTGACCAGAACATGTCAAGGAACTCTCGTAACTTTCGAGGAGATGTGCACATTATTATGCCAGATTGAGGCTTGCATCAACTCTCGGCCTCTTGTGCCCCTATCGACGGAGACAACTGATCTTCGAGCTCTAACCCCGGGGCATTTCCTCATTGGAGTCCCACTGTTAGAAATCCCAGAATCTAACCACCAATCTAATCCATCGTTGAGTCTTTCTTCCAGGTGGAAGATATTATTACAGATGAGAGACAGCTTTTGGAGACGTTGGACCCGCGACTACTTGCATGCCCTTCAACCACGTCCCAAGTGGAGGCTATCGAATAAATCCATCAACGTAGGGGATCTTGTTCTATTGAAGGATGGCCAGCAACCTCCTCTCCAGTGGAATTTTGGCAGAGTCACCCAGTTGTTTTCGGGAACCGACCAGCTGACTCGTGTTGTCTCAGTCAAGACAAAATCCGGAGATGTCATTCGACCACTCAATCGGCTAGTGGTTTTGCCGATTTCATCTTCCCGCCCCCCGCAGGATGTTGAGTAACGGCCACGCGGGAGGAAAGGGCGAACAACCGAAGAAGGAAAAAAACTCTCCCCTTATGCGAATCGAAACTTTTGGAACCCCTTCCGGGGGTCGAAAGAGAAAAAAACGACGCTACGGGGTCGAATTCGAGCTCGGACAGTCACCAAGAACGGACACGCGTTGTGTGTCTCCGCTACAAAAAACCCGTTTAATCTGTAAACCTCTAGGACCATGTCCATTACAAATGTAAACGTTTTAGGATAATTAAACCATGTTAAAGTTATCCTCTAGTTATTTCTTCACCTGCCTCCAGTAATTGTTTTTAGACCTGCCTCTCCATAACGCTGGGAAAATAGGGGTAAGTACCCAATTCAAATTCCAAAATCTATTCGTTTTCTAGGTTGTATGCACATTCGATTCATTATTCTCCTTTATGTTCTAAATCTTAAAGAACAGTACTCTTTCTTACGGTACAATTATTTTTTTAAATTGGTTCATAAATAAATTCGATGCAATCAAAAGTTGGTGACACAAATTTCGTATTTTTTATTTCGCGGAGCTTATGAGGGTTGTATTTTTTACTATAGGGTTTGCCAGATATCAAATTTATCGTAGCAACAATTGCCATAAAAACGATTTCTTTTTATTTGGCGAGAGAAAAGGGTCGCTTTTTTCTCTCTGTTCTCACACGGGGGTTGGCGAACGTAAGCGAGCAGAGGGCGGAGCCCCTTTGTTACTATAAAAGGAAGTGTTTGTTTGTCTATTTCGCGGCCGCAAAATCCTGACGATTTATGGTACTTACAGCAATAAGATTTAACACACAGGTAGTCCGAATTTTTTGCAATTTTTGGGTCGTGGAGAATTTTAAAATTTAATCTAGAAGATTTTTAAATGAATTTCATAGTTTTATTCTCCATCGGGTTTTCAAACGCGGAGAACTTTTTCTACTCATGCGACCTTGCAGTCCGGGTATGGAATCATGTCAAGTTTTTTTTCATCCGCAAAACGCGGAGAAAATTATTTATTTCGTTTCCGCTTTGATTTTGTGCGATTGATTTCCCAGCCAGATGATAAATCTTTAAATTGAAGTCAAAATTCTTTTTTCTATCTCCTAGACCGTCAAAGATAGCGTAAAAATTTCAACGGATTTGAAATTTGCGGAAAATTTCAGTTTAGATTGATACCTAAAAATATGATTTTCTTTAAATAAATAATTTTTTAATTGAATATATCTTCAAAGGATTTGAAATCTGCGGAAAATTTTACACCAGCGTAATACTTTTGATGATTCTTTGGACAGGTGTATATCACCTAGATAGGTGGTATTGGGAAGCAAAATAAGAAGAAGAGCAAAATAGTAAACATTACAATTACCTCGGTCGTTGATTCAGTTACATCGAGATTGCTGTTGAGGAATTCCTCAAGGGAAGACCTGTCGCCATTCTGGTCACACGTATCACCACAGCGGCTTCTAAAATATGCTGCTATTACCGCAGCCCTCACCAAGTCAGAACCGCGGTCTTCAGATGACATTATACTTAAAGGAAATGGAATGTAATACGCAAGTCGGCCACATCTGAAGAAAAAATAAATAAAACAGTTTAAAACTACGGTAACAAATTAACCCATCAAAAATTATCAACATTGCAACTTGAATCGGGAGATCTTTTTCCTATCACCATGAAAAACCAAATGGCAACTTGACTTGGCACCCAAACAGCTAATTTCTCAAACATGAGTTTTTCACATTATAAGCTGCAATTTATCTTCTTGAAACAAACAAAGGTTTCTCAGATGAAAAATTTTCTTCATTCATTCTCAATTCTAATTTTTCTAATTCATTTTATTAAAAATTCCATCCTTCGTTTCATTACTCGAATCAATGTAAACATATCTTTGAACTTTCAGGTGATTTGAAGAGTTATTAAAAATGCCTTAGCATTTTAATCATGGCATAGTACGTGAAAAATCGAAACTGAGAAAAATCAATTTAAATATTTTGTATTCGTACAAAATGCTTGTAAAATGTAATAAAACAATTTATTTTTTTTCTATATATTATAACCTATATGTGCTTTGCTGTTCTGATTGCTTTTTGCACTCTAAAACTAATCACACACTTGAATCACACAATGAAGCATAAATACTTGGACACACAAATATGTCTTTTGGAAACTTGATCCAACTATTATTATGACGAAATTCTCCCTATGTGGATTTTATATTGAAGGCCTTTTTTCAAGCTATCATCTTTTGCCAATCTTTGATATCCATCCAAAATATGTAGAAAAACAACCTCATTAATTTTATTTTAACACACTTTGGTACTTTGGCATTTAAGAAACATGATCCTAAAAGGTTTCGTTGACAAATTTTGTATCCAACAGCATTTTAGTGAGTAGCGTGCTGTGAGAGAGAGAAAAACCTCGGATTTCCAAGTCAGTAAGATAAAAAATAAATTACCTTAAAATTGTCGCAGGGACATAAAACTTTGCAGAAACATTCTTCAATGTATTAAATATAATTTGAAACAAAAAGAAATCGTATTTTGATGGTATTTTGGGTGCCGAAAACCCGTAAAAGTTGAATAAGCAATTCATCAAATCTAGCTGCCATGAAGTACGTTTATTACAAATCTTACACGCGCGACATAAACTGTGGGGTGTATCATACCCCAGTCTACATTTGTACTGCAATGTTGCATAAGGTACTCGAGTGTTTGGAAAATAAAATTTAATTGGTAACTCGTGTTTTTAAGTAAAAAAATAAACGATACAAAAAGGCGTGAGTTTACTTCTATTGTTACAGATTCGTGTAAACTACTATTCTGAAGGGTATGAAAATAACTTTTGGTTTTAATGGGCAAATAAATACCAGTTACTAGTGTGACACCAAGGAACACCTCTATTAAAGAGTCACAGAATTTAGCTAGTTCAGGTTTACGTGATACGAAAAGGAGCTTAGTTTACTTCTTGACCTTTTGTTAGAAATACGTGACAACACCCATTCTAAATGACCAGGGGCTCAAATTGGTTTTCCACTTAGAAGACAGCAGCTACTAATAGCATCATTTCATTCACTTGGTGCAAATATTCTAAGATTTTATTTCTGTTTGTGTATTGAGGCGCAATATGCATACTGGATCTATCCGTGATTTATTTCAGTGTGATGTTTTAGTTTTAGAAAAACCACAACAAGTGGCAACTTCCACTCCAAAAATCACAACGTACGACACTGGTCCCTCACAGCTCTCACTCACTCTCTTCTACCTCCCTCTCATAAGTACAACCTCTCCAGACACCACGTGATCATATCCATCTCTCTCATTGTCTCCAAGACATCTGGTGCTTTCGTCATCAAGAAGCAGTTGGGTAGAGGAGCAGAATATTATACTGAAGATATAATACTGCATTAAATATAAGTCTGTGAAATAAGAGAACCATCGTATCTAACGTCGAAGCCCAACTTCAAAAGAAAAGTCAGTCCTATTCTATCCTAAAACTTTGCCTAGTGAACATTAATTGATGCTACCCACTTTGCGGTAAGTTATGTCAACATATCGTAGGTGTGACGTAATAACTATTACATCGAGTCCATTTCTATTTTAAAACATCTATTTATTTACAAAGACAGGACACTGACTCTAACACGATGAAACAAAGAGAATAGATAGGTTCATTCCGACGTAGTCTTTCTGCTACCACGTTCCAAATCAATCTGACGAATTCCCCATCGGGTCGGGAAGATGCGCGTTACAAATTCCCTTTCATAGGGATTATCTGGAGATCTGTGGCTAAGTTGCCACAGTAGGTGAGCAACGAAATGTGTTGGAAAGTACAACGCTATTATATAATAATACTTTAAGTAAACACCATCATGGAATACTGTACAAGTCTCTTCTCTCTCTCTCTCATACCAAATTAAAATATTTTCGAAAAAAAACCATTAAACACTTGAGAGGATTAGACACTAGACAAATTAAACAAACTCAAGATTCGTACTTTTATAGTTCACACAACCTAGTTTAACTAGTTAAGTTACATTTTTGTAAACAAGAGTAAGCGTATTTTTAGTTTTAACTTTATTTTTTATTTATGTTTGTTCCACTAAAAATATGAGTTTGACAAAACACAGGCATATTGGGTAGTACTATTTTTAGACGTTAAGAACTATAAATTTCTCGTAATTTTCTTCAATACTGTCATGAAATTCAAGAGATTTTTATACTAAATCAAGTAATGATCTGCAATCCTTTCATTAAAACAATTACAATTATTTTCCTACTTGGTTATTTTGTATAATCTGGTTGTTAGTACTACAAGTGTATTATAGTTCTATCGTCTGCCATATCTATTTCACTAGTGTAATTTGATCGATGAACTTGATTAATGTAATTTCATTAATGAACTTCGCCAGATCTTGATGTACGAGATGACTCGTCATTAACCCTCCTGGTGGTTGTCTCTCTACGAGATATCTCGGTCATTAACAAACCTGACCAGATCGTGATGGACGATATATCTCGTCGAAACCACTTGGAGGGTTAACAAACCTGACCTGATCTTGATGGACGATATATCTCGTCGAAACCACTTAGAGGGTTAATAAACTTGACCTAATGTTGATGGACCCAGATATTTCGCAGCTGACAAAACCAAATCTTGATAGAGAGGAACCCTGTCGAAACCCCTTAGTGGTTAATAGACAAGAGATTATAAAAAAAAATTTAAGCTTTGGCAACTAAAGAGCAAATAGGTTTTAGAGGATTATTGCTTTCAGTGTATGTTTCAAAGTACATTTAAGTTACGATTAATTGTTCTCATATAATGCATATACATATAATGGTACTTGTCGTACCTGTCATAGACGTAAATGTCGTCTTTACCACCTTGCATCAATCTCCATATGTTCTTCTCTTCGGTATCCTGGTAAACGTCGAAGGACACGCGATTGTCCAGTTCGCTCTTCAGCGCCTGGGAATGGTGCAGATTGGAGTTGACAATCATGAATCGTATATCATTTATGCCATGGTCTAGAAACTGCTTCTGCAGCAACTCCAAACTGGAAAGCAATTCCACACAATTAAAATGCAGTCATATGCTAAATAGCGACACAGCAATTCGGCCACAGGATAGAATTCCTTATAGAATTTTTCCCAACACCAAGCTTTTAATACAGGTAAACCATATTTGAGAGTGCGTGTTGGATAATCATCATTTACACGCTCGCATTGACATCTTTGGTCGCATAGAATTAAGAATTGTTTGATGATTAATTATTTTTGTTTTATTTTTTAGACCATTCCAGTAGTGGTAACATTTGATAAATGTCTTTGGAATTTGTGTTTTCGTTTTTGTTAACACTCCCCGAGTTTAGAATCCTTCGACCGCTGTACGTCGATCTGCTGACTCTTTATTTTACACACTCTTAAAGGCGTTCGGCAGGAATAAATTATTGACGAGACACGGCCTCTGTTAATGTGCGTAAAAGTTTTGGACGTGGCACTGAAATTATGCTGCTGTACAGAGCGTTTTCATTAGTCCGTACGAAAGTTGCGCTAAGACATGAAGATCGACGTATAACAGTCGTATAAATCTTAACACAAGTTCTAACAATAAGAACACAAATTCCAATCATATATCTTTTATTTCCCTACAACTGGCTTCGGAGACAAGATTTCAATGGACGAGCATATAGAATAATTATACTGCCCGGACTCACAAACAAACCATTAGTTTATTTTTGACTCGACAAGGTTCATTTTTGTAGTGTTCCCACCGTATTCAAATTTTAGAGATCTTCCTATTTCCGTATGGTGGGAGGATCCTGATCGCGTGTGTTTTCTCTACGTAGTTTCATAAAGTGAACCATCCACGAATAATCTATCGCTATGAATAATTAATATAATCAATAGTAAGCAACCCCTATGGCTAATACACAAGTTTCCGGGGGCCCTCCATTACAGCTATGTATTGATTTGATCCTAGTCATGTTTTGTTTGCTGTACTTAAATTGAATCTTTGTTTTTGTTGAGCTGAAGGATGAATCTATCGTATTAATATCATATTTCTTTATTTCATTTTTAATAAACACATCCCGGTCACCAGTTGACAGTTCTTATTGGCAGTTCGAGGGGACTCGGTTGTAAAACAACTGGAAAGCAACCAACATTTAAAACGAGTCATTAAGTCCATTAATTGGTCACAGGTGACGATATAATCAAATTTCGACGAAAAGAAACGTGTGATTAAAGAGTTTGAGGGATCAGGTTCCCAATTTAATTCGAAATTATTTCAGTGTAACGGATTTTACAGGTTTCTGACAAAATTTTCTTCAGAAAAAAGCAATAGGAAATTGTTAAAATTATTATTCAAACAAATGTAAACCAGAAAAGTATACAATTGGGTGAAATCTTATAATAGAAAAAATAAGAGTCGTTTTACGCATTTAGAAATACTAACGGTTTGACTGAGTTTGAAGAATATCATTTTTTTAATGCCAATCGAATCACATATAATAGACTCTAGTCTACTTCGCAGACCCTAGTCTAAACACCTGTCAATTCACTCATGGCTGAATCGACGGATTTTAATATTCATCTGGTTTACAAAATCCTCCAAGTTTTAGCTTTCTCCCCAGGTGCAGAATTATATTCAGTGTTCTGCAACACAACTCCAAGCAATTGCAATTGTTCTGCAGGCATATTGTCCGAATTTTGAAAACTGCAGTCAAATCAAAAACAGACGTAAAACATCAAAATTAATCGACTTACTTCACTTAAAACCAAGGCATACTTTCAGAATTTGCAATTCTGTCGATAACTTTTGAAGTTAACACATCTTCTATGTCAATGACAAAATATTTATTTATAAAGTGTTTGTGGTAATTTGGGCGGTGTAAAGAAGTTGTTCCGTCGCAATAGAAGAAAAAAAGGTGTAGCAAGAAGCGCGTTTTACACTGCAGAACATCGTAACTTATGATTGAAAAAAAATAAGCCACAATTTTGATAAAATTGCTCTGCAAGGACTTTGTTTTTTCCGCGTCGTAAGTCGCAGTTTTAGCACTTTCTCCCGAGGCTTTCTCTATCACCGAGACGAAGTCCAAGGAAGAAGAGTGATATAACGCGTTTTTGATTTTTCTGAAGACGTGACCTTGGCAGCTCATTTTTGTATGGTCCCCACAACCTTCAAGTATTAGTTTTCTTTATTTCCGAGAGAGATATATATGGAGGCGCGATACAGCGAATTTTTGAGTTTTCTGGAGACGTGACCCCTTGACATCTCATTTCTCTGATCCCCACAATCTTCCTAGTAAAATTTTGTTTTATCCCCGAAATAAAAATCAAGTACGACAGCATGAAAATGAGCCACGATATAACGAGTGTTTGAGCTTCCAGAAGACATGTGAACTTGACAACTCATCTGAGTCTGCTTCCCACTCTCTTCCTTGTCCTTTAGTCACTGAAAGTAAGGTGTATAATTTTTGTCGATGCTCATTTCGTAGTAAGTCAATTCACCCACAAGACCAATGAAGTGATCTGTATGAATTTTACTATTGAATCATGAATTCAATCACCACATAGATGATTCATAATGAATATAACACAAAATGGTATTGAACCCCGAAGCAAAATCCCTTACGGATTGCGGAGCACACTGCTGTCTCTTCACATACTCAGAATACGAATACAAAAAAGAGAACGAAGTTGGCGCCTAAAAAACTTAAGATATTACCTGACCTTGTTCTGAATGTAAAAAAGAACACAGTTCAGCTACTGTTACTCGCTGATACATATTTCTGTGTGATCCATCCAGAACATTCCATGTAGAACATTTCATCCAGAACATTCCATGTAGAACATTTCATCCAGAACATTCCATGTAACATTTTATCCAGAACATTCCATGTAACATTTTATCCAGAACATTCCATGTAACATTTTATCCAGAACATTCCATGTAGAACATTCCATCCAGAACATTCCATGTAGAACATTCCATCCAGAATATTCCTTACAGAACATTCCAAGCAAAATTGAATCATTTGAGAAATAAACAGACTACAAAAAGGGAAGAGGATGGGTTGAAGGCTTCCGAATTACTTTTCAAATTATTATGATTAAACATAAGGCCAGCGTAAAAAGAGACCGGATATTACAGAATGCACTGTATCTCACTCACCTAGAAGCCTGCTGCAAGCAGAAGTGTCAAGAAGCCTGCAACAGGGCGACGACAGTCACTTTTCCCTTGGATTCCACCAAGGGTTGTCGTCTTCCGATTGACCACAGGGGAGCAGGTTCACAATCCGGAGGCTTGGCCGAGGCCACGGCCAGGATCAAACAGATCACAGGCCCCAGCAACCACCGATGCACACCCATTTTTCTAACCCTGTAAAGATTAAGATTATAATACCATTGATACGACAGACTATTACAATGCACTTATATATAAATACAGGAAATAAACTGCTATGGTAGTCAAAATGGTATCACATTCAAATTTCGTCATTTAAGGCCGAAGCCTGCTGGACTCAAAAATATGAAAAAAAGTCATTTTTACTATCTTAAAAGTAATATAAATATTTCTGAATATGATGGCACCTAAAGTTTTTTTCAACCATCAGTAGAACCGGAAATATTTAACTTTTATAAACATGACAGCTGCAAATCAAACGAGACTTCATAATTTTAAACGCTATTTTTCTCCTTTTGCGCTAAATGGGATTTCAATAGTGAAAATCGATATAACTTAAAAAATACTTGTCATTAGATGAACGAAATTTTCTACATTTACTTTTCAAATATATTTCTTTAAATTGTGTTATCATTTTTTTTTTCTATAATTTTTCAAACTTTCTATACTATGTGTTCTATGTAGTTTTTTAACAAAATATTTTTATTTTTTCTAATTGTTATAACCAAAAATCACGACGACAATATATAGTATGAACTTTTGGAAGCAAGTTAATTAATGCAAAAATGAAGTGATTTGTTATAAAAATATTTTAAGATATATCACATTTGCCCAACGTCAAAATTTTGGCATTTTTTAATTTTAATTAAAAAAAATAAAGTTTTGAAAATATAAAATTGTTATTATAATTGCAAAATACAATGTATACCTACAGAAAAAATTTTAGAACAAAAACTGTAAAATGGAAGATTTTAGAATTTTGCGTCCCACACCCCCTTAAGGTTAACAAATGTTGCCTTTTTCCATCTCAAGGCACGTAGAAACTAGTAATTAAAATTATGTGGCACCCAAAAAATGAAAAAGAAATTTCATATCAGACAAAAAAAAGGGTATTACTTTGATCGACTTGCAAAACAGTAAGAGCAATTGTCTTTTGCTACCACAAATTGCTTTTTTAAACAACTTATTTATACTTTGTAATAAAAATTTATCCTAGAAATTATTTGTGAACACACACTTTTAAGGAGTACCAAACAAAACGGTTCAAATTAAGTAACACTTCAATTCGATTGAAACCGTTTCACCCCCAGTGCGTCGGGGTGCATCAGTTAAAAATTTAAATGAATGATACTTTCTAATAAAAGGAAATTAAAGAACCAAACAACGTTTGTTTGAGTGATAATATTGCTATATTGTTGTTAAAAGGAAAGTATGTCCAAGGAGTCGCAAGGAAATTCGAAATCATTTCGTTCTATGTATGTATTATCATTGTATAGTGAAGCTGTGCATTATATCACCAATTATATAGTTATTTTCTGTACCCACTTTGTAATAACGTGAATAAAGGACAAAAAAGTGAAATATTAATACATCTGTAGAAATTGGGAATTGATTAAGCAAATGTGTTTCAAAACTTCGTGTCCAAACTTTAAGAGATTCGGCATCACAGTATTAGATTTAACCCTCATGGTGATTGTCTCGACCAGGTATTAGAAAAATTGACCAGATCTTGATGGACGAGATGTCTCGTCCATCAAGGACATCTCGTCTGATTGATCAGATCTTCATGGACACGACATCTCGCCTATGCCACGTGGAGAGTCAGACCATTTTCAGAAATGAATGCAGTTCAACAAGCGATTACAAGATGGCGTGGTAGCCGACCCGTTTTTGCATCACCGCTGACTTCGTGCCGGTTAACATGTATTCTGAACCCTGTGATAGCTGGCATGCATCTACCATACGGTGCGACCAACAGAAACAGACGAGCCTATGTGAGATTGTACCAAGAATGGAACCCATACAGACGAGTGCTGAATCATAAAATGTTTACACCAGACTCTGTGAGAAATCGGGACATTACATGTTGAATGTAGTAAAAAACTACTACTTTGTCATTAGCATCAATATTGCTCACATACTTGTATGTCATTGCCCTTACTCTTAAGCATCAGCCCGCCGACTATCCGGCCTGGTGGTTAAGATGTAAGCCTCTATATTTGAAGGTTCCTGATTTGAAACCGGGTCAGAGCATGGATGTTTGTAAGCGTATGGTGTAAAGGCGCTAGGTGCATCTTAAATCTGACGTGGCCGAAAGTGCTCATGTTGGGTTGGTGTGGAAGTTTGGAGAGTGGGGTGCCAGCTCAGATGTTGCCTCGTCATCTGACCGTGGTTTAAAACTAAGTGGTGTCGGATCTTTTGATTAGGGAATTGATCCCGGACCGTCGTCAATTGCCCGTTGTGTTGCTCTTGTAGCCTTAATTAAAAATTACTTGTGCCATAGGTCATCCGGTGATACTTGTGAACATGCATCTCTCTGCGTACTCTTAAAAGTGTGTTCCCTACAGAAAGTTATGAAATACAGTGCTTATAGTTTTGGATTCCATCGCACAAAAATTGTGCGCAGAGTTCTCTCTCTCCAAACTACTCAACACTGAACTACTTACTACTCCACATGTGCACAAACTTGTGCGCATGTGAAGTAGTTGTGACCCTAATTGGGTAGACCCTAGTAAGGATCCTTCGACTCCTTTTTCAAAGTATACTATGGCACAAGGCCAGATTCCCAGTTCATGTACAAGGTAGATATAGCCAAAGCTCTTTTGAAATAGCAACATTAGTAGCATAAATTTTTTTAAATAGTAGTAACATATTTTCTCAAAAACATAATTTTAGATACAATTTTAATTGTTCAGATATAAAATGAATCGTCTAAAACACAAAATATGCTTATTAACCTTTAGACTACGGTCGGTACAGTAGTTGTAATAACACGATTGCGCCAAGAAAGAATTTAGACTACAGCTAGTGCAAGAATTATACCTTGAAAGCTATAAGAATCGCGCCAAGAAAGTGTCGTGCCAGGTATATCTATAGCCGTAGTCAAAAGGTTGAGTATGAAACAAACGTTGAAGATTTCGCCAAGAAATTTTTATTTTGAATTAAAAGCTTAATATTTTCTCAAGAGATTTTCATTACAATCTAGCAACCAGATTTCGATGTTTTCGTTAATGGTTGTCAAGGCTTGGCAACAATATTTCGAAATTGGCGTCCCTTGAAAAATTTCCCTCAATTGCTTTGAGACGATTTTGCTTAAAATACTCCTAGTCACTAAGGTTCAAATGTAGTTGCCGAAAATCGCCTATAACAGCCCTGCTTGTTGGACTAATTCAAACGTGTTGCACGTACCAGGGGGGCACAGCACAGAATTACCAGGATCATGAACTTCCTTGAAAAAGAAGAGCGTCTATTGGAGAAGATCCTTGGGGTGGTTAAAATCTTTTTAAATATCTCAGGGTTGAAGTTTCTACAGAAATTCCGGAATTGCACATGCTACTTTTCTGACGAGGTCTTCTTGGGATTCACTACTTCATGAATTCATGACTACATACAAACCTGCACTGTATACATACAGATATTTCGGCTTTTTTGCTTTGTTTGAAGGGCTGTTTTGTTTTATATCCCTGTTTTAATGTGGTATGTGTCTATGTTAAAAGAAACATGCTTAATTTTTCTCTGTGATAATCACAATGCCTTCTCAGCGCTGCTCGGTATCTGTACCATAAGATTTTGTTGAATAATTTCTCAAAACCGTGGTGTCAGCCGTATATCGAGACAGGATCGACTCAGTAAGGCGGTCGAAATCGCCCCAATTAAAAAATACTCTACTTATATTTCAATAGAAGGCTTGTCATCTATTTACCGGAGCAAAAAAGTAGATACTGGGGCCAGTCAAAAGGAGCTCACGTGGAGGCAGAAATATATTGCCACTTTGAGAAGAAAATGATTTTAAATGATCACGCATGATATAATTCGGGATTACCGAAAAATTTATTCTAAAAAACATTTAACATTCAATCTTATTGATGTAGACCTATCAAATATAATATAATAATTTGGAGGTGATATGAGATACTTTTTTATTGGCGACGGTCTGCTTTCCAACGCAACATTTTTGGCTAAATTTGGAAAAATTACGATAATGAAGAAATAATTGACCTAAATATATGTTAAAACAAAAAAACCGAAGTCATTGAGAATGATTTGATGAATACTTTTGACCAATTTTTGTAAGACATTAAATTTTGGCCAAAATTAATAGTTTTACATTTGTGGGGAAAATAATTAGTTTTTCGTGAGACGAAATTAAAGTAATTGAGGTTTATTTAATCCACTTTAGGTAATAATAAATTGGTAATTTTTAGTTAACGTCGTACTAGAGCAACACAACGGGCTATTGACGACGGTCCGGGATCAGTCCCTTAAGGGAAAGATCCGATAATCCACTTTAGGAAAAATTTTATTTATAAAATTTTTTATCCATAGTTCATGCTTGCCCCAACAGACGTAAGGAATAGAAACAGCCAATTGGTTTACCATAATTAACATATTTAGAGTCAACAGTCAGCAAAAGATTGCTAAAATGTGATAAAAGCTTAAATGTTTCTGGTACTGAATGATGTTCATGTGTTTTACTGAGTATGTTAGTTAGTAGTTGCTGCCTATCAACCGGATGATGTTCCTCCAACTGGGTGCTCCCTCACAAGTGGCCGCATTGGAAGAAAAAAAAAAGTTAGTAGTTGTTAAGGTGAGTGACACCATATCACTTAACCGCGTCATCTTATCACCATCTGTAATTTTACCCTAGTAAAAAATGTAGGCAAATTGAAATAAGGACATTCAATGCGAGGTCTAACCAATGATCTCGGAGTGGGCCAAAGTATAGTCGCAAGACAGGAAACAAATTTCCGAAAGTGGAACTACTGCTGAACTATCAGTATTGCAGAACAAGGTACATCCACGTACCAAAATAGCCAACACTATTAAATTTTGACAGGAGAAAAATATCCGGAAAAAAAAAGGCTTCTACTTTGCCATTGATAAAAAATTGTACGTTTTGTCGATTTAGCATGAATTACCGGAACATTCGTTTGTTTCTTTATATGTGTAAAACTCTGTGTAGTCTGTCTGTGTTTGTAATTATATTAACTATCCTCCTTCTTTCAGATTTTTTTTACCCTAAAACGATAAGTGACCTTTAATTTACGAACATCAGTGTACTCGACGTGCAGTGCTGCAGTTGTTTGTACTACCAAATCCATTGGGTTTTGTTTTGTCCACGTGTCAATGTGTAAATAAAATGCTCTTGTTACAATTTTTTCTGTTCTTCCAAATTGAATATGTTTTTATTTTGGACCCCCAACTCCCCATTTACATATGCCATTTTGATAAGGTATATAAAGTAGACATTCAAAGAAACGAATCCAATCATGTAGACAACTTATACCACGTTGAAAATTATTGGTTGGGGTCAAATGATGTCGTTTTCAAATCCTTAATTTTCTCAAAATTTCGAGGATAAAGAACAAGATTGACGTAATTTCGCGCAAGTTGGAATATTCAGTACTTTACTATCAATTTTAGTCATCGTAAAATTGTATTTTAAATGCAATACTTTATGGTTTGAAAGATATATTTCCAACGTATCAAGTTTTTCGATTTGCAAATCCCTATTTAGCTTCTCCTGCTATACATGTTCTATACGGCGGACAAGATGTTGATGATTCAGGTGGTCTGTTTCCATGACAACATTTCATTTCAGACAGTCAGTGTTTAATTTTAAAGTACTTCTTGCTCTCCGAAAAGCTCGACACCATATTTCGTCGGAAGTGTAACATAAAGGACAACGATTTCCTTTATATTACCTGCTCAGAAGTCGAATTAATATATTCTCACTTATGTGTTTCCTACTTAATCAAATATTAATAAACATTTTTCATCTGTGGCACTTCCTTGCAACCAGATTTCATAAATTAAATGTCTTCATTCATAAAATAATGAGTGTCTATAAGAAACTGAAATTTTAGTAATAATCGCAGATTCGCATGAAAATTTTGTATTAAATTAAATTCTTAAAAAAGTATTGAATTCTCCACTGATACCATGCAAAAATTGTTGTCAGTAAATACCGCCATTTTTAAAGTTACTTTGAATATTCATATTTACATTTAACAAAACAAAGATACATCGAAATCATTTCAACTGCACCTTAAATGTTATGGACACAAGACTTAAGGGCGTTTTCTAATGTATATTGAAAATATAGGACAATAAAACAACATACGACGCGTCTAAATGTTGAAAAACAAAGCAATAACATAATTTCAAACTTGCTGTACGCACTATGACTTTCAGATAACTGAAAACCCAATAACTTTACCCCTGTGTCAGAAATGAAACGGAAAATATAAGATTTTGACCTTCAGATTGTTTGATTTCAAAATTTGTGCTTGACGAAACAGTCTATTAATGAAAGAAATGGGTTTTGGTCATGAAATCGGGTTTCATGAATCATATTGCAAAGCGTTGAAATCATATTTCAACAGAAAAGGACAGTTGACGTCATGTGCAGGAAACATCACCGCGGAAACACTAGTACCATTTATATTTAGATTGACATAAAATACATATCACAAGTTTTCGATTCATACTACGTAAAAAGAGCTAGAATATTATTACTGTAAATCTTTTTTTTTGTATAAAAAAGGATATGTCTGTATATTTTTTATACAAATCTACACCGTTTGACCAATCCACAACACATTTGATAAACTTGTACTTTAAAATACTGTGGAATATATAGGCTATTTCTTTCCTGTCTTCAGACCAATCAGTAGCCATGAAAATTGGCACACAGGTAGTCCTAAAAGTGCCCTCCAAGCCCCAATTTTAAAATCTTAAGTTTGTTTTCTTGCAATAAATGGACATGGACAGTGAAACACGTTTAACATGTTTTATGTATTCGAGTTAGCATAGGGAAATGTCGCATTCGTATTTGAAACCCAAACCACGCAGCGTTATTCAGCTAGGAGGAAATAGAAGTTGTTGTTGTTGTTGAGGAAACAGTTGATGAACAGTTGAGGAAATAGAAGAGTATCTATAAATGCTGTTTTGATGGGGGGAAATCTTCGAGTGGTATTTTCCGACAAATCTAAATATAAGCACATAGAAATGTTTCTAAGGCGTTTACCTGTGTATTCTAAACATGACGTCAGTATGTTTGTTTTTAGAGTACGATTTCAACACTTCGCCAACTAAAGTTCAGAATTGATAAATGCTAGTGGATTTGACAACACCAACTAGATTAATCGTCGAACGTTGTCAAAACAGTAATAAGCTTTAATTTAAGGTAACCGTGATATGTATCATGAGGGAGCATTCGGAAGTAAATCTTCGTCGACCCTCTGCCTTCTTTGTTTTTAGACTGAAAATGTATCTCATAGGCCGAGTGCGAACAAAAAGGTTGCGAAACACAGCAGTAATGCGCTAGCGCGATTAAAATTGCTTCTTTTAAATCGCATATTTAGTAGCGATTAAAACAACATAACGATTAAAATATTACTGTAGATGTATTATATTGACCAACTGTTCTCTTGAAACGAGATTGGTTTAGAACTTTTTATCAGACCTCACACAATCGACGCAACTCAATTTTTTATTGTCTCAACCTTTAGACTACGACCGGTACAGTAGTTGTACCATAATCGCGCCAAGAAAGAAATTGGACAGCGGCCAGTAGATAAGTTGTACCCTTAAAGTTATAAGAATCGCGCAAAGAAAGAATTTAGACTACGGCCGTTACAGTAGTTGTGCCTTGAAAGTTATAAAAATCACGTCAAGAAAGAATCGCGCTTGTTATATCTATAGCCGTAGACAAAAGGTTAATTGAGTCCATAAGAGAAGTCTTAACGGAAAAACATTCGTGAGAAAAAACCCCAGTTTAATAACAGTGAAGAATTTCTTGAGTAAAGTGTTTTAGTCTCGATAGAAGTTAGAAATTAGGAGCAGAAAGTGAGACATGAATGGAAATTCAACATGCGTCCTCAGTTGCCAAAATGTTACCCTTGCGTGTTTTATGTCCGTGCATATATCCGTTCTGCAACATACAACCTTCTTCTAACTTCTTAACTAATAGAATGCATCCCGGGGTTCTAAGTCACTAAGTGTAGTTACTAAGTCATTATGTAGATCTGGGGGTTAAAGCAATACTACACGTGACGCTAAGAGTCTGGACTTTGGATTTTGATTATCATATCTGAAAGAAAGGATATGAAAGACTTTTTTTCAGTCAAGCTAAATCTTACGGGTTAGAGGAAAAGAGCTTAAGTGGCTTTAAATGGGAGAAAAGGATTCAAGAGTATCCTATTAATTTAAAAAATAATATATGTACTTTGTGCTTTAAATTATATTAATGAATCTAATTAATCTAAATTACAATTATTTATATCAAGGTACGGTAATTTTAATTAAATAGTTTCCCAGTTACAATGGTTTTCGTTAGGTACTGTCACCATGAACAGACATGTTTCTAAAACTTTAAACTCGATTTCTGAAGAAACAAGTTTTTGCAATAGGATTCTTTATTCAAACAGTGATAACTCAACAATAAATTAATCTATTATAATTAATTTTGTATAATTATAATCTATATAATACAGTGGATGTTTTAACCCTCAATCAGAGCTATACGCAAGAAATAAATTTGTAATGGATTTTTAAATCCCAAATTTCCAGAAAAAAATTCTTGATTTTTTTATGCATCCTTGGCGAAAAAAGTTGTAACAGAAAAACTTCTCTCAAGCAACTTGATTGAGTGTCAAAACATGAAGAAAGGAAGTAATTTCCAACTAGAATCGTCTTTCTAGACAAGTTAGAGTTTGAGATATCATTGTTCAAAAAACATACTAATTAGTTCATTATATCTTAATTAAGTGAATTAATAATTTGTTCAATATTATTTTTTCTCTCTGAAATGATTTTAAGCATAAACCAATGACCTGCTGTGAAAAAACTGGATTTTTTTAAAATTAAAATAAAAAAAAACTTCTAGTGTGTACGTACATTTTAACGTCATACTAGAACAACACATCGGGCTATTGACGACGGTCCGGGATCAATCCCCTAAGGGAAAGATCCAAGGAAAACACCATGAAATTTTGAACCACGGTCAGATGACGATTTATTTGTATCAAATCATGCATCTTTTCCTTCAGGCCGACCAACCTGTCTGTTAATTAAGGTGTTAGCCTCTAGATCCGAAGGTTCCTGGTAATGGGAATTTTAGTTAACGTCGTACTAGAGCAACAAAGTGGGCTATTGACTACGGTCCGGGATCAATCCCTTAAGGGAAAGATCCGAGGACAATACCTCGTAATTTTGAACCACGGTCAGACGACGAAGCAACGCTTGACCTGGCACCCCACTCTCCAAACTTCCACACCAACCCAACGTGAGGACTTTCGGCCACAACAGATTTAAGTTGCACCAGCCGCGTCTTCTATACGCTTACAAACATCCATATCCGGACCCGGATTCGAATCAGGAACCTTCCGATCTAGAGGCTAACACCGTAACCACTATACCGGTTGGTCGGCAGGAAGGAAGGTTCCTGGAATTCGGGTCAGTGCATGTATTTTTGTAAGCGTATGGTGTAGAGGCTGCTGATACACATTGAATCTGTCGTGGTCGAAAGTCCTCTCGTTGGGTTGGTGTGGAAGTTTGGAGAATGGGGTGCCAGATCATGTGTTGCCTCGTCATCTGAACGCGGTTCAAAATTACGTGGTGTTGCCCTCCGAACTTTCCCTTAGATGATTGATCCCGGACCGTCGTCAATAGCCCGTTGTGTTTCTCTAGTCTGACGTTAACTAATAATTACCAATTACCCTCTTTTCCTTCATATTTAGGTAATTGGTAATTATTAGTTAACGTCAGACTAGAGCAACACAACGGGCTATTGACGACGGTCCGGAATCAATCCCTTCATATTTAGGAGAAAGATATTCAGCTTAACAGTCTGAAAAGTAGCCATTCTGACCAAATCCCTTTTGCCTTAACACGCAAGAAATGTAGGTGCCTTTTTGTTCCGGTATGTATTCGAACGTGACATACTGCAAACACGATTTTGTCAACACAAATTCCAAAGAATGGGATCCGAATGGATGTCCAGGGTAGTTGAATGGTCAACGCCAGTTATATTTACCGTGTAAACGTCACCAAACCAGCGAAAAACTAAATATAAAGAGATCCCGCATCATGCGAGACGATTCAAGTATGCTTGTTTTCACATTGAAAATCCGTCTCATCGGTGAAGTACTATTAACTACGCGCTTCGACCTAGCTAAAGACCGTCGTGTTCACTAATGGTGACTGGGGCACGTTAAATAGGTCGTGGTCACAAAGTCCCCCATGTTCCCATACCAATGGTAATGGTAATTTTAGTTAACGTCGTACTAGAGCAACACAACGGGCTATTGACGACGGTCCGGAATCAGTCCCTCAAGGGAAAGATTCGAGGACATCACCTCGTAATTTTGAACCACGGTCAGATGACGAAGCAACACCTGAGCTGGCACCCCACTCTCCAAACTTCCACGCCAACCCAACGTGAGGACTTTCGGCCACGACAGATTTAAGGTGCACCAGCCGCCTCTACACCATACGTTTACAAACATCCATGCCCGGACCCGGATTCGAACCAGGAACCTTCCGATCTAGAGGCTAACACCTTAACCACTATACCGGTTGGTCGGCGTTCCCATACCAAATCAATACCTCTGGGGGTATCTGATCAGGGGGTTATCGGCCTCTGATTGGGATCTAAATTACGATATGTGTGAGTGAATGGATGTATGAAAGGGGCCTTCCTGTAAAACGGATGTACTATGTATGTCGAGCAAAGTCGGACTTCCTCCCAATGGGGATTAATAACATGGAAGGCGCACCCCCTCGACTCTTGCCGTCTTCGACGGGCCTGGCACTCCTCTGGTCTGCCAGTGTAGGCATGAGAAACAACAACAACTATTAACTATAGATGCTTTTGAATCTTTGTCGAGGGTGTTTCAATTCAATGGAATTGAATAAATAATAAATGAAGCCTCGAGGTGGTTTCGACGACATATTTCGTTCGTAAAGATCTGGTCTATTTTGTTAGTGACGAGTTACCTCGTCGACGCAACCACTATGTGAGTTGAATTGTGTTGTGAAAGAATGTATTTTTAGATATTTATATATACTCGGATAATTTTCACAAAATTCATTTGAGGTCAGAAAGGTTTGCATAGTTGAAAGAATTTTACAGCGTGACTCGCGTTGAACTATTTCTCGAGTGCTGATTCATATCAGTTAAGAGTGTCAACGACATTTCTGTGATAACCAATGCACTGGAAAAGTGATAAAAATAAGTTCAGATTAGTGTATATCTCTTGACCCCGAAGATTACAACTAGTTGTAGATTAAAAGACAAAATATAGTTCTGGTTCTGTCCCGTCATATGTACATTTGCAGAAGTAATAGTCATCTTACTCAACAATGCTAGTTTAGTGTTAAACAAATAACGCGTTAACATCAAAAGCGTTATGACAATTTCACCTTTTTTTGTAGTTTCTTTCTTTACCAGTACACTACACATTTTTCACAAAAAAAGAATTAATATGTATATCATAATCTGATAACACAATTCTCTGTTTCACTTGATAGCAATATGTTCATCGTGACTAATGTCCGTAGAATCCTATATGAGTCAGTTCTAATAAAAGGAATGAACATAGGATATGTGACAAATCAAAGATTTATTAAATGCAACTCTTTCTTTTCTATAGCCTCACAACTGCAAACAAAGGCATTCAATAGGAAATGTAAACTTAATAAAGAACAGACCTTGGGAGCTCTTTCCTTGAAATTAACTCTTATTGCATTATTCCGATTTGAAAAATCCACTTGCTTCAGTTTTAGTGTTTTTTTTTTTAGCTAATATTGAATTAATATTTGACATCATCAATCATCATCACAAATGGTGTTATTTCCTAGAATTAGTGTAGCATTAAATTCAAAGTGTTATACACTGCCTCAAATTATTTAGAATTATACACTCTCTACATATAAAAAACCTTTCCCGAGGCCGGTATATTTGGGTAAATTTCCCGGACTAAAAATACACGCCATGCCATCAATTTACTTATACGTGAACCATTCAGGCATCGGCATCCAAAAATAACCTATTGGGGTATACAAACCTCAAAAAAATCATTGAAATCCCAAAAAGGTATATCCATAAGAAAATAGCGGGCGGATAATTGTTAGAGGTCTTTACTAAAACAATTATTGGGTCATCAATATCCATCCACTGTGCACTTTCAGTTTATTTTTGTTTGTTATTATAGGTCATTTTTTTGCTTCATAATGGCATATTAGAAGCTAAACTACAATTTCAAAGCCATTAGGCATTCACAATTCAGAGGAACTTCAGAACTAAAACAACATCCACAGCGAAAATTGCAGGTGTTCTTTTCCACCAGGCAACAGAGGTTTGTTTATAGCTTATTTTTTGGTGTGACTTCGAAGAGGTGCCAGCACCGCGACTAATATTCTATTGTACTGATACAGAGTTCTGTTAATAAGCGCCTAATTTGATTTGTTCTTTTCCATCAGTCAATGTAGAAGTTTACATAATTAGAGGCCTAGGTTCTTACCACAAAGCAATGTACAGCCGTAAAAAAACCGACTCGCTCAATCGCAATTATACAATTTGCATCGCATAACAAAACGGGAGGTAGCTATCGATAGAGATGAGTGTTTTCTAGATATATCAATATTTAAAATTTGTCTAAGGGGCCATCTTCATACTAAATTGGATGCTTTCTCCGATAATTTCAATGCGAACCCCCCTCTTTTATCACAAATTTAGACCCTACACACAATTTCAGGCGAATTTGATGAAAAATAAGATAAAACGGCGCGCGCGCGCGCGCGTAAAATTGACAGAAAAAATTCATAAAAACCATTGAGGGAGCATTTTAAAATTTGAAATCGGCAGTAGAAGTGGGGGAATTCCGATCACATGGTCCGATTCTGTGAGTATGTGTCGCTTTCAACGACTGTTTGAGGAAGGTTTGTTATAGTGATACACGTGGATAGTGTCGTTGTGTCCAATAAGTGGATTGTTACAATCCTACAGTAGTATAAGTAGATTGTTAATTATGTTTTAGAAATATCTGTATTATGAAGGTCAATTATGCCTAGCAAAGCGTGATAAAATACCCTTCATACAAAACCTCCACAGTATATAATTTAATATTATACAATAACATAAATATTAATATGATGTGTAGTGGTCGTCGCTGTCGATAATTTTACTGTTTCTTACAGGAGATTGATTGTTGACAACTTTTCCACACAATCAGCACTATGCAAATTTGCAGTGGATTTACATTTCCGAGAAATTTCTCTTTTCACTTTGTGAACCATCCCCAATAACGATAATAATCATTGAATTTTGCAAACAGTCTCATTGCGCTACTAATTATGCACATAATGAGCTGATAAAATTTGGAAATCCGATGTTTTAGTAACCGTTGAATCACATTGTGTCAAAATTTGCCCATGTTTCTATTCATAATTTTTTATGAATATTAATTTCATAATTGATAAAAAATAGTAAAATTTAGTTTGATAGTTAAAATGTTTATAGATTAGGTTTGGGTTTTTGGGTAGCAAAGGATGCAAAAACAATTTCCAAGGAAAATTGATGTTTTTAGCATGTATAAGAAAAAACGTGAAACACCAATTTAACATTTGGAGATATAATTTTCAAACATTCGGTGAAAATTCCAATAAAAATGATGAACTTTTTTTATTTCCGCCCGAAATTGTGTGTAGAATCCAAATTAGTGATAAAAGATGGGGGGAAAGATAGAAATTATCGGATCAAGCACCCAATTTAATAGGAAGACGGCCCGACCCCTTAGACAAATTTTAAGTATTGATATTTGTAGAAAACATTCATCCCGATCGATTGCTACCTTCCGTTTTGTTCTGTGATGTAAATTGTGCAATTGCGATCGGGTGAGTCTTTTTTTTTGTACGTGCTGTACATGTCTATGTTATTATGCGCCTTGTACTGTACTGTACTGTACTTTTCGATCAGGCAAGGTAGATGTTTATGTTCGTTTCCGTCGGGCAATGTAAAAAAATTTCTTGTTACACGTCTTTATTTATCTCGCAGATAATGCGTAATAAAATTAATTTATTCATATCAGATAATAGAGCTGTTAAGCCTAAATATTTTTTAACTTAACTCTCTGTTTGGAAGTTTTTTTCGATTTATTTTGTTTACATAGTGATTACCATTAATGAATGCAAAAAAAAAACAAATTTAAATGACAAATTAATTGTCTAAGTTACGTTCACATGAGGCGTTTCAACGCGCGTTTGGCGAGGCTAGAAAATTCCTGTCATTAAATTATGTTTTTTTTTTATTCCTCTATTTCAAGTTCTATCTTTGCGACCTTGAAGAGCGGGACCCTGATAGCCCCGCCAAACGCTCGTTAGACGCGCCTCATGTGAACGGGGCCTAAGAGGTTTTAAATTATTAGCAGGTCCAATAATTTCTTCAAAACACCTTATCTTGGAGCCTGATTTTATTAAATAAGAGCGGTGGCAGTCCTAAGCCCACCGCCATACTTCAGACTTTCATTATTCTAAGGACTTCGACGCATAAGAATTAGTCTTTTTATTTGTTTTTACACTATTTGAAGTACAAAGCATAACAAATCTGATAACGTTCATATGTGTATTCTAGCCTGTAATAATAAAGCAATAACTGTAACCTGTAGCAATAACGAAGGCAAGCTATTCGTTTTTTGAATTCCTTATTTCTTGGAAACTTATTTTTTCAGGTATCAATGTCTCTGTTAAAATCTATACTCGAAAAGGAGTAACTAGGAAGTTCTTTCATCAGAAGTATTGCAGTCTTTTTTATAAATCTTACTTTTACAATCGTTTACTTAAAACAATCGTTTATTGCCCCCAAATGCTCTTGATAAAAATAAACAACTCTAGAACTCAAATAAAAAAAAATTTTCGTTACAGCATCAGAAAAATAAAATATATAGTATAAGTATAAGTATAAGTATAAGTATATATATATATATATATATATAAAATATATATGGCGCTGCAACCATTTGATGCAAACTAGCAAAGTGATGTCGTCATTCCTAAAATTATACATAATCCTGCTCGCAAACCGAAATTGTCAAAATCTAAAAGATATTTTGTCTAAAATTCAATCGACCTTTTCATTTTCTATATGGTGACAATGACAAGGATAAAATCAAAGGATGGTGAAAAAGAAACGTGGTTGAGCATCTGACCTTATGTACTGAAGAAGGTCATACATATTCCTCTCCGTATTGCACCCGAGTTCCATAAATCACTAGTTTTTAACCAGGGGTAAGGCACTAGTGGCACTTAAGGTATTGTCAGGCTTTTTCACATCCCCAGTACCAGTTATACTCCGGTTAGTTCTGGCCCTAGCTTTAAATTACATGATAGGATATAGTACCACGTCGGATGATGCACCCAAGTACTAATTTTGATGGCTTTTTTTTTATGCTACACTTTTGGGTTCGAGTCAAAAAGAATATGAATTCCAGACACTTGATATTTTCTTTGCGAAAGGTTTTTTTCTTTGCCTACTTGGAGTTTTAATGTATAAATGCAATGGACATTCTTAAAATTTAGAGTAAAACACAGCTTGCACATCGTTAAAAACTTTTCACATTTGCAAAGTCTTCGATACAGTATGTTAAGCAAGCCTATGGGTTTCTACTGTTAGATGGTATTCGACTAAAACTCCTGGATAGAAATTCCGCAGAAAATCGCATACCCTCGAGCTATTTGTCATTTGTTTTATATTTAATAAAATATTTTAAATTTCAAATGTTTTCAATAGCATTGAAACGATCGTAGGCCGTATGGTACGTTCGTTTTCGTCTGATTAAGAAAAATAGTTCATATTTTATGTCTTTCTTCCATCTGCCAAATACAACTAGTGATGGTATTCTGAAAGAAAGCAGCATTTTTTCTTTTTGACAAAGAATGTTATTCCTATAAAACGGAAGGATGGAAATGATAATCGTCATAAAATTTGCATAAATAATACTCACCAATATGTCCAGAACCTGATGTGTGATTCTAAATCGCACTCATCGTTGGCAGTTATCCAACGCTGGTTTCCCTCTTAGAAGGGACACATAGTAACTGCAATTCACCCTCTGTTCCCTGTTTTGCTGAGATCATCACGTGATGCTTGACTTTTGACCGGGAACACGTGCTGTGTGTTGCCATACGCTCAGTGACCTTGTTATCAATTCCCGTCCCAGTCGAGACCGCTTCCAGAGAAATTCCTTTTTTTCTTATTGGTGGGACAGGAATAACTACGACCCTTCCATCTAAACTTGGGCAAAAGCTGAGAAATGGGTGTGTACACTGTCGGTTCAATTTGAATTTTAAAAACTGTTTTGTGTGTGCGAATTGTGAACGCATTGGATATTAATGTCATCAAAAATATTTCCTTCAAAAATACGATGCCTCTTCGCCTTAATAAAAGATAATTCGTACATTGGTTTTTTTTTTTCATATCCTCCACCTCCCGACTCACCTGTTAGGGTTTGGAGTCTTTGGCTGGGAGGGGGGACGGACTTCGAGCCCATAAAGAAAACACAATGAGGTCACACGCCGACCGGACGACAATTTATTGTATTTTTTAAATTTACATGGGGCAAAAGGCCCGGTTCATGAATATAAAAGGACAGGTGTAGAACATTGGACAACAAGCCCCATTAAAAGGTACGTGGAAACATAAAAGATTGTGACGTAGTAATGCATGAAAATAAAACATTGGTAAATATACATAAATAAACTATGACGATGTGTTGAAGAATTATCTTACGTGGAACACAAAAAAGACGTTATTTGTTATCACATTTTGGCAACACTACGATTTTTTTTGTTTACCACGAAGCCTCGGACCTGAATTAAATTTATAGCGTTATCGGATGAAATTTTATTGCAAAAAATAATATTTGTCGAGCTGTTGCGGCTTATTTGTTATCTTCAGATGCATGAGTTTCTTTCAAACTGTCAAACAAAAGGACTCTTTTCAGGGTCAATAAAAAAAACGGCCCTTTTCAGGGCCATTAAAAAAACAAGGCTTTCAGGGCCTTTAAAAAACAGCCCTCTTCAGGGCCATTAAAAAAACAGTCCTCTTCAGGGCCATTAAAAAAACAACCCTCTTCAGGGCCATTAAAAAAACAACCCTTTTCAGGGAAATTAAAAAACAAACCCTTTTCAGAGAAATTAAAAAAAAAAACTTTTCAGAGAAATTAAAAAAAAAAACCTTTTCAGAGAAATTAAAAAAAAAACCTTTTCAGGGTCATTAAAAAACAACCCTTTTCAGGGCCAACAATTATAGTTCATCGCACTATTTTCATTCAAAATGTTAAAAACAAAGGCTCTTTTCAGGGTCATTTAAAAAAAAAACTATTTTTTTGGGCCCACTATTTAGTTCAACAAGACACTGATGCTGTAACTTTCGACAATAAAGTCAGTAAAAAAGTGTATGGGTGGCTCGAGTGCTGGAGATATGTACACCCAAACAACATGCTGGGTATTCTATTTCAAAGCAGCGCTCACATTTCGAGTAAAAATTTGCTCAAAGTTTTCATTAGAATTCCAAATCGTTCGAGTTTTGATTTCAGAAGTACCGAATAACTTTTCTGTTATACAACAAATTTATAAATAAAAATTATTTTTTTGGAACATCATATTTTGAAAGAAATCCCTTCTGCTAGGACACATGTCTTCATTGATTCAAACGAAGCGAGCAAGGTTCGCATAGCAAACTAATGAGGATTGCAAAGCAATCATGAGGTGGTTGGCGTGAGTGAGCGAGCAGGGGGGGGGGGCACACCCCAGTAAAATAAAAGCAGTACTAAAATTTAAAACTTAAAACATTAAGAGAAAGAGGGAACAAATCGGGTGGTCCCCAGTGCTCAGGCCACAGTAGTCCCATTAGCCACTTCCGCTGCAATAGAGATGCATTTTTAATTCAGAATTTGGAGATCTTATTCTTCATGACAGAGATAAGCCAGCAAAGGAGGGTCATAAACTCAATATTAAGAAAGGGGACGTACAAAAGGTCCTCCGACCTAGAACAATTAAAGCTACCCGGTGGGCAGAGCACACGGGGATAAACAAGCAGCACGAACACTCAGAAGCAGTGACGTGCTCGAGGAAAGGCCCAAAAAACGTGCACATTCAACTCAAATAAGTCTAAAATAGCAGCATGCATCAGCGAAATATAAGGACACAGTATAACTCAATTTAAACAAATAAAGGCAAGAACAATCACATGAAATAATACCCATCACAGAAATCAATCCACATGCATCGGGACAATGAACATCGGGAAATAACACTTCAACATACAGAAATAATTTTAAAATAAGACAATTGCACAACTCACAGTATAAATCTGCAAAGTGAACAACTATTTAGTTCATCTATACGAACTCAATCATCAATTAAAACTCAAAATCTATCTCCGCCTTCAAGTAAACATAGAGAAACGGGAGCTCTCAAAAAGTGTACCGCATAGCTAGGAAACTGAGCTGGAAGTGTACATTGGATTTTGAAATGCAAGAACTTCATCTGCAACGGACAGGCCCATCGGGAAATTCCATAGACCGTTACTACTATGATGCTTATAGGCCTATCAATATAAAAATTAAAGTGACATTAGACAATTGAGTAAGCACTAAACTGTTACTGATAAATATTTCATCAACTCTGTATGTAATGATTTGACTATTGTATTGATTCACTGTTGCACTTGAAATAAGGGAGTGAATTAAGCAATTCTACAGACTCTATGACGAACTTAGATATGCAGATCTTGAGCAATCGATTCGATACTTAGATCGGGAATATGTAAATCTCCATCAATATATTCGATAATTAGATATTAGTTATGTAAATCTTCAGCAATAGATTCGATACTTAGATCTTAGTTATGTAAATCTTCAGCAATAGATTTGATAGTTAGGTAATGATAATTTTTAATTAACGTCGTTCTAGAACAACATAACGGGCTATTGACGACGGGCCGGGTAATTTGGTAATTTTTTAGTTAACGTCGTACTAGAGCAACACAACGGGCTATTGACGACGGTCCGGGATCAGTCCCTTGAGGGAAAGATCCGAGGACAACACCTAGTAATTTTGAACCACGGTCAGATGACGAAGCAACACCTGAACTGGCACCCCACTCTCCAAACTTCCACGCCAACCCAACGAGAGGACTTTCGGCCACGACAGATTTAAGTCTAGCTGCCTCTACACCATACGCTTACAAACATCCGTGCACTGACCTGGATTCGAACCAGGCACCTTCCGTTCGATACTTAGATTTTGGAAATTATGTAAATCTTCAACAATAGATTCGATACTTAGATCTTGCATAGGTAAATCTTCAGCAATAGATTCGATACTTAGATCTTGAATATGCAAACCTGCAGCAATACCGATATGCCGATTCTCGCCCTGATCCGCGTCGATCGTGCACCGACTATTAGGACAAGCATGTGCGTACAACTATACTATTCAATACTATGTTAAGTAGAACCGCGCGGTAGCTCAGTCAGTAGAGCGTCGGGCTTGCATCGGAAGGGTTGTGGGTTCTGTCCTCAGCGGAGCCTGCAATTCTGATAGTCGCGAGATCGGCGCTTGGACTTGGCTAAAGACAGTCGTGTTCGCTAATGGTGGCTGGGGCACGTTAAATAGGTCGTTTTCACAAAGTCCCCCATGTTCCCATACCAAATCAATACCTCTGGGGGTACCTGATCAGAGGGTTATCGGCCTCTGATTATGATCTAAATTACGATATGTGTGAATGGATGTGTGAAAGGGACCTTCCTGTAAAACGGATGTGTCATGTATGAAGAAATCCAATCCTCCGGGGCAATGGCACCCCCAATTGGGCCATATATGGCCCGCACGACAACAACAACAACTATGTTAAGTTAAGCTAGTTTGGGGTTCTTCTCCTTTGTGCCTTTGCATCGTATATTAATCTTCGTTATTTACATTTGTTTATGTATTATGTTTTGAAGTTAAAGAAATTAGTGCATCCTCTACTAAACATTTTTAATGACCCGAATATTGGTGATCTTAAAATTGAGTCGTCTAATCTACTCAAGGTACCATAAAGATACCATAAGAATTCGTTCGACAAAAAGCAAAACGAACGGACTATAGTGATATGCGAAATCTCTTTAATAAGAAAGGGAGTATATGTGGCAAACCCTCTATTGATTGGGGACAGCTGTAGCCCAGAAGGATAGATTCGTGTATTATGAACTGAAGCGTTTCGAGTTCGTAACTCGACCCAACAAAAGATCGTCGTGCACGTGAGGGCTGGTGCACATTAAATCTGCCATAGCCTCAAATGTTATGTCATGGTGCGGAAGTATGGAAGGTGATGTGTCAACTCTGGTGTTTATCTCGTCATCTGACCATGATTCAAAATTACGGCATCTTATCCGCAAATCTTTCTCTTCGGAATGATTCCCAAACAGCCACTAATAGCGCGTTGTGTTGCTTCAGTGCGACATAAATTTTACTACCTACCTACCTTATTTATTTATTTTAAAGGAAAGCATTGACCACGAATTGCATTTGACATTGGAATTTTGTAACATTGAAAGGTCACAAAAAATCTCTCTCTCTCCGATATAACTTTTTACTGTGCCCAATTCCATGTCATTAAACAAGTGGACTATTTTTGAAAGCAGGAAATTTTTTTTCGATTTATTCTCACTTTTGGCGGTCTTTGAAAGCTAAGTATATAAATATTTTAGGCAGTCCTTGAAAGCTAAGTATATAAATATTTTAGGCAGTCCTTGAAGAGGTTAAGACTTGGTATATATATATATATATATATAACATTCATGGTGGTCTTTGAAGAGTTTAAGATTAGATATATAAATATATATTCTTGAGACGGTCCTTGAAGAGATTAAAGCTCGATATAAATATTCTTGGAGGTCGTGCAATCGGTTACGAATAGGTACAGAAATATTCTTGGCGGTCCTTGAAGAGTTTATGGCTAGATATATACAAATATTCTTGGTTTATAATGCTGCAAAGGTACACAAATATTTTTTCGTTTGATACTTCTCATTTGAAGTGTTACATAAACGGCTCCAGTTACTATGTTTTATGTTAAATTGTTATGATTATCTGTCACTATGTCGCCATATTCAAGATATAGTTATGAAAATTAAATGTTTATCCATAATTTTTTCCAAACTATCATTAGCATGGTATTTAAAAGTTAAATCAAGTTTGAGGGGCTGATAAAATACCTTTTATGATAGATTCGATCATTTACCCGATCACAATTTACACATGACTTGGGAAATTTGTGCATTGAGGAAATAAATTATATAAAAATAAAGATTTTTATGCATCTTGATTATTTCTTACCTGCTCCACAAGAGCCTAAATGCATGGAAAACGATCTCTTACCTTAACAACAGCAAAGTTCGCGTCATACCACCGAACTCAAGCGCAGTTCAGGCAACATAACCCCCTAGCTCTAGGTAGAGCCTATCCTCCAGATCCCTAAATTCCCCTTCGATAGCCTTAGGATTAGGCTTCCAAATGCCGGGGCTTAGGGCTTTGAGACCGCCGCCCCTTCCTTAAGGAAGGCAGTCACGTCCCTTCCCTCTGTGGCCTTTTCTCAAAAAAGATGAGGGAAGGGCTGACGAGAGAGATGTGGAAAATATTCCTCCAAGAGCGTGATCTAAATACTTCTTCAAGGAAGTCGCTCGCAAACTCTTCCTGCCAAAGTGAATCAACAGACCCTTCAGTGGAACTTTTTTTTGGTGGGAAGAAAATAAACCGGAACCGGTTGCATTGCCGGAATCCCGTACATGTTCGATTTGGAGTTTATCTTCGTTTTGGGAGACTGCTTGTTATGGGAGACAGCATGTCGGAGAGTGTTTGCTGTGGTGTGTTATTTCGCCATCTGGATACGTCAATTTCCGATGGGCTGGGACCGGAAGATAGGTTGACGACATCGCGAGATATATTGGGAGTTATGCGAATAAATTTTGAGTCTGAAACTTCATTTGAGATCGACAAGAAGTGACAAGATGGGGATGGAATACTTAGGAGGTTATCAATATTTGAAAATGCTTATATAGGATGTTTACATAGAATGCTTATATAGGATGCTTACATTGGATGCTTACATAGGCCGCTTACATTGGATGTTTACATTGCATGCTTACATTGGATGCTTACATTGGATGTTTACATTGGATGTTTGCATTGGATTCTTACATTGGATGTTTACTGCAAAAGTGTCAGTACTTACTTGAAATGGATTCTGAAACATTGTCGAGACTTACTTCAAATGCTTACTACAAAACTGTCAGGACTTTCCTCAAATGGGTTCTGAAACACTGTCCAGACTGTTACTTCAAATGCTTACTGCAAAAGTGCCAAGACCTATTTGAAATGTTTACTGAAAAGCTGTGAAGGCTGTTACCTTAAATGCTCAATGAAACACTCTTAAGGCTACACCTGAACTCTCATCTTCCGAAATTGCAACTGAAAAACTGTCGTTACTTGAAATGCTATTGAAAACCTGTCATTCTTTGAAATGTTTACTGTAAAATCAAACTGTCGTTCCTTGAAATGTTTACTGACAAACTGTCTAGCTACTTCAAATGCTTACTGCAAAACTGCTAAGACACAAGCTACACTTTCTAGCACAACTTAAGGAAGAGTAATACTTTCAGCTGTTGTTTTACAGAAGAATGACCTAGCTGAGGTGAAATGATTGAAAACTTACAACGAGGGTTCCCAAGCCGATGGGTAAAATCAAAACGATAACAAGAACAGAAACGGGCATTAAAAAGTCTTTGATCTGAAGTGGTGACACTGTTCTGGGTACCATGACACAGAAATATGACTGAAAACAACACAAATTGAAGAGGCTGTCTTTTGCATGATCTACGACCACCTCGAACACTTTGTACTTCGTTTGTAAATAGATAATAAGCTTGTGGATGCGTTACTGTGGCAGAAGAATCCATTTATATGTAAGAGTCTTAGACGTTACGATACCAGATATTGAATATCCACTTGAATATTGCGTCGTGGTGATCCAATTGGTAGAGTCCAAGATTAGTAACCGGAGGGTTGCGAGAACGAAACTCGATCTAACCAAAAAACGTCATGAACTTGGCACATCTGATTCAGATGCGTTAATGAACGATGGAAATGTTGCTGTACGGAAACTCAAGTACACAGAAATCGCTAAACTTCCAAAAGATATCAAAACCAAAAGTAACAGGTGATGCTTTTGTTAATTTTTATCTTGCATAAATTATCAAAATTAAATATTGCTATTATTTCCTAAAGACACTGAAACACAGAAACAAACACAAAATTGCATTAAATAATAACAAAATTATGGCCTTTCGCTATAACGGCCTCTTTTCATGTACGCCCCACAATGTTTTGTTATACGACTAAAACAAATGCTGTTTTTATGCTTTTGTTTAGTATAGCTTCTCCCTTTACATTACATGTCTTTGCTTCTCAGTAAAACGTTGTAATTCTAAGAGCACATCATCATCTTGTGAGCGTAGAACTACATAGAATAAATGTTCTTAGTTTGCATAAATGATTAAAATCCAAGATCCAAGATTGGCCTGAGTACAGTAAAGACCTTTTAAATTCTGTGGACATTTTTAGGAAACCAAATAAAGCAAAAATATAATAATAAATTCATTTTATAATGTTAAACATTAAATTTAAAATTGGAAATAAATATTACCTCTCTTTCCATAAGACATCGAAACATAAATAATAAAAATTAACTATACGAAAACCGAAGTACTATACAGAAACAAACAAACATTGCATAAATTAAACAAACCACAAATTGCACAAAAGATCAAATTAAATATCGCTAAACCTTCAAAAAAATATCCAAAATAAAAGTTAATATGCTTTACAAATCAAAATCCAAAGTATCGTAGTCTATAAAACAAACGTATTGCACAACCTTTATCCAGTTCCAAAAATGAAGTAAGCACAATAAAAAGATACTTATATAAAAGATTAAAAGTCAACGCTAACTAAAAGTTAACAAGCTTTTAAAAAGGCAATAAATTTTTGAAAGGATATCCAGTAATCGATAAAGTCGATGTTGGTCTAACTACACTAAAGCGACAACGCAGTAAAATCACCACAATGTTATGCAAACATTACTGATATTTTCGTGAGGCAAAATGTAGCAGTGTAATTAACGCCTCTCATTCAGATGCGTTAATGAACGATGGAAATGTTGCTGTACGATAACTAAAGTATACAGAAATCGCTTAACTTCCAAAAAGATATCAAAACCAAAAGTAACAGGTCGTGCTTTTGTATATTTTTATATTGCATAAATTATCACAATTAAATATTGCTATTCTTTCCAAAAGACACTGAAACACAGAAACAAACACAAAATTGCATTAAATATTAACAAAATTATGGCCTTTTGCTATAACGGCCTCTTTTCATGTACGCCCCACAATGTTTTGTTATGCAACTAAAACAAATGCTGTTTTTATGCTTTTGTTTGGTATCAGCTTCTCCCTTTACATTACACTGCTACATTTTGCCTCACAAAAATATCACTAATGTTTGCATAACATTGTCGTCATTTTACTGCGTTGTCGCTTTAGTGTAGTTATACCAACACCGACTTTATACAAAGCCCACTTCACAACTCTAAAACCTATCGCGAGGCTACTTTTACGCGCTACGATACACCCGAAGTTAAGCACGGAGAGTAAAATGTTAATTTCCACAAGCCAATCTGAATTTGAGAGGCTGCAATGTGCTGCACGGAAAGAACAAAGTATTCAAATGCGTTAGGTAACGGCCAATCACGGTTTTGTTTTGAGAAATATGCTAAAAATGCAGTCTTGCATTTAAACATTATTTTGTTAATGACACCAATGCTCCGACCCTTCACAATGCTGGCTTCTTATACGACTGCCTTTTTTTAATATTGGGGCTGTAAATTAAAATAATACTGTTATTACGAAATGTTATTTTGTTGATCTTATATACTATTTTTTGTTTGTTTCTGTGTATCGTTTTGGAAATTTAGCGATTAAAATGCTGTTATTTTGTTTATCTTTTATGCTATTTTTTTTTTGTTTCTGTGTTTGGGTGTCTTTTGGAAAGCATAGCAATACTTAATTTTGATAATTTATGCAATGTATAAATTTACAAATGCATAAACTTTTAACTTTTGGTTTTTATATCTTTTTGGAAGTTTAGTTATTTCTGTGTACTTCAGTTTTTGTATCGCAGCATTTCCACCGTTCATCAATGCATCTCACAAATGTGCATACTGTTCCACTCTGATTCAGTCTTATGTACAACATCCTTTCCGATTCAATTTTGGAATACATTTCGACAATAAATTTATTTAACAGGTAATAGTCTACACTCGCTGCCAAAAGTTAAGGACATTGTGAAAAATGTTAATTTCTGGAAGCTAATCTAAATTTTAGGGGCTGCAATTTGCTGCAGAGTTAGATGGAAATATGCAAATGTGTTATGTAACAGCCAATCATGGTTTCGTGTCGACAAATATAAAAAAAAGGCAGTCGTATAAGAAGCCAGCATTGTGAAGGGTTAGTTTAGAACTTTCGTAGGATTAGTTTTCAATACGGACATGTTTCTGTCACTTCCACAACATGAATAGCAAATAGGGAGCGCTGCCGTTCAGTGGGATGCCTTCAAGAAGGGCAATGAATCACTCATGTTGCTCTTTTCATTGCCGTTCGTTCCGTGATTTCATGATAGTACAAACAAGCCAAACAGTTGTCCAAAGTCCTGTGGCTAGCTCCCCAAAGGTTACGACCCCTGCAGTTCATCTATATATTGCTGTTGTAGCAAAGCACTTATCATGCATGGCTATGCCAAAATAGGGATGCGACATCGACAGCAAAACATCGATGTTTTTAAACATCGATGTTCAAAATTAAAACATCGATGTTGATAATACATCGACCCCAAAACATCGATGTTTTTAAAATTCAGTGTATTTAAACTTTTCCCTCCCATTTCTTAAAACTGGTTTAGCAGCTAGTCATGCAACATCGACAGCAAAACATCGATGTTTTTAAAATTCAATGTGTTTAAACTTTTCCCCCCCATTTCTTAAAACTGGTTTAGCAACTAGTCATGCAACATCGACAGCAAAACATCGATGTTTTTAAAATTCAGTGATTTTAAACTTTTTACCCCATTTCTTAAAACTGGTTTAGCAACGTCATGCAACATCGACAGCAAAACATCGATGTTTTTAAAATTCAGTGAATTTAAACTTTTTCCTCCCATTTCTTAAAATTGGTTTAGCAACTAGCCATGCAACATCGACAGCAAAACATCGATGTTTTTAAAATTCAGTGAATTTAAACTTTTTCCACCCCATTTCTTAAAACTGGTTTAGCAACAAGTCATGCAACATCGACAGCAAAACATCGATGTTGTTGAAACTTCGATGTTCAAAATTAAAATATCGATGTTGATAATACATCGCCCCCAAACCATCGATGTTTTTAAAGTTCAGTGAATTTAAACTTTTTACCTATTTCTTAAAACTGGTTTAGCAACTACTCATGCAACATCGACAGCAAAACATCGATGTTTTTAAAATTCAGTGAATTTAAACTTTGTCCCCCCATTTCTTAAAACTGGTTTAGCAACTAGTCATGCGACATCGCTAGCAAAACATCGATGTTTTGAAACATCAATGTTCAAAATTAAAACATCGATGTTGATAATACATCGCCCCCAAACCATCGATGTTTTTAAAATTCAGTGTATTTAAACTTTTTCCCCCCAGTTCTTAAAACTGGTTTAACAACTAGTGATGCGACATCGGCTGCAATGCATCGATGTTTTTATAAAACATCGATGTTTTGAAAACATCGACATCGATGTCGCATCCCTACTTTTCAGGTCCTTCACTCTTGGCCACTTTGGTCTATAAGTATGTTCAATTTGCTGATTATAAAAATTATGCTACTTTGTTAATTTTAAAATTTTTATTAAAAAAACCTTCAAAAAATTACTTTTTTCATTTAAAAATAAAACATGGACAACGTAAAAACATCGACAAGTATAAACATCGACAAGTATAAACATCGATGTTACAAAAACATCGACTCCAATACATCGATATTAAAAACATCGATGTTTTGAAAACATCGACATCGATGTCGCATCCCTATGCCAAAGGGCAATTCTTTCCCAAAGAAATAAAGATGTCAATGTCATCAAAAAGCAACTCTTGCCAGAATTGCCCCGTAGTTTTCAAATTTACAAATCTATATACATTAAACGTCACACACATTAGGCTTTAAAACACACGACACAGTTTTTAACACATTGTAACCATCTGGAGTACTCTTGCACATATTGGAGCACCGATTATGCTTCTTACAAATCTCAATCCACCTTCACTCTGCAATGGTACGACACTGTCAACAAACTCATGCCAAACATTATTGAAGCCACCATCGTGACTAGATATGCCGCAAGTTAAAACATATTAATTCCTATAATACCAATCATCACTTCTCATATCCCTTTCCAATTTAAAAAACTTCAGTTCCCAGTTCGTTTCAGTTTCACTATTAGCATCAAGAAGGCACAATCACTCAAAGTCATAGGACTCTGTCTCATTAAACCGCATTTCTCCCACGGTGAAGTGTTCGATTGGATACCTTTTTACTTTTTATAAATAGATATCACTTAAATTTCTGGCTGGATGTGGTTATTGTAATAAGTGTAGAGGTATACTCTCTCGGAAAAAAATAATCAAGTATAAAATGCTCATTTTTTTTTCTTTTCCTCTCACACATGGGACAGACTTATTTCATTCAATTTAATTGTTTCTAAAGTTACATTTCTCTCTCACTTCTACAAACATTGATAATATAAAAAATTCACATAAGCAGTAAAATAATTTACTTTGTGCTCAACAAAATTATAAAAATACCTTTTTGGTGTATCAATCTATTTTATTTAAAAGTCAAAACTATCTCAACTTACAAAAATATTTCTAATTTTTCTGTCTCCCTATTATCACAGTAATTTGGGGTTAAAAGATACTGCGTTGGCCAAACCAACACATTTTATTGTTGTGTTAAAAAAAATACACATTTAAGTTGTAAATTTTAAAAAATAATACTCATTTTTTTTTCTGTTTTTAGTAAAATAAGCATGTTTTCTCACTCCTTTCACTATTCAATTTTCTCAACTGCCTTTTTCAAAAACTTAAAACTTTTAATTCTTAGAAAATACAATTGTTTGGCATTGCAGTAAAATGTGTAAAATATGCATGTGTATAAAATGGATTATAAAAATAATACAACAATCAACAGAAATTCTACAAGTTTTTATTAAAAATTTCAACGAATTTTAAATCTGAGGAAATTTGTAATTATAATTAACATTACACAATGGGCTATTGACGAGGGTCTGGGATAAATTCCCTAATTGAGAGATCATAGGTCATTTTTAATTTTCGTACTGTAGCAACCCAACGTGCTATTCCCAACGGTCCCAAATCAATTCCCTAAGCAAAATATCCAAGGTAATTTTTAACGTCGTACTATAGCAACTCAACGGGCTATTTACTACAGTTCAGGATCAATCCCCTAAGGAAAGTATCCGAGAAAATTGGGTAATTTTTAATTAACGTTCTCAAGCAACACAACTACCTAATAACTAGGGTCGGAGTTAAATCCAATAAGTAAAATATACGTTTACAATATCGCGTAATTTTCAACCACGGTCAAATAATAACAACACCTTAGATGGCACCCCACCCTCTAATAGATTGTGACGTCACACCGATTGGATCTTTTTGCAATTCCAATTTCGTCGCATTTCACAATGACGAGGGCATCACGGCGTTGTCCGTCGTGTTGGTTTGTGAAGCAAACCAAATGGGTATGCGTAGCAAACATGGGTGGTTGGCAAACGTTCACAATTAACACACCTAACCCCACAAAGTACAGCACGGGCAACGCCGTGCTAGCCACGCAGTGGCTAGTATATATATATATATATATATATATATATATATATATATATATATATATATATATATATATATATATATTCAAAATTATTTGTCGGGGTATTACTCAAAATTATTTCTTATTTAATTTTAAATAAATCTTATATAATTTACTACCTGTAAAACATATCAATACCATTCTTGCAGCACACCTATATGCTGAGGCACTAGGCTGACCATCTTTGATTTAGCTTGACAGGAAAAAGCCTCTCATGTCCGAGGTGCTTCCACACATTTTCATAATGAACTGTCATTTACGGAAAGCTCAATTGCTGAACTGCCGCAGTGCAATAAGCACCGTAGACATTGATCGGTGGCTCTGAATAGAGATACTCCAAGTGGATGTCGCCCAACAAACAACCCGTGAGATGTTTGCTTATTTGAACTTTAGTCTACATTCCTCAGCGATTCGTGTTGTGCTGGGTTTAATCGAATGGAAAGTGGCTATTGGGTTAAATCTGGATCCCATATGGCGGTGGACACCGGGAAACCTTCTCTAATTCCTCCACTGCACTAATCGAATGGTGGGCTAAGAGCACTTGTTTACATTCCAGCTGGTTGATGGACATTAGGATCCTCATTTACACACTGGGAGTTTCATTAGGCCCCTGGCAACGTCATCTAACCCATAGAATTAGGCAAACATATACCTCGGCTGCTACTAGTGCTGTTATAGCGAATTACCATGCGTTTGATGCAACTCCAGAGCGGTTAATGTTATCCAGAGCGGAGGAATATGTTTGGAGGTTTAAATCGGTGAGGGAATCTGCCAAGTTTCTGAGCTTACTATAGACTTGGGAGTCTAGATTATTCTTACTTTTGATGTGAACAAAACCTCGAACAAAAAAGCACTGTTAAAATGTATGCTATAATTTTTAAAAATAGAACTTGATTCTAGATTTTTGTTATTTCTGATGTGAACAAAACTCAACAAAAAGTAGTTTTAAAAAGTTATACTATACTTTAAAATATTGGTAATTTATCAGAGTTTTCGATAAATTTATTAGTCTATAGATTTTTAAGTCAATTAATATTGATTTTTGTAAATGGTTAATCATATCTTAATTTTGAAATTTACCATTATTCAAGATTTACAAAAGATACCTCCATATTTCCGATTCTTATTCTAAAATTTGCATTAGATAAAAAATTATTGGTGAACTAACTGTGTATAATGCTACAAAAATTAGCTATAAATTATGATTTCAACAGGAAAACTCTTTAAGCATTGGTGTGAGAGTAATCAGGAATTGTTTGCGAGCAGAGAAAGCGGTTTTCGAAACACAAAATCAGGCTTGTAGACGTAATAAAATCATGAATTAGTTCTGTGAGTATAATAGATCTGGGCATTAGAGTCGCCTGTTTAACATCAGTCATGCAGTAGTTACTGTCAGGATAATATATTGACTAAATTGAACGATAGTAGAGGATCACGCACATATCGTTATTACCACGCAAGAGCCACTAATCTGCAAAATTGACTTTTCTGCAAAACCGCGTTCAAAGTTTTGATGCTTGGAAAAAATCGTTTTCTCATGAACATTGACATTTCTGCTACGGATAAAGATGATTGGGATTCTTCGGATTCGGACTAAGAAATGACACGGTGACGCAAAAAATGCAGTTAGGGGAAAATCACCAAAATGCAGATTGATGCTATTATTTGCAAACGATAAATGTGTATGAAAACATTTCAATATTGCTTTTTTGTGTAGCTTGTTGCCCTATGGGGAATTGATCTTTCCTAAACACTGCAGTATTCTTTCAATTCATTTTCTAATTAGGGTATAAACATGATTATCCTAGATAATGTGAACTAAGGCCACATTGGATATCCAGAAGCTCGGAAAATACGGACGTAGTAACGCAAAATAGTCTATACGAAATACAAAAATAATTTGTTACTACTACGACTACTGAAAGATTTGTAAAGTAAAGATTAAGAATAGTCTATACTTGAATTTCTGTCACAGTATGTATTTATTGTGATAATTTTACATCAAAATAGTCCATACTAAATACAGAAATAATTTGTTACTACTACGACTACTGAAAGATTTGTAAAGCAAAGCTGAATAATCTATACTTGAATTTCTGTCCCAGTGTGTATTTATTGGGATAATTTTACGTCAAAATAGTCCATACGCAAAGATTAAGAATAATCTATTATTGAATTTTATAATTTTACGTAAAATCTGTGGACATGAGTTACGTTCCTCTTAAACTCTCTTGAAAAAGTCTTAAATGTTATTTTGCTTCACAGCACTTTCAGGCATGTTTAGGCCGAACACACGGATACTCACAGCTTTATTTAAAGCTTAAAAAACTCGTTATAAAATTCAGCTTGGATATCACGGATATTCGTATAATCAAGTTATGCTCTACTTATAATTTTCAAATATATTCGGAAATGTCTTAAGATTATTCTACGATCTGCATTTTGTTGCCCCATTGGAAATATATGGTACAGTTTGGCGCACTAGACACTCAATTTGCATATTTAATATAATCACAATCATTGGTTCATACTAGAGTTACACATAATAATTATTTACGTAAGGCACTAATCATTTACAATTTCTGGAAACACTAAATATTCTCAAGTTAAAAGGAATCCATTAACTGAAACTCTTTTCAAATTAAAATTCGTCGAACCCTTATGCGGCAGGTATGACTAGATGGATACTTTAGATTTTACATCATTTCAAATAGGAATAAGGTCTTAAACACGTAGAATCCGAAGCTATGCAAATATGTTTAAATTATCCTTGTTTATTAGAGATCTGAAAGGTAGTTTTACTTGAAGACGCCACATTGAGGATAAATTAATACTTTCGACAGTCAAAATAATTGTTGTTTTCACAAGTCACTCTTTTATAAGAATGGTATGCACATATATCAATACAAAAAAAAAAAACGTTATTTCTCCAAGATCCAATAATTTTCTTTTCCTATTATTAGACTCAGGAACATCGAAATTAGCGCACTAAGAAGGGAGCATCGGATTGAAATGAAATTTAATATACATAATGATACAGATGAGAGATTCGCTTGATCCAAAATCAAGACAATTAAACAAATACAGTGCGTACAATTAGATAAATACAGTGCAACTTCAATAGCGGTTCGGACCGCCTCCTGCTGCAATACATGCCGCAACACGGTCCGGCATTGAGTTGATTAGACGTCTGATGTTGTCCTGAGGCAGATGGACCCACAAATCTTGAACAGTCACCTCCAAATCATGTTCAAAGTGACACTGCGGCATCTGGCGTTTCAGCTGGTCCCACACATGCTCTATAGGGGACACGTCAGGGGAGCGGGCCGGCCATAGAAGAGTCTGAACATGACGTAAGAAGTCTTGAGCAACTCGAGCTGTATGCGAACGAGCATTATCTTGCTGGAAAATTGCCCCTGGAAGACCATTTAGAAAAAGTCCCATGTGGGGTCAAATAATGTCATCAACATAACGCTGACCCGTTAAGGTTCCACGTACTACAATTCGAGTGGACTAGCTATCATAGGCTATGGCCTATCATAGGCATTACGCCTGCTGTGCGGGCAGTATGTCGTTTGACAGCGTGGGTGGAATTGTACTGTTCACCAGGGCACCTCCGCACCTGTACGGATTATCATCTGTCCGCAAAATGAAACGGGATTTATCACTACACACCACGTTTTGCCAATTTCTGGCATTCCACGTCGCTCTGGCTCTATGTATGTAGACGGAGTCGTCGATGTTTCGGTGTTAAAGGTTTACACGAAAAGGGCGCTTGGATTGCAGATTCGTTTTCCGCAAGGCGCCTGGAAATGGTTTGTGGAACAACTGGCACCCCTAAATCTGATTGTATCGTGGAACAAATCATTGTGGGATCCACGAGCACTTGAAGCAAGATCCTCTCGCCGCGTCGTCTTCCTGGTCGCTCCAGACGCGATACGCCGCACGTGGGTACCATCTCGTGTCCATTGCTCTCAACATGTTCTGACTTCACACTCCGAAAGATCAACCTGGCGAGCAGCCCGGCGCGCCGACCAACCTGTGGTTTTCATGCCGATGATGAGGCCCCTCTCGAACTCGCTTAACTGTGAGAAATGTCTTCTCACACGTCTACCTGGCATTCTTCGATTACGTAAGTCCTCCTAGAGTCGGTATGTGATCGTTACGTTTATGAATGTTCTACTATGCGGCGGTCCCACTCCCTGATTGCAGGGTGTGTGGCACCAAACTTGGATTATTTGCATATCGGATCTCACTGTACTTATTTCCAAAGTTTCGCGATTGTACCTTTCTTCCTTCTTGGTGCGCTATTTTCAATGTTCCTGAGTGTATTTTTTGCGTTCTCCCTGACGACACGAAAAAAGTTATTTACGACATCCACGTACAATTATTTTCGTTCAAAAGGGTTTCCAAACATGTACAATTTAGCTGTGTAAATATCAATAGAAATCCACCTGAAACTTACATCAAAGGAAGCTTTGTTTCGATAATGGCACCCACAACCGATTTCATGCATACTTCTACATTATAAATTTCAGATAGAAGTATGCTCTTAAATCAGATGAGCTTAAATTAACTCTTATGATCAGAAGTGAAATAAATATTTTTAACTTATCTTTGTTTCATGGCGATATGAAAGGATTGTTTCGCTTAAAGACACACTCCGGATTAATTCATACTAACGACAATCAAAAGAAATATTTCTTTTGGCAAGCCACTCTTAAATAGAGATGGTATATATATCGATACAAAAAAAATATTCTTTTTCCCAAAGCAACAAAAAATAACAGGAAAGGAAAATTATTGGTTGTTCTCCCGGACGGCCGGGAGAGGTTATTTACGACATCCTTGTTTCAATTTTTTTTCCTCCCATAGTCCATCCAAAGAGATCAGAAGATGAAAAAGATGAGCACGGAGAGCAAAAAAAGATAAAGATGGAGACGGAAGGAAAGAAAGAAGCAGAAGAGAGCTTCTTGATATGTGATAATAATCGCGAAATGAGTGGACAAGAAGCCCCTGGTCCAGAATCCCACGATTGGTTGGCGACTGGGGAAGGCTACCAATCCCGGCTCCTAGCCGCTTATGGCAGATTTATGTCCACCGGGGAAGGGGCAGAGAAATAACTTTCAATGATTTCGTTTTTGTTTCTCCGGGACAGTGCAACAGATAAGAGGAGATATGTATATGGAGAGATATGTCCTGCAGATTGGTTCGTAACTTTCAGGGACTCCGTCCCTTCGGAAGGCATCCCAGAGTCGCGAGATGGATGAGGAGCAATTTGGTCTCAGAACGGATAACTACATACGAGTTCCCAGAAGAGGAAGTAGGCAATTATAGAATATTGCGTAGCGTTTGCTTTGTATTATTTTGCTACGCGTTGATTTCTTTGGGGCATACTTCCACTTACATCTTGTGTTTGGGATATAGTTTCGCGTTTTTCATCGTGGTAAGGAGCAGTAAATTATTAATAGATTATTACTTGAGAGAGTGAGGTTGGACTCATAAGAAAGTATCCGGTGAAAGCTGATACATTTTAGCTTTGTATTTGATAAAACGTAATCCAAAATAGAGCTTCTTTAGAAAGGGAATTTGAAATGATCATGTGTCACAAAACGAATGCATTCAAAACGATTGGAACAAAAATACTAGAGTACATAATTGATTATTTTAAACTACTGGAATAAAGTATATCTCTAACCAATCGGGTCATTAGTCAACGAGCAGCCCAATAGAGGTACGAAGTGATCAAATATCTATTGAAAACATTATCTACACTATTTGCAACTGTCAATAATTTTATAGCAGTCCTTAAGAGTCATGTGATGATGCGTTTCTCATAAGAAAGTATCTGGTAAAAGCTAATACATTTTAGCTTTGTATTTGATAAAACGTAATCTCAAATAGAGCTTCTTTAGAAAGGGAATTTGAAATTCTTATGTGCCACAAAACGATTGCATTCAAAACGATTGGAACAAAAATACTAGAGTACATAATTGATTATTTTAAACTACTGGAATAAAGTATATCTCTAACCAATCGGGTCATTAGTCAACGAGCAGCCCAATAGAGGTACGAAGTGATCAAATATCTATTGAAAGCATTATCTACACTATTTGCAACTGTCAATAATTTTATACCAGACCTTAAGAGTCATGTGATGATGCGTTTCTCATAAGAAAGTATCTGGTAAAAGCTGATACATTTTAGCTTTGAATTTTATAAAACGTAATCCAAAATAGAGCTTCTTTAGAAAGGGAATTTGAAATGCTTATGTATCACAAAACGATCGCATCCAAAACCATTGGAACAAAAATACTACAGTACATAATTGACTTTAAACTACTGGAATAAAGTACATATCTCTAACCTATCGGGTCATTAGTCAATGAGAAGCCTAATAGAGGTATAAAGTGATAAAATATCTATTAAAAGCATTATCTACACTATTTGCAACTGCATTGTCAAGAATTTTAGAGCAGTCCGTATGTAGTCCCCAGTCATTTCTATCAGCACAGTTTACAAAGAGGACAGGTAACTGATTTTGGTACTTTAATGTGGTGTATGTGCCTTTATATGCAGTCATTTCCAGTAAAAAAGTGTCTCCAACAGATCTGGGCTAAGAACCTGAGATATGATATTTATTTCCTAAACAGCAAAATTACCCAGCCTAACTCGGACTATACCACTGAACTGTAGATTGATCATTTGAATCGCTTAACTATAGATTGATCATTTGAATCACTTAACTATAGATTGAAAATGCGACTAGAATAATTAGTATTCTCTCGTATGAAAATACTAACATCAATTAACTCTCAAGAGAAGAAGTTTTTAATACCTTTTCGACATTTTTGTAACTTCTATAAAAAGTAGATAATTTAGTACCATTTTCCAAAAAAGGTAGCTCTGTTTGACAGTGGTTTTTTTTAAAATTACTTTTTGAACAAATTTTAAAACAAATAATGCGTTGCTTAAACATGGCTTGAACTCGTAAAGAAAGCAACATTGGCATTTTTTCATTAAAACAAAGAATTTTAGTATCAAACAGTTTTAGTTTTTGTTTTTTTACATTAATCTTTTAATATCGGCAAAGAACAAAATTAAATTTGCTTTATTTCAACTTGCATGCAGTTTCAAATCTTCGTCAGTGCGGAGCTCACATCACAACCTCTTACGACATTTTCGAACTTAAGAACAGAAATTTCGACTTTTTTTCGTAGGTCATTCAGTACTCTCAACCATCAATGAAGCATTAAGTTACATTATTCCGCTTAACTGCAGTACAGATAACTGGATCCTTTCAAATAGTGGTAGCTCGATCCAATATTGTAGTAGCTGAAGTAAAGGAAGTCAAAATCGAAGGTACATTTTAAACGAACCAACGCTGCACTCTAATCACAGGTATGTTCATATACAATGGATTACCATATCATGTAGACATCAAATAAATTTAATGAAATTGTAGATAGACTTGCCAATGAGGCAATATCCGAGCCCTTTTGCACACTTTGTTTTAATCTATCAAAAGTTGTCCGTCACAAAGAACTCATACAGGGTGTTTCATTGAACCGTTTCAGAACTTCTAAGAGGGGTAGGGTACATCCTGACAACTCGAAATCATATAGCAATGTGGGGTCGGAAATGCTTTCCTGAAGCGGTGTTGTACACAGAAGCACCGTAAAGAAAAGAGACCGTAAGTGAGAAATCGTTTTAATAATACATGAAAAGAAGCAAAAGGTACATGGATTAAAGTAAGTGTTCGAAGTTTCTTACACGGGCTACAATGCACGCCTCATATCTCCGACGCATGGACATCCGAACATTCTGGAATACTCCAGGCATATCTCGAATTTCTCCGGCAGCTACTGCAATTCTTGCAACCAGCTCCTCAACATTGTCAACAGGGGTGTCATAAACTAGCGATTTCAGATGACCCCAGAAATAAAAATCAAGACATGATAGGTCGGGTGACCGAGCAGGCCAACGCACGGGACCACCACGTCCGATCCACTGCTGACCAAATGTGACATCTAGGTACTTACGAACATCTCCGCTATAATGGGCAGGGGCTCCATCGTGTTGGAACCACATTGTCTGTTGCGTCGATGCAGAAATCTGCTCATCTCTCAAAAGTTGTGGCAATACTTGCTGCAGAAAGAGCAAGTAGTTAGGTCCGGTTAGACGAGACGGTAACAGGTAAGGTCCGATGAGGTGATCTCCCATAATACCGGCCCATACATTGACCGAAAATCGAATCTGTGCTGCACGACGTCGTATTGCATGCGGGTTCTCGACCGCCCAGATATGGTCGTTATGCGTGTTGAAAATTCCTTCCCTTGTGAAGGATGCCTCATCGGGAAACAACATTTCAGCAGGAAAAAGGGGATTTGTAGCACATTTTCCAAGGTACCACTGTGCGAAAGCAATACGAGGTGCATAATCCTCCGGTTGCTGTGTCTGGACACGCTGCACGTGAAACGGATGCATGTCTTCTTCTCGGAGAATCCTCCAGACACTGCAATGGGAAACCCCGACTGCCTTTGCTACACTTCGTGTACTCGTTCTTGGATTCCCCTGTACATGCTGCAGCACATTCTGTTCGACGTCTGCAGTCCGTGCTGTTCTTACCCTGTCCCTGTCAGCTCTTTCTAATGAACCTGTCTCAGCTAACCTCTGGTGCAGTCTTGCAAAGAAATTATGACTGGGGATACGCCTCGTCGGATATCGTTCCGCGTACAAACGCTGTGCGGCTGGCCCACTACAATTTGCAGCCCCGTACGCCAAATGCATATCGGCTAACTCTGCGATCGTGTAATCGTCCATCCTACTAACTTGGCGTTCTTGTGCGAAATGAAGATTCCCTACACGAAAGCTCGGGATTTTCGCACAACGCCATCTACCGCGTCAGGAAAGCATTTCTGACTGCCCATTGGTATATGATTTTGGTTCGTCAGGATGTACCCTACCCCTCTTAGAAGTTCTGAAACGGTTCACTGAAACACCCTGTATAATAGATTTTCAAGAGCTCCTGCAGCTCATATTTGGTGCCATAGAGTCCACACTAGAGCCTCGCTTAGATACACAAGTGACCGAAAATGTCTTATTGCCAACTCTAAATTTGTAAGCGGACGCATAAGATTTCTATCCTTTGTCCAGGAGCATAGGAAATTTCCAGCTAGCGTAAAATGTTACACTGAATAAGCTTATCCAAGTCATATTTTGGCCTGCGTTGGTGTAGCAAGAGAGGATCTCTGTGGAGTTGCTGATCTAGTGATGGACATTTTTTAGAAAGTGAACGTGGTTCAGCTGTTTAGCTAAAACTTCAGGAATGAGAAACACCAAAAGTTCCGGATGAAGGCCCATAATTCACGAAACCTTTTGGAAATAGTAATTCATCGGCTGTTTGGAAATTACATTTGAAGAATGAAAAAATTCGAGGTAATCATTTATTATTATTCAACTATTGTGATGTACATCCATTCAGACTCCTATCCAAAATACTTACACGTCCCATATTTATTGAAGTGAATCGATAAACATAAATGCAACTGTCACCAAATAAGCAATCCTTCTTTTGAGAAGTGAGCTTACATTATTTAAAGAATGGCAGCAGGAAATCGAATCAATAACAACTGGAATAGAAAAGAGGGTTCGTTCCTTCGAAGCCACTCTTTCTCCCAAAGCAGATAACGATTCGCATTACCTTCGTTCTCCTATCAAGAACAAATCCCCATATTTGCTCAGATTCTTTTTACACGATTTGCGGAAAATATATTTTTCATTTAACAGCTTCAGACCGGGATCCAGTCTGTCTCTAAACAAACCGTCTGTTAAAACACCGATACCAATCTTTACTTTACTTCACTTCGACTCGTAATTTAAAGGAAGGGGGGATCCTTTCAAGAACGAGCCGGGGAGAGCGGGCAGTCCTAAAAGAACCTTTTTCGTTCGAAAGACGCGCTCCAACGAACTTCCCCGACGAATTATTATGCTCCTTCCCCCATAATCACTATCGAACACATCGCAGCTTCAAAAAAAAATGAGTACGAAACTATAAGAAGTAGAGTTAGAGACGAAGAAAGGGAGAAAAAAAGCGTCTCCTCTCTCAAAGGCGATGCGAAAGTACACATCATTAAAAATCGGTTGTTTGCCAGCTTGAAATTGAATCCCAGTATCTTGTTTTATGATATATTTTTATGAAACCTTTAATATTCGCCTTTCGGTTATGCCCTCGTAATTTTTTCGCGTTATTTTTTTCGTTTTCGCAACTTTGCAAACACTGGTTATGATTATTCCATTGCAGAGAGTAAAGGGCTCAGGGTTGTTTTTGCTCCGGGTATTTTGCATTTGAAAAGGGAGGAGAATTTCCTTGAACGATCGCGATATTTCCTCTGAATAATGAAAGATATCGCCTCTCTACTGCTAGGAGGAGGATTCCTTTTAAATGTAAATACATTCCCAGTTTTATTACACGGGTATTGTCATCGCTGTTTGATTTTAGAGAAGGGATATAAACATTTTTATTTCGCGTGACATTCATATTTTTCTCCCCATTTCCTTGCAATTAATTTGATATGTAGAGGTAGGGGATTATGCCTTCGAGGTATTTTGGAGTAACGTGATTCTTTTCCTGCGGCTAGATCTTAGGATGTTGAATTCCTTGATTGAATATGATTACAGCACAGATAGAGAGATAGTGAGTGAAAACAGTTTCCAAAGTTGAGCACACACCCACGCCTTTGTAAATTACTTGTAATTGAGGTAGGTATGTATTTTAGTAAACGTCGTACTGGAGCTACACAACGGGTTATTGACGACGGCGTGGAGTTTTTGGCACCACAGAATTACGCTGGAGTCGGACTCTGCTAGATGCCTTTTACAAGGTTTTTATTACCACTTGAAAAGTCTCGTTTTGCAATAGGAAGACTACAATAGGAATAATATATAGACAATAGTAAAATCTATAATATGTACATTGAACAATCAATGAACGAATGTTCATAAAGAAACAGCAAGTTTTGAGCTACTGTTTGTATTTTTATCATCGGTGTTTGACTTCACCGTAAAGCTGTCTATGGAGAGATCTTTCTTCAAGCCACTTTCCCCAATGGCTTCCTCGTCTCGTCTCCCCGTTTTTGTTTTCAACATTCCAAGAGGGGGAGTCTTCCTCCCTCTTGGAATGTTGATTGTGGTGTTTTTCAATGACACCTGCAACGTTAAGGGGTGTGAAACTCCACACCAGAGCTCGGAATCCTTAGAAAATGACGTGTGTGACAGGCAGGTGCAATAAGTCGGATTACATACCGATTTTACGACGGATTTAATGTCTTTCTGGTCTGAATCATTACAGAACTGCAACCACACATGTTCTTTTTGGGTGGTCGTCTGCTCTCTGGAAGGCCCAAGATGATCCCGCTGTTGAAATAGGTTTTTTTCCAGACGTCAGAACTGTCATGGATCGACCGAGAGATCGATCGAAGAGAACGATCCGAGGACAACATCACGTGAATTTGAACCACGGTCGGATGACGAGGCAACACTTGAGCTGGCACCCCACTCTCCAAACAAATAGTAATGTATCAAAAATGAAGTGAGCAGAATTTTTAATTTTGAATATTTATTATTGCTACGTTGCTGCGTCACGGTACCATTTGTTACGGGGTGGGTGCGGCATTATTAAATTTTGTTAAATTATTGTGACACTACGTTAAATTTAAGTGCTACGATTTAATTTGAAATGAATCCATTATGAAAAAAAAGGTATGACCAAGAAGGTGATCAAAAAAGGGATTCTAAAATGTTGTGTCGTAAAAATACCAGGCGTCCTTCTGGTGTTAAATCACATTAACAATTCCGAGAGATAGAAAAAGAAGCTCAACATGCATGAAAGAACACTAGCTACATTGGTAAAGTAAAATATTGTTTATTCATTATTACGATGAAAACTTCCATGGTGTACTGAAGGGAAGGTGATGGTGGATTCACCATAAAAAAAAAAAAAAAGGAGGGAGTGATTAGGCGAGATGGGGAGGCACCTACTCTGCACTTTCTAAGAGTATGATTTCCGAAAAAAAGGGGACAGCAAAGCCTCGTGAATGGGAGGCAGAATCGGTAGCGTGGATGATGCGCACGGAACACAAATCTTTCTAGCGGTCTCTAGTCATTTGCTCGATCGTGGCCTTTTATAGATTCAGCCTTTAGAAACAAGTTGAGATGTAGATCTTCTTCTGAACCCTTCTCAGGGCGCAATATAGAACCACCGTGTTCGGGCGCAATGCGCCTGACAGGCACACATAAAATAATCGCAAATTTATACCCATTAATTTTAATTTTAGTATTCTAAAAGTAGTCAGTGATCTCCATAGGATTAGGTAAAACAAAAAAACCAATTAAATTCGCTTAAAAAAAGAACACATTTTAAGTTTAGAAAAAAACATTAAAAGAAAATTTCAGATCTAGCACTAAATCGACTTAAATTTCCAGGGTAACAAATTAAATAATTTTGGTAAACATTATGCATTGCATTGCAGAGTTAAAAAGCCGATATTCACTCTGGGTCATAGTCTTTCAGCTTAAGTTCAGCAGAAGAGGGGCATTGTCAAACAGCAGAGCACGTTCCGCAGATCATAGTTGCAGGAGCCAGGCAGATTGCGTTGTGACATTTATTACATTCATAATTTGTCATCCTTCTCAAAACCGTTTACAACATATTTACGGAAAAAGCCACAAATTTTGCATGAATGCAGTCATGAAATTAAAAAATAAACACCTGTGATATTAAAACATATACACTCCACTCATGTCCATAAATTAAGGATAATGCCAGCTCCGGAAAATAAAGGCTCAGGAACAAAGCATACGTGACTTATTCATAAAGCCGATTTATTAAACAAAGGATAAAGAATAAAAAAGATGGTGTATGTATGATACCATTCATAAAAACTACGATTTTAGTTTACTTGAACAATTACAAGAAATATCGACCTTACAAAAATTTAACATGACATGGTTGGTATTATGGTTAATACATTGCATGTCTCCCAGACGATGAAATACGGTCTGTACAACGCCTAGACGTGCTGAGGATCAAATTATCGAGTTGATCTTGCGGAATATCACTCCTTTCAGCAAGCAATGCTCTCCGAAGTTCCGGTACATATGTAGGAGGTGGTTGACGAGATGCAACTCATCGGCCAAGCATGTCCCACACATGCTCTATCGGATTCAAGTCAGGTGAGAATGCTGGCCATTCCATACGGGTGATATCCTCAGAATCAAGGCATTCGTTTACAATGTTTGCACGGCGAGGACGGGCGTTATTGTCCATAAACACAAATTCTGCGCCCATGGCACCCCTAAACAAACGTACATGTTGTTCCAGAATGATGTCCCGATGAATTTGGCCTCTCATGGTTCCGATTTGAACATGTAGATCTGTTCTGGAGCCCAGTATAATTCCTCCCCAAACAAGCAATCCTGCATCACCGTAACGGTGTCGTTCAATGATGTTGTCTTGGTGGTAGTGGGTACCTGGCGCTCTCCATATGAACGTACGTCGTGAATCAGACTGCAAGCTAAACCTGGACGCGTCGGAAAACATCATACTGTGTCGATGTTCACATTGCATGTTCTCTACTCTGTGCTAACCGCTGGCGGCAGTGAGTTGCCGTGAGTGGAACGCATCTGACAGGCCTACGAGCATATAGACCAACATGTCCCAAACGTCGGAAAATAGTTTACCTTGAAACTGTTGTACCAGTGGCTGAAGATAGCTTACGAGAAAGGTCGGATGCTATGCTCCGTCTGCTTCTTCTTGCAGTTACTGCCAAATACCGGTCGTTATTCGACGTTGTAACTTGGGGGAGACCTGTACTGTAACGTCTACTGATATTTCCATCATTTTGGAATCGTTGCCAAAGCGTAGAGATGACATTTTGAGCGATTCCAAGTTCCACTGAAACTTCCGTGTACGCCCACATTTCAGGCGGCCGATAATTCTACCACGTAAAAAAATCATCCACATGCTTCCTCTGTGCCATAACTATTCGGTTGTGGCACTGAGCGGCTTACAGAACGCTTGTGAACAATTTTACTTCTTTGCTACCATTCCTTAAATACACCATCTCTTACACTCACGTCATTGTGACGTACTATCGGCGTCATCTCATGGCTTCCTATAACTTGGGTATTATTCTTGAAGATGTGTGCGATAACTCTACAGGTGAAATTTTTACTTTAGAGTTCGATTTCCAAGTGATTCTGAATTATCCTTAATTTATGGACATGAGTGTATATTACATACATTTATATGTGTAGCGAATTCGGACGCAATGTGTCTGAGAGATTAGAATGACGCAACAAGTGCCCACGAAGCGCACGAATAAAATTAAAAGGTTGGGTCCAAACATCCGGTAAAGATAAGAGACTACTATTATAAGCAGATTTCTACCCTTTCTACGAGAGGAATGGGGAACGTAAACGTCAAAGCTGTGCCTGTCAAGCCGGTTGCGCCCGACGGAGGGTTAATGGTCTAGAAAACATTTTTCCTTTCTTTCTGCTCGCGTTGAGTTGTTTTAATTTTTCTTTCGTTAGTCTTTCAAGAAGCTGACTACTTTTGGTATTTTAATGGGGTTGTTTTTCACCCATTCCCTGGGTCCGTCGTACCCCTACTTGGGTTCTGCGAGTCGTTAATGACATTTTCGTGGGGATGGTACGCCCTTCGCAGACGGAGATGGTAGGGACGTTGTAAAACACTCAGACGTATTCTTAGGTATGTCTCCTCCATTCTATAGATCTTTGTATGTGCAACGTTACAACGACACATAGCATCTTACCAGGGATATTAAATTAGCGATGGGAAATGAATAAAATAATTTCTTCTCAGTGTTTCTCATCAATTGGATTATAAAGGTTATTAATTCGTTTGTTTAATGAAAATATATTTTACTAAGCTTCAACAAGACTGATAAAGCTAACAAACAAACGCTAGTGATTTGTAGCAGTGCCATAATTGAAAGAAAGGTATTTTGTTTATTTTTTCAGTCTGATATTTCATCTGCAATTATTGACTCACTCTGTATGACTTTCTGTTGGTATAATTTAACTACGTTAGCCTTTTTTAGCATTGATACGGTAATGGTAATTTTAGTTAACGTCGTACTAGAGCAACACAACGGGCTATTGACGACGGTCCAGGATCAATCCCTTAAGGGAAAGATCCGAGGACAACACTTCGTATTTTGAACCACGGTCAGATGACGAAACAACACTTGAGCTGGCACCCCACTCTCCAAACTTCCACACCAACCCAACGTGAGGACTTTAGGCCACGACAGATTTAAGGTGCGCCAGCCGCCTCTACACCATACGCTTACAAATATCCATGCCCCTACACGGATTCGAACCAGGAACTTCCGATCTAGAGGCTAACACCTTAACCACTATACCGGTTGGTCGGCAGCATTGATATGGAAAGAGCATTTTTATAGATCTTTCAAGTAGGTAGTTAATTAACGTCGCACTAGGACAACACAACGGTCTATTACCGATGGTCCGGGATTCATTCCGATGGGAAAGATCCAAGGACAACAATTAGTAATTTTGAACCACGGACAATTGGATGGTAATTTTGGTAATTTTTAATTAATATCATACTAGAGATACACAACGGGCTATTGACGGCGGTCCGGTATGATCAATTTTCTAAGGGTAATTGGTAATTTTTTAGTTAACGTCGTACTACAGCAACACAACGGGCTATTTACGACGGTCCGGGATCAGTCCCTGAAGGGAAAGATCGAGGACAACACCTCGTAATTTTGAACCACGGTCAGATGACGAAGCAACACCTGAGCTGGCACCCCACTCTCCAAACTTCCACGCCAACCCAACGTGACAATTCTCTAAGGGAAAGATTAGAAAACAACATCACGTAATATTTTGCCACGGTCAGATGACGAGGCAGCACCTAAGCTGGCACCCCACTCTCCAAACTTCCTCACATACCTAACGTGAGAACTTTCGGCTACGACAGATTTAAGATGCACTAGCCACCTCGAAACCATACGCTTACAAACATCCATGCACTGATCTGGATTCGGACAAGGAACCCACGGACAGTTGGTGAGAACACATGAATATACCTGCAACTCCACTCGTCTATCTTTCATACCATGTCAACGTGAGTACATTTGTGGTCATGACAGATTTAACGTGCACCAGCTGCCGTGAACACGACGGTCTTTAGCTGAACATGGATTCGAACTCGCAACGCTCCGGTCGCTAATCCATTGCTGTTCCAACTGGGTTACCTCGGTATAGGTCATACAGAGTGGAATTTCCTGATAATCTTGATCCGGGTCCGGGCATGGATGTTTGTAATCGTATGGTGTAGAGGCTGCTGGTGCACCTTAAATCTGTCGTGGCCGAAAGTCCTCACGTTGGGTTGGCGTGGAAGTTTGGAGAGTGGGGTGCCAGCTCAGGTGTTGCTTCGTCATCTGACCGTGGTTCAAAATTACGAGGTGTTGTCCTCGGATCTTTCCCTTAAGGGACTGATCCCGGACCGTCGTCAATAGCCCGTTGTGTTGGTCTAGTAGGACGTTAACTAAAATTACCGTTACCGTTATTGCCAGTAGAGACTTGAAAAACATTGTTTATCAAGTTGTTTCGATTGGAATGTGAAGCAAGACAACGGGCTATTGGCGACAGTCCGGTATCAATCCCCTAAGGGAAAGATAGGAGAGCAACACCTCGTAATTTTGATCCACGGTCAGATGACGAGGCAACACCTGATCTGGCTTCCCACTCTTCAAACTTCCAGACCAAACCAACGTGAGAACTTTCAGCCACGACAGATTTAAGATGCACCAACTGTCTTTGCACCCATACGCTTACAAACATCCATACACTGACTTGGGTTCGAACCAGGAACCTTCCGATCTAGAGACTAACACCTTAACCCCCAGAGATTGGAATGTGAGATCGTTATTGCTTCTTCCTTCGTCAGCACTTTTTGCAACATAGCTGGCATTCTTACGTTTAATATGCTTATAGTATGGAGTTCGGCTGCAATCAATCATTCAATTCTTTTTTTTAGCTTCAGTGAATGCACAGCAAGTTGACAATTGATATGTCTTGTATTTGCGGAATGAGAAAATGTTATAGCGTGTATAAAATATTCTTCGGTTGTAGTACAACAACAAGGACAGTCTTCCTATTTTCATTGCAGTGTTCCGTATACGATTCACACATTTTCTGTAGAGAGGCTACAATCTAAGTATCGCATGGAAGAGATCTTCCGCCAATAATGCGACACAAGAGTAGGAAATGCTTCGGTTTTAATCAGTGACATCGTCGTCACTTGGATTATGTTGTTCCAGTGCGACGCTAATTAAAATACCTACCATTTCTAACGTCATCATTTAGAGCGGTACTCGATAGACCTTTTCCTCAAACATACCGATAGCTTTCAAACCACATATACGACATACTCTTTTCATTTCGTTGATTTTACATACCATTGTTGTGCATATTTTATCTCTGGAAGGATTTGCGAAACGCCATTTGGGCTCTTCTTGCTAAACATTTTTTAATAAAAGTTTCTATTTTACAATAACATATTGTCAGAACCCGAACAGGAAAACATACTCCCGGTCAGATATTAAACCGAACTAATGTTTTGATTCGAGTTCAATCATGAAGGTATGCGCCTACGATATAGTTTCATGAGCACTAATTAATTTATCCTTCAATCCATGACATATAGTCATTAAGGTATGATTATTCAATTATATTTGGCGGCAATTAAATCATTTGCTGTTCGATCATGCGTTATGCGAGCCATCTAACAACATTTTGCACTAAATGAATGTCAATATTACCCTACCAGCGATAAAAAAATGAATATTTAAAATTACTTTATTTAAAGTTGACGGACTCTGATTCTGTGCAGAATTCAGCAAGAAAACTAGTTTTGTCATCCGAAGAACTCGTAAAACTCTAGAAGAACAAACTTGAAAACTAACTGATCGTTAGAGAAAAGTATAATCCGAATTAGAAAAATATAAATAGAGAAAAAGTTCTTTATATATAAATTCACACAATAAATTCAGGCCCAAAACATTCCAAAATAAGGTGAGGTTGAAAAGCGCCCCAAAGCTTTAAGGTCAGGTACCTAAGAATTCAGGAAAAAAAAATCATTTTTGAGATTTTAAATGTCTGAAAATTTGAATTGTCCTCTTTATAACGATACCTTATTTGTATAAATCAATTAATTGGAAGTATTTTTAAATATTTTTTTAAGTAGATGCACTATTACCTCGACGTACGGTTCAGAACATACTTTTTTTCTGTTTGGGGGTACATTACTCAAAAACTACTTGAGATACATACTTGATACTTGTTACTATTGTTTCCGAAGAACTTTTAAACATTTTTTAATATAAAATATTTTTGCAGTCTATAAGTCGACAGACAAATATGCAGTGTTGAATAAGGTAACTCATTTTCTGTAAACATATCACAACACTTGAAGCAACATCTAGGTACCACATTTTAAGGGGGTCCGACACTTCCATAGGCACCCATCTTAAATTCACAAACCTTGGAGGGGGGCATCTCATTTATTCATAAATTACTGTTTTAATGTGAAATATTTTTACTGCGCAGTATTTGAATACTTTTAAAGATTTTAACACAGCGTTTTTAATTGAATGAATTGAATTTTGCAGAAATTTAATAACAACTATAACAGTTGCTTTATACAGCTCTAGCTGACGCTCACCAACCCCCGGTGATTGCTACGTGTACCCATTTGGTTTGCATCGCAAACGAACTCCACATGCAACGTCGTGACGGCCTCGAACTAGCTATTATCATCAACATAAATCAAAACACGCTAGAATCAGAAAACTTGACATGGTTCCAAAATAAGACAAAGAACGTTTGTGACGTCAGCTGTCGAAAATCGCAAAATCCGTTCCTCCTCCTTTCGAGGAAGGAGTGACGTCACATTCCAAGAAGAAGAACGAAAGGTTAAAAAATTATAAATTTATTTCAAAATGTTGTAAATTAAATTTCAAAATTCGGGCGCTACGCAAAAATTGCAAAAAATTAGGACTACCTGTGTGCCAAATTTCATTATTGTAAGTGCCATACATTCCCGTTTTCATTATTATGTATGCGTACAGAGAAACAGAAACGCTTGCTTACATAATAGTAGAGATTCATATCAAGAGTTTGATTTGCTGCACAACTTAGAAAAGGTGGTCCTGAGGCAAATACAAACATACTTCAAGGCAGCTTATTTTCAGCTGCTAAACAAAGCGCTTTTTGTTTACGTTCGTAAACAAAATCAGGTCATTTTTTTTAAACGACATCAATTATGTTTTATGTGGAAAAAAAAAACTATTTATTAATAATATTTAAATAAATAATTAATTATTTAAATAAGTAATTAATTATTTAAAAAATAATTATGTAGTCAAATGGTAAATAATTAAATAATAAATCTGTTTTCGTATCGATCTGGCGTAGAATTCTACGCCAGAACGATACCTTAAACACGATTTTATTTAAATAAATCATTAATTATTTAAATAAATAATTAATTATTTAAATAAATCATTAATTATTTAAATAAATAAATAATTATTTTAATAAATCATTAATTATTTTAAAAAGAATTATGTAATCAAAGGGTAAATAATTAAATAATCAATCTGTTTTGGTATTGATCTGGTGTAAAATTTTTCAAAAGAACGATACCTTAAATGTGATTTTTATTTAAATAAATAATAATTACTTAAATAAATAAATAATTATTTTAAAAATAATTATGTAATCAAATGGTAAATAATTAAACAATAAATCTGTTTTGGTATCGATCTGGCGTAGAATTCAGCGTAAAGTTCTACGCCCGAACGATACCTTAAATACGATTTTATTTAAATAAATAATTATTTATTTAAGTAAATAATTAATTATTTAAATAATTAATTAATTATTTTAAAAATAATTATGTAATAAAATGGTAAATAATTAAATAATAAATCTGTTTTGGTATCGATCTGGTGTAAAATTCTTCGAAAGACGATACCTTAAATGTGATTTTTATTTAAATAAATAATTAATTACTTAAATAAATAATTAATTACGTAAATAATTAATTAATTATTTAACTAAATAATTAATTACTTAACTAAATAATTAATTACTTAAATAATTAATTACTTATTTTAAAAATAATTATGTAATCAAATGGTTAATAATTAAATAATAAATCTGTTTTGGTATCGATCTGGCGGAGAATTCAGCGTAAAATTCTACGCCCAAACGATACCTTAAATGCGATTTTATTTAAAGAAATAATTAATTATTCAAATAATTATTTTAAAAAAGAATTATGTTATCAAATAACAAATCTGTTTTGGTATCGATATGGCGTAAAATTTTACTCTGATTTGAAATCGGTTGAAATTTTCACTCTATCTTCAACGATCGCAAAGATAAAAACTTGAATGAGGGGAATAAAAAACATAATATAATGTAATAAGAAAAGGTGACCTTGGAAAACAAGCGACGCCTCATGTGAGCTGAAGAAATTATGGCGGCGTTGGTTGCAACCGCATCCATCAGAAACGTGTCGAATAAAGTCTTCCGGAGCTCAAGCGATTTTTAACGAACAAAGGACTCTGGCAGCAAGCGAAATAAGGCGAGAGGAAAACAACAAAAAAGTCGAGAAACTTCACGTGCCGCAACAGAAGGGATTAGTGTTGCTTAAGCCCTCGCAAATCCCTCCCTCATTCTACAGATGGACCGAGAGGACAGAGCTTCCCAGGGAAGATAATTAAATTGTTTTTAGTCACGCATCTCAGCCACCAAGATTTCTCGATTCAATTAGGAAGCATTTTATCTAACAGCCAATGGTATCAAAAACGAACCAGGACGGGAAGAAAGTTTTTTTGTTTAATTTTGAAAGAAAAAAAAGAGACGCGGGTGTTTGGGAAAGAAAAAAGGAACGAGATCAAGAAAATTCTAAAATATTTCAAAACGCATTCTTTCTTGGCGCCTGTTTGTTTGGATTAAACAGGAAGGGAGGAAAATGGAATTAGTGTCTCGTTTTTTAAAGTATTAGAGATCGGAAAAAGGGGAGTAAAACTAATTCCGGGAATTTAATTTGCATTTTAATTTTAGAGAAAAGTTTTCGACGGCCGATGTGAAATGTTTGTTCGGCTTTTTTTACGTTTGCTGCTTTTATGAATATATTTTTTTGCTGGTGGTTGGGGTTTTGATAAAACGCGTAAGAGGGAAATAGTCTGACATTGCATGATAATTCTGTTATGTCTTTCCACAGGATGAGCCTTATTTTTCGTTTATCCGCTGCGTCCTTTTCAAGCGTGATTTAATAACCGTAATTTGATTCAAAAGCCAGTCATTTTTTTAAATGAGTTTCACTGCTCTTTAATTTTAAGTGCTCGTATTTAGCTGTATTTTAGGGTTAGATCTGAGCCACGTGCCTTTGAATCTTCTGCAAATGCTTAGTTTTTATTTGCAATGTTTCAAACAGATAAATTTATTAATGAACGTAACTCTTAGTTACACACTTGACTTAAATTATAAGGAAGGATTGACTGTTGTCGTAAGTATAAATCAAAAGTAAAGCCACGTAAAGTTCTCAGAGCCACCTTGAAACGTTACTTAAAAGTTACAATTTTTAATCTGACGCATCAGAGACCATTTAGACTCGACCACAAACAAGACTTTTGCTGTGAATTTAAATGAGGCGTTGTGGATACGAAGGTCGAACTCGACAAATGCATGTTTCCAGAAAGACACATTTAAACGCGGAGATCTACCGCTCTTTGAACACAGAAGAGCTATAGTGAGCCCTATTTTTACTTTTATAGGGTTAGAAATGGCAAACTCAACAAAAATGTTGATATCAATATCCACAAATGTCTAACAAAACAAAATATGGGGAAATGTCGCCCACTGTTGAGTCCACCCTTCGTATCCTCAACGCCTCAAATGTAGAAGACGCTGGTGTTTAACTGGTAGAACGCATTTCTGTTTCACATAAGATCTATTTATTTAGTCCCATTGATGGAAAACGTGTTGCTCCACCGAAAACCTTCTATCAGTCATTTTGAAACCTTTTACAGTGTTACTCTGAATAGTGCACTGAAGAGTCAAAGAATGTCCAGAATGTTTCTCAAACCAATCGCGAACGATTTTGGACCGGTGACATGGCGCTTCGTCATGCTGGAAAATTCCATCGTTGTTTGGGTACATGAAGTCCATAAATGGCTGCATGTGGTCTCCAAGTAGCTGAACATAACCATTTACAGTCAATGATTGGTTCAGTTAGATCAGAAGACCCAGTCCATGGCATGTAAAAACAGCCAACACCAGCTTGCACAGTGTCTTGTTGACAACTTGGTTCCATGGCCTCGTGGGGTCTGCGCCACACTCGAACCCTCTCATCAGAATCCAGAATCAGAATCCTCAAAAGAATGTCCAGAACGTTCCACAAACCAATCGCGAACGATTTTGGACCGGTGACATGGCACTTGTCATCCTGGAAAATTCCATCGTTGTTTGGGTACATGAAGTCCATAAATGGCTGCAAGTGGTCTCCAAGTAGCTGAACATAACCATTTACAGTCAATGATTGGTTCAGTAAGATCAGAAGACCCAGTCCATGGCATGTAAAAACAGCCAACACCAGCTTGCACAGTGTCTTGTTGACAACTTGGTTCCATGGCCTCGTGGGGTCTGCGCCACACTCGAACCCTCTCATCAGAATCCAGAATCAGAATCCTCAAAAGAATGTCCAGAACGTTCCACAAACCAATCGCGAACGATTTTGGACCGGTGACATGGCACTTGTCATCCTGGAAAATTCCATCGTTGTTTGGGTACATGAAGTCCATAAATGGCTGCAAGTGGTCTCCAAGTAGCTGAACATAACCATTTACAGTCAATGATTGGTTCAGTTAGATCAGAAGACCCAGTCCATGGCATGTAAAAACAGCCAACACCAGCTTGCACAGTGTCTTGTTGACAACTTGGTTCCATGGCCTCGTGGGGTCTGCGCCACACTCGAACCCTCTCATCAGAATCCAGAATCAGAATCCTCAAAAGAATGTCCAGAACGTTCCACAAACCAATCGCGAACGATTTTGGACCGGTGACATGGCACTTGTCATCCTGGAAAATTCCATCGTTGTTTGGGTACATGAAGTCCATAAATGGCTGCAAGTGGTCTCCAAGTAGCTGAACATAACCATTTACAGTCAATGATTGGTTCAGTTAGATCAGAAGACCCAGTCCATGGCATGTAAAAACAGCCAACACCAGCTTGCACAGTGTCTTGTTGACAACTTGGTTCCATGGCCTCGTGGGGTCTGCGCCACACTCGAACCCTCTCATCAGAATCCAGAATCAGAATCCTCAAAAGAATGTCCAGAACGTTCCACAAACCAATCGCGAACGATTTTGGACCGGTGACATGGCACTTGTCATCCTGAAAAATTCCATCGTTGTTTGGGTACATGAAGTCCATAAATGGCTGCAAGTGGTCTCCAAGTAGCTGAACATAACCATTTACAGTCAATGATTGGTTCAGTTAGATCAGAAGACCCAGTGCATGGCATGTAAAAACAGCCAACACCAGCTTGCACAGTGTCTTGTTGACAACTTGGGTCCATGGCCTCGTAGGGTCTGCGCCACACTCGAACCCTCTCATCAGAATCCAGAATCAGAATCCTGAAAAGAATGTCCAGAACGTTCCACAAACCAATCGCGAACGATTTTGGACCGGTGACATGGCGCTTGTCATCCTGGAAAATTCCATCGTTGTTTGGGTACATGAAGTCCATAAATGGCTGCAAGTGGTCTCCAAGTAGCTGAACATAACCATTTACAGTCAATGATTGGTTTAGTTAGATCAGAAGACCCAGTCCATGGCATGTAAAAACAGCCAACACCAGCTTGCACATTGTCTTGTTGACAACTTGGGTCCATGGCCTCGTGGGGTCTGCGCCACACTCGAACCCTCTCATCAGAATCCAGAATCAGAATCCTCAAAAGAATGTCCAGAACGTTCCACAAACCAATTGCGAACGATTTTGGACCGGTGACATGGCACTTGTCATCCTGGAAAATTCCATCGTTTTTTGGGTACATGAAGTACATAAATGCCTGCAAGTGGTCTCCGAGAAGCTGAGCATAGCCATTTCCAGTCAATGATTGATTCAGTTAGATCATAGGACCCAGTCCATGGCATGTAAAATCAGCCAACGCCAGCTTGCACAGTGCCTTGTTGACAACTTGGGTCCATGGCCTCGTGGGGTCTGCACCACACTCGAACCCTCTCATCAGAATCCAGAATCAGAATCCTCAAAAGAATGTCCAGAACGTTCCACAAACCAATCGCGAACGATTTTGGACCGGTGACATGGCACTTGTCATGCTGGAAAATTCCATCGTTGTTTGAGTACATGAAGTTCATAAAGGGCTGCAAGTGGTCTCCAAGTAGCTGAACATAACCATTTACAGTCAATGATTGGTTCAGTTAGATCAGAAGACCCAGTCCATGGCATGTAAAAACAGCCAACACCACTTTTCACATGAATCACTTGAGTACAAATGAAAGCCCTGACGATGCACTGCCCATTTATCCATTTCTTACGCGATTGTACTACCATCTGTATATTTGCATATTGTTATCCCATGATTTTTGGCATTTGGCAGATAATGATAAGTTGCTTTAGGGTTTTATGACGCAAGGGTCATATTTTCCCATTCTGTGCCAGACACAAGACAATACCAAGTAACGCACACATTCAAGGAACGTCTTACTGACACAGATTAAAGAAATACACCCAGGGAGAAATCGAACCTTCGCAGCCTACAGCTTGAGGTTCCTAGCGAGGAGGGTATATCACAACTGATTCCTTCTCAAACAACAGGTTGGTAGTTTTAGGTTTTATGGCGAGAGAGAGCCATATTTGAGCAAGCTGCCCCCATTAAACCCAAATCAAAGCCAAGTAAAAAATGTCTTGCAAACAAAAAAAGCTATTGGGAAATATAGTGGAATGGAAACAGAAAAATATCGCTTGAGTATCCCGTGATTTTAACTCTCGTTATACCTTAAGTAGTTCCACTGGATTCGATATTCGATTCATTTACTTGGATTTTTATGGCACAAAAGCAACTTAAGCCATGGCAAACTTAAAATATTGTATTTCCATTTAAACTTAAAACCTTGGGATATTGTATAAAAAAGATGGAAAAAAGATTGTATTTACAAAATTAGGGATCACAAAATGTATTTTGTGGACAATATTTAGAGTAATGTGGGTTTTTTCAGCAATATAACGATATAATTCAGTGATTATTCATTCTAAAAGAAAAAATAAGTAAATATATAGAACTTAATGTAAAAACCTAACATAGTTCCAGAATATGGGTACATAATTTAAATCAAGTTTTAAATCCCAATAGATTTTGACATTTTATCAACCTTAAGCAAAGGAAGAATAATATAAAAAATATTGCAAAGGAATGGCGAAAACGTTATGTATCTAATCAAAACTATATTAAGTTTCTGAAAACTAGAACTTTGAGTCAAAAGTATTGTATTCCGAACAAGTATTTCACGACTTATATCTAGTAATACAGGATTTTGGTGTGCCTTAAACATATGTAATATTTGCTTTTAAATGAAGTTTTATAATAAATTAAGTGTGCCTCAACGTGTGTGACCTAGCGACCTTAAGAAAGTGATAGACTGAAATGTTTCGTAATCTGTTGAATCTCATATATACTGAAGTTGACTGCTTGGAGTTTCCTGGTTTCTTCAAGACAATACGTATTTGTTTCAATAATTTGGGTCCGCTTCCCAAAGTTCTCCAGGACGACCCTCTCTATTTCACGGTAGGTGTATTGGGAAAACATCGCTCATAGTGTCATGGGTTAACACTGAGGGTGTCACGTTGCTGACTGAAGGATAATATTCCATAAAATTGTATTGGAGCAAGAAGAAATTACTTGAAGGAATTCTGAATGTTCTTGAGAATTTACATATTTTTATTCATGTCACTAGAATAAAGCAAACATATGGTAGATAGGTATCTTGATTAATTAACGTCGTACTGGAACAACACGACGAGCTATTGGTGACAATCGGGATCAATCCCAAAGGACAACATCAAATAATTTTAAACCACCGTCAGGTGACGACGTTATATATGAGCTGGCACTCCACTCTCCAAACTTCCACACCACACCAACGTGAGGACATTTGAGATCACGACACATTTAACGTGCACCATTCTCCTTTGTACACGACGGTCTTTGGTTGGATTCGAATGCTCAACCCTCCTGTTGCTAATCCATTACTTTTCCAACCGAACTACCACGGCCCACAAACATATGGCTATTAGCGGAATATCATCCTTGAACAACAGGCTTGTATATGTATAATGGGAATGTTATTGTAAACCAAATGCAATCAGTCCTAACGTACTATACACACCGAAGTGGCAGAAAAACTGATACAACATTATTTTACTTAACAGTTTAATATATTTGGTAGTTACCGAATGGAGCGCTGAACTGCAAAGATACTACAAAGCACGGACTCCATGAGCTTGAGAAAGTATTCTGCAGGTTTTGTTGAAGTTCGGTTCACTATGTTGTCCCTTGTACCATGCAGATTCCCTGGCTTTATCCTGGCCTGGAGATCTTTTGTTGACATATGAGGTAACTCATATGTCAACAAAAGATCTCACATCATCCCCAAAACAAGTAACACGTATGGACTTGTGTGATGGCGCATTGTCGTGTTGGAAGAAGCCAAACCTATCACAATAAATGCAGGACCTGAACTACCGAGTGGGTGGACATGTCGTATCCAAGTCAACGGCGTCTTATTGCCAAACATGGTAACCTTGATGTTTTGATCCAACTTTAAGGCAACCCTATGCCGGGAAGGTTCGTTTAGACTCACACCATGGCAAAGAAATTTGGAATTATCGCGTTCTATGATTGGTTACTCTGTGGAATTTGCTTATACAGAATCAGAAAATTTGTGTCATATAATATTCTCTACTTTAATTTGTTTAGTTGTGCATTCTTCAGTTTCACTTCTAAAATATTCAAAAATTGAATCCCCAAGAAGTCCGCCATCTTCATTTGGCGAAAAAATTACTTGGCGTCAAAATATGCATCGGATACGACATCTTTACCAACGAGTGTAACTCATCAGAATAGATACACATATAGTGTTCACCTGTCAGAAACATTTCTAGACAAATCAGGGTACGGATTGTATGGTAGTAAAAATAAACCCTATATTATTACGGAACCACAACCAGCCTGTACAATAATACCCTGTGTACATGCTGGATTCATGGCTTCATGGGGTTTTCTCCGCACACCAATCTTTCCATCTGCCTGTAACAGTAGGAAACGCAACTCGCCAGATCAGGATAAGCGTTTCCAGTCATCAAGTGGGTACAGCTTCAGTCTACGTTGGCGCTTTTTTGGCGTACTACTATTGTCACCAAGGAAAGAATTATTTCGAAAATATTTTTCTTTTTTACAACGGCTTCAGCTTAATAAGCTACAGAAGCACATTGGTAAAGATTTTTAAAAATATATAACACACATACATAATTATAAATATACATAAATAAAATACATAAAATACAACCTGAGAGAACTATAGCGTGACATAAATTAAAATGAAAGAAAATTCCACAACTGGCGATAAACCATTAAAAGAACTAATGAAATCAAAGAAAAAAAAATTTAAGGGATCAATGAAATCAAAAGATAGTTTAAAATTAAAATAACCAATGGAATCAAGGAAAAAATTTCAAACGAACCAATGAAATCAGACGACAATTTATCGGATTTTGATAAAACTTTCTGGAACATTCAAAATGAAAAATTTGAACTTTCCGCTTGTCGAGGTTGCTTTAAAAAAGAAATAACCGTAATACAGATGGGTTGCCTTAACCTTCCATTGCTCACTACAAAAGTTCGCTAAAAAAAAGCGCCAATGCCGTAGCCAACTCGACACGTTTTTTCTTTTTCACTGAGAATTAGAACTGGAACGCCCGTTAACACCAAACAATATTTATTACTTGTATTTTAAATACAGCACTATACATCAATCAACTATCAACATCAATAAAATCTCAGGTACAGCTTCAGTCTACGTTTATAGCGGTGGCAACAGCCTTGGTGCTTTTTTGTCGCACTTCCAATGTCGCCAAGGAAGGAATTAGTACAAATGAACCAATGAAATCAAACAATAGTTTAGTGGATTTTGAAGGAATTTTCTAGAATATTCAAAATTGAAATTTAAACTTTCCTCTTGCCGAGGGTGCCATAAAAAACACAATAACCGTAATACAGATGAATTGCCTTAAACTAATAGAACTCGCTACTAGAAGTGCGCCCATAAGTGTCGTTGCCACCGCTATAAACGAAGACTGAAACTGTACCCAATCTCAGAATAAACCAATCATCAACATCGCTCCAATCTCAGCATAAGCATTGAATTTCTCTTTTTGCCTCTCTTTAAAAGACAGACTGTTTGCACGCGCTCGAAATCCGCACGAAGCGTAAAAACACTAACACTGCCAGACTCGGGTAGAAGTGTGTTGCCAGATTCTAATGTACTCAAGAATTAAAACCCTATATGTATGCAACCAAGGGCGTGTATAGGTGGCGTTGTTATGTATTTTGCAACGCCAGTTTATCGGGCACTTCACTGTATTATATCTACACCTGTGGTGAATGCATAAAGTTTGGTTATGATGTTCACATTTGCTAATGTGAATTTTCTTTTAAATGAAATACAATATTCTTTCTAAGAAAACGAATGAATGGATTCTCTTTTGAGGTTTGACAGGGTCACTTGAATAAGGCAATGCATCATCCTTAAGCAATCTTTATGAGTTTTACAATACATCATCTTCAGCAATAGCCTTTTAAAGACATAATGGTCTGTCTAATGATACCCCATAATCAAATCCCATTCAGTTTTCGAAAATCAAAACCTGTCTTAAAAGACCCAGATTGTCCAAATGGAAAGTTGTTACGAGAAGCATCTCAAGAATTCCCGCGATCTTCGTGATTGATGTTTGAAAGTTATGAAAAGTTTTAAGTGTAGTTTAATCGAACAGAGAAAAGTCTGCTCTGAAAAACCCATTTTCTATTTGAAAGATATGCGAGTTAAGTACCCCGAATTCACGCTTCGCAAAGTGGAAACGTTATTTCGAAACAGTTTTTAAGAAATCCTCTGCGTCTTAGTGCAAATGCGCACTTAAAAGGGATTATTAAGTGCCATGATATATACTTTTAGTAATCGTCTCTCCTCCCCTAATGTATCCGCGAATAAGTACTTTTGTTTAGAAACTTGGAATCTTAAAAGCTGCGTATAAAACTTTTTAACTTGCACGTGCATTTCCGTAGGGAATTTTGGTGTCTCAAAGCACAGATAATTGAGTTAAAGGTAAGATTTTTACTATAACCATCTTTATATATATAGATTTCAGAATGCATACAAAAGAAATTGTAAAGTCAGTGGCTTTTTGTTTTTTTTCAAAGCTAATTTTTAACTTGTGTTGCATATTTTCAAATGACGTGCAATAGTTCTTTATTCGCTTAAAATTGCGCTTTCCAAAAGAAAAGTAACCCCTTGATGTGTCGCAATTCTTAGGGGGATAAGAAAACAACACAATATGCTGAGGGTCGCTAAAAATTTGCTTAATAGAACTAAAAGCAGAAGTTATGCATTTCATCGTAATTTTTAATTAGAATGATGTAAAACTACAAATTAAACACAAATTAGATGCTAGAACCTTTTAATATAAAACTAAATACGGTTGACAATTTTTGAAAATAAATTCATTCTCTCTCTATCGTTTCTGAGACACAAATCTTTTATATCATTAAGTTCAGTACAATCATTTGAAACAAGTTATCTTTGAATTTCCAATCCTAATGAAATCATTGTGCACTTTCCTTTGCTGTTCACAAACCAAATATTCATTAGGGACAAGAAAAAAAGAACTATTTAACCAAATGTGTGAGCGCGATATATCAAGGCATGATATAACAAAGGATTGATTCATTCATGTCACATTCTTTGAATATCTGGTACTAACAATGGCACGTGCATACATTACATCCAAACACATTAATTAGCGAAAAATCAAAAAGGAAACCTTCGTCAAAGTTTTTAAAAACTATGAATTAATTCCAATTAGTTACCAGTCTTGGTTCAAAATGTTTTGTGTTGCCATGTTTTACTTCATTTTACAAAAAGAAATTATTTGATCACGTGTGTTAAATCGAGGTAGTTTGTGGAATGTTGAATAAGGCCCGGTGCACACATCCGGTTTTTCAACGTGCGGTACCACTTCGGCACCGAAGCCCAATTATGCACACATAACCGTGAAATGACGCACGAACTCATTTCGCGCCATTTGCGATAGCTATTCTATCGAAGAAAACGTGTTTTTTTTTCTCTTACTTGGTGTAAAAAAAGTTCGAATCTATGCTGAAGATTTACAAATCCAATATCTAAGTATCCAATATATTGCTGAAGATTTATACATCCAAGATCTAAGTGTTGAATCTTGCTTAAGATTTGAATATCCAAGATCTAAGTATCGAATCTATTGCAGAAGATTTACACATCCCATATCTAAGTATCCAATATATATTGCTGAAGATTTATACATCCAAGATCTAAGTGTGGAATCTTGCTGAATATTTGAATATCCAAGATCTAAGTGTGGAATCTTGCTGAATATTTGAATATCCAAGATCTAAGTATCGAATCTATTGCTGAAGATTTATTCATCCAATATATTGCTGAAGATTTATACATCCAAGATCTAAGTGTGGAATCTTGCTGAAGGTTTGAATATTCAAGATCTAAGTATCGAATTTATTGACGAATATTTGCATATCCAAGATCTAAGTATCGAATCTATGGCCGGAGATTTGCATATCAATGATATAAATATCGAATTTATTACTAAATATTTGCATATCTAAGATCTAAGTATCGAATATATTGCTAAAGATTTATACAGCCAAGATCCAAGTATGGAATCTATTGCTGAAGATTTGCATATCCAAGTTCTAAGTATCGTATCTATTGCTGAAAATTTACTATCGTAGTATGCGAAGTTTCATGAAATTTTACCTCGCCGTTTGAACGTAGAAACGGGCACACAAATACAACAGGCACCAAACTCGGAAACCACCGACTGCATTGAAATGACCCTTCGGTTGCTAATTCATTACTCTTCCAATCGGCCTACCTTGGCCCTTATTGGGTTGAGAGAGAGAGAGAGAGAGAGAAAAGACTGTCATATCGGGATAGTGCGGCTGATTAGGCGATATTTATTAGTTGTGGCTGATTAGGCGACTTCGAGTCAATAGAAAAAAGGTTCTGCGCATCAGGAAAAACTTGCAATAAATATTTTTACGTTAGAAAGGATAGGTACTTCCTACGCAAGGAGGTGACAAATGATACAGCGACGTCCATAACGTTAGCACAACAATGGAGATGGTGACACATCAGGGTTTCATATCTTTCAACGAGCAGACAAGCTTCTTCTGCATTATATTTGTTTCAAACGTCTTGACGTGATAATCTATCTATTATATTAAAAAGAAATGTGTATGTGTATTCTCTATACAAATCTACACCGTTTGACCAATCCGTAACAAATTTGTCACACTTATATTTTAGAACACAGTGGAAAATATATTTATTTCCTGTCTTCAGATCAATCTGTATCCATAAAAATTGGCACACTGGATGTCCTAGAAGTCCTCCTCGAAGCCTCAATTTTAAAATCTAAAGTTTGTTTTCCTGCAATAAATGGATATGGACAATACGTTCTGCAGGGTTTGTGTATGAGAACACAGGCATACGTCACGATCGTATTCAACTGTCGCTGTAGGAAACACGTTCTACAGGGCTTGTGTATTTGAGTTAACACAGGGACATGTCGCGGTCATATTTTACATGTTGCGGTCATATTTTAAACCCGAGCAACACCAGGTTATTCAGCTAGTCTGTAAAATAATACAATATAGTAAACATGACAAATCGTTATTTTTTAAATAAATATTCCGCAGTTTTAAATTGTATGCACACTTTTATTCAATTCTGGGGAAAAGGTAGTGTTGCAATAACTATATTTTTGCGATAAAAAGTGCACATTCAATCAAATAAAGTTGATATCGAGCATAGATTTAATTATCCCCACAATAATAAAACTCTATCCACCAAAACATTCTTCCAGACCTACTTCATTTTTTAGCTAATGCCTAGTCTAGACCAAAAACCCGACGTCTGAGCCATTCAAAAATGAAAGGGTCCCATCTACTTCGCAAAGCAAAAGAGTCAACTTCCCTTTCAAACTCCACCGGAGTGCAAGAAATCCTCCATGTGTCGCATGCAGAGAAAGTAGGAATAAAATATAGTCTGGAGCGAAGATATGCCCTTAGTTATAAAAGGCTGTATTTTCTGGGTCTCTCGACAGCAACAAGAGACGCTTTAGGCTATGCGGGTAGCTGAATGAAGCCTATCTTCCTGCTATTATAGTTTTTTTTTCCTTTCCCTCGCTATTGATGAGCGTTAGCATTGCCTACGGGAATGCATTACGTTAGTAACAAGATGCAGGTTCAGAGGGAAAGTGGTCTGAGTGTTTCGCTCCGTCCGTGGGAGAAATGGCTTTTGCGAAGGTCTGAAGATGCTTGGTATTGAAACTAGATTGTCATCCATTCCCGGTGGTATGCGAATGGATGTGATTGGCGAAATCGTCAATTTACGATAACAGTTTGGTGCTTAACAGTTTTTGATAATGTGCAAAAGTGGGGACTAATAACGGCTAATAATAACAGTCACTCCCTTTACGCTGCGACAGGTAGGCAATAGTTTCCACTACAGTTTCGTTTACACCAGCGGCATGGTATAGATGTGTGTACGGTGAATGGTATCTCACTTTTAACTGACCGCTGGCATCGATCCCTGTTTATGAGCTGTCAGCGACTGACCTTCTAGAACAGGGATTCCCAACCGGTGGTACGCGGCAACGTTTCAGGTGGTACACAAGGATGATACGAGCGACCCAAATATTCTACGAAGTTTGTTCGATGTTTTCAGTATGTACAACCACGTTATAGGAAAAATGGGTTTATACGAAATGAATTTTTTGATTAACGTTTTTATTATATTGTAATAAATGACGCTAACAATAGCTCATTATTTAAAGAGAAACTTTGTTGCTGATTATCTATTTATATATTCAACGGCTATCTCGGCGAAGTTAAGTTGATTTTTCTCCCTGCCAAATCGGTTTACGAAGAATTCCTTTATCTTTATGTATGAGAAATACGTACGAGATAATTCGAGATAGTTCGCACGAGATGATTATTTGTTTTTAGAACTATGAGTAAAAAATAAAAATGTAATTTTCAATAATCGTTTTTTTTTCCTTTATTAAAACATCATTAATCATGAAATATGAAGCTTTCTTAGTATTTTAATTAAAATAAAACAAGCCATTGGGCACTTTTCTGACACTAGATATATGTTTCTATAAGAATATAAGACTGGTGGTGCGCTAAAAATTCTTAAAATTGCAAGTGCTACGCAGTTACTAAAAGGTTGGGAACTGTTCTGGAGGATCACGCTTCTTGTTCGGTACTCTATCCTGTCGACCGTGAGGTGTGAATGCTTTGAGGGGATAGGCAGAAGGTCGCTCCGGTGAAATCCCTTGCGCCAAACGATAAGCCACACAATACTATGAAAGGAAAGCGTTAGTCGTAAAAATGCCACTCAAGACTCTATCGCTTGAGTAGGTAATTAGGTAAGGGGGGGTTGGATAGGCAGGAGACAGAGCCGTTCCTGGTAACGATTGAAAAAAATCTTAGCGCCGCAGCGTAAAGGTTAAAAAATTACCAACACTAACAGTCAGCAACTAAGTTTTGTCTGTTGTAATTAACCGTTAGATTAGTTAAACTGGTCTGAAGATGCTTGATACTGAAACCAGTTTGTTCTTCATTCCCGGTAGTATGCGAATAGATTAGTGATGGGCGAAACTTTTATTTTATGATAACACTGGGGTGCTTAAACGTTTTTGTTAATTTGCGATAGTGGTTAATAACGGCTAATAATAACAGTCGCGCTTAAAAAGTTACCAACACTGACAGTCAGCAATTAAGTTGTAATTAGCCGTTACATTAGTTAAACATTAACGTTTGATTTTAACATTTAGTAACCATTTAAAAAAAACTGTTAAGTGGTTGCGAGTTTTACGGTGCAAAGGCCATATCGGGCCAACCTGTGCCAAACAAAAGGTAAGCAACGCGAAGTAGTAGACATACACTCACAAGGAACGTTTTACTGACACAGGAGAGAGACATACACAAACCGTCAAAAGAATTTCAAAAACGTTAGTAATTTCATACTTTTATTTTTGTCAAATTCTTTATATCAATTTTAGTTATATATTACCATAGTTTATTAATTTGTGATAAGTTTAGTCATTCTAAAGTTTCTCTAACTTCCTAGATCTGTGCTATATGGGTTTAATTGAATTCTGGATAGTATGTTTCATTCAGATGATGTTCAGACACGGTTTTTTAATTTTGATACGGTAAAGTCTGTTTTCAGGCTAGAAAAAATCAGTGTCTCGGATATTATTGCACCTTAAACGGAAATATAAAAAGGAAAGTTCTATGAATTATACACATTATACAACTGGAGGAAGAAAATTATTTGTTCAAATACTAACTATTTTGTTCTTAACACATTATACAGACAGCTTCCAACCAGATAGCTCAGCTGTTGCTTCGTCATCTGACCGTGGTTCAAAATAACGAAGTGTTGTCCTCGGATCTTTCCCTTAAGGGACTGATCTCGGACCGTCGTCAATAGCTCTTTGTGTTTCTCTAGTACGACGTTAACTAAACTTACCATTACCTTCCAACCAGATTACCAGATCCCTATATTTCTCAAGAGATGGTATTTATAGACGTAATGCTTGGATCACAGGTAAAAACGGGATCACAAAATTGTATCAACGGCAGCTTGCTTCGGAAAATTTAAAGAAAAAAAAAGCAGGAAAAAATTAAAATTTCCCATCTTTCCTCTTAGCGTGCTTGGCACAAAAACAAATTGAAATCACTGTTTACAACAAAAACTTTCTTAAACAAACGGGGGGGGGGGGGCAATCTTGTTCCTGTCAAGGGGCACACTAAATAATGAATGAATTGCATGTCCGGCACTTGTTTGTTTCAAGAGTAATATGCACGCAGTTTTGTTATTCTGCGTGTATGTTCAGATAACCACTGAACCTTTCAAACCATTATATTCGCATTAGTTGAGACAGCAGAAAAGTGTTTCTAACTCTGGTAAAATTTTTAAGCAATGAAATGTCGCTCGACATAAAAATGAAATTTCACAAACGTTACTCTGCATAAACTATTTTATTGCATTACGTTTGGAACTGAGCTTTGGATATGAAGGCAGATGTTGGGTGCACATAGTCTGTATGTAGTTTCTGCGATTAATGTTTTATAAATTACTAGGACGAATGGTCCTTCATACGATGGGTGCATAACAAAATTTATTTCTTTTGGTTAAATTTCATTTACAATTTTTTTTTAAACATGAGAGTACGTGATAACTGCTTTTGTAAAAACGTTTTTTTTATCACTATCTATGAACTTTTGTTGATCACTGGCTAAGTATAAACTTTTTCCCACCACTATCTGTCAACTTGCCTTGCTCTCACATGGTGTTGTTTATGAGCAATATACTAGTAAAACAATAATATTGGAAAACTTAATTTTGTATTAACATTAGTAAAACAATGAGCAGCGTAGGCAATCAATCGTTTTATTCTTTATGTTATTTCCATGGCGATTTCTTGTATAAAGATTTTTGATACATCATATCTCGTTTCGCACGTGACATCACACAACCAATCAAAACAATTAGAAACTCCTCCTACTTGTGACGTCACACAAAAATTAAAACTTTAATAGCCATGGGAACACTGCATAATCGAGCATTTTATGTAATAATATATGTTCTATGTGTCCATAGGTGTACCTTCTTTTAGGAGATAAGTTCTTCACAGCACTTGAATAATGACTCAAATGAAACCTTTACATAGAAACACCTAATATAGATAAGAGGTGAGCAGCTCTATTGGTGTTGGCTATAGGCGAAAATCCGTGATCAATCTACAACGGAAAGATTCGAGGCCAATAGACTCGGATCTTTTCCTAGGGGGCAATAGCCCGTTGTGTTGCTCCAGTTTGACGTTAAGTAAAAATACCTACCTTTTCGGTAATGGTAATGGTAATTTTTAGTTAACGTCGTACTAGAGCAACACAACGGGCTATTGACGAAGGTCCGGGATCAGTCCCTTAAGGGAAAGATTCGAGAACAACACCTCGTAATTTTGAACCATGGTCAGATGGCGAACAACACCTGAGCTGGCACCCCACTCTCCAAACTTCCACACCAACCCAACGTGAGGACTTTCGGCCACGATAGATTGAAGGTGCACCAGCCGCCTCTACACCATACGCTTACAAACATCCATGCCTGGACCCGGATTCGAACCATGAACCTTCCGATCTAGAGGTTAGCACTTTAACCACTATACCGGTTGGTCGGCACTTACCTTTTCGAAAAAATACTTACCGCAAATAAAACAGAAAGGTGCTAATCTAGCTTTCAAAAAAATTAAAGAAACCATGGATAAATCAAACACTTATACAATGAACTAATCATACATAGTGGTGTCAAAGTGAAAACCGGAAACTAGTGTGAAATTATTTGTAAAGTCCAACCATCTAAAACATCCAAAAGTGGGTTTTTTCCCAAAATTAGAGGTAACTTGTAGTACTTTTTAATTCTAGAGCTTACTCTTACAAAATAAAAACTCGATTTTTAAAGCATTTTTCTCTTAGAATTTTGAATGTTAAAGTTGATAAGTTAGTTTTGAATGCAAGAGCAAAGACTAAAACGAATGAAGATGTTTTTTAGATTACTATAATTAAGAATTAAGACCGTTTTCTACTTTTTTAGTATATATATATATATATATATATATATGTATATATATATATATATATATATATATATATATATATATATATATATATATATATATATATATATATATATATATATATATATATATATATATATATATATATATATATATATATATATATATATATATATATATATATATATATGTAGTAGCAACACGTCAAGTACTTTTTATTTATTTCACTATAAATCTATAAAAAATGTTTGCGCGCACATGAAATATAGCAAACTATTTAATTAAACACCACCTACAGTTTTCGCAGTCCTTTCCAGTTTAAAAAAAGAATAATTAACTTGACAAAAAGATGACGGAATGAAAGCGCGCATTTTACAAGAGTTTTGACGAAAACTAAATCGCGTAAGAATACAACCAAGAAAATTTTTGGTGGTTCAAGACTTTCTGAAAAGATTTTTTAATGCTTAGGAAAGAAAAGTATCCCGGAACTAATTAGAGTTATCGTTAGAAGATACCAAAAAAAATGAAAGAAACCTCTCACTAGCGATGTCAATAAGAAAATACGCTTTAAATTAGCAAAATAAGTGAACGTAAAAAATTCTGTGAAGCCCATTTGTCTCATATTGTACTTCTATGGATGAGTCAAGTATTAGCAGCTGGAAGGCTGTGAGTTCGAAACTTGATCTAACCAAGGATTGTAATGTACGTGGGGGTTGGTGTAAGTTAAATCTATCATGGGGTGACTTGCCAGCTCGTGTTGACCTCTCCATCTGACAGTGGCTCAAAATTAAGAGGAGGATCTTTACGTTCGGCATTGATTCCACACCATCGCCAATAGACCGTTGTGTTACTCCAGTGCAACGTAAATTGAACTACCTGCCTATCTTTTATCTTATTTTTTGTATCACTGAAACCTTTCAATTTGTACGTATGTCTATTTATTTGACTGAAAAATACTCCTTAGCATAGTTTGGTCAGTTAAGGTCTCTTGCTTCCCCAAAACATCAGCCCTAACCAATGTGTTTTGGCTCGAGCATTAAAGAACAAGGTCCAAAAAAGACCAATGAACGCAATTTAATAACGACTTTAAAAACGAAACGAACGGACAAAATTTTTATTTTAGTACATGTCTTAAACGAAGTTGCAAGCATTATGATGGATAACATGGAAGTTAAAAACCGTCAAAAATAAATATCTTTCAAAAACACTACTGATTCCTACCCTCAAATTAAAAAAATATTCGGTTGCTTTGAAATCTGACTATTTGTAAAAACTTTGGTACCCCACCAGCTTAACCTTTATGTTAGCATTTATTCTAGACTTTTATCACTTCTTTTATAAACGACTAAGTAAAGGCATTTCTCAATTTCTTCTATCGGGCAACCTTAGGTTTATCAATGTTTGCTAGGATTGTTTACATCTTCTGTCGTCAGATTAGTAGATAATGTTTAGAAACTTTCACTGCTATACTCATATCAAGTTGGATACTACGTACTTTAGTTGTAGCACTACATAATAAGTTTATTTTTGAAGTTCTGATACCTTCGACAGTTTATTACCTTTTTGATTGGAAGTCTTTTGCAATACTAATGTAGAAATCACATATTCTTGCGTACAGCTTTAATCTCTTTAGAAAGCTTGATTTGCCAAAAGTTTCCTTCCATGTAAGGCTCAACAATTACACTTACAATGAAAAACAAAGCTTTTATATCAAACGAAAGTAGGTTTGCCCTATACGCTAGCAAGCTGGGAGTTGAGGGCCTCGTAAGTTTGATTCCTCCCTGGGAGTATTTGTTGTTTCTTTGATGTTAAAACATTCCTTGTGTGTATGTCCATTACTTGAAGTTGTATGTCTCTTGTTTGGCACAGCATGGACAAATATGACAGAACGCAATACTGAGCGCCATAAACAGAGAATGACATCTGAAAAACACATAATAAAAGTACGAAGTGACATAAATGAAACAAGTCATCTGCCTATATTTATTTTAAAGAAAGTATGTTCATATAAACGTTAGGGCTTACATCTTATCACGTAAGAATTATTATACACTGCTGGCCACCGTAAATGCAACACCCTGAAGGAAGCATGCAAATAATATGAAATTTACAACATGCATTAGCGGAGGTGAGATATGCAAATGATTAGAATTTCAGCACAGACGCACATCACGCGCGCCTGTGGCGCCACTTCAAAGCGCTATTTAAGGCTTGGAGATTTCGACGATTTCAAGTACGGCAATTGTGTTTTTCTTGCGGTTTAAAAAAAAACGATCAATTATGCCTTGTAGAAAACAGCGATCATCTTTTGATCAAGTATCCGAGTTCGACAAAGGAAGGATAGTGGCCTACCGAGATTGTGGATTATCTTTCAGGGAATTCGGTAGTCGCGTTGGACGAAACCAAACAACTGTAATGCGGATATGTGATCGTTGGATGCAGGAGGGTACGACGGACCGATTTGTTCGATCGCATCCACCTCAGTGCACCACTTCACGTGATGACAGGCATATTGTGCGTATGGCAGTGACGGATCGCTCAGTCACATCACGAACCATAACACAGCACATTCAGTCTGTAACGCATCATCCAGTGTCTGCGCGTACCATTCGACGCCGTTAACAGCAGAGTGGTCTGTCCGCAAGACGTCCATTGCTTCGTCTAGACTTGACGTAGAACCACAGACGTCACCGCAGCCAATGGTGCGATGAAAGAAGGATGTGGAAGGCAGAATGGAATGAAATTGTCTTTACTGACGAGTCGCGCTTCTGTCTGCAACACCACGATGGTCGGATTCGAGTCTGGAGACACCGTGGAGAGAGGATGCTGAACAGCTGCGTTATACACCGCCACACTGGTCCTGCAGCGGGTATTATGGTATGGGGCGGTATTGGATACCACTCTCGCACTCCTCTAGTACGCATTGCCGGTACTTTAAACAGTCAGAGCTACATCTCCGAGGTGTTGGAGCCAGTTGTCCTTCCTCACCTTCAGGGCTTGCCCACAGCCATTTTTCAACAGGATAATGCGAGACCACACGTGGCACGCATTGTCCATGGGTTCTTCGTCAATCGCCAGATTGAATTGCTTCCCTGGCCAGCTCGCTCTCCGGATCTTTCGCCGATAGAAAACATGTGGTCCATGGTTGCTCAACGATTCACCCAGATTACATCCCCAGCTGCCACACCAGATCAACTTTGGCAACGTGTGGAAGCTGCTTGGTCTGCTGTACCCCAATAACACATCCAAAGTCTGTTTGAATCAATGCCGAGGCGTGTGGCAGCGGTGATCTCCAACAATGGCGGCTACTCTGGCTACTGATTTTGTCAGGAACCACACTTCACAGAAGTCTATAAATTTAATCATTTGATACTTGGTCAACATGTTATCTATAAAATAAATTTTGCTGTGATATCTCTTGTCTTTCTTGGTGTTGCAATTTGGGTGGCCAGCAGTGTACGTATCAAAGAAAACTGAATACCAAATAAACAGTCCTCCAAATGGCGGTAGGCGCGAAACCTCCCAATGCGTGCACATTACCATGATAATAAAACAAGTACCAACTACAAGAAACACCTTCTAACCCAGTGTGCATGTACGGTATTCAACTAGTTACCACCTTCCCAGCCTAAGCCATTCGGTGTATATCCACGTAATTTTGAACCACGGTCAGATGTCTGAGCTGACACCACACTCTCCAAACTTCCACACCAACCCAGCGTGAGGACCTTCGGCCACGACAGATTTAAGGTGCACCAGCCGCATCTACACCATGCGCATACAAACATTTATACCCTGACCCAGATTCAAACCAGGAACCTTCCTATCTAGAGGCTAACACCTTAACCACTTTATCGTTTGGTCAGCTGCACGTAAGGTATACACCCTTGTTCAATTTCTTCAAGTGCAACTTATTCTAAAGAGTCACACACACACACCATTCTATTAAAAATTATAAGTTTCCTCAGCTGCAGTCGCCAAGCATCCAAATGACATACGCACCACCGTAAGAATCAAACCATCGCCCTAATTAAATCACTCGTCACAATTCTTGTATCAGAGTAGTAAAGTATCCGTTTCTTAATACACAGTTATCTAAACAGACCCAAATCAGCCACCTTCAGTCATCAAACCTTCTGACATGGCATACGCGTTGCCATAGGAACGAAAGGAGTCTATATTTCAATCACTCGCTAACACATTCGTCGAATTGTAGAAACAGACCCATTCAAATGTAGACATAACCATTCACTTGCTGGTAAAACTTATCTACTCACCAAAACCCACTTATCGGAAGCAGACCAACTAACTTTTCAGAAGTAAATAATCGCTTATGTCACCAAACCTCCGAAGTACGGCCTGCGCAATGAATGCCATAGGAATAAAAAGTTTTCCCTATATCTGTAACTCACTTTAAAAGTAGAATTGCAGAAACTAACTATTGATTATATGTGTGAGAGCTGAGAAGTCTAACTCGAAAGTTCTCAAAATAACTTTGCTTTTCTTTCGATACTTTTATAGGTCATTTTGTCTGTCTGACATCTGTATTTAACGTTCTGACTTCTGTATTTAACATTTTTTTTAAAATAATTTTATGTTTTTTTTGTTTTGATTTTGATTTTTTGTTTGTGTTTGTGTCCTTTTTTTGTTTTTGTTTTTACTCATTTTATTCTGTTTTAATTTTTCAAACTTTGTCATCCTCTTCTTTTGTCATTTTGCATACTTGTGCCTACACGTTTTGCCCTTCACATGCTTTCCCCTTCTGTGTACTTAAATGTTTATGTATGTATTGTGGATTGATCATCTCTCCCTTATCCCAGAATCTCCTCCGTTAGGCGGACTATACAGCTGAAAGCCGCACAGATGAAACAGTGTACGCCTATGGTGTCCAATCCAATCAAGTTGTATGCATAATGGTATCCATTCAAATATACTGAGATGGCCATCTATACAACATTAACCTATCATCATGAAGTACTTTTTGGTGGACAAAGCTACATCGTCTTTCACGAATCTTCCTAAAATAAACTTGAAATTTGTTTCTGTCGTGTACACGAGGTGTCGTGCACGTTAAATCTGTCGTGACCTCAAATTTCCTCACGTTGACGTGGTGTGTAAGTTCTGAGAAAGAGGTGCCATCTCGGGTGTATACCTCGTCATCTGACCGTGTATCAAAATGACATGGTGTTGTTCTCGGATCTTTATTCCTGACCGTCGCCAATAGCCCGTCGTGTTTATCCATTTCACATTACTTTTCGACCTACCTGCTAAAATAAATTGCAAGTAGAAATTATCCTGATAAAAAAAATACACTAAATCGAACGCAGATCATTATTTCTTTCCTAAAATAGGAATAGCTTCAGTTGCGCGTTACGTAACTACCTACCTGCTCAATATATATATATATATATATATATATATATATACTACTCTACAATAGTGGCCCTGATTAACATTATTAACCTAATCAGTAAAACACACCAACTACGTTTTCTAGGAATAACTTCGAAGTCGTCAAACTTCTAAATGAGATGGTGAGACAAGATATTGGATAGTTCCAGTCTTGTGGATGGATTCCCACAGGAATGGAGAGGAATCCAATATATCGTCGCAGTGCTCTTCGAATCTGAGCTTACATTTCTAAAACAAATCATCAAGTAGAAATTATCCTGTTCAACAAAATACACTAAACGGAAAGTAGATCAGCAATTTTTCCTAAAACTAGAAATAGATTCAGTCTCAAAACCTCTTAATGACATGACACACTCATTTCTATAGGTATGAAAACTTTCTCTCCTATCTCTATCACTCTGAAATATTCATCGAATTGCAGAAGCAGACTTGACGCCCAAGCTGCGAGCGTTATATGTACCCATCCAAGCAAACACGTGCAAGTAGAAATTATTTTAATCAGCCAAACACACCAACACCATTTCCTAAAACAGGAATAGCTTCATAGTCACCAAGACTCTTAATGAGATGCCGTACGTATTACCATAGGAATGGAACGAGTCCCCTATCTAGTCGCAGTGCTCGCCGAAATGGAGAAACGTACTTGCTTCCAGGAAGGGTGCGTGGTTGAAAGTAAACAGAGTAGAGAGAGATTGAGAGAGAGGGAAGAAGGGGGGGATGCGGGAGTCCTCATCAGGGTTAGGCACTCTACTGTTTCTACTCGAATTATTTTCTCGTTTCCTCCCATTGATTCGTCGGCTCCGCTGCGAATGCTTTGTGAAAGCTTTTTTCGTTCCCTTCCTTCTGTACGAGAGAATCGATTGTGTTACTGCGTTTTGCGGAAAATGAAATGTGTCCACATGATGCAACTGAGAGCGGGGTTATGATCAGCTGATGAGAGGAAAAGTTCCTTCTAACGACGGGCCAGGTGGTTGGTATCGATTCATGCGGAAAGGGAGGCAAAGAATCGATACGTGGGAATCGAATGCGGAAGTTATCGAGTTAGAAAATCGCGAGGATTTGTGTGATATCCTGATTGGATGAAAATGAGGATACAGCATTCCTGGACAAAGTGTTTGCCGATAAAATCGGGTCGATGATCGACATTGCGTTTCACAAAATGTTTCAACCACTTATCGCTCTTAAATATTAGAAATGCATGATAACGTTTTATGTTGAACAAAATGTGAGAAAAAACGAGCTTGCAATTCAGTCATATAACAATCTTTCTTGCGCCAAACAAGAAGCTCAGGTGTTACCTAATCATTTGACCGTAGTTAAAAATTACGTTGCCTTGTCTTCGAATCTTTCCAGTCGGGATAAAACCCGGACATTCGGCCAATAGCCCGTTGTGTTTCTCCAGTACGATGTTTACCAAATTACCGATCTACCTATCACCAAACAAGAATCCTCCTTGGCATCCTGGTTGGTAGGTATTTAAAATAGCGAAGTACTGGAGCAACACAGCGGGATATTGACGACGGTCCGAGACCAATCCCCCAAGGGAGAAAACCGAGGACAACACCACGTAATTTTGAACCATGGTCGGATGACGAGGCAACACGAGCTGATTCACCACTCTCCAAACTTCCACACCACGCTAACATGAAGACATATAATCTGGTCAATTGTATGCTAATGAGGAAATATCTCGTCCATCACACATGTGTGGCGTGCGATAGTAAGGACTGTATCCCCAAGCTTTCCTGGACGTCTCCATACACAGCTATTGACGATGGTCCGAGACCAATACCCCAAGGGAAAAAAACCGAGGACATCACCACGTAATTTTGAACCATGGTCGGATGACGAGGCAACACCTGAGCTAGCACAGCACTCTCCAAACTTCCACACCACATCAACATGAGGACATAAAAACTGGTAAATTGTTTTCTAATGACGAGATATTTCGTCCATCACACAAGCGTGCGATAGTAAGGACTGTATCCGCACGTTTTCCTGGACGTCTCCATACACAGCTATTGACGATGGTCCGAGACCAATTCCCCTAGGGAAAAAACCGAGGACAACACCACGTAATTTTGAACCATGGTCGGATGACGAGGCAACACCTGAGCTGGCACACCACTCTCCAAACTTCCACACCACGCCAACATGAGGACATAAAAACTGGTCAATTGCATTCGAATGACGAGATATCTCGTCCATCACACATGTGTGGCGTGCGATAGTAAGGGCAGGATCCCCACGCTTCCCTGGACGTGTCCATACTAGTCTATGGTTGTCGTCAAGACACAGTTGGAAACGGGACTCGTCAATAAGGACTATCAGCGCCGTTCCAAGTGGATCGATCCCGCCACAACTGTATTTCTGCACTTTCTTGGTGCGTCGATTTTTTTTATAGAGAGTATATACTTATTCCAGTCACATTATCTCAATCGTTTGGTAGCTAAAATATGGTCTTGCTTTGCAAAAGAGAACTCCTTCAGTTAGCACTCCCACATGTTTAGCGAACGCTTTTACTCAAGAACGTGAAACGGTGAACTGAAACTAAGTTCCTGTTCGCTGCACATGATCGATTCCATCAAGTCTATTCAACGGCACCCAATAAAAGCTGGAAATAATTATTTTACTTAACACTCCTGGTGATGGTCTCAACGAGGCATCACAAAACTGCCCAGATATTGACGGACGACATATCTGGACAAGACATCATTAGAAAAACGAACCAAATCTTGACCTCGTCATGGTAAAAAAATCGGTAATATCGTAATGGTGATTTATCTAGTCATTTTCAAAATCTGCCGTACCTTGATGAACGAGATATCTCGTCGAAACCACTTGAAAGGTTACGTATGCGACTACAGTGTAGTATATTATCCATAGCCGTTGTGTTCAATGACGTATTTCCTTGTCGATCCGCACACAATGCCTAGTAGGTATTTTTGCATAAATAAAAATGGCGCATTGCAACTAACATTGTTGCTGTCAAATAAAAGCTGGAAATAATTATTTTACTTAACACTCATGGTGATGGTCTCAAGGAGACGTCACAAAACTGCCCAGATATTGACGGACGACATATCTGGACAAGACGTCATTAGAATAACGAACCAAATCTTGACCTCGTCATGGTAAAAAAGTCGGTAATATCGTAATGGTGATTTATCTAGTCATTTTCAAAATATGTCGTACCTTGATGAAGGAGATATCTCGTCGAAGCCACTTGAAGGGTTACGTATGCGACTACAGAGTAGCGTAAGATCTACAACCGTTGTGTTCAGTGACGTATTTCCTTGTCGAGCCGCACACAATGGTCAGTAGATGTTTTCCCATAAATAAAAATGGCGCATTGCAACTAACATTGTTGCTGTCATTTGTGACCGCTCCCTCTTGCCGTCAGGAAGGAAAAGGTACTTAATCTATCAAAAAGGGACCGCGAATCAAAAGAATAAAAGCGGAACAAAGAGAGAGAAGAAAGCTGCTAGCTACTTGACTCTCAAAACGCCTTCGATTTAGAAGAACCTGCATGTCATTCGAAGGAATTACTCTTCCTTCCCAAGAAAAAACTTCTTTCGAGCTTCTCGGGCGAAGAACAAATCTTCTTTATGGAGGTAAATGTAAATGCATTTTGCTTTGTACCCGTATCGCATTATATTTAAAATGAAATGCATTTTCCATTAGCTCTTTTATTTGAAGTCGGAAGTCTGCATTTCAATCTACGTGTGTTAACTTTTTAACATTTTCGAAACATCAGTTCTCGTTTAATGTTCGAAGGAAATATTAAATCGTTGCTCGATAAATGCATTTTATATTTTAGTCTCCGTTTCAAAATGACCTTCAAAGAAGTGAATGGAGAACGTTATATCACCAGAGGCAAATTTTGTTTTACTGAATAAAAAATAATTTTATTCACTTGTTCTACAATGTAACATATCGGTAAAATAAAATATTAACATGTTGAATCAGCAGCAAAAAGATCGCATTACGATTTTCCAATTTGTCAGCATAACTTTTAAACACACAGTTAATTTTTACAAAAGCTTATTTCTCAATAAAATTAGTATGAAAAATTTCTTAAACTTGAAACGCCTGTATTTTACGCAATTCACATTGCGTATTAATTATTGAAGGTAAAATATTGCGAATATAGAAATCTAAAGCGCATACACGTCATACAAAAAATTATTGTTTATTGGTAAATTGAATCTGTTATATATATATATATATATATATATATATATATATATATATATATATATATATATATAGTATTTGTTTGGACTATGCTACCCAAATCGTCAGAAAGTTAGAATTGAAAACTAACTCAAAAGCCAAAGAACGAAAATGTTAATTAAATATACTGTGTTAGAGCAAAGGATTTGTCTAATTAATTCATTTAAAATTGATGAAAACATTAAAAATAGCAACATAATTATTTTCTTAGTGACATAGTCCAATCCAAAGGACACTTGATAAATTATCTGCTCGGTAAAAAGTTTTGAATTTGAATGGAAAGTATGTATTTCGTGTTGAAATGCGAAGATTTTAAGATCCTATCATATCAAATGGTTCAAATGATGTGTTGTCCTCGGTTTTTTCCCTTTGTATTGATCCCGGACCGTCTCCAACAGCCCTCAGTGTTTCTCTAGTGCGAAGTTGATAAATTACCTGCCTAACTTAACTTAAAGAAACTAGTATTTGATAAAGTTTCTCTGAATTTGATCGGTTTTGGGTCTTGCTTCGTTGTTGAAATACTCAGCTATAGTGTTTTACCAATGCCTGGCACACAGGTTAGTCATACTCAGTCTGATAGAAACACAATGTATAATAAATCCTGATAAGTGATGTTGAGGAACTGTCTTGCAACTTGCGAATCGTTGGCGTGCCCCTCTGGTCTTGCAACTTGCGAATCGTTGGTAGTGTCAGTACGACTCCTATTAGATTCATTTCCTTTTTGGGTGTATTCTCTTCTTGTGTCAGTAACACTTCCCTTGTCTCCATTTAATTGACGTTGTTAGATGCAGCGACTATACAAGAATAGATTGGAGAAAGATAAATAGGGCAAAGAATTCCCTAGAAATTGCTTCTTTATCTTCTATCAAATGGTTCGATGGAGTTGCCTCTAATTGGTCACTACGGGTATCAGGAACGTTTTCCACTGCGTTTCCACAGTCGCAGTGGTTCCCAAAAGAGGCAAAGTGGACTCGTGCCCACAGGTGTGAAAACTAAACTTCGGCATCACCCATCCGTCCGGCGATTTTGCATGCTTCGCTACATTGGATCGGTCGAGGGGTCAATGAATCGTTCCAGTCCTGTTCGAGGTGAGCAGGTAGGTATTTTAATTAACGTCACTAACGCTAAAATCAAGCGTTGAATTTCAAAATAAGAACAAGTGTTACATTTCAAAACAACTAACACACATCAATAGGCGTAAAATACCCCACGTGTTAATTTGACCCCTTAAGGTCCCCTACACAACGCTTTTCGAGAGAACCTTCAAACTCCAGCGAAAAACTTCTATTATCATGTCTGAGAACCGACTGGCCGAAGAATATCAACATTTTCGGACTTTTAGGGGACACCCCCATATCGGCGATAAAAGATTTACCCACCCACAACTACCTACCTGCTATATATATATATATATATATATATATATATATATATATATATATATATATATATATATATATATATATATATATATATATATATATATATATATATATATATATATATATATATATATATATATATATATATATATATATAATTTCAAGAACACAATAATTTCCAAAAAAATGTAACAAAAGTCTTAAAAAATAATGGAAAATGAAGAAATGTTGGTGGATCAGGGCGTCATCAGGGAGGAGCCTGGCCCAAACAACATAAAATGGTGTTATGGTGTTAACATATGAGCAGCATTAAGCTGAAAAAATTGCTCACACACTCCCCCAAACACCACTAGCTTGCATGGGTAGTTCCGAGTTTCGGTTTCTGGTTAATGCACCCCGGCTGTTTGGTTATTTTGTGTGTATTATGTTATTTTGTATATTTTATGTTATTATATATATATATATATATATATATATATATATATATATATATATATATATATATATATATATATATATATATATGTGTGTGTGTCAGGAATAAAGATCCGAGGACAACACCATGTCATTTTGATACACGGTCAGATGACGAGGTAACGAGGTATACACCCGAGATGGCACCTCTTTCTTTGAACTTACACGCCACGTCAACGTGAGGAAATGCTAACTTCACCAATTCTCATCGTATTGATTTGAAACCACTCTCGAAGTACTCGTCATGACTATAAAACAAAAACTTTGATCGGGATTTGAAATCTCTAAGATAAGTCAAAATTTAATTATTCCAAATTATTCAGGAAGTTTGGAGAGTGGAGTGCCAGATCAGGTGTTGTTTTGTCATCTGACCGTGATTCAAAATTACGAAGTGTTGTCCTTGGATCTTTCCCTTAAGGGACTGATCCCGGACCGTCGTCAATAGCCCGTTGTGTTGCTCTAGCACGACGTTAACTAAAATTACCATTACCATTACCAAGTTATTCAATTCGTCAACCTAAACCAGAGAGGGAACCTGTAGAGTTGCTTTAGGGTGAACTTTTTGGCGATTTAGAACTTGCGCGTATCGCAAATTCTGGAAAGCGTGGACCATCAATGGTGCACATAGAGATCGCCAAAGCGGTGCTTTCGAACCGACTACAAAAAGGAGTACAGTAATTTTTTAATCGCCATGCACTTGAAGAAAAATTGGGGGTATAGTGCATCGAGATTCTCCAATTTCTCTATCGTTGGGAACGTACACCCGGAATTCCCATCCATCCGGACTACCCCATTTGCTCTTTTTTGAAAACTGGTGTAAGTCATGCAGGAACCAACTCGGTCTGATAGCGAATATTTTGTTGTGAAATGTGGAGGTGAACATCTCCTGTCTTGAGTCATCCTGTCTTTGAAGAAAATTTGAAAGAATTTATAGTCGGCCTTTCATATTGATTTATTTTTGGAATCTGCAACACTCTTCAATCCTGTCCCTGGCTATTTTACGTGGTAATCGTCATCTGTCATACTGACTCCTCTGGACCTCACAATACTCTTCGATCATGTCGCTGGTTAATTTCACGTGATCATTGGTATCTGTCATACTAATTCCTCTGGACCTCACAATACTCTTCGATCATGTCGCTGGTTAACTTCACGTGATCATCGTAATCTGTCTTGTTGACTTCTCTGAACCTTACAATACTCTTCAATCCTGTCGCTGGTGAATTTCACGTGATCATTGGTATCTGTCATACTGATTCCTATGGACCTTATAAGACTCTTCAATTCTACCGCTGGTTAATTTTACATAGTCCTCGACATCTTCCATGTCGACACTTCTGGACTTTGCTATACTCTTCGATTTTGTCACTGGCTATATACAACGTGGTCTTCGTCGTCTATCAAGGTCGTATAAAGTACTTTATTATCTTCAAGTACATTCAAGAATTCATTTTTATTTGGTAGATCTGATGTTGTAGCCTGGAAGTCCCCTTCTTTTCATTTAAAATAAACCCGGAAACCTACGACCACCAAAAGGCACTTCTAGCGACTAACCACTATTTATAATTTTAATTCCATTCATCCCAATCATAAAAGCATTTTTAAAATTACTATAGTCGCGCTGGAGCAACACTACGTGCTATCATCGACAGACCGGCATCAATCGCAGACGTAAAGATCCGATGACAACATCCCGTAATTTTGTAAAAAGGTCAGACGACGAAGCAACAACACCTGAGCTGGAACCCCACTCTCCAAACTTCCACACCACGCCAACATGAAGACCCAGGATGAATTAAACCTTTTTAAATCGGACCAACAAACAAGTGGCAAGAAATGACAGGTTCAGGGTAAGCATGGCGTGAAGATCACCAACGAGAACATTCCATCATCCGATTCGTCAACGCCAGCAAATTTGCCAAACCGCAAGTTGATGTCAAATCTCCCATGTCATTGCACTGCATTGGGGCACCGGTTTTGCAAGTGTGTGAAACTACCTACCTTGGAATAGCTTAAATGTGCACAAATGGTTTAGGGTTTTACTATCCGATGTTTAGAAATATTTAGTAGTAATTAGTTATTAGTGTCTGATGTTTAGAAAACGTCTTTAAAGCGGCAACAGTACTGGGGACATGTAAGAAAAATCGATCTTTCAAAGAGGCGCTACAACTGCTTTGTCCTGTGATTTCAGAACTGGAATAAACATCCAGTTAATAGATATATCGTCTTGTAAAGAAAAGATGTACGCATCTGACATAACCTTCATACCAAGTGCGCATGCGCACTGAGAGTGGGGAGGGGATCCGCAATATGTCAAACTTCTACGGCGTTTGACGAGATCTGGGCCAGTGTAAATTTGGATTACGTGGAATGAGGACTACGTAAGTGGTGAGATTCGAAAATGACCTATCTTCTACATCCACAAGCCCTATAATCGATAAAATTATTCAACAGTATTAATATCAAATTGCTCTTTGTTCAAAGTGCAAATTAACTGTGAATAGTCAGTAAACAATCCTTCAAACTTCTTATGTCTGAGTCATTCATTCCACAATCCAACACCAGGCTCAAGTTTCTACGTCAAAACTACAGTTTTGTGGCCTCGACACACCATATTTTTGTATCGAAAGATGCAAAGCGAACGAAAGTTAAGATAAATCAATTGTTCGTACGACTATGAAGACCATTTGAATAGGAGTAAGGAATTCCACACCCAAACTCATAATATCCTTACATACTCATGCATAAAAATCCATTCCAAATTTTTTTTTCCATTTGCTAACACTCCCCCCAGATTGCAACGGAGAAATCAAAATCAAAAGAAAAATCACCCCTCATTGAAAAGTGTACCGGTTTCCATGGAAACGCCGACTCCCGGAGAACAAGCGAAAAATACCGGGACGCAGTGATAGAAAAAAAACAAAGCACAAAAACAAATCCCTTTCGAAAAATAAAATGCGCCTCATAAAAGGGTGAAGAAACTGAAAGAAAACAGCCGAAGAGACATTCAGTTTTTCGCAGGGAAGAAAAAAAATATTTAATCAATATCACTTTTACTCATTTCTCTCTTTCTCTCTCCCTTTGTTTTTCGTTCCTTCTTCCTTTTTCGTGTTCGTAATTAATTTAGAACAAACAAGAATACGAGGCAGTGCTTGGAAAGATGTCTCTTTTCACGAGCCGCTGAGTGAAAAATGGTCTCTCTTTAGGGTGCTTAATGGGAAGAAAAACAAAGAACTAATCGAGGAACATGAGATTTCGAATCATTGGTTTCGGTACAAACAGTTGTTTCAAAAGCAGAAGTGTGCTGAAATGCTTTAAAAAAACTAAAGGGTTATGTTGCCTCCCTTCTTGGTTACAATGTTTATTATTAAAATCATGGAAACATGGATGAACATGAATTAATCGGACCGGATTTAATTTAGTTCCACAATTTATGAGGAATTTTTAGTGTAAACATGCTTCCATTTTTGTGATGAGCAAACCATCTGTGAAATTTTTACTTCTGTTAAATTAAAGGTTAAAATTATACACATCGGGTTTACCTTAAAAGGTAGTTTATCGACGTTTTGGAAACGCTTGGCGTGTAGTTGAATTGGTGTAGACCAATTCTACAGACATGTCGATTCACAGCTTTTGTTAACGACGTATTAAAATCGTATTCGAAAGAGAAATCAAGTGACGTTGATTCCAGAATAAATACAAGAGCACGTTCGACCCGAAAAACTTTGCCTTCACCAAAATTTAGTTTGACAGATAAAACTTTTGATAGAAAATAGTGCCAATTAACTACCACCAAATAACTACATGAATAATCTGTAAAATCCCATGAAGATAATGTAAATTTCAATTTTCGATGAACATATTAATGGTCACCTTTCTTGATAAGACGACGGTTTTGCGTGGATGCTGACTCCACAAGTAACTACGATCAAGCCTTGATATTTTAATTCCTTTAGTACACAACACAAATTTAGGTTTACAATTTTGTATTACCCAACCGGTCTGGAGGTTAAGTTGTTAGCCTCTAAATAGGAAGGTTCCTGGTTCGAATCCGGGTTTTATATCCGGATAATTGTATGCGTATGGTGTAGAGGCGGCTGGTGCCCCTTAAATCTGTCGTGGCCGAAAGTCCTCACGTTGGGTTGGTGTGGACGTTTGGAGATTGGAATGCCAGCTCAGGTGTTACCTCGTCATCTGACCGTGGTTCCAAATTATGTGATGTCCTCGGATATTTCCCTTATGAGATTGATCCCGACCGTCGTCAATAGCCCGTTGTGTTGCTCTAGTGCGACGTTGATTAAATAATTACCAATTTACAATTTTGTATTGTTTGATTTAATAATGTATCAATTTGGCTCAAAAGTCTTTAAAATGATTTTTTTCCTTACTAATTTTGCTATAAAGTATGAGAAGTTCCTCACCATCACCACCACCAAATAAATAGTAAAAAAATATTATTTAATAAAACCTTATTTTTGATAAAACCCACAGAATTCGTTTCAACCTTCAATTGCACAATAGTAGGGAATCCAACCTCCGTAAACATCACGACAGTACATACCTATCTCTTGTTCAATCTATGTCATTCCATTCATTTTAATGGAGTTAGAAAACAATGCCACTAATATTATTTTTAGATTTGGGTGTTCATCAGAAGATAAACTTCGTGTGTTATGAAATCTGAAGATTTTAACAAGGTTAACGGTTTAGTTAGGAACAATAATAGGGAATCCAGCCTCCGTAAGCATCACTACAGTACATACCTATCTCTTGTTCAATCTATGTCATTCCATTCATTTTAACGGAGTTAGAAAACAATGCCACTAATCTTATTTTGAGATTTGGGTGTTCATCAGAAGATAAACTTTGTGTGTTATGAAATCTGAAGATTTTAACAAGGTTAACTGTTTAGTTTGTCCCTCTGGACTACGGTTATTTCGTCCTACAGTCCTCGGGCTAATTAGACAACAGGAAGTACATTATGGCATAGTATGCAGACAACTAACTTCATCACTTACGTGAAATATGAAAAGCCTCCAGTCCTGTCAAAATACAGTAGACCAAGGGTAAGTTTATCATGCGCTAGGGTGGCTTAACCAGGTCTAAGAATGATATATTCAAATAGACAAGTGGTGGGGAAAGATGTTTGTTTATTGGCAAACTTTGGTACTTTTTGAGTGTATTGAACATGTTATGTTCATCCAGGCTATTTTTATGCTGAGTTAAGTGCTCGACAGAGCAGCTCTGATGGTGCTCCAGTGTTATTAACTTTTTGCATAGACTTGTCTCATTCTAAAGTTACGAGTGCAGATGCCTAGCTCTTAAGTATAATGCATTCAAGTGCATTGTAAAAATTCTCATCAAAATGATACTCTGGAGGCTTTACGGAAATAATGTTTTCCAAATCGCTGATGAAAAACATTCGAGTGCACTCTGAAACTCGAGATACGTCGTTTTTGCAAGTTGTTTGGACGCAACTTCAACGAAAAAAAAGTGCAGGAAACTACACTTTTGAGCCGAAAGCGAAGGTACATTTTTTTTTTGACAGGAAACGGAATTGCAGCACCTTGTATTTTAAACAGCACGAGTCAGTGGCATTTTTCTGCTCGGAAAACGGTGCAGTTTCATCCTGGAACAAAGTATCAAAACGAAAAAACACTCCAGTCAGCGGATGTCATCTCTTTTTTATGACAAAAAGCAGGCAAATTTCAGGAGAATATAACATCAGCGGACATTTTCGATGGCGCCGAAATGACGCCGTAGCCATTTTTTAAAGTACCCTCCCTCTATCTGTGAGCACCTGAAATCTTTTTTGGATAACAAAGTCTTTGCGAAGGACAAAGTGAAGTGGTGTAAGTTGAAATTGGGTATAAAGTCATAGGTTCAATTATCAGAAACTCATCATCATAGATTCAATCGCAAGAATGTAATCTTTGAAAACTCGTAACAACTATTTAATTTAGTGTGTACTCATATAAATGTAGGCAATATCATATAACTCATATAAACACTGTTTTTAAAAATCATCTTTATATCAATAGATGCAACTTCTTTAATGTAAAATATTTCATCTGCAGTGCCTTCTCAATGTTAATCAAAAGAACATTTTTTTTTTGAAATGCTGAACAATTTCGAACGCATCATGTTCTCTTATACAGGGCAAATCTGTTTTAGGAAATTTTTGGTAGGTTGGTACTTTAACCAACGTTACACTTGTGCGACACAAAGGGCTATTGGTGACGGTCCGGGAACAGTATCTGAGGATATGCTGCTGAAGTATCTGAGGACAACACCACGTAATTTTGAACTATGGTCAGATCACGATGAATTTTTTGGCTGAACAATGTCTCACAATCCACAATGTTTCTGCTTTAGTCCATTCGTTCTTATTTTTTTTGTTACTTTTTTGTTATTTTTGCTTATTTCAGGTTTATAGAAGACATCGTGATGGTGGTGTCACTGTACCGAACTCGTATAGTGGTCGCCATGACTAAGAACTTATACCTACTCCGCTCGCAACCTGCGAGTTGTAGGCAGCGTTGGTTCGAGTACTGTCCGGTTCTATTCATATCTGGTTGTGCTTCTTTTTTCTGTGTTAGTAAAGTTTTCCTTCTGTGTGTATGCCGACCAACCGGTCTGGTGGTTAGGGTATTCGCCTCTAGATCGGAAAGTTCCTGGTTCAAATCCGGGTCAGTGAATAAATGATTGTAAGCCTATGGTGTAGAGGTGACATTGCACCTTAAAACTGTCGTGGCCGAAACGCTTACGTTGGGTTCGTGTGGAAGTTTGGAGAGTGGGGTGCCAGCTTAAGTGTTGCCTCGTCATGCGACAGTGGCTCAAAAATACGTGGTGTTTTCCTCGGATCTTTTTCTAGGGTCCCGTTCATATGAGGCGCGTAAAACGCGCGTTTGGCGCGGCTATCAGGGTCCCGCTCTTTAAGTTTGCAAAGATACATATTTGAATTAGAGGAATAAATAAACATAATCAAAAAAATTATTATTTATGTGCCCCAAAATTTGTTATTTGCAGTTTGCAAAAAAAGAAGTTTGTTAACTTTCTCCACCATAAGCCGACTTCTTTTTTCACTAACTATCCCACCAGTTAGGGGAAAAAACTCTTTCTGATGGGACTGATTACGTCATCACTGACAAATACGTAGTTGCATGGTTGTTTCTTAATTTTTTCTATGGTGCTATATCTCATTCAAAAATAAAACATCGACAATGTTAAAACATCGATGTTAAAGAAACATCGCCTCTAATAAATCGATGGTAAGTACATTAATGTTTTTATAAAACATCGATGTTTTGAAAGCATCGACATTGATGATGTCGCATCTCTACTTTTCAGACCCTTCACCTTCGGCCACTTTGGTCTAAAAGTATGTTCAATTTACTGATTATAAGAAAATTGTGCTACTTGGTTATTTTTTTATTTTTTATAATGGTACTTTTTTCATTTAAAAATAAAACATCAACCACGTAAAAACATTGACAAGTATAAACATCGATGTTGAAAAAACGTCTGCTCCAATACATGGATGTTTTTATAAAATATCGATGTTTTGAAAACAACGACATCGATGTCGCATCCCTACCTCGTACCACTACTAGAGAGTACCGGATGTCGTAACTTCCCACACCATGATACTAGGAGATATAAAAGTGTGCTGCTCTACAGGAAACTTAGGATAATATAACTGGCTAAATCTTCGTCACACATGAATTCGATGACATCTGAAAGGCAGAAAAGTGTTTCGTCCCACAAGTATTTTACATTTCATGATCTCGGATAGAGTTCCACTCCAGACACTGATGGTTGATTTGTATTTGATGGCGCTAGATCCAAAAGAGAACAATCTGGGCCAAAAAAAAAATAACGGATTACCCATCGAAAGGTTGCAAGTTCGAATCTCGCCAAAGACCGTAGTGTACAAAGAAGGATCGATGCATGTTAAATCTGCCGTGGCTTCAAATGCCCTCACATTGGCGTGATATGGAAGCTTGGAGAGTGGTTTGGTGAGACCAGCTTCAGATGTGACTTCTTCTGCCCGTGTTCCAAAATTACGTGGTGTTATAATCGTTTCTTTCCCATCGGAGAGTAATCCCTAACTGTAGCCAATAGCCCGGTGTGTCGCTCCTGTGTGACGTTAATTAAAACCCTATCAGCCAATCAGGCGCTGCCGACCATGTTTGGAAGTCAAAGTCAGGCGTAATCTTATAGCCTTCAACAGGCATCTGGCAGTGATTCGTTAATGCCCCATGAGGTTCTATAGTGGACGATATGCATCGCTGGATGATCAATAAGGAAGACATTGTAGTAGTTTCAACGTGTCTCAACATCTCAACCTATCTCCTATTGCATTTGTACACCTGTACCAATCAGAGCGTGTAGTTTCACCGACCCATTGCTGCAATCACCTTTCTATGGAAATCAGTGGGCGTTCAAGAGAACGTGTAATTTGTCGACAAGACCAACCAGCTTCCCATCGTCTCGACATTCTTTGTGGGAACAAATTGTAATTTAATGAAACACCAAACCAGAGTATTCATAGATACATTACCCCACAATAATGAACCGGACGACAGCAAGATGTGATGGTATAAGGGAAAGAATGCATGTTTTAATAGGGTGATAGTCCTCCACGTGCTGCACTTAAAATAGCAACACTTCAGGGCATACTTTCAACAAGGTTTTAATACACAGCTATGGGTATTTGGGTCCATTCTTGCTGTGAGAATGTCGCCAGCTCATCTGTAGATTTCGGACGTGGTTCCCTGGCCCGTAAACGTAGCTCTAACTCGTCCCACAAATTTTCTATGGGGTTTAGGTCGGGACTCTGAGCTGACCAGGGAAGACGTTTTACATCCCTAACTCGATACCACTGCTTGACAGAGGTTGCAACATGACACGGAGTGCTGTGCTCCTGGAAGTAACATTCATCCATTCCATAAAACTGAAAGAGCGTATGAAGAACATGATTGTCCAAAATGTTAATGCATGCGTCGGCGTTCAAGTGACCAGGAAAGACATGCAAAGGTGCCAAGACATACCACGAAAAACACCCCCAGAGAAGTAGTCGGATTTTATGCAAATCCGCTGTCCTCCTGTCCATTATTGTAGGGCAGTGTATCTTCTAACCACTCTTGAATTAACCTCAAGCCGAGAACTTCGTTTGTGCTTTGACGTCTACTGGCGTCCATACTTTAAATTTTTGCTGGGTGCTTCAATTTGTTTGACACAAAGTGCATGTGTGAGAAACTTTAGTTTGAACTAACAAACCATCAGAGGGCGGTGATTTTATACCTGGTTATTTAATCCGGGAGACCTATGTGTATATGAAGCATATTCTACCACCAAAAACACTGGGGCAGATTTAGATTTATATAAAAACACTCTTATTTAGATTATTATGAATCAGTCTTATGTAGATTATTATAATTAAGTGTATACTAATTCCACGAGGAAATGAGGCCCACTCATTGAATAAATAACTGATTTTCTTCCAAACGTGTTGATCACGTTGGGTTGGTGTGGAAGTTTGGAGAGTGGGTTTCCAAATCAGGTGTCATCTAACCGTGGTTCAAAATTACGAGGTGTTGTCCTCAGATCTTTCCCTTAAGGGACCGATCCCGGACCGTCGTCAATAGCCCGTTGCGTTGCTCAAGAACGACGTTAACTAAAATTACCATTACCAAACGTGTTGAATTGATAGCCCGTTGTGTCGCTGCAGTACAACGTTAATTTTCTATCAACCCAAACTTGTAGATTAGTCTTGAAATCAGAAGCAAGGTAAATTTTGGGGATCAATTTTAGCTTTGGAAAAATTAAATCAAAAGTAAAGCATGATTTTGCATGACACTTACTCGACAAATGCATCACCTGTTTTTTCTGCAGCATGCTTTTAAAATCGTGACAGCTTTATGCTCTAGACACTTGGTTTGTTTTGTCGGTTTATCGTTATGCAATCATTTTCACCTCATACACTAATAACAAATATACCGGTACTACAGCTCAAAGTGAAAGTTTTAACGTCACACCAAGCAACACCCAGGACTCTTCTACACGGTCCAGGATTCAACCCGAAGGGAAAGTTTCGAGGACACCACCACGTAATTTTGAACCCCGGTCAGATGACATGTTCGCACCTGAGCTGTCACCCCACTCTACAAACTTCCACACCACGCCAACGCGAGGACATATAGCACCCCGACAAGAAAAGTGACGCAACTCTAAATTGCAGAATTTGAGAAACATCAACTTAAAGGATACTATGAAACTTATATTGAAATAGTATAAGAGAGATTCTTTTAAATTTTAGGCAAGTATTGATAGTGGTAACTTCTATTATATTCTGTAGAATAGTAATGTAACACGCTGGGGCACCTCATACATACAGAGGTTGGCCAAAATAATATGAACGCTTGTGAAAAAATAGCACTCGAAAGAAACCTATCGTATACTACTGCCTTCTAGCGGTGAAGGGTACCACCTAGCGGATGAGAAAGTACACACATCAGACTGCTACTAGCAGTGATAGAAGTCGATTTTGAGATATATTTCTGTGTTAAAATTGCGTTATGGCTGACCTCTCTTATTTCGAAAGAGGCATGATTGTTGGGGCCCGTCTTGCTGGAGCCTCAGTAACGATAACGGCCAACCTTCTAGGTGTTGTGAGAAGGACAGTGTCGATTGTAATAGCAGCATATTTGAAAAAGGGCATCATCTAAAAAGCACAACAGTGGTCAAAAATCAAAGCTGAATGACAGAGACAGAAGAGTTTTGAAGCGTATTGTGGCAAAAAAACACAAGACAACAGCATCCCAGGTAACATCTGAGATTAACACACATCTACAGAAACCAGTTTCATCAAAACTATCCGGCGCCAACTGCATATGGCAAATATTCAGGGTATAGCGGCTACTTCAAAACCATTGATAACACCATGCAGTGCCTTGAAGCGTCGAATATGGTGTCGCGACAACATTGGACACAACAACAATGGAAGAATGTAATATGATCAGACGAATCGTCGTTCACATTATTTATGAAAAAAGGATGTGTTTACGTTTGGAGAACGCCCCTAGAAGCCTATCAAGTTGACTGTCTTCGACCTACGGTTAAGCATGGCGGCGGTTCAGTGATGATCTGGGGGGAGATATCACATCGTGGTCTTGGCCCACTTGTTGATCAGGAGAGGATTATGTCAGTCTTCTGGCCGACCGTCTTCACTCAATGGTGAAAACTGTGTTTCCTGATAAACGACCAGTCTTACAAGATGATAATGCCCCCATTCACACTTGTGGAATTACCCGAGACTGGTTTTATGAACACGACGATGAAATAGAGCACCTCATCTGGCCCCCTCAGTCCCCTGATCTCAATATAATTTGTGGGGTATTTTGGAAAACAAGCTGAGCAGTCAATCCCCCCCCCTTCCAAGGACAATTTCTGAATTAGGGACTTTTTTGCAATTGGAGGGGGAACGTATTCCTCTGAATGTTGTACGTGACTTGTATTTGTCAATTCTACGTCGGATACAAGCTGTAATTCATACAAAAGGAGGACCAACGGCATATTAACAAAAAATTCTCTTTTCACAGGTGTTCACATTATCTTGTCCAACCACTGTATTTTTCAATGACATAACATCAGAATTTTTACTTTTTGACTTCTGCCACTTTTCTTGCTGGAGTGCGATATGAGGCCACGACAGATTTAATGGTTTGGGGTTGGATTCGAACTTGCAACTCTTCGGTTTCTAATCCGATACGCTTCCAACCGAGCTTCCGCGCCTAGGATTTTGATCCACTCTACCTCCGAACGAGAACTAAGTCCACTCTCATTCCTCTCCCAGGGTTTCTCTTTAAAGAGACACTCAGCGATCGAGACGCGCTCGCTCCTCCACCCCTCTTTATCGCCTGCCAGGGAAGCAAACTATCGCGCGATATGACAGGTGTAAAAGCGGCGACAAAGAAAAGGGCCGCCCGACATTAGAGCGAGAGAGATAACTCGCCCGCTCAGTTGAAAAGAGACCCAACCTGACCCGGATCGAGATGTCACCTGACACATATTTCGGAAGGAACTGTCGGATGCCGTATCCATGGCAACCGCACCGTCCTAAAGTGCTCAGGGGATCATCCTCCGGACTTTATGAAAGGAAAGAGAGGGGGTGGCATTCCCCGAGAAAAGAAGATCGGGGATTGCCGCAGAAACGGTATCCGTAGCTGCAGGATTTCTTGGGAGGAAGCTTCTCTCAGGGAAGATAAAAGAAGAGGCTGAAGAGCAAAATACATATCATCTCGCCGGGTTTTGTTTTTTCGGAGGGATTGGTTTGAGTGGAACGGAAGGGGAGGGTGAATGGAAGGAATATGAAAATCGTCTTAACCTAAGAGGTAGGTCGTAAATCGGGACCGTAAAAAAGGAGCGGGCATCATAAAAGAGCACTCCGGTGGAAGCGGACTGCGTTTACAGCAGGTAAGCGCGATTTCGGAGAGATCTTGCATCTTTTTTGCATGCTGGGATGAGGAGGAGGGGGATGAAATCTGCGCGTAGAGGAGCCCATGTAACAGATTGCCTGGAAGTACGATGTCTTCTCTAAGTCGCAAACACTGTGCAAATGATTAACATATGCGACTGAGTGTTAGTTCTATATTACCTTATATGTCTGTACGTATGACTCTCTATTGTCTCTCCTTTGCGTTCTGCGACAAGGAGCTGGGAAATGAAATCTGTGCGGAGTGGAACTATGTAACAAATTGCCTGGAAATACGATGTCTTCTCTAATTCGCAAACTGTGCATATGATTAACATATGTGACTGAGTGTTGGTTCTATATAACTTTATATGTCTGTACGTATGATTCTCTACTGTCTCTCCTTTGCGTACTGTTTAGCCGACCAACCGGTATAGTGGTTAAGGTGTCAGCCTCTAGATCGGAAGGTTCCTGGTTCGAATCCGGGTCCGGGTATGGTTGTTTGTAAGCGCATGGTGTAGAGGCGGTTGGTGCACCTTAAATCTGTCGCGGTCGAAAGTCCTCACGTTGGGTTGGTGTGGAAGTTTGGATAGTGGGGTGCCAGTTTAGGTGTTGCTTCGTCATCTGACCGTGGTTCAAAATGACGAGTTGTTGTCCTCGGATCTTTCCCTTAAGGGACTGATCCCGGACCGTCGTCAATAGCCCGTTGTGTTGCTCTAGTACGACGTTAACTAAAATTACCACTTTTATCTTTGCGTACTGCGACAAGGAGCTGGGAAATGAAATCTGTGTGGAGTGGACCTATGTAACAAATTACCTGGAAATACAATGTCTTCTGTAATTCGAAAACTCTGTGAAAATTATAAACATGCGCGATTGGGTGTCAGTTACGTATAACTATCTAAGTGCAGCAGGTCCGTGATAGCTCGGTTGGAAGAGTAACGGATTAGCAACCGGAGGGTGGTTGCGAGTAGGAATCGTACCAAAGACTGTCGTTTACATTGGGAGTTCGTGCACATTAAAACTACCTTGGCCTCAAATTACCTCGTGTTGGCAAGTTGATGACATTTGGAGAGTGGGGTGCCAATTCAGGTGTGACCTCGTCAACTGACCGTGGATCAAAATTACATGGTATTGTCCTCGGATCTCTCTCGCCGGGTTTGATCCCGGACCTTCGCCGATAACCCGTCGTGTTACTTCAGAGTGAGGATAATTTTATATCTACCTACCTTTACGTGCAGAAATAACAAACACTTCAGCACGTATCGCACCCTTGCTACAAGAACTTCCTGACTCATGAGCCGACCAACCGGTATAGTGGTTAAGGTGTTAGCCTCTAGATCGGAAGGTTCCTGGTTCGAATCCGGGTCCGGGCATGGATGTTTGTAAGCGTATGGTATAGAGGCGGCTGGTGCACCTTAAATCTGTCGTGGCCGAAAGTCCTCACGTTGGGTTGGCGTGGAAGTTTGGAGAGTGGGGTGATAGCTCAGGTGTTGCTTCGTCATCTGACCGTGGTTCAAAATTACGAGTTGTTGTCCTCGGATCTTTCCCTTAAGGGACTGATCCCGGACCGTCGTCAATAGCCCGTTGTGTTGCTCTAGTACGACGTTAACTAAAATTACCAATTACCTGACTCATGAAAAGTTGATTTTGAGAGGTTTGGATGATTATGAATGCCTAATACTTCTAGTGGTTGTCTCTATGAGGAAGCTCGGCGTTAGCAAAACTGATCAGGTCTTGGCCCGATGCACACATCCGGATTTTCAACGTGCGGCGCTGCTGCTGCAACGCAGGTGTTGTCTGAGATGCATTAGATCCAATTGAGTAGTGCACACATACCTACGGCGCCGCTGCGGCGACGCACGTCCAACTTACGTGCAATTTTTACTTCAGTTTCCCACTGCGCCGCAGCTCGTCACACACGCTTCTCCTGTCTCAAGTTCCTGGTTTTCACAAATAAATGGAATATAAATAATACTTAATAAATGTATGGATCCAGTAATGTCTATTTTGTTTCAAAATATATATTTTGTACACCAAGTAAGCGAAATACATTTTCTTCAAACCACGTTTTCTTCGATAGATATCTATCTCACATGGTGCGAAATGAGTACTTGGGTCATTTCACGGTTCTGTGTTCATAGCTTGGCTTCGACGCCGCACGTTAAAAAATCGGATGTGTGCACCGGGCCTTAATGAACGAGAAACCTTGTCATTACAAGAAACCTGAGCATATCTTGATCTCGCTGTCATCAAAGGACCGTAAATATCTTGATGACGAAATATTTCGTCCTTGACAAAATTTTATCAGATCTTGATGCATGGGGGATCTCGTCGAAAACCACTTGTAGAATCAAGTCCACCTTCCATACGATTTTCGTAACTCAAATCATAAGTGTTACATCTACAATGACTAATAGTCCGGGACTCGTGGTGTTTCTATGGCTTCAAAACTTTAAAAATACTTCTCCGTGAAAACACACTATTATAGTTGAGGCACTTTTACTGCGGATAGATAGGTATTTTACTTAACGTCACACAGACGTGACATAACAGGCAATTGACCAAAGACAGGGATCAATTCCAAAGGTAAAGATTTTCTAGGACAACACCACGTAATTTTGAACCACAGTCAAATGACGAGATCACGTCTTACCTGGTATCCACCCTCAAAACGTCTACACCACACATATTTGAGACCACGACAGATTTAACGTGCAACAGCTCCCTCTTTGTAAACGACGGTCTTTAGCTGGGTCTTTTAGAGCAGGAGAACGATATATTTGTGTATGGTCCTCAAAGTGTACTACTTAAATCTCTGTCCAGCCGGAAACCCAGAAAATTTTAAATTTGTGAGTAAAGTATACAAATAAATTTAATAACATTTTAAGCCCTGTGTAATACGATTTCAATTACCACCAAAACCAGCCTTATAAAATAGATATATCATTCACGATATGTAAATTTATCTATACTACATTACATAATTTATCAGTCTAAACTATTGTTTCAAAAACTTGTAATTTTAGTAAACTATCTAAAGAATACTTTTTCTTATGAACTTTTATTGAAATTGGTGCTATTAAGAGTATAAGTGCGGTGTTGAACTTCACGGAGAGACCTTCCGTAAACAACACATTCTATTAAATCAGCAGATATATAGATGCTTTAAGTAAATAAAAATGAGAAACTACAGCAATTCGGATCAATTTCAATCACTTTGCTTAGAATGAAAATGTTTAATCTACTTTAACACTTTAACTCTCTATTTATCGTGAACTGTGACGATAAATTTACAAACGGAAGTTTTAATATGAAGATCAAGAGATAAGAATTGATAATCAGATAGAATACCTTAACAGAGAGTGAAATATTTATACGCGCTCTTCATTTCAAGAAAAAACTGTTCATTTAGCAGAATGGAATACTTAAAAAATGTATAAACGAAAACGTCCAAAGGAAATTATCCATCACCCATAGTTTCTACGCATTTAAAATGTAAATAGGACATGTATATTTTTACTCCTCTCTTTCTCAAATAAATGTAATAAGTAGTCAAAAGCTGGGAATAAAATAAGGAGTAGTGTAATTTTATATAAAAATATATATATTTCAGTTTTTAAGGATTTAAATAACTTTAAGTAATAATAGACTCAGTTTTATGTACACAAGTCATTAACAATAAAACACAGTACAACGACTAAATAGATATAGAGTATAGATTGTGAAGTCGGTGAAAAAAGAATTTACGAAATTTATTTAATACGGTAACTATAATTTTTTTTTCAATTCCAACAATGTATAAGTAAGATTAAGTTTTGAATTATCGTAATACATACTTATTTCGTGCATGAAGTAGAATCAATAATGATAAAACAATGATGTAGCGATTTTTTTTGTCTCGCTTTAGTTCCAGAGGAGCAAAGTCAATCAGAATTTTGTAAACTCTAGTCATTACTTTTTTCTAGTTTTGAAATTACATGTTCTATATACGTTTGTGTATGACGTTAAATGGACAGTAAAATAAAAAGGAAGTTGAAGTTTTCGTAACTGTTTAAAGTACATTTACACCTGTTCAGATCTGTTGTTAAAGTTTTATCTGAAAGTTAAACCCATATTGTATAAACACTTAAGTGACGTTTGCACACATTCTACTGCATATACAGTTTAATTAACAGTTTGCAGTAGCTTCCAGAGACTGTTTACAACTGAACATATTTCTCATGCAGTTCTGTCTTTTTGTGCTCGTATTGACATCTTTAGACAGAACTGTATTTGACTATCGGACAGAAACGCAGGACGACAAATTAGGTAACTCAGTTGAAAAGTTATCCCCTATTTACCATACTCCCTTGACCTTCCTCATATGATTATAATCATATGAGGAAGGTCAGTTGAATATGGTAAAAGTACTGCATAACTCAATTCTGAGTATCTGAAAAGATGATAATTATCATCTTTTCAGATCCTTACAGCACTTTCTTGTGATGGGACAAAATTCAATTCTTATAAAGAGGTCATAAACACATTGATTGAGTACTTTGACTCGAAGTTCCAGATATTTTTAAAACTAGAATAAGAAATTTGGATGACCAGATTGGAGGAGGATCATACAAAAATATAATGACTATATAGTTGGTTAAATGCCGCTTTTTTAAAATGATATACTAAATTTACATCTTACGATAAAAAAAAACTATATCGTTTATATTGGTATCCCTAATAATAACCAATCTGACATATTCCAACACGTCTTTCGCTTGTGTGTTTATATTAGCACCCAATAGAGAATCGCGATCACTGTTTGATATATTATAATTAATTAACTTGCTGAAACTAACTAAGTGTTTACATTCAAGGTTGAATTTATGTCGCACTGAAGGAAAGCACTCGGTTTTATTCGACGGTTCGAGATCAATCCCTAGGATAGAACTATCACGGCAAATATTTTCAGATGTAAGCGGTCACTGGAAGGTACAGTTGATGAAAAAGTAGCAACAGATATATCTGCACTGTTGTAAACGTATATTTAACGCTCCAAAAATGACACTGTTAATATCCTAACTATACAGGGTGGTCCCGAATTCATGGTACAAACTTTAATGGTAGGTACAGGACATTGTAACAATGATTTATTGTATAGGAATGTATAGTCGCAAGTGACGCGGTGAGGCGTAAACAGGGGAAATAAAAGGAAAGAGAAATGGAGTGATCGGTTGGTATCATTGCCGGTAGAGGGCAGTAGATGTCTAGCCGCTGTTGAACATGATGCATCGCAGTAGGGAAAAGCGCCATTCACAATTGTGCTGCCGTAGACGATGGGTGACTTTACGTATGCAGAAAAAGCAGACATGCATTACATGTACGGCCGTGCAAATGGTAACGGCAGAGCTGCGTTACGAATGTATCGCGCGGAGTATCCTGATCGACGAATGCCGTATCATAGAATTTTTCAACGGTTACATCGTCAACTTTGTGAAACAGGTGCGTTCGACGTCAACAGACATGGCGCTGGTCGAGTAAGAGCTGTACGCACTCCAAGGCTGGAAGAAAGCATCTTGAACATTGTGGCTGATAGACCCGAGTCAAGCACAAGAACTGTTGCGCGTGACGTAGGTGTGAGTCATCAGACTGTATGCAGAGTGTTAAACGAAAATCGCTTACACCCCTTCCATTTTCAGAAAGTACAAGCATTGAATCCGGCAGATTATCCTCGCCGCGTGAACTTCTGCCTGTGGGTGATGCAGCAATGTGCGTTGCAGCCAGATTTCGTAGATTATGTGCTATTTACAGATGAAGCGACATTTTCACGCGAGGGTGTCTTTAATGCGCACAATTCCCATGTGTGGGCGACCGATAATCCACATGCAACGCGTCGACATGCGTTTCAACAACATTTCAGTATTAATGTGTGGGCTGGTATTGTGAACGACTTTTTGATTGGCCCATACTTACTACCCACGCGGCTCACTGGCGGAAGCTATCTTATTTTTCTGAAAGAAGTGTTACCACAACTGCTGCATGATGTTCCGATCGCCATTCGTAACCGCATGTGGTTTCAGCACGATGGGGCGCCAGCACACTTCAGCATTGATGTACGGAATTACCTGAATGCCACGTTTGGTACTCGATGGATTGGGCGTGGTGGACCAGTCCCTTGGCCACCCCGATCTCCCGATTTATCGAGCCTCGATTACTTTTTATGGGGACATCTAAAGCATCTTGTTTATGAGACTCCAGTTGACTCAGATGAGGATCTCGTCGCTCGCTTATCTGTAGCTGCTGCAGGTGTGCGTGAAATACCAGGCATCTTTGAACGTGTACGCCAATCGCTCCACCGACGCTGTCAAGCATGTATCGATACTGGTGGACGCAATTTTGAACAATTACTGTAAACATGACACTTGTCAACAACGCTTTCAATAAAATCTTTGTTTTTCCTTTCGGCCGTTATTTCCCCTGTTTTCGCCTCACCGCGTCACTTGCGACTATACATTCCTATACAATAAATCATTGTTACAATGTCCTGTACCTACCATTAAAGTTTGTACCATGAATTCGGGACCACCCTGTATAAGAAGTCCTATTCTCAACAAGGCACGTTTAGAGGTCATACAAATTTGAATTTTCCGAAGTCAGGATGGCTGCTTGAAGTTTTCTGATTTTTTCAATACACGTTATTGTGGGCCAGCATCCTCAAAGTCCACTAAAAGGGCATATCACACGGTGGCTGTGACGGGGTAGCATCTCTTATAGTGTCATGGATCAACACTGAAACTGCCCCATTCTCATCAACGAGTGATTGACGAATGAGGCGTACATAATCTAGAACCCAAAAATGTTTCTATAACTTTATTCTTCGAGGAAAATATTAACCTTAATTCCGAGAAACTTAATATATCCTACACCAATTCTTTACACTGCTCCAGATCTCGACCCAATTTTCTGTCACGCGGCCCAATGTAGTCCTGAAACAAAATAAAAAAGAAAATATTGAACTCTATGAACGGTATTATTCATTGAAACGTCAGGGAGACTAGGGGGGACTCCAATCACGTGTAAAAAGCTAAACAAATGGAAAGTTGTGCGGCTTGACAACCTATTGAATATACACTCATTGCCATAAAAATTTGCGCACCAAGAAATAATTGTGGGATCATAACGAAACTTGGCATGAAGGTACATGTCGGCAGATATGCAAATGATTAGAAATGCAGCGTGATTGCGCATTGCGTAATGCCACTAGAGTGCGTTGAACTTCGTTCTCCTTGGAGTATAAAACAAGTAAGCAGAACTTGTTTGAGTGTACTTAATCTTTTGTAAAGGAAACGCTGAGGTAGACATGCCGTTACACCACCATCGAAGACAATACGAGCAGCTGTCAGATTTCGAGAGAAGAAGAATCATCGGGATGATGGAAGCTGGGTGGTCAGCTCGTCAAGTAGGCCGTTTTGATTTTACTGTGAGGAGGTGTTGGGACCAGTGGTCAGAAGAGACTTCATTTACACAGCGACCAGGCTCAGGACGCCCTCGACGGACTAGTCGTCGAGAAGACCGTCACATCATACGAAACGCACGCGTAGAGCCAACTGCCTCATTGGCCGCTATCCAGACAAATACGTACCTTCCGTTTGGAGTGGTGTCGCGCACGACGGGATTGGACTGCAACAGAATGGAACCAGGTCGTCTTCAGCGACGAATTTGGATTCAATTTGAGCAGTGATGACAGTCGTGTTCGTGTGTGGAGGCCCCGTGGTGAACGCCTCAATCCTGCCTTCGCTTTACAGCGACACACCTCTCCAACAGCTGGTGTGATGGTATGGGGGTGCCATTGCTTACGATACACGGTCACCCCTAATATTGATCCATGGCACAATGACAGCCTAGCGGTACGTTCATGACATCCTTCAGCCACATTTGATGACACTCATGTCAGGGCTCCCAGGAGCCATTTTTCAACAAGACAATGCTCGGCCACACACAGCAAGGATGTCACAAGACTGCCTCCGCCACATTACCACCCTTTCCTGGCCTGATCTATCTCCAGATTTGTCACCAATCGAGCATATCTGGGGTCATTTGGGACGGCAAGTTGGACACCTTACGAGTTTAGTTGAACTAGAGGCGCGTTTACAGCAACTGTGGAACGAGATGTCTCAGGACACCATACGGAACTTGTATGCATCAATGCCCGCTCGTATCGCATCGTGCATTCGCGCTAGAGGGGGTCCAACAGAGTAATAAAACTTCCGTTCATTTGTACTTTTTTCTGCAATAAAAATTATCCTTTTTCTTTGATTTTCTAATCACTTACTTATATCAAAGTAGTACTTACATGTGTAAAATTTCGATTCATTTTGACGACTTTTTCTTGGTGCGCAAATTTTTATGGCAATGAGTGTATATGATTTTGCAGATAGTCGCCTTCAGCGAGAACAAGAAAATAGGCGACTTCATAACTCTCGGTAGATCTTGAAGCAATTGAGACCTTTAGCAAGGAGTGTCAGTCTTTCTCTTTAGTTATTTCTGTTAACATTAGGTCCGGAGTTTTGTTTATATCCTTTTACTATATGGTATCTATTGCGTACATTGTAGAGTATGATATTCATTGTGTACATTATATATATATATACAGTATGGTATGTATTGTGTGCATTATAGAGTATGGTATTCATTGTGTACATTATGCAGTATGGTATCTATTGTGTACATTACACTATATGGTATTCATTGTGTACATTATACAGTATGGTATCTATTGGGTACATATTACAGTATGGTATTCATTGTGTACATTATACAGTATGGTATTTATTGGGTAAATTATACAGTATGGCATTTATCGGGTACATTAACCTTTACGCTGAGGCGCTTAGATTTTTTCAATAGTCTCCAGGAACGGCTCTTTCGCCTGCATGTCCGACTCACCTTATCTAATTACCTAACTAGAGCGATAGAGCCTAGAGTGGTATTTACGACTGACGCTTTCCTTTCATAGTATTGTGTGGCGTGGCGCATAGATTTCATACACCGGAGCGACCTCCTGCCTTTTCCCCAAAGCGTTCACACCTCACGGTCGATAGTGTAGGGTACCGAACAAAAGTAGGGATCCTCTAGAAGGTCAGTCGCTGATATCTCGTAAATGGTGATCGATTCCAACGATCACTAAAATGGGGGGGGGTGACATCCACCGTACACAGATAAATACCATACCTCTGGTTTTAACGAAATTAAAGTGGTAACAATTCTCTACCTGCCGTAGAGTAAAGGTTAATACATTGTGGTATTTATTGGGTGCATTATACAATATGGTATTTGTTGGGTACATTATACAGTATAGTATTTATTTACAATCATTTTACAATATGGTATTTATTTACAATCATTTTATAGTATGGTATATATTTACAATCATTTTACAATATGTTATACAATATGTTATTTACAATATAGAATTCAATACCATGAACACCATAGTTACTTGGAATCCACTGAAGTGTGAAAAAGCATATACGCAGGAATTTCTATCCATTCACTCTGGATTAGCATACAAGTCCCAAAATGTTGAATTTATAAGTTCAAAATATTGAATGTATGAGATACCCACTTTTGGAAAAATACAGAAATAAAAAAAAATCACTCTTCTAATAACGTTGTATAAAATTCAACAAAACGTTATTTTTCATTTCCCCGAGTCATCGCTTTTCTCCTTCACTTGGAGTAGCTTCATCATCCGAAAGAAAATCACCCAAAATGAATTTACTTTCATCCATCTTATCCAGCAAAAGTTTCACCGCGAGGCAGATTTTATAAATGGCAGTGAAATAATGTAAACCAGAGCCTGTCTGCCTCCCTCGGAGAGAGGTGCTCTCTAAAATACGAGAGCAGCATTCCGAAGATGCCCCGATGCATTATTTCGGCGAGAAGGTTTTTCGCTGATGGCGAGGCTTTGGGGGATTTCTGGATTATTTATTGGAGGTTTTGGTTACTGGAGTAATCCCTGATAAGAAGGAAAAACCGGGCTTCTCTTCGATGGCTTTTTAAGAACATGAATTACGAATGTTTCTTTCGTCAGGAGGCTGCTCCGTCATAAAACTTTCAGTGGATTTCAGATTTTTTACCCTCCATTACTGTATGAGTGTTTTTGGATTTAAGATGTGTGTTCGGAATCGGACTTCTTACTTCCCTTGCTTGTTTTTTGTGAGATAGAGCTTTCCGAGGATATTAGTGTATGAGGGAATTCAGATAACTTTCTTTTACGAGTTCTTACCTTGTGATTTGTTGATACAAACTAAAATATCGATGGGGTTAGCTTCACGACAGATAATCGTAGTAGATTCGAACTGGTGGTATTTTCATGGCGTAAGGGTCAGGTTATAAAAAGCTGTGTTAAACATCTTAACTTAGTAGCAAATCAAAGTTTAAATTAAGAAATCATTGAAACAAAAATATCATTGAGTTTTCTATGATAGATTAAATGCCTCCTGGTACAGTGGTCGGTCATAGATATCGTCTGTACCAGAGATGGCGAACTATGACCCGCGGGTCAGACTCTGACCCACGCATACTTTTTAAATGACCCACGCGTTGATTTTCATAAACTTATCATCATCATCATCATTTCATCATATACATAAAGAATTATAGTTACTTTTTGAATCATCTTTTAAAAAATATGAAGAAAATACAAGTGTTAATGATAAACTTAAAAATGAAAAAAATGCATAAATGAGTTTTGTAAAGTGTATTAGATTTATTGATAAAACATAATGCTGTTTTAAGATTTATATGAATGCGATTTGAGTAGAATATATGTAAATTTATAAAATACCGCTTGAGAATGAACATATGTGTGTAAATACTAATAATAAAGACATATTTAAAAAGGCCCCGTTCACATGAGGCGCGTAAGACTCGCGTTATGTGATGCTAGCGAGGTCCTGCTCTTCAATGTCGCAAAGATAGTAATTTGAATTAGAGGAATAAAAAACATAATAAACGACAATTTGCACTATTATTAGAGGAAGTGGAGTGCCAGTATTCAGGGATTTTGACATTAAACAATGTTCGATGACTCAGTTCCGGTTAATTACTTAATCGGTTTGTCATTTTATTAGAAGAAATTACGCTCTGTTTAAATGAAAAAAAAAACAATAATTTTGACGAATCTTCAAATATAGATTGGTTAAATGATTTTATGTTTAAATGCGACATCACACACTCAGCATTTTAATGAACTGAATAAAAAAAACTTCAAGGAAATGGACAAATTGTTTTAATATTGTTTGAGAATATTAGGATATTTATGACGAAATTGACATCTTTACTAGGAATTTGGAAATGAAAATCCTGAAATATTTTCCTCAATTACAAAAACATTTTCAAAACACAATAAGAATGGAAGATACGCTTGACGTTCAAGAAAATGTAATCAAAAAATATTTAATGATTATACAGAAAATAGTACAAGCTTTGAGGATAGATTTAATCAATTTAAAAGTATAGAAAATACATTTGACTTTATTTTATATCCATTCAAAACGCATTCTATTTCGAACGTTTAAAGTAATTTTTGCCACATTTTCTATGTCCGCCAAGTAGTGAACAATATCGAGCGGGTTCGGACATTCTATTTCGGACACTCAAAGTAAGTTTTGATACCTTATCCCTATCCCCCAAGTTGTGCGATAGATCGAGGGAGCACTTCGCATTCTATTTTGAACGTTTTTAAAGTAATTTTTGCCACATTTTCTATGTCCGCCAAGTAGTGAACAATATCGAGCGGGTTCGGACATTCTATTTCGGACACTCAAAGTAAGTTTTGACACCTTTTCCTTCTCCACCAAGGAGTGCGATAGTTCGAGGGAGTACTTCGCAATCTATTTCAAATGTTTAAAGTAATTTTGGCCACCAGAAAAGATGAAACTTTTGTTTGGACGCTGTTCAATTTATAAAACCATTATACGTCATTGAATTATCGATTCGTAACGGTAAGATAATTTTTGCTTATTTATCTGTAGCAATTGTTAGACAGAAAATAAGAACGCCTGTCTCACTGTAGATGGATTGTTGAGATTGCAGATTCATTAAATATAAAAATACTGCGTAGAGGAACAGTCAAAATTTATGTTAGAGGAAGTAGAAAACATTTTGTACCCATGGCAAATAACTCAGTCTTTTTGTTATGTCTTTAAGCATGTTTTTACTTGCTCTTGTAAAAGCCTGCCAATGTATTGTTTTCCAATATTTCCTCAAATATCGACAACGTGGTTAAGCACATCTAAACATTTTTAAGAGCAGCTTTGCCTTATCTAAACTTTTGCCACAGAACTAATGATTTTCGTTCACTTCCAAAAGGCTCTTTGCGAAATTTTAGCGATTGAAACGTTGAAGAGTACATTAAATTGGCAAAATGAAAAATTCTGAACCACTTAGTTTTGGAAACTATAAATATTAAGGTGAAAAAAAGCTTTTGTCATTTCAACGTATTTCTAATTTTATGACTAAAAATGTTGTTTTGCTTTATATTAATATTGGAATGCTAGTAATACTGGAGTATCTATATGAAAATGGGTAATGTTGGCAGGGTGTAAAAGCAGATTTGTTTAGTGATGTGGGCGAAATTTGTTTTAAAATTAGCAATTCAACTTCTTTTCATTCGTCAAAAGAAGATAAATTTAAGAGCCGCGGTAGCTCAGTCAGTAGAGCGTCGGGCTCGCATCAAAAGGGTTGTGGGTTCTGTCCTCGGCGGAGCCTGCAATTCTGATGATTGCTTAATCGGCGCTTCGACCTGGCTAAAGACCGTCGTGTTCACTAATGGTGACTGGGTCACGTTAAATAGGTCGTGGTCACAAAGCCCCCCTCCATGTTCCCATACCAAATAAATACCTCTGGGGGTACCTGATCAGGGGGTTATCGGCCTCTGATTGGGATCTAAATTACGATATGTGTGAGTGAATGGATGTATGAAAGGGACCTTCCTGTTAAACGGATGTGTCATGTATGTCGAGCAAATTCGGACTTCCTCCCAATGGGGCTCAATAACATGGAAGGCGCACCCCCCTCGCCTCTTGCAGTCTTGGACGGGCCTGGCACTCCTCTGGTCTGCCAGTATAGGCATAAGAAACAACAACAACAACAACAGATAAATTGAAGAATATAGAATGATAACAAAAGTACGGGATACATTTTGAGATAAAGACATAAACCAACGAACATCGTACATTCTACATGCCATTTTTACGTTTTAAATTGTATTGGATGTTTTAGTTTATATTCGTCACATTGAATTGCACTCAAATTGAGAGCAATTCGATATGAACAAAATGATCAAAGTGCACAACAACCAATTCAATTAAGTGTCCGCTTTTCGATTGGACGATGCATTCCGGAGATACGTACCAGCAACTGATAGTTTAACGTGCACATTCAGATTTGCATAACAGTCTGGTGTTTATTTTCGTAGACGTATCTTGATTTATTCATCGGTTCTTCTATGGAAGTGTAGAGGCAAGACTACATCCAGGTAACAATTCATTTACTGCAGAGTAAAAAAGTGTGCGGTGACGTCATATGCTTGATTCTTCGGAATGACCTCCAAATTGACAACCAATGACAACTTTTCTTTGCTTTCTGAAGTTCCGATCGGAGCTTCGAAAGTTTTTATGAGCTACGAACTTACGCAAAAATTGAGAACAAAAAGCAGGAACGTTCGTTTTGAATTTTAGCTTTATTCTAGCTTTCTGCCTCGCAGACTACGGACGCGGGACGACCAACGTGTTTACAGTGTTGGCTTCTGTATCAGAAGGTTCCTGGTTCGAATCCGGGTCAGGTAATGGATGTAAATTGTGCTGTTCTTTGTTAAGGGGCAATGATGGTCCTCCCAGTGGATGCTCCTCCACAAGTGGCCATCACTTCCGGTCTTGTAGGGGTCAATAATTAAGTTCATATGTGCCCGCCATTGGAAAAAGAAAAGGTTTCGGCGCGCTGACTGTGGAATTATGTTAAATTCTTAATGTAAATGAGCTCATTTCTCTATAGAAGCAAAACTACATCCAGGTAACAACTCATAACCTGCAAATTATAAAACTGTGCGGTGACGTCAGATGCTTGAATCTTAGGAATAACCTCCAAATTGACCACCAATGGCAACTGTTCTTTGTGTTCTGATGTTCCTATTGGAGCTTCGAAAGTTCTCGTGAGCTACGAACTTGTATAAAAATTATGAACAAAAAGAAGGAACGTTCGTTTTGAATTTTAGATTCATTCCAGTTTTCTGCCTCGCAGGCTTCGGACGCGCTGACTATGGAATTACGTAAAATTCTTGTTGATGTAAACACGTTAATTTCTGGAGTTATAAATATGTTATAATAAAACAAGTTAAATCCATTCTGATGTTAGGTCTACATGATTTCATTACTTACTCAAAACTGCAGTTTGGTACAAACAAAACGCCAGAGATGCAAAAGTATGGTTTGGTGTTCTTCAAGTAGAAATTTTGAATGACTAGTGTAACGTCCCTGGCAACAAGCTCGGGATTAGAGGTCGACACCACTGACCTCCAGCCTAGCCGAAACATGTTCAGTGTTGAACATGCTAGTTGTGATTTCCAAGATTTAGAAAAGGTTCTGTACCATGTCGATGATAAAAAAAAATACCACTTTCCATTTATAAATTCAAATAGAAGCACAACAAATATTTACAAGATATTTGCAAGCTACAGTTTAAAACTTTACATACGAGATTCATCACCGATGCAATACAAAAGCTATAAGTTAACACACCCGCACACATCTGCGATTACAACCAACTACAACGTCATCTCAAGAAGTATGCTCGCTAGCCAGCCTCCTGTAGACGTAATCTCTAACTTCATGTGCACAGTCAAACCGTAAGAGAGAGCATCCGTGATCCTGTTCAGGATGACGGGACGTTACAGTTCAAAGACAGAGTAGGTTAGAGAGAAACAGATACACCTCCCTCAATGATACCTATATACAACGACTTCGTTATGAAGGCAGATGACCATAGCCGAGTACACATTTCGAACTGTACAAAGATTGCCCATTGGGGCTTCCAATCAAAAGCATGTCGTTGAATCAAAGGAATAGACTCGTTAAAACCAAGTGATTTAAATACAAACTTATAAGATCCGGGTTATATTCTTGTACATTCAAAATTCTGTACCATTCCAGGGATCGACTAATATGAAATAAAGGGCGTAATGCACTATAATCATAAGCCACTCAAATTTTTCAAGAGAGAAATTTTCGGGTTTTGTACTAGTTAATGTACTTTTTCAATCAGAAACTCTTTTGATCCTCTTGAATATTTAGTTTAGTTTTTTTTTCGCTACCGATGCTTACAATTTTGTTGCCCGGAGCACTTCAGATTTTCAAAGCATATCATCCTTAATTTTAAACAAACTATTATTTTCAATTTGAAATTATGCAAATTCATGAAAGCAATATTGGGTGTAAAAATTGTCAGAAATTCTGGTAAATAATTGTTTGTAAGTGCTTCCTTTGATCTTGTGTGGATGTGATTCTAAACTCCGAATGGAAACCAATAAAATTTGAAATCCTTACAGATTTCAAAACGCTGAATTCAAAATGTGCATTTTGTAATGCTCATCAGCTTAATTTTTCTAAGTCTAAAGATGTTTCGTGTTCTTTTTATTTGATGAGCTCTATTACTTCTTTTAAATGAAAAAAATGCAAAATTCTTTGAAAACTTTTCTTTCTTAAAATATTTTAAAACGCCAAATTCAATTTTCCATGAATGTGAATATATCTAAATTCAAATTAATATCTATACATCAATAAGATGTGCAGGGCGTTTCTAAGGATATGATTTTCTTTTAACACATCTTTAAACCATTCTATAGTTTTTCGTTAAAAGTACGGTAGTAGATACGTCTAGAATATTTGATTGACAACGAATAGATGTAAGTGTACAAGAAAGGACGTTGGAATACGCTCTTCAAACATAAAACATCAACACTAATTAAACGTTAGGGCAAAAGAATCCCAACAGTAAAAGGTTTTCTTTCAAAATTGCATCTGGAAACTAATAAGATTACTTTTCCACTTATGAGTCGATCTTCTATATTAGTGCAACAGCGCGCAAAGTCTTTAAGCTAACTGCTGCACCAAGTTCAAACCACTCATCCTATCTTCGAAGGGAATAAATTATAAATCATGTATCGTTAAAAGACGTTTCAAAAGCGAAACATCAATTACTGGCGTAATTAGTCTGGGGCTGAAATTTATATGCTTACCATCGATGCCACTCAAAACTTGGATATCGATTCAACTGTTAATTAGACAGGTGTTTTGACAACTGCCGTATCGATACGGCAGTTGTTAAAGCGCCTGTCTAATTCGAACTTCTTGAAGACTGCTAATTAATGCCTTCGGCATTCTGAAGGCTGGCGGAAATTCAAAAGGCGCGTTGCTGCCTTCGTTTTTCTTCTACCTTACGAAGAAATGTCACTTACCTCGTGTTCCTCCGTTTCTGAACTATGCGACTATAGTGGTGAAATCCTTGAAAATATACTTCTTTTAAGGTTAGAGGGGACAGTGATACTAGATTTGATAGTTGTTAGAGGAAGATATTTGAATCGCACAGAACTCATTAAGATACACTTGTAACTATGAATGGCTAGTTTTAATTTACCAGTAAGGGATGCCTTCTTTGTTAACTTATTTTTTATAATTGCTTATTATGATTTTATTTTGCATAGGTTGGACTTGAGTTTCATAGCAACTATCTGCATGTGATGAAAGTTGGACAAGGAGTTGTAAAATTTATTTTTTAAATGATTCCAGATTTACTCTTTTGATATAATAGAAATAATACTAGACCACAAGATGCAACATTGCCCTTAATTCTCTATTTTCTGGTAATGTAAGTTGACTGTTGCGATTTTTACTAATATCCGATAATGTTAAGGATACGCTAATCAATAATTTGAAATTTTTATTGCAGTTTACGATGTAAATGTTATACAGATGTTTGATTCCGCGAGGCACTACACTTTGGTCGAATGTATACTATCATTATACAGTCTGTAAAGTGATATGCTGATGAATACAGGCGGTACTAATGTGTGAAAAGCAGGATAAAACTGTTATAGTGTGGAAATAGGGGACAACCATTGCCCCAATTAGTCCCAGTAGTTGGGTTAATCCAGCTAGCGTTATCACGACGTATCTAAGATAGCAATATTCCGATTTACAAAAAGTGAAATTTAATTGGTAAATCGGTGGAAATGGTTGAGGAATTCCCACTAATTATTCCCAGAATTTGAGCTAAATGTTTACTGTAGATTCCAATTTATTGAAATATACTGTTCACTTTATACTTTTTTATCCGGTCTAACTCTGAATTATTATCTCGTGTGACTGCAAAAATCAATTTCTTGCTCGCTTTTACTGTTTTACAAAAAGTAGTTTCATAAAGTGTTTTTCAACGAAATTTAGCCATTGTTTTATGCCTTTCAAAAGTAACGCTTACGTCCTTAGGTAGGAATATAAGTAGGGTAAATTTAGCTTTTTTTACATGCGTAAGACAGAGTCCATAGAGCGACAAATAATATCTGAAAAAGTGTGCAGCAGTTCACAAATCACTTTTGAACTTTATCTTCAAATAGCAAAAGTATATACTAGATAGCATTTTTGCCTCTCCATAGAAATTAATTTACTGATTAATATGTAGATAAATTGATAATAATTCTGATTCATAATAATAGTGATAATAATTCCAATTCATGGCATAAACTAACAGCCGCAATCAGGTTCTTAGTCTGGATCATGCCTAATGTAACCTAAAATGCCGATATAAACTTACATTTCAAACAACTACATCAAAAGTGAAGCTTTATAATTTTCAAATAAACTGAACAATTATATGAATTCTAATAATTTACAAACTATCAAGATACTCAGCGTTGTATTTCGAACAAATAGCTCCAGAATTGAACTTCAGAACTTTCAATAATTACAATAAAGTAATACTATCAATTGTTATAAACTCTAATATACCAGTTCGAAACCCTCTGGCTTTGAATGACTTCCGAAATTGAGCTTCGAAATTCTCAACATTTCCAATCAATTACACAATTGTTTTTATTGTCATTAATATAAATGTAAAGTGATGGATTTCGGAAAACTTCTTTCCAGGTTGAGTTTCGTAATTCTCAATATTTTCAATAAATTAAACGATCTTTATTTTGGATTATCATGACTTCGAAAACATTAATGAAAAATGTTAGATTCCAACCGATTCTTTACAAGTTGAGTTTCAACACTCCAATAAATTAAACAATTACTTTACTACTCATAAATATCAATATGAAATGTTGGATTTTGAAAAAGTTCATTCTCAAGTTGAGGTTCAGTACTTTCACTATTTCCAATAAAGTAAACAGTCATTTCAGCTGTCATAAATTACAAAATATCAGTTCAAAATATTGAATCTGACTTTCTACAAGTTGAGCAGTAGAATTCCCAACATATTCCACCTCCATTCTAACGCCCGGGGAGATATCCCGAAGTGAAGGCCCGGAATCCATTCTCGTCGAACATACCTTATTCCTTAATTGCTCCGGAAGCAATTTACTAATCACTTATCGCGTTAATTTTCACTTTAATCTTGTCAGATCCAGATGCACTTTCGCTCTAATGCAGTATTATTGGGCGAGAATAATTATCGAACGCATACAGGGAAAACGAAAAATTCCAGGAAGAGCGTTTCTTTTTACATCCAATTAGAAAATGGAGCACAAACAAGGCTGCCCTCCCCCAATTACGAACCAATTTAAATCTGCTTTAAAAGGAATTATTTCGTACGTGTTTCTTGAAGAATTCAATCAAACAATTTCAGGGAGAAATGAAATGAATACATACCATTCCTAAGACGTCGGTTAATTTGTATCCTTTTTTTCTTTCTCCGCTAATGCAGATTTATAAATATTAAAATTGCTGTTCCTTTGATGTGTAGAATGTATTAAAATGTACTGTGGGGATATTTCTTGTTCAAATCCCTACCTATCTTTTGAATTCGTTTCTTTCGAAACCATGCCTAAACTAATTAGTTAGTTTTTGTATAATCCCCTTTATTGTTTGCATAATAAAGCTTTTCAATCTAGTATTCTATTGGGGGAAATATCGGATTAATTATCCCAACATTTGGTCTGGGTAACGAAAAGCTCCAAGACAAGATTATTTTTGTATGGATACTTCATTGTAGTTCATACATTATATTTATTATTATGCTAGTTCCCGACCGATTGAACTTATTGGTTATGGCACAACAGGGATGTGTTTACTCAGCCTTACTCTAGTGGCCGCGAGGGTGGGGTGCATCGTTAAATAATTCATGATTATTTTGTCACTTGATCTCGCACAAAGTATAACTAAAAAGTGCACAGAATTTAGAAATGATAATTAATTCAGAGTAAAAGAAACAGAAATTATCACTCGTGATCAATCAACAAGAGTTTCTGTTTCTTTCCCTTTCGTTGAAAAGTATCGTTTGTCCCAAATATTCGGAAATCGTTTCGATCTAATTTAAGGGTATTTGCAAAGAACAAAAATGAAACTCGAAATAAATGAAGTATCAGAGTTGAAATTTCATAAAAAAATATATTGTGTGGTCAAGGATTCCCAAATGCTTGCCAAAATAGCAATTGTATATTTTGTTACGGAATAAAGCTTTATACGTTCCAAATCTTCCACTTGATATGATATAATTTGGTTTCGTATAAAAATATATATGTAGGGTAAGGCGGGGTGATTGTAAACAGTATTTGTATGTTCACATTCAATCCCTGTTTTCAAACTCTTGATAAAGTAATTAAATACTGTTCCCCCTACTAAACTAACTTGTCACTATTCTTCTTTAATATTTAATTAGTACGAAGTTTCCAGAGAAAAAATTAACACCGTACTCGGCTGTTTACAATTACCCCACGTGTTTACAATTACCCCTGAAAGTAGGGTTAATTGTAAACAACAATTTTCCTCTTGATATTAAATTGTATATTGAACAAGTGACAGCATAAGTAGTGGTCATGGCCGTAGAAAGAACTACAATGGTATTTTTATCCTTCTAATACCATGTTTACAACAACTTCGTTTTGATCTTTACATTTACCAAATACTCCCACTTCTTACCCCTGCAAAATATAGTGACACTTGAAGTTGCATTGATCATGAGGTGAACTTCCAGGAATACATAAGAATAAATAATTCAAACATTTACTAAACAAATAATGTATTTGGTGTTTGAAAAAAACAATTTAAAAATTAAAAAAAAAAAATTGGAAAATACAAACTTAGATACAAAGAACAAACAAACATTCCTTTTCTTACATATTAACAGTGCCCTCAAATTGGAAAATTTCTTTACGTCTTTCTTTGCTACAGGTTGGAGTAGGTAAAATTGCTTTTACATGGTCTTTGGTAACACAGAATTGGATTTTTCAACCGCAGCGAATTTAGTCGATGCATTTGAGTTCGGTGATCTCTAACTCCTCATCTGAAACGACATCCACCCTTCATACATACGAAAAATGGGTTTTCATTCTATTTCCCCCCTCAACACCTACAAGAAGAGACGAAGTCGTTTCAATGTCTTTCATGAATGGCTTTAAAATATTTAACTTCCTATACAAACTAGTCTTTTATATTTTGTTTGAATGTTTGGAGAACTTCAAACTCTTCACCGTCAATGTTAGTCAATTCTTTCAATAGTTCCTCATACTCGCTGTCTTCAAGTTCAGCTTTCCTTTCCATTTGCTTCTTTCTTGATTTCTTGCTTACTCCTGGCTGTTTCACTTTCATATTACTCGGCTTCCTTTTGTTCTTTTTCTCTTCTGACTCCTTCAAGCGTGACAGTACTTGGTCAGTTGTAATAACTTCACCATATGTGTGACGTTCTAGTAAATCAGTCTTCCTTCTCCCCAAGAACACGAAAAATGCAATAAAACGCAATTCAAACGTACTAAATACGATTAAATACAAAATTACACGGAAAAACACATTGGTTTTCCATCCAAATTGAAAGAATCTATTGGCAATGTTATGTTTACAATTTCCCCGTCCCTTGAAAACTATGGCGGTAATTGTAAACATTCAACTGTAGGTGCATTAAAGTTCCCTGAAGGAAAAATCAATGATTTTCTGTTCGATAGAAACATAATTGACCGTAGTAAAGAAATGGAAAAACATATTTTTAAATATATTATGGAGGGAAACAGAAAATGTAACACACAAAACTCAATTTTTAAAACTCAAACTTTTCAACCATAATTTTTTCAACTAAACAGATTGCTATCATCTGTTGTTCAAAGAAATACGGAATCACCATATTACATCCTCAGGGTTGCCAGCTTTCATATTTCACAACATTTTAGTTTCTCGGAATTTCACGTGGGCGCTTGAATAGCTTGTTTACAATTTCCCCTTGTTTACAATTACCCCGCCTTACCCTAATCTTATTTTTTGAGGGTTAACATTTGTATTTTATGTATAACTTCAAATGTATCTTCTTTTACAGATTTGCTCCATCAAATTTGACATTGTATGCTTAAGTTTTGCTGGTATTTCAAATATGTATGGGCGTTAACTTTCCAATAACAACTATGTTTCCTTTTTCGTGGTAATTTGGCTTTTTGATAAGCAAGTTCCTCTCCCTAAATCCCAATGTGACTATTATACCTACAAAATTGTACAGATTTACTTTTATGTATGCACATCATGAAGTTTTTATTTTTTTCTAGTTTTTCATCTATATTCCTACAATGGTTTGTAAGGCTGATGTAGAATATGTATACATTTTTATTTCTAAATGCAACTGGGCATACCACATAAAACATTTCTTAAGCCCTCGAAGTCCTGCTTGATGAACTGCTGTAGCTACCTTCGAAATTGTATATAGTTGTGAATACATTTTAGCTTAAGAATCAAAGAAATTCTACCAACAAGCTCTACAGTATTTTAAATTATCCTTTTAGATCCATCTTCATATTTGTAGGTCGGATTTTCCCGTTGGATGTATTTCAGACCTTCACCAATAGTCCGTTGTGTTGCTCCTGTACGACGTTAATTAACTTACTATAGCTCCCGTTAACATTAATTAACTTTACTTACCTGATTGGAGGTTCTTTTAACGCGTTGTTGAAATTCTTTGTGCTAACCAGTATTAGTAAGCTATAATTAGTATTCACATTTGATACCCCTGGTTAATTAGGAGATTCTCTAATTGCGTTGTTTGAAAGAAAATAAAAATTCTATAAAATTTACATTACATTTAGACTCAAAAATTAGTGACTGGGAAGAAGTAAACTGTAGCTTTCATATTTTGCTTTGTTCCCTCCATTGTGATTAATTTTAAAGATTTAAATTTTACTTAGAAATATATTTTGTATCGTGATGTATTCAAATATGCTAATTTGGTTCTACTCTTAAAATATACGCCTCATTCAATTATGCATCACAGAATTTATCTGTTAATTACTTGAAATCAATAAAGCAATTATTGTGAACTCTTAATTCAAAATGTATTCGTTTTAAACGTAAGAGATAGCAGATGTTCCATTTTCAATCTCTTTGAATAAACATTGTTCTCTCAAAACCTCTTTATAAGAGTAGTAAGAGTAAAATGTTTCGATTCTAAGTTAAATACATAAAGTAATATATATGTAAATTCTACAGATACAGCAGAATGGTCTGTTTAACTTACGGCAAAAAATTATCTATATATCTATCTATATATATAAATCTCTTACGTGGCACGCAAAAAAGACGTTATTTGTAATCACGTTTTGGCAACACTGTACGATTGTTTGTTTATCGCGAAGTCTCGCGCATTGATTGAATTTATAGCGTTATCGGATGAAATTTTATTGGGAAAAAAAAAAGGAAATTTTAATGAGCTGTTGCAGTTAGTTTATAATAGAAATCAAAGAAAGCGGATGATCTTTTCAGGGCCATTTAAAAAACGGTCCTTTTCAGGGCCAACAATTATAGTTCAACAAGACGCTTGCACGGCAACAAACTCAATGAATAAGTGTGGGTCGTTTGAGTGCTGGGAAAATGTACACACAAACAACATGCTGGCTATTCAATTTCCAAAGCAATGCTCACATTTCGAGTCAAAATTTGCACAAAGTTTTCTTTTGAATTCTGATTTTAGAGATACTGTATATATATTTTCTGTAATACAGCAAATTTAGATTTGAAAAACATTTTTTTTGTAACATATTTTGTAAACAATCCCTTCTGCTAGGACACATGTCTTCATTGATGCGAGCGAAGCGAACATAGGTTCGCGCAGCGAACCAATGAGGATTGCTAAGCAATCCTCCGGGGGTTGGCGAGCGTTAGCGAGCAGGGGGCAGGCCCCCTAGTATATCTATATATATCTATATATATATATATATAGAGAGAGAGAGAGAGAAAGAGGAAAGCATTTAGGTATGACTTTTTTTTTATTACAAGATTGCCAATTATTCGAATTACATTTTGGAACATTATTACTTTCCATCATAAGATGTCGAACTTGTTTGTCTTTTCGAAAATCCACATCTTCAATCCAGATAGTTTTCACGCATTAGGAAAAAATATATTATTCTTGGTGGTAAGTGGCACGAATCCTTTTAAGGAATGATTAATTCATATCAGGTTAAAATTATTTACATCATCTAGCTTCAAAGACTTTTTGCGTATGTTGTACCACGTATTTTGACTGTCTTAAATTATGTTGGAGTACCTGCGAGATACTTTTTGCCATCTACGAAATGCTTGGAGTAAGGAAATCGAAGCAAAAAATTAATTATTCAGCAAAAAACCCAATCCAAAGCTTATTTGAGACAAAACAAATGAGACTCAAGTATTTGTTCTTTGAAATTCGCTTTTCACTCCAACGCTTTTAACTTGCTAGAAAATAATTAATGATGATGTTCCAGACAAAAGTTTGCACGGAAAAAAGTTGAATTTTTCCTAATTAATAAAGCAAAAACACTGCTTCCGCGTCTTGTTTGATAATGCATTTAAACTTTAATATTAATTCGCTCCTAATTCTACAACTTTCTTTCTGAAACACGAATGAAATGTTATTGCATTGCTTTAGAAAGAAATGTCCAATGACTAAAGTTTCAAACGTTTTTTCTCCTTTATCTTCTGAATATTAAATATTCATTCGAAGAAAAAATACATTATTCTCCCAAAAATTCAAACGAGCGTATGAAGTTGATGAGATAATTAATAAAATTAAACGCCTGTCCTGTTGATAGATTAACTATTTAGGGGGTTTTTCTTCAGTTTTCCGCTGATTATTTAAATGCTTAAATGAAGCACCATCTCAAAGGGAATTTTTAACTGCTGCGGATAAACTGTTTTATTACTACGCAATAAATCTGTTTCAAAATAGATGTAGCTATTCCTTAAGTAGGACATCCCACTTATTTAAATCAAGTTTTACATCTACACTCGTTTCAAATTTATGTGTTACAAATTTATTTTCGTACACCTTTCATTTCTCTTTTAAAGTACCTGAACATTAGTAGTCTAGGTTGAACAGTATTTGTTTAGTGAATTCAGCCAGACATTCAATATTTCAGTTCACAATACTTATACTACACTGCATTTGTTTTATTACTTTCTATTGATTAGTCGTTTATGTAGTACCGTACTACACGTATGTAGTACCGTACTGTACGTAATTTTAGTTTGGAGCATTGATTGGAAGGCTGACATTTACTTTGATTCTATTATTTTTCATTAGTTGGTCGTTTTATGTGATTTATTTACTAAAATTTTAGGCGGAATAAAAACAAAAACAGAAGTAAAGTAGAAAAGTGGGTTCGCACTTGGATGCTAACATTATAGCGAGAGAGAGAGAAGATAAGAAATATCTTGAAATTAAATTAAAAAATAACCGACTATAGAGGAAATATTATATACCGCTGTTGCTATGCCAATAGCTTCAGGCCATGACAAATTTTGCCAAGCGTGGAGTTTTGGGGATAAGCAATACCACGTATCTGATACAAACATTCTGCATGGAAACTTACTATTAAAGATTCTTTTAAATTTAGTAGTTTATATAACATACTTATGAAGCAACGAATCTCAACCATACATTAATGGTAGATTAAAGTTATTCCCCTCACGAACTCTGGTTACCAAAAGATACGATGAACACATGCTGCAAACCACTATGTGGTGATCGTTGGAACTTAGATGGATCCTCCACGATGATAAGTAATTTAATTGCTAATGTATTGCAAAACCTCTCCCAGCAACTGCCTAAATCCCTGTGGTTACAAAATCTGCATCGCCATTTTGTTTTTATTACCGATCAGCCTTCATTTCACACTGCAGGAGCAAATTTTACTCAGTTAACCTTTTGACTACGGCTATAGATATTCTTACAACTTTCAAGGTACAACTGCTGTAGTGGCCATAGTCTAAAGGTTAACTTAAATTAAAAAAGGACACTAATATGGTCGAAGTAATCCATTGCACGACCACGCATACGGAAATTACATCATTCTTTCATTTACAACGCATACTCCATTCGTTCATTTACCACGCAGGTTCCATTCTTTCATTTACCACGCATACACCATTCTTCCATTTACCACGCATACTCCATTCTTCCGTTTACCACGCATACTCCATTGTTCCATTTACCACGCATACACCATTCTTCTCAGTTGGGGAGCATCCCATCCACTCCAACTAGTTGATGTCACCACGGAAGTAGGAAATGACACCAGGAATTCTGGCACAAATGTCAACGAATACGTACGTAAATCGTTTTTCTCGGGATGTGAAAACCAAACTTCGGGCATCACTTGTCGACCACTTACTGGTAGACTCACTCAATTTTAATGTTAGGCCGATGCAGGGTGCCTTTCAGGCTCACCTTACATGGACCTCGTGATATTACAGGTCACCACAATTCACTCGACAGCTAAAAGCCAACTAATGTAAGCTTCTATCAAATTCACACAAAGTTCAGTTTTAAAGGGGAAGTACTTTGAAGAACTTACTCATCACTACAAAGGGTAACTTTCACTGCACCGACATACACTCTATAACAAAATAATCGACGTACCAAGAAGGAGTTGTACCGGGCTCGATCCACTTGGAACGGCGCTGACTGGGGATGTATAGTCTTAAGTGACGAATCCCGTTTCCAATCGTGTCCTGACAACAACCGCAGACGCTTCTGGAGACGTCCAGGGCATCGTGGGGATCATGCCCTTAATATAGCACGCCACGCATGCCCACATCAGGGCGTTATGGTTTGGGGTGCCATCTTCTTTGATATCGGAACCCCTTTAGTAGTAATTTCTGGCACAGCGGTACGTAGACCATATTCTACGACCGGTTGTGTTACCGTTCCTTTTGCGACACCCCGGACTGACTTTTCAACATGATAATGCCCGTCCGCACACTGCACGTGTTGCTATGAATTGTCTTCAAGCTTTCCCAACGCTTCCTTGACCAGCTAGGTCTCCTGATCTCTGTCCCATAGAGCACATATGTGACTTATGGGAAGGCGATTGCAACCATTCGGGATTGTTAACCACTTAGCCCGACAGTTGGAGACAATTTGGCAAGAAATTACGCAGGACACTATCCGGGAACTTTTTCAGTGTCCGAGTGACAGCTTACATCCAGGCCAGAGATGGACCATCGCCTTATTGACTATCTCCCTTTGTAACGGTCAAACTCTGACATAAATCATTCAGTTGTTCTGACATTTTAATCGAGGACAACTCGAAATTTTGAACCATCTTGAGATGACGAGTTCAGCACCTGAGTTAGCACCCCACTCTTTAAAACTTCCACATCACGTCAATGAACGTGCACCAGCCAAAGGAAAACTTGGATCGAGCTTAGAACTCACAACCCTCCGTTACCAAACCGCGAGAAATTATTTTGGAATTGAAAAACTATCAAAGACATATTCTGAAGATACTTTTAAAATCAAGGAAAATCTAGGTTTCGCACAATACAGGTAAAATGAACGCCTGATTTGTCAATAGTTACAAAACTGTATAAGAAATAATTGAAAGCAATGCCCATTCAACACTACTGCAATCGGAAAACCAGAAGAAAGAATTCTGGGCCATTGGGAGTTAATCGCTGAATACGTGCTTGATGAAGTACGTTCTTTACGATAATAAAAATATTTTAGAAAGATATGGAGACCTGCTGAGGCTTTCATGTGAGAAGCTCAAACCTCAGAAACGGCCCTGAAAAAGAGTATGGCATCAACCATGAGTTCCCTTTTGGAATGCCGAACTTGTTCTGTTCTTTTGTCTGATCCGATCCTGTTTAAAAGAACGAATGGATTTATTTCTCTACATAATGTAAAGTATGTGTTGGTGTAAGAATCTGATGTTTTTCTACTTCTCGTACCAGAAATGTAGGTAGAGTAACATTACAATACACGCGCGCGCGCGCGCGCGCCCCATAGAAAATAGTTTCCATTGAAACAATAGACAAAATATTCTGACGTGCGATATTTTTCTCGGTAGGAAAGTTGCTTCGAAATAACAACACAGAAAAGAAGAAACTTGAGTCAGTGAGAATGAAAGGCACAAATCCTTTTCAATACCAGAATTTTTTTATGCTCTCTTCCCAATCTTTCCAGCTCAGCTTGTTAGGTCTTCCTGGAATTCAACTGCAAGTTCTTCCTCTGACGTGCAGGAACCGAAAACGTACGAAATTCGTATTGACAAAAGTCTACCAGTCTTTGTTTGTTCTCTTTTCTCAATCTCCCGCGCTCTGATTTCTGTTTGCGTAAATACTTTTGCTGATTCAGCCGCAACCGTCTTCCCAAACTTCATTTTATTTCTGTTTTTTTTAACATCCCCTCCGCGATTCCAAGTCAAAGAATCCAGCCTGATTGGGCTCCTGACGTTTCGTTTCGAACCGGTCGGGGGTATAAAAAGAAGAAAAACTGAAAGAACTCCGAACAATCAACAAAGTTTCTGATTTTTGATCCGAGTAATGTTGTTCGAAACAAAAACATGTCTTGTTTTTTAGCCGATAAAAAGACTCCGCCGGGCTGCAGCAATCGAGCCGAGTTTTGATGTCTGGTGCTGATAAGGATACGATATCTGCAGATGGTATTTTGCTTTTAAAAAAGGAACTGGAGCATGATTGATAAATTTTTCCATCGTTTAAGATTTCTCGAAACAGCAAAAACAGTTCAGAAGTAAATAGGAAACCCACTAAATTGTGGAAAAAAATTGAAAAAGAATGAAAAAATGCATTTACGATTTTCTCCTGTATTGTTTTTTCCCAGATGTAATTTTTTTTATTATTCAGAAAGAAAACAATTTTAAACTACACGTTAGAACTAGACTACTACTGAAGTTCGTTTTTCTAAATGGTTAGCAAACACAGGATTGCATTTTGGAATTTTATTTAGAAAGTTCTAAAAACGGACAAGCAACGCCAAACAAAAGATAAAAAGAAATAAAATCCAATGTTAATATAAAAATATTGTAATTAAAGGTAGATGTAAGTCTTGTGCAAAACATTTAAACGGTGATGGAATACCAGGATTAAAACATGCTGATCAATATAGTAAAATAAAAGTCTGCGTACATTTAATAAGTACAAGGTCATTGACGGCGTACTGTTGAGGATGTTTGCGACGTAAGTTATAGGAATGTTTGTTTTCATGTTGGATTTTCAAAATTTGTTCTTTAGCACACTTTTGCAGTTCGTCACCATATTTTTCGAAGGCACGACGCATTTCATCAGTTAACAATTGAAGAAGTTGATGATCACTTTTAGTTTTTATTTTTGCAACTATGAGCAGTTCGAACGGAGTTGTGTCAATGCTTCGATGATAAGTGGAATTGATAGCCTGTTGCACTGCAGCGACTTGTACCACGTCGTGGGATCAGGTTGGGACAGCTTTGAAATCACAGCTATGATACTAAGGTTGAGTCTTTTGACCTGTCCATTTGCACCGGGCAAACCTGTTGTTACGGGGTGCAGTTGAATGTTTTCACTGGCACAATATTGCGTGAATTCATCAGATGTGAAAGCGGAACCACTATCAGTGAGAATCCGGGAGGGATTAACAAAAGTAGTTTTTTGCACTTCAAGCTTAGCAATAACTTCTTTGGATGTGGTTGATTTACATGGATAGAGCCAGCAGAACTTGGTGAATGAGTCAATAATAGCTAAGACATGACGATAATTTTTGTTTGAAGTTGCTAACGGTCCCGAGATGGTATGTATGTAGAGGAGTATCGTCTTTGGGAAGAGGATTTAACAGACCCTCTTGTTTGCCGGCTTTTGAGTTTGAGAGAAGGCAAGGTATACAAGTTGAAAAAAAAACTGTTCGATCTTTTGGCGTAATTGAGGAATATAATACTGCTGCTTTATGAGTTCCTCTGTTCTTTTAACTGCAAAGTGACCTCGTTCGTGGGGACTACGAATTATAGCACGGTGCATCGATTCTGGTACAACAAGAATGTCATTGCCATTGACGAATTTGTAAAGAACACCATTCTTTGTAGTAAAGTCATAAAATTCGATTTTGATGCGAGTTCACAGATGGCGTGAACAGAAGCATCTTGTTGTTGAGCACGATGTATACGAATAGTAAGTGGATTAGGAGATACGGAAACAACTTGCACACGACTCAAAGCATCAATTTGGGTCATTTTTGTTCCTGAGCGATGAACTATCGAATAATCAAAGTTTTGAAACAATAATATCCATCGAGCAATGCGTGTACAGACATCTTTTTTTGTCATTGTCTTAGTACATGCATCACAGTCGGTCACTATGGTGAAGTGTTAACCTAGAATATACAAACGGAATTTGCGAAAGGCCTCAACGATTGCAAGGACTTCGAGTTAGTAACTGGAGTATTTTCGTTGACTGTCGTTTGTTTTGCGACTGTGGTAATACAAGCGATGGAATTTATTGTCAGTGTCCTTCTGAAGTAGGGTACAACCGAAATCATCTATTGAAGCATCACAGTGCACTACAGTTTCAGCATTTTGGCGGTAAATGGCCAAAACGGGATTTTCGCATAAAAGTCGTTTGAGGAGAAGAAATGAAGAATGTTCGTTTGCGTCAAAATGGAATTTACAGTCTTTACGAAATAGATCACTAAGAGGTTTAGCAATGAGGGAGTAGGACTGTATAAATTTACGAAAATAACCGGTCAGTCCGAGGAATTTCTGAACATCTTTCGTGCATTTGGGTTCTGGATAACGGGTGACGGCATCAGTTTTAGAAGGCGAAGGAAAAAGTTTTCCATACTCAACGATGTGTCCTAAAAATTCAATACGGCGGTGAAAAAATTGGCATTTCCTTAATTTAATCTCAAGTCCATAGTCCTTGGCGACATCAAGAACTAAACGAAGTCGGGACAGAGCTTAAACATCATCTTTGGCAGGGATGACCAAATCATTCATTTAAGGTATAACAATTCCCTCGACTATCAGGTCAACAAACACATTATTGATAAAACGTTGAAACACAGCGGGGCAATTCACCATACTAAAAGTCTTACGTTTGAATTGGTACTGTCCACGATATGTAACAAAAGAAGTGTATGGACGACTTTGTTCTGCAACGGAAACTTGATGAAAAGTATTTTTTATGTCCAAAGTACTAAACATTTTAGCATCTTGCAACTGGTCAAGAATATCCTCAATGAGTGATAGGGGATATCGATCTTTTTCAATCACTTTATTGATTTGGCGATAGTCAATAACGAAACGGGGATCACCATTCTTTTTGCGCACCACAAGTGTTTGAATTGAGTACGGCGATGAACAAGGCTCAATGATATATCATTGGCAAGCCATTAGTCTACTTGTTTTTCAATTATGTCACATTCCACTAAAGGCAAAGGGCGAGGTGAATGATGAATTGGTTTGTCTTCAACCAAAGTAACATTCAGTTCGACATCAGTTGATTTAGTCTTTTTCGGCAAGTAAGATTGGAGTAAGTGTTGAATGTCATCACGGATGATTTTGCTGGGAATGTTGTGGATATCAAATTCTGGTGTATCGTCCTCGGTGTGCAGGATTAAATTTTCGGGCAAAGACGTCGAAGTGGGAAGGTCAGTTTTTGTAAATTTTATTCCATCAGGGGCACACACACACACAACAGTCATGGTTGCTTGGTGAATTACATCACAACCAATGAGAATGGGGTACGTCAGGAGAAATCGGGCACAAAACGAAAATTTGTATCAAAGTTAATTCCATCAATTAGAATGGAAGAATTAAATGTACCTGTCACTGGGGTCTTTGCTGAACCAAATCCAGTAAGGAGGGAAGTATTGTACGCAATTCAGGAGAACCAATGAATTTCCATATACCATGCTGCACAAAAGTTACGGGACTTCCAGTATCAATTAACGCAGAGTATTTGGTATTTAAAAGTGTAATTATTTTACATGTGTGCGGGGTAATTTCTTTAATAGAACTAACAACGTCGTTTGATTTCTGAGTCGCGGTTTTTAGGCATTGGGATGAAATATAACCAAAATTTTTGCAAATTAAACAGCGTTATCGACGATTTTTATCTGGTTAGTTTCGCGAAATATGGTTTGAACCATTGCAGTTATAACAAGTTAAAGGTTTGGAAGAATTCGAATTTGGTTTTGTGATTTAGAATTTTGATGATAATGATGAAGTTTAGAATCAAAAGTGCGACGAATATTGGTTTCATTATGGGTAAGAGAATTATTATTAAAAAAAACGATTTTTACTCAGAAAAATCTTTTTGTAAAGAACTTTCATCGATTTGTGGATCAGATCTAACTGCTATCTCGCGGAATGCTATTAAATATTCGGCAAGTGATTCTTTTGTATCTAATTTACGCCTACTTAATTCAACATGTATTTCGATGGAGTTAAATCTTAGACCAAATTCATTTATCAACGCGGTTTTCAAGGAAGAAAAGGTTGTTAAGGCATTCTGACTTTGAATGAAAGTTTTTGCTGCGCCTATCAACAATTTTTTTACATATTAGAAGCTTTTGCAATTCAAGAGTTACTTTATACAATGAAAATAAATTTTCGACAACCTTAATAAATAAATATACAGAGTAAGAATTTAGACCAGAGAACGAACGCTCTTCGACTAACACGTCTTTCAGAAATAACCATGAAAAACGGTCAATAACAGCTGCATTCAATTTAGACGAATCATCAGAAGATGAGAGTATTTTAATAGTGAATGGATTTGTTTGGATATTTCGTTCTTGTGGTCTCGGATTGGGTGTGTTTTGACTAATGGGTGAAGCCACCTGCGATAACGGTTTAGGGATAATTTCCAGTCCTTCTTTTTCGGCCTCCTTCCATTCTGTTTCATAATCAGTATATCAACTTTTTGCAACAAATGCAAATTTTTTTCATGCGTTCTACGCTACATGTAAAGTACTAAAACCAAAATTCCTCCTTCATGGGGTGTATAATATGTGAGTTATAACCGCAACATAAATGCAACTTTTTGCATAAATGCAACCACCTGCAATTTTTTTAAATATAGTAAGAAACGAAAGGATTTTGCGCTTCTACTATCCGATACAGCATATTATGACTGCGGCTGGCGCAGGTTTTCAATGTTAACGAAATTACTGGCCAAGGATCGGCCATTCAACGGTCTTCTGTGTTTCAGTATGTATTATAGTATTGTTGTACACGACTAAAATTGTCAATATGTTTTATTTATTTATTATTATTTTTTTTTTCATTTTTTACGAACAATTTATTTTAGAATTTAGTGAAACAAAAATAAATGCAACTTTATTTCCATAAATTCAACTTTAGGGAATGATAAATGCAACTATTCCCATTTTTACTGCAACAAAAAAGTTGCCCTAATCATCAGAATTTGAATCTAACATTTCATGCAACGCTTTTAAATCAGAAAGTGAAAGTTAAATTCGTTCGCACAATTCTTCAGCGGAACCATCTACATCTAAATTTAAACTATCACCCATACAAAAAAAAATTGTAAAAGATAGCTTTTTCAGCAGGGATTCCTTAACGTTTTGCAAATTAAAATTAGAATCAAAACCATCGAAAACACGAAGTTTTCTTCGACTAGTGCGTTTGTAAGTTTCGTTAGGGTATACTATTGAAAATAACAATTTAATGCTCCGAATAGATTCATTTTTTAAGAAATTTGAAAGAAAAGGGATGTTATTCAAAGTAAAGGAAGTCATAATTGCGAACTTACCATGAACAACTGGAAATTCAACGTAATCCAAAAGGCACAATTCTTGTTAAAAAAAAAATATTCACTTCACGCTTTTGTGAAGATTGGTTTTTGTTGCTAGGGGTAATTAGGGTGACCAAGAAGAAAGACCAGAGACTCCAATTATGGGATCAAATAGACAACTGCAAGTTAAGATACAGACACTTTATTACTTAAAAGGGACATGGGACAAAAGAATAAGAGTTACAATAAAAGGGAAAGAAGCGCTAGCGTCGAATTGACATTCAATAGAGCTCGTCATAGCTCAGTTAGTTAAAGCGTTGACCTTCTTCACCAATAAAATCTGTTGTTTTCAGCAATAGATGTGGTTATTTAGCCATTATACATGTTGAAAAGCTTTTTGACCTTGCTAGAAAATCTCGTGACTCTCATTAGGGTTAAATATAAACAGTACTTCTGAAACATTTTTCGATTTCCAGACAACTCGAAGCAGCACAGACAGTTCGAAACATCATTCTAAGTATTAATTGAATATGGTAAACCATGAATTGTAGATGGAGCACGTTCGAATACAGTAATTTATCCTGTGTGTATGTCTTTTGTGTCCATAAAATGTTCCTGGTGTGTTTATGTCCATCACTTGGCGATATCTGTCTTGATATTGAGGCATCTTGGTCACATAAGGACCTTAGGCCATATGTTCCCATAAGCTGATGAATTATGAATTGTATTTCAATTCGCTTTATTTTAAATTACAGAAACTTTTCTACTTTGTGAACACCGATACACCGTTAATGTGATGCGATTCAATGGAAATCGTCTTCCAGAGACCCGCACTCGAGATTACAGAATGCAAACTTTCTACAGACCTCTTCAAAATTTAGATATTTATAAACGTTTTTATTGAAATACACACTCTAAATCAAAAAAAATCGACGCTTCAAGAATTAGTTGTTTGATTGCGATACAAATTGGTGTATGTAAACAATGAAAAAAAAACCGAATTCTTAAAATTGAATGATTAATTTCGGAGTTTGGCCGTTACAAAGGGAGGAAGTCAATAAGGCGTTGGTCCACCTATGGCCTGGATGCGTCACCCGGCTTGGCATAGACTGAAAAAGTTCCCGGTTGGTGTGCTGTGGAATTTCTTGCCAAATTGTATCCAACTGTCCGGCTAAATAGTCAACATTCCGGGATAATTGCAATGAACAATATGCATGATTTTCAAATTCATTTTAAAATGAAAGAGCACGAAAAACTACGTAGAAAAATGCCACTTAAACTGCAATCTGACGACATTAATTATATTTAAAACTCTTTTCAAATTGCTGTGACGTCACTTTTAACGAAAAACTGCAGTCGCTGACGATTTTTGCCTGTGACGTCATAGTACATGATTTTCCCATCAAGCGTTCCTTGAACTGTGTTATCTCTATGGGTAGTTTTAGTGGTCTTATATTTACAGATTTTTGATTAATTCAGCAATGCAAGGTTCGAAAATAGTTAAAAAGAAGAATTACAAATATTGTATTGTTCCGTTTGTGTCATCATTCAACGATTAAAACACCAAAAAAGTATTTTTTTTGTTGTACCAAAATATGAACAAGTTCGTAGAAGATGGTGCCGCGTTATGAAAAGAGATTAAAAGAAAAACAAAAAGCTGTGTTCTACTTCTTGCTTGCATTGCTGTGAAGATCATTTTTGGTAAGTTTAAAATACCAAAAATTATTTGTATTTTTAATTGTTTTAAATTAAGAATTGTGTGATTTAATCTTGTGGCTAACTACTAGTGTTTTTGCTAAAACGAAAAAATATTATTTCGGTATCAAGTCACTCATAATGCAGAATTTCTTGTTTCATGAAAAATAATTTAATAAATAAATATAGGAATACTATATATTTATAAATCAAAACTGGTTAAAAAATATACAGAGAGCTAACATCAATAAACATTGAATTATTATACTCATGATAATTAATTTGCAGTTGGTAAAACTGTGTCATATTTCTTCTTTAAACTGAATGATAAGTATTATAGAATTCAAATTCTTGCAATTTTAATCAAATTATCACGTTACCTTCTTCATGGTTTGAAATGTAGGACTACCAAATGTTGTGTTCAATATTTAATGCAGTTGCAATTCTCGCAATAAGTTTCTCTACACAGATTATTTTTGGATCATCTTTTAGTGCATTACGTTTTATTGCTTAAATATATTTAAAAAATTATTGTTCATTAACTCTCAAAAATAATGTTGCTAAAAAATTAATGTAGAAAATTAATTTTAAGTTAGCTTTCAAAATTCACTATTTTAAATCCCCAACAATTTTAATCTACTTTGAAATTATTTTCCTAATATAAAGCTCTTATTTGATATACTATTCTAATTATCTATACAAAAAAATCTGTTTCAGAATGAATTGTGTTAGTTATTTTAGGAAAAGAGAACAATATAAATATTCTATTTTCTTAAGTACAACTTTTTGATAATAGCACTACTCTTTAAAAGCAATATAAAATTACAAGTTTTTTAAAAATAAATATGGTGTACAAAATATTATCATACTCTTCGCTTTTACGCCTTTCATTTCTACTCCCATAAAATTTGGAGGGTTTCGCAAAAAAAAAACATGGATATAGCATCCAATTTAGGTAGATTATCCGACTGGCCTTTTACAAAGCCTTGTTCTACAGTCGTCATTTTTAAAGAAGAAATCTGTATAATAATAATAATGTAAAGACTATAATTCAACACAATTATTTAAAAAATAAAATTAGCGTAAAATCAATGAAAGCAACCTGAAATAACATGCAGCCGGCGAATGTAGCAAGAGATTTCATGTACTATGACGTCACACCAAGCTCCACCCCGTTTTCAGTCACGTGACTTCAACGCGTTTTTTAATCGCTTATTACGCTTAAATTAAACTTTTTTGAGATTTTTAAAGTTGATTTTCGGATTGTTCATGATCGAATTTGTAAAAAAAGTACCATTTTAGGACCTTTTGTGACATAGTGCATATTCCCTATTGCCTTCCCATAGCGTCCCAAATTTGCTCTTTGGGAAAGATATCAGGAGACCTAGCGGGCTAAGGAAGTGATGGGACAAAGCTTGAAGACAAATTATAGCAACAATGCCGTGTGCGGCCGGGCTTTATCTTGTTGAAAAATAAATCCGGTCGGTAACACAACCGGTGGTAGAATGTCGTCTACGTACCGCTGTGCTGCCAGTGTGCTAGAAATGACTACCAAAGGGCTATCAAAGGAGATGGCACCCCAGACCATAACGCCCTGTTGTGGGCATGTATGGCGTGCGATAGTAAGAACTGGATCCCCACGTTGCCCCGGACGTCTCCATACAAGTCTGCGGGTGTCGTCAAGACACATTTGGAACAACATACTCGTCACTAAAGACTATACGTCCTCAGTCAACTCCGTTCCAAGTTGATCCAGCCTGGCGCAACTCATTCTTGGTGCGTCGATCTTTTTTGTCATAGAGTACATTAAGCAATCTTAAATTTAAACCATTTATAACCACAAAACAAAATTAATCTCATCTACATTTCAACAGTAAAAACTAATATTTCCACTTAACACATAACAGTTATTCGCCTATCATGGATTCCTCATGAGTGTCGTAATATTTTTGAGTAGCGGTTTTACTCTATAACACACATAATGACTAAATAGCTACACATATTGGTTAAAGAATCCTTGGAATGATTCTATTGGTCAAAACGGCATAATGGTAGATGAAATGGTGAAATAATGCTTATAATATACAGGGTGGTCCCGAATTCATGGTACAAACTTTAATGGTAGGTACAGGACATTGTAACAATGATTTATTGTATAGGAATGTATAGTCGCAAGTGACGCGGTGAGGCGAAAACAGGGGAAATAACGGCCGAAAGGAAAAACAAAGATTTTATTGAAAGCGTTGTTGACAAGTGTCATGTTTACAGTAATTGTTCAAAATTGCATCCACCAGTATCGATACATGCTTGACAGCGTCGGTGGAGCGATTGGCGTACACGTTCAAAGATGCCTGGTATTTCACGCACACCTGCAGCAGCTACAGATAAGCGAGCGACGAGATCCTCATCTGAGTCAACTGGAGTCTCATAAACAAGATGCTTTAGATGTCCCCATAAAAAGTAATCGAGGCTCGATAAATCGGGAGATCGGGGTGGCCAAGGGACTGGTCCACCACGCCCAATCCATCGAGTACCAAACGTGGCATTCAGGTAATTCCGTACATCAATGCTGAAGTGTGCTGGCGCCCCATCGTGCTGAAACCACATTCGGTTACGAATGGCGATCGGAACATCATGCAGCAGTTGTGGTAACACTTCTTTCAGAAAAATAAGATAGCTTCCGCCAGTGAGCCGCGTGGGTAGTAAGTATGGGCCAATCAAAAAGTCGTTCACAATACCAGCCCACACATTAATACTGAAACGTTGTTGAAACGCATGTCGACGCGTTGCATGTGGATTATCGGTTGCCCACACATGGGAATTGTGCGCATTAAAGACACCCTCGCGTGAAAATGTCGCTTCATCTGTAAATAGCACATAATCTACGAAATCCGGCTGCAACGCACATTGCTGCATCACCCACAGGCAGAAGTTCACGCGGCGAGGATAATCTGCCGGATTCAATGCTTGTACTTTCTGAAAATGGAAGGGGTGTAAGCGATTTTCGTTTAACACTCTGCATACAGTCTGATGACTCACACCTACGTCACGCGCAACAGTTCTTGTGCTTGACTCGGGTCTATCAGCCACAATGTTCAAGATGCTTTCTTCCAGCCTTGGAGTGCGTACAGCTCTTACTCGACCAGCGCCATGTCTGTTGACGTCGAACGCACCTGTTTCACAAAGTTGACGATGTAACCGTTGAAAAATTCTATGATCCGGCATTCGTCGATCAGGATACTCCGCGCGATACATTCGTAACGCAGCTCTGCCGTTACCATTTGCACGGCCGTACATGTAATGCATGTCTGCTTTTTCTGCATACGTAAAGTCACCCATCGTCTACGGCAGCACAATTGTGAATGGCGCTTTTCCCTACTGCGATGCATCATGTTCAACAGCGGCTAGACATCTACTGCCCTCTACCGGCAATGATACCAACCGATCACTCCATTTCTCTTTCCTTTTATTTCCCCTGTTTACGCCTCACCGCGTCACTTGCGACTATACATTCCTATACAATAAATCATTGTTACAATGTCCTGTACCTACCATTAAAGTTTGTACCATGAATTCGGGACCACCCTGTATATATATATATATATATATATATATATATATGGTCATCAAATTTCTAGACAAGAGACAGCAACGTTTCTACATATCACATCAGAAATACGATCATTACTTTACTCTGTTATTGAAATGTGAGCCAAATCACATTTATAACCACTAAATAAAAAATTAGTTACCTGCATACATTATAACAACTATTTTTCTTCTTAAACACATGCACTTGTGCGTTTTATGCTCACAAAGTGTTAAAATCATGTGTGGAAATTAACGTCATACAATAGTGTGAAAGTTTCAATTTGACTTTTCTGCCCCTCTGAATGTCACAGGATTTCGAAGCTGTGAAAATGTTGCTACATAGCCACATCTGTTGGAGCTCTAGTCATCCGAGGTGAGTAAGTATTTAATTAATGTCACACTGGAGCAACCACACAAAAGGTCAACAACATGCTATTGATGACGGTCCGGGATCAACCCCCGAAGGGAAAGAAAGATCCGAGGACAACACCTCGTAATTTTGAACCAAGGTCAAATGACAAGGCAACACCTGAGCTGGAACTCTTCTCTCCAAAATTCCACACCACGCCAACGTGGCAAGTATTCCTAGGGAAGATTAGATTGCTCAATAAGTTGTAACTCGTTCAACTAGTTCGAATCCATGGAGTGGAAACTGTTGGTTCTATGATAAAATAAAGCGTACATTAAAGGATAAGTAGATATAAATAATTAAATAGTATTCAAAGAATCATAAAAATTTGCATACCATTTTCCACGTGAATCAGGCTATCAAGGCTCCAGCTTCCATATGGAATCTTGAGCACGCTTCCCAACACATCGCAATTGAAATTGTTAAGAACAAGAAAAAAGATCCTCAAATTAAAAAAGATGCCAAAAACTCAACATCTATTAAATTGTCTCATTTTTGTTCAATATTCATTCCAGAAACAGCACTACTTTTCACGTCTGATCCCCACAGATTCAATTATCTCGCAATGGATGTCAGAAACTCTATTCATATGCATACAACACTGTAAAAACTGTTTCCACTTAAGGGGCCAATGCAGAAAAATCTTTCAAATTTTTAATTATTTTTTTATAAATTTAAATAAATGTTTGTACAAAATTATGTTTAAAATGGCATAATATTAATGTAGATACGTTGACAAGAAGTATTTTAAATATTTTTTTGATAGCACAGATTAATGTAGTAAGTAAGGTCAATTTTATTCTTTAAACTTCGATACCTCACAATGTGTATTTTTTCCAAAAAAGGAACATTTTTTCAAAGTCTATTCAAGCATATCGAAAAAAATTGGCTTACAAGAGTAACATACCCTATAACATATTTTAACACTTGCCTTTTTTTCTGTCTGCTCAGAAAAGTTCATTTTAATTGTTAAAAAGGATGGAAATTGGAGTTTTTTTAATAGGAGTTAAAGTAAAAAAATCTCAAAATTTCAATTTTTCAGTTTTTTAAAAATCCTTGCGTTAAAGTATTTTAAAATGTCTTCATAACTCGTATAAAAATATTCAAATCAATACATGCCCAAGATTCTGAGAAAATGTTCCTTAAATTTGACCGTTTTAACATTATGGAGATTAATTTTCTAGTTACAGTGGTTATTCGTATGTGGGAAGCAGTCATATAGATAGTTCAAATTTACATTTCGTTAACAAATGCCAATAATGTAATGCCTTTCGAAGCGCACAAAATTTTTCTGACATGAGCCAAGTAAACCATACCATTAGCTTGCCAAGTTACCATATACCATTTCGAACCCGATACCAATAAATTGTCTCATTTCTGTTCAATGTTCATTCCAGAAACAGCAGTTCTTTTCATATATGATCCCTACACATTCATCTCGAAATGGATGCCAAAAACTCTAGTCATCTGCATCCACAACAATGTAAAAACTATTTCCACTCAATACTGTTTTTATTGAGTTAAAGTGGGTTATTCGTGTGTCTAAAGCAGTTGTATAAGAAGTTTAGATTTACAACGTCGTTAACAGATGCAAATAATTCAATCATGCACAGCCCACAAAAATGTTCTGACAAGATCCAAGTAAACCATCCATTAGCTTACCAAGCTACCATATACCATTTCGAACCGACACCAATAAATTGTCTCATTTCTGTTCAATGTTCAGTCCAGAAACAGCAGTACTTTTTACATATCGCACTCCGGCAAGAAAAGTGACACAGGTCAAAAAATAAAAATTTCGATGTTATGTCATAGAAAAATATGTATGAGGTACCCCAGCGTGTTATATTACTATTCTATAGAATCTAATAATACAATTTTGAGTTGTGTCACTTTTCTTGTCGGGGTGTGATATGATCCCTACACATTCAACTATCTCGAAATGGATGCCAAAAACTATAGTCATCTGCATCCACAACATTGTAAAAACTTATTCCACTGAATATTGAGTTAAAAAGGGTTATTCGTATGTTTTGGAAGCAATCGTACACGAAGTTTAGATTTACAATTTGGTTAACAAATACGAATAATTCAATCATGTAAAGCCTACAAAATTTTCCTGACAAGAGCCAAGTAAACTATACCATTAGCTTACCAAGCTACCATATACCATTTGGAACTTGATACCAATGCATCGTCATACGTAATTGAAGCCGGTTAAAGAATAGAAAAAAAGTATGTCTCAAAATATGTGATTGAAAATCCGCCAAAAGCCCCAAATCTATAAAATTGTCTGATTTCCATTCGCTGTTCAACCCCAAATCAGCAAAACCGTCCCCATCTGATCTCCACACACGTACCACCAATTGTCTCGCAATGGATGTCAAACATTTGTATGTGCTCGATGCTTTACAAGCAATTGACATAACGGCAAATGGTCAGGTAAATGGGATATTTTTATTATTTCTTCCCCTTCCACACGTCTGGACAGACCATCCGTCTTTTCCGATTCAAATCTCGTCCGTGTCGAGGGCGAGCGAGAACAAGTGTCCGAGGGAACACGGTACTTTGTGGGGAGGGGGGATGTCTTCGATTCTCGCTTCTTGTCACGCACAGGTCCAATCACTGACCCTCCCTGATTGATTGTGACGACCCTGCTTCGATCACGTACGTTGGGGAGGGCCGCCCACCTTCCTATCTCTTTTGCACTTGCTGTCTGGTCGAGATTGTGGACTGGTAGTTCTGCGAGAACATGTCTTTTCTTGCAGTAGGGTTTTTTATTCGCCGTATTCACCCGGGATTGTGCTTTTTTTTCCTTACAATCTCAACAGGTTTTTTTTTCGGTTTGTCTACAAGCGGATTTTAAAAGTCGTACTCTCTAGTGCAGCGTTTTTTCTCTTCTAATCCCCTTCAAATCTAAAAATATAGAAGTCCGAAGGAATGCCTTCTTAGGGCGTAATAGATCCTGGTCCCGTAACAGAATCCCGAATCATCACCCAACAGGATCTGGGGCAGTTTCGAATCAATCTGAATCCTCTAGTAGCTGACTAACATGGATTCAGATGCACCGAAATGGAACACTCCCGAGTCAGATAGTGTTGAAATATTTTAAGTTAGACATGAAATTTCATTTGAAAACGGGTGTTGCTTCGTCATCTGACCGTGGTTCAAAATTACGAGGTGTTGTCCTGGGATCTTTCCCTTAAGAGACTGATCCCGGATCGTCGTCAATAGCCCGTTGTGTTGCTCTAGTACGACGTTAGTTAAAAATTACAAATTATTCATTTGAAAACGACCTCCCACAACCACTGTTAGTCAGTTTGTACTGGATTCACAGTCATTCGAATTGACCCGGAGTCTGTTGCTGTGAAGAGGCCCTTCAAATCTAAAAATATAGCACAGTATAATGTCCCAAATTCGGATATCCGGAATTGTCCAAAATCCGGTCATTTTGCTAACCGGTGTTCTTTTGTTTTTCTCTCATTTTTTTCCCATCTTTCCGACAATTTTTACAGAATAAGGACCTAATTGAACCTAACCTGGACTTAATTGATGAAAGAACGCTGTTTGGAACTGTGAAGTTCTGTTAGAGTGACGGCCCAACTTGTTTCTTATATTTTATTTCAAACACATATGAACAAGTACTATATACATATTTACAATAGATATGTTAAAATGGGGGAAACATGTCCCGCTAGAGAGCCAAGTCTCATACATGTTGTTCCGATGGAAGCTACAAAAGTTCTACTGCGACGCACTTCCCTGCAGAGTCACATGACCGACTGCTTCCAATCAGCGCGTGCTCGGACAAACGCAAAATAACGGACATGTTCAATGTAAATACCACACAGAAAAATTAGAAGATTTGCAAATAAAATGTGTTGCATTGTATTAACGTTTTTTTTTTTTTTTTTTTTTTTTTTTTAAATAATTATTCCTTTTATATATTTATTTTACTATTTCAAACGCAAAAATCGTACGAGGAGTGTTAAATTAACGTTTTTTGACATAATCTTCAAATAATCCGTAATGTCCGAGGTCCGGAGGATTCCGGATTTTGAACTTTGTATCAAAGGAATGCCTTCTTAGGACGTAGCGGAATCTGTAACGTAAAAGAACCTGGGGCATTTTCGAATCAATCTCAATCCTCTAGTAGCTGACTAACATAGATTCAGATACACTGAAATGGAACACTCCCGATTCAAATACTGTTGAAATATCTTAAGTCAGACATGAAATTTCATTTCGAAACAACCTTCCTCAACCACAGTAAGTCAGTTTGTACTGGATTCAGAGTCATTCAAATTGACCTGGAATCTGTTGCTGTGAAGAGGCCCAAGGCTAAATCATTAAAAAGATAGAGGGTTTAATCTAATTGGTACAGGAACAGCTGTGCTAACGCTTCTAAATATCATAATCTGAAATAGGTGTCACCAGGAGTACGTTTTATCATACATGGGAAATTCACTCTATAACAAAAAAAATTGACGCACCAAGAAGGAGTTGTCTGATTGCAATAAAAATTGGTGGAGAACTTAGATAGAAAAATAGGCGATTGAAATTTCGAAACAATTGAATGATTTATTTTAGAGTTTGACCGTTACAAAGGGAGGAGGTCAACAAGGCGTTGGTTCATATCTGGTCTGGATGCAAGCAGTCACCCGACGTGGCATAGACTGAAAAGTTCCCGGATGATGTACTGCGGAATTTCTTGCCAAATTGTCTCCAACTGACCGGCTAAATGGTCGACATTCCGGGATGGTTGTAATCCCCTTCCCATAACGTCCCAAATTTGGTCTTTTGGGAGAGAGATCGGGGGCGTAGCGGCCAAGGAAATGTTAGGAAAGCTTGAAGATAATTCATAGCAACACGTGCCGTGTGCGGCCGGCATTATCTTGTTAAAAATTAATTCCGGGGCGTTGCAGAAGGAACGGTAACACAACCGGTCGTAGAATGTCGTCGACGTACCGCTGTGCTGTGTGCCAGAAAGGACAACCAAAGGGGTCCGGCCATCAAAGGAGATTGCACCCCAGACCATAATGCCCTGTTGTGGACATGTGTGGCGTGCTATAGTAAGGGCAGGATATCCACGTCACCCTGGACGTCTCTCGACTCGTCTGAGGTTATCGTCAGGACACAGTTGGAAACGGGACTCGTTACTAAAGATTGTACGTACCCAGTCAGCGCCGTTCCAATTGGATCGAGCCTAGAACCTCTGTAATTTTTCATGTTCCTGGTGCGTCGTTTTGATTTGTTATAGAGTGTATAATAAGACTGACCATTGCCATTGAGGAGTCTTAAAATGTGTGACCAACATGTCGACAAGAATTCAATTGAATGTCTTTTGAAAAACTGATTGGATTGGTCAATTTACCATTATATCGCCTACGGATATAATATCATCATACAGGTTGGGTGAATGCGCATTTCTATAGGTTGCCGACAAAAATGGTGAAATCGTCAACGTCTACTATGTCGCGGAGACCAAAAAATTTGAATTCATGAATGGGCGTCTTTTCCCGTTCCTTTAACCAATGAGATGATGAATGTTCATTTCCTCCCAGACGAAGAAAGTAATCCAAGGTTCACGTTACTAATAGTTTTGGTCCAAGGATCTCCTGGGCACAAAATTATTATTTTACTACTCAATCTACTTTTAATCTCCTCTTGGGAATTCAACAGCAACCTGCTAGTTGTAGATTCCTCCCAGGGTGGGAGGGGAGGGATTTCTTTTGTATTCGAAAACATTTCCTTCTGTGTTTGTCACTTTACTTGGCCCATGCATTGCCAATGAGCCATACAATCTAACCTAACATCCAAATCTATAAATAGTTGGCTTACAAATGTAACACACTAGGCCAAATTTTAATATACTAGGGGGCTAGCCCCCTGCTCGCTAGCGCTCGCAAACCCCCGGAGGATTGCTTTGCAATCCTCACTGGTTCGCTGTGCGAACCTATGCTCGCTTCGCTCGCATCAATGAAGACATGTGTCCTAGCAGAAGGAAATGTTTACAAAATATGATATTCCAAAAAAAAAACCATTTTTTTTCCAATCTAAATTTGCTGTTTGCAGAAAAGATATATACAGTGCCTCTGAAATCAGAATTCAAATGAAAACTGTGCAAATTTTGACTCGAAATGTGATCGCTGCTTTGGAAATTGAATACCCAGCATGTTGTTTGTGTGTACATTTCCCCAGCACTCAAACGACCCACACTTTTTCATTGAGTTTGTTGTCCAAAGTTGAAGTTCAAGCGTATTGTTGAACTACAATTGTTGGCCCTGAAAATATACCCCGTTTTCTTTGATTTCTATTACAAACTACAACAGCTCGACTAAAATTAATTTTTTTAAATAAAATTTCATCCGATTACGCTATGAATTCAATTGAGGCGCGAGACTTCGTGATGGTAAACTAACAATCGCACAATGTTGCCAAAACGCAATAACAAATAACATCTTTTTTGCGTGCCGCGTAAGAGAATTATATATATAGATGGATATATTTCAGTTTTTCTAGACCAGAGACTGTGATGAACATTATGTAGACTCATGATGTCCAATAAGTTATTTTTTCTTTCATAGTCAGTATTGAAAATTGGGATCGTCAATGGTAGTGTACACCTGATTTGATGGACACATGTATTGTCATTTTTAACATGTTTAAAAATGCCATTTCTGGGTCACTTGCAACCCCTAGACTCTTTCAATGAGATCAGCTTTGGAATCGATGGGGATCTCTTGCGGCTTGGTAATTTTAGTTAACGTCGTACTAGAGCAACACAACGGGCTATTGACGACGGTCCGGGATCAGTCCCTTAATGGAAAGATCCGAGGACAACACTTCGTAATTTTGAACCACGGTCAGATGACGAAACAACACCTGAGCTGGCACCCCACTCTCCAAACTTCCACGCCAACCCGACGTGAGGACTCTTGCGGCTTGGAGGTGTATGCATAGGAAAACGTTAATGCATGATATGTAATATTGGTTTAAATTCCCTTATAAATATTCCGACCAACCGGTCTTGTAATTAAGGTGTTATCCTCTAGATCGGATGGTTCCTGTTTCGAATCCGGGTGAGTGCAATGATGTTTGTAAGAGTATGGTGCAGAGGTGGTTGTTTCACCTTTCTGTCTTGGTCGAAATTCCTCAAGTCGGGTTGGGGTGAAAGTTTGGATCCAGCTCGGGTATTACCTCGTCAACTGACCGTGGTTCAAAACTACATGGTGTTGTCCTCGGGGATTGATCCCGGACCGTCGTCAATAGCCCGTTGTGTTGCTCTAGTACGACGTTAATTAAAAAATTACGAATTACCCATGTTATTGTGGGTTTTAATTTTGCATCTCTGATTCTATTCTTCCCTGGGTCTTCTTTTTTCTTCTGTGTCAGTAAAACTTTCATTGTGCGTGTTTTTCATTTACCTCACGTTGTCTTGTGTTTGGCACAGCTTGGGTAAATATGACCCTTACACCATAAAAATATCAATGCAACCAACAATACAACCCTGAAAGTTTGCACAGAAAGTATTGATTCATCCTGTATAAATTCGCTGACATAGGGCATCTTTAGCAGTACATCGCCAAATGTAGGACACCTAATGATAGTAATTTGGCTGTGTTTGGAAAACATTTAATCATTTTCTAACGGCCCCAAAAAAGCTTTTTAAAGCATGGACCACGAATAAGCAAAAAATAACGTTGCGTGCATGCTTTTAATGAGGACTTTATCGCAAAATAACTTTCAAATAAAATATTGAATTCGGTCTGCGGGACATTTTTAGGGTCGTTAACTTTTCGAAAGCACTCCAGCAGCATCCTCGCTTAACGCTACCATTTATTTATATTTGTGATCGAATACATGTCTGAGGGTCTATCTAAAAAACATGCATGTCCCATCACTCTCTTAGGAAACATCACAACATTGACTTCGCGAATAAAGTTGATGGCGTAATGATTTCACCTTTGATAGCGGAATCGTGGCATTAAAATAAATTGGAACCTCCGTTTAATTGGAATGTCGGTCTTTTCCCTTATTCAAGTCCACGGAAATCAGCTCTACGGATGCTCATGGAAAATATTTTGAGAAGACCGATTTCGTTTTTGCAAGATAAGCGTAGTGGGAGTGAGACTCATTATCTTTAATGATGAGTAACAACGAATGGGGCTAGAGCGCTGTTTCCTCTTTTGATTCGATTTGTTTTCAGCCCAATGTAGAGGACAAAATAATTCGACACTGTTCGACAGATTTTTAATCTTCTCGATGCAATGCGCACTGTCTTGAGAAGGAGAGATTAAGTGATTAAATTCGGTCGGCTGGTTCAAATTGGAAGTGGAGAAAAGATGTTCTTGAAACTGCTCGGAAACAGCGTCGATCTTTGAACCTCATTATTTTCCGTCTCAAATTTTGCTTTAGTCCGTCACTTCAGAGTTCACGTTTCGCAAGCTCGATTCCGATTGGCTGGAATTAAGCAAGTATATACAGAATAAAGTTTGAATGAAATGTTTGGTAAAACAAAGTTTCAATCGAGTGAACGTTCATACATTCCATGCATAGAAAATAATGTTATTTAATGTTAGCGTAAATTTATAGTTTTTTTTTAAAGTAGTAATAATGAGAGATCATCATGCAGAATTAGTGAGAGGTTTTTGTAGAGAAAACCGAAACAAGCGCTTCCGGAGAAACTCAGAATTACTCAATGCCTAAACACTAGCGCCATCTACATTTAACTTTACAGAGGAAAAAAAACGAATAGTTATTGTGTGGTGTATTTCATAGGGCTTCCTATTGGTCACTACCAAACTCTCGTAGCGCTAACGGCTAAGTTGGTAATCCTCTTTATCACTACTACCATTTGCGTGCGAACCGGTATAGTGGTTAAGGTGTTATACTCTAGATCGGAAGGTTCCTGATTCGAATCCGGGTCCGGGCATGGATGTTTGTAAGCGTATGGTGTAGAGGCGGCTGGTGCACCTTAAATCTGTCGTGGCCGAAAGTCCTCACGTTGGGTTGGCGTGGAAGTTTGGAGAGTGGGGTGCCAGCTCAGGTGTTGCTTCGTCATCTGACCGTGGTTCAAAATTACGAAGTGTTGTCCTCGGATCTTTCCCTTATGGGACTGATCGCGGACCGTCGTCAATAGCCCGTTGTGTTGCTCTAGTACGACGTTAACTAAAAATTACCAATTACCATTTGCGTGCTATGTTACGAGCCTCACCATTTTCACATTTCTATTTTTCTCACATGCGCCGACCAACCGGTAAAGTGGTTAAGGTGTTAGCCTCTAGATCGGAAGGTTCCTGGTTCGAATCCGGGTCCGGGCATAGATGTTTGTAAGCGTATGGTGTAGAGGCGGCTGGTGCACCTTAAACCTCTCGCGGCCGAAAGTCCTCACGTTAAGTTGGTGTGGAATTTTGGAGAGTGGGGTGCCAGCTCAGGTGTTGCTTCGTCACCGTCGTCAATAGCCCGTTGTGTTGCTCTAGTACGACGTTAACTTAAATTATCATTACCGTTACCATTTTCTCACTTGCACGAGCTCGTCATCTGACCATGGTTAAAAATTACGTGGTGTTGTCTTCGAATCTTTCATTTAGGGGATTGATCAGTGTCCGTCGTCAGTAGCCCGTTGTGTTGCTCTTGTATGATTTTAATTAAAAATTACTAATTACCCACATGCACGAACGAGACGTTCGTGCTCCTATTCCTTTAAGAATCAGCTCGTGCTTCTATTCCGTTACAAATCAGAATGCAACCATTTTGTACATAAAACTTCGTAAATATTCATAGTTTAAGAGAGATTAAAATGAATAATTTGATCCAAATGGATTGATCTGTATCTGACTTACTTTGTGCTTTAAATTGCACAAATCTGACTTCAGCGCGACCATAGTGTGTGCATATTCTCATGTTACTGCACTGTAGAATCATTTTCAGACTGCAGCAAACAACAATAGCAGAGGAATCACAGTACATTTTTGTTGTGCTGTAGACTGATGTGCTTTGTTGCGAGTTCTATATTCATTTGTGTTTGTGTCGGACTTCCTGACTGAGATGGTTTCTTAAAAAAATTGCAGTTTCGCTTTGGGATATATTTAAATCGATGTGGTTTTTTTAGATTAACTCTACTTAAATCGAAATTCATTCTGCGGGCCGTACACTGGTGGCTCTATGTTTCGAATCGTACTGGGTACTTGATACTGTGCACGTTTGCTATAAGTTAGTGAATTATACTAATGCACAGTACGAAAAACATGCAGTTAGTGCTTATTTCTACTAGTATTTAGTGAAGCACATGTAGTTGGCACTACTAGTTTGTGATAATTACTAAGTGCTGTACAAACAACTAAGAAATAGTTAGCTACCAGTAGTTATATAAACTCATTACTTAGTTCTGGATACTATTGTAGTTAGTGACATTACAACTAAACAGTACTAAGTATTAGTAGTTAGTAGTGGTAGTACTAAGTATTAGTAGTTAGTAAGGGTAGTACTATTAGTAGTTAGTAGTGGTAGTACTAAGTATTAGTAGTGGTAGTACTAAGTATTAGTAGTGGTAGTACTAAGTATTAGTAGTTAGTAGTGATAGTACTAAGTATTAGTAGTGGTAGTACTAAGTATTAGTAGTTAGTAGTAGTAGTACTAAGTATTAGTAGTTAGTAGTGGTAGTACTAGCTAGAGTAAAGTATGTTAAGTACTTTCTCCACTCAACCCGTTGTGTTGCTTCAGTGCGACGTTAATTAAAATACCTAAACTATCTACCTTAATCTAACCTAACTAACTTAACTATACCTAACCTAAATCCATAGGAAAACACCTCCGCCAACTTATGTATCGATTTCCTTTATGTTTGTTCAAACCTCTCGCCAGATGAGCGTCATAAATCACAACTAAAGCTGAAGTGACTCTCATCAATACAGAGTACGTACGTCTATTTTGCTGGTGTTCACTTATGGTGCTCACTGTGGTGTCGTCGCCCCAAAATGGTATCGTTATAACAGTACGAATCGTACACAACGACAAGACAACCAACAGCTAACATAATTAAGTTCTTATTATTCCAAGAACATAAATAATATATACAGTATTTATAACATCTCATTTAACATCATCACATTAACATGATACTCATGTATATAAAAGTATATATATCACAGTCCAGCGAGGGGAACCAACTTCACCCGCTGCTTCGCGATATCTCTGTCTCTCTTTAATAGTCTCGTCTCCAACATCTCTCAGCGATCTAAAAATAAACCCAACGTTAAAAGTCAGTAACCAATCAGAGAACATCTGGACGAACACCACCTGCAGAGGACGCTCTATTTCACCTGCTCTTCTCAAGTCGTTTTAAAACGCGAGGCGCAAGAGCAACAGCTGTCGCCAGAATATAACCAATCAGAATGCATTCGGCATTGTGGTATGGGGTGCGTTAAGGTCTGGGGTGCCATCTCCTTTGATAGCCGGACCCTTTTGGTAGTTATTTCTGGCACACTTACAGCACAGCAGTACGTTGACGACATTCTACGACCGACTGCGGTACCTTTTTTTGTGACACCCCGAACTTAATTTTCAACAAGATAATGCCCGGACGCACACGAATGTGTTGCTATGAACTGTCTTCAAGCTTTCCCGACACTTCTTTGGCCAGCTAGGTCTCCTGATCTCTCTCCCATTGAGCATATTTGGGAAGCTATAGGAGGGCGATTGCAACCATCCCGGAAGGTTGACCATTTATCCCGACAGTTGGAGACAATTTGACAAGGAATGCCGCAGGACACCATCCGGGAACTTTTTCAGTCTATGCCACGACGGATGACAGATCGCATCCAGGCCAGAGAAAGGATCAACGCCTTATTGACTTCCTCCCTTTGTAACGGTCAAACTCCGAAATAAATCTCTCAATCGTTCTGAAATTTGAATCGTTTGTTTTTCTTTGTGTTTTCTCCACATCTACCAATTTTTATATCAATCGGACAACTCCTTCTTGGTGCGTCGATTTTTTTTTTGTTATAGAGTTTATTTCTCAATCTAAGATCAAACTATTAATATACTATTTATCACAGCTACTCTGCTGTTCACTAATTGAAACGTTCGTCTCATTCCCAATGCAAACAGCCTAAAAAGGATAGAGAAAAAGGTAGTATGACCCATCGACGTCAGAGCGTCATATTCTCGCACCTATGGGATACCTATCAACTGTCGTAAACACATATTTTAAAAAAAGGCTGTGATGTTTGGGCAGTTGTTCGTAGCATAAAAGGTGTGTGCCGGACACTTTGGATCAAATTGTTCACCTCCATGCGGAAAATCACCACAATCCTCCTGCAGAGAAAATTAAATCTAAGGACTGTCGTGATATTTCCTCTGCAACAGTTAAGTTTGGTTAGATTAGGTAGTTATTTAACGTAGCACTTGAGCAAAGCATAGGCTGTTGGCCACGGTCCGGAATCAACCCCGAAGGGAAAGATCCTAGGATTCCACCTAGTAATTTTGAACCACTGTGAGATGACGAGGTAACTACTATACAAGATTAAGAAAATCGGAACAAGGTATGCGAAAGACAATACTTTCACTGCATGTCTTTCTAGGGATAATTTAAATCCTTTTTTTTTTTTTTTAAACAAACAACAAAAAAACAACAACAAAAAAAACATTTGATTGTTTTCTTCTTGTATTAAGAATTACGTGTATTCAAATTTTCGCACATACCAGACATTTCCGATATACTTTTAGACCATACTTCACACATTTTTTTGCATCACGTTATGCCCAATAATATAACAATGCACATTTTACATTTAAATTTGAAGCAAGCCAACGAAATGCGTGCTGATTTTCATAGAAAAAGAAATAAGTATAAAACTTTTATACCGATAACAGATTTAGTTGAATAAAAGCTGTTGTCCCAATAAGCCATGCTAGTTTCTCAATATCGCAATGTAATCTATAAAGATAAAGATAGTACTGGGCATACAGAAGTAAAATGTAGTATACATAAAATAAACCATTTATTTTGTCGACAAAACTATTCATAAAGATGGGATCCAATAATGTTGAGAATTCAAGTATGCTTTTAAAAGGGATTTGTAAGCGATTTTGAACAAAGTACTAAATATTATGCACGCATTTTATGAATAAAACTTTTAGAATCCTTTAATACCACAAAAGCAGAGAGAGATCGCGCGCGCGAAGCTTTTAAAATTTTTCACAAAAACCAGTAAACAACCACTTTAGTACAAATCGCTTATTAAAATAACTTATTGAATGGATGCAGAAGACGACAACATGCTTTTTAAGACTCTTTTTAATAAATGATCGATGTCTCCTCCAAGTTTAGGTAGCAATAAATTAAAGAGGGAAAACGAACATCAATTTCAATATCGAATTTTCATTATTTTTTCCCATCTCTTAACCCAAACTTGCGAGGGAATAGAATGCAGAACACACACAAAAAATGGTGCGTGTGTGTAAACTAACGAGAAGAAACCGATGGGAGGGAGGTAGCTAAAAAACCAACTCATTAATGTCATTACAAAATAGTAAAATTATAGCCGGAGAAACAAGTTTAATGATGTTCACTTAATAGAAGCAAAGAGGCTTATTACTCACATAGTAACATGACATGATAATTTTACACCGCCCAAGTTTAATCGAATGGTGGAAGGCCACGTACAGAGAAAGTAGCAAAAAAACGGCGAAAGGAGACGCTAAAAAAGGCAACTTCATTAGCCACGACAGCGGGTCGTTAATTAAGTTAACGGCAAATTCTTCCACCTAAGTCCCAGGATACTTCTTTTACCTTAATGAACAAAAAAATTAATTAATTCTCTTGACAGACAGTAAGCACGCGAGGCGGTTGGGACAACAATGAATGCTGCACCACGACGGGCTTTGCCAATTGGAAGCATCGGAAGCTTGCGCGAATAAGTCGCTAACAACAAAAGGCTTGATGTAAGCAGTGGTTTAATGTATGTGTTTGCAATAAGACACTGGATTGATTGGTATTATTTTAAAGAGGAGACATCAATTAAAATCTGGGTTAATCTCTCGTTGACGACACGACATTGGTATTCAATTTCAATATCCAATGTGGAAGAAGGCGGTTATTCATCTTCTGGTAACCGGCTTAGACTGTAAGAAAAGCGATATATTTACTAGAATTTAGAGTGAATTAACCGTAATTTGTGCTATATGTTCGTAGCTTATAACTGCTCGTGGTTGTCCCGATGAATTTTCTCGTTATTAGCAAACTTACCAGATCTTGATAGAAGAGATGTTATCTGGGCATTGGAAAAAAACTGATCAGAACATTACGGACAAGATATTTTGTCATTAGAAAATGACTAGTAAGATCTTGGTCTCGTCATCATCGAAAATTGGCCATATCTTGATGACGATATCTTGCATTAGAAAAATTGGTCAGATCTACAAGGACGAAATATCTCTTCGAAACCATTTGGAGTAAAGCAGATTGAATCACTACAATCTTTCCAATTAAAACCTTGCTCTATGTATCAATTTGTTCTAACTTTCACATTTAACGGAGGGACACAACATAAATCTCTTACTAATAACTTTGATTAGTTCCTCTAACTTAATACGTGCATTTTACAGCTTCATTAATCATTCGGTTCTAGTCCTATGAGGGACTCACGCGCATAATTACGTTCGGCCAACAACTGCCTTTCCTGCATGACTTCTTACAATTTTCACCTTCTAGACCAGTGTTTCCCAAAGTGTGGTACGCGTACCCCCAGGGGTACGGGAAGAGTTTGGTGTGGATATGCACTGCACTGTGCTTGGCTGCGTCTAATTCTACGTTCTCATGAGTCAAGTAAATACAGTCTTGTGAGGTGTGAGATGGTCCGGAGTGACACGGCGTAAATATACCACTACGTTGCAGAAACAACCTACTTCGTTAACCTTCCGTAGGGCGCAATCGGCCTGACAGGCACAGCTTTGACATGAACTTCAATGTTTTCTTAATGATAGATTTGAGTTGAGAAATTGTTTACATGACTGGAAATGGCTTTGTAAACTAGCATACTTAGCAGATATATTCTCTGTTTTAAATTGCCTCAACGTATCGTTACAAGGCAAAAAATTTAATTGTTTCACGTTCAAGATAAAGTGAACGCTTCCATCGCAAAACTAAAGTTATGGCATAAGAGCGTTGGTAATGTAGAAGTAGACTCGTTTCCCTCTCTTCATGAGTTTATAACTAGTTCGAGTACTAAAATTGATGATGATACTCTGAAATGCATAACACAGCATTTGGAGTGTTTGCAAGTGGGCTTGAAAAACTATTTCTCTGATTTAACCAAAAATATTGAATGGATAAGATATCCGTTTAACATTAACACAACATCCATGCCAGAAGATTTGTCGCATGCGGAAGAAGAGCAATTGTTGGAATTGGCTTCAGACGGATTCTTGAAAAATAAACATAAGGAGAGTACTTTATCATTATGTCTACAAATGCAACCTGTGCATCCTGTTTTAACAGAAAAAGTTCTAAAATACATCTTGCCTTTTCCAACTTCATATTTATGTAAAGTTGCTTTTTCAGCATTTGTCGACATTAAGTCGAAAAAAGGAACAGACTATTGGACGTGGAACCACATCTCAGATTAAAATTAACAACCAGTGAACCAAATTATGACGATCTGTTATCTCAGCACAAACAATTTCATCCTTCTCATTGATCCAAATAAACGTTATTTATAATATAACTGTTATTTCTATTTTATTATGAATAATTTTATTTCTCTTTTCTCATTATTTTGTGTATGTCACAAAAAAAAAAAAAAAGATACATTTTGATTGTTATTAAAATACATCCATTTTTTCGACGAGGAGTACTCAGCGTTACGAAAATTATAGAAGGGGTACATACAAGTCAAAAGTTTGGGAAACACTGTAATCTAGACTAACAGAATCTTTTCTATGACTCTCCTTAACCAATCTGTGAAGAAAATCCTCAAAATTCACTTTTTTTGCCTCTAAAAGAAATAAAATTCATCAAAAATATAAAAGTTCGTTTCGTGAACTTAATGGTTTTAATTTTTACTTCCTATCAAAAATCAGGGGGGGGGAACGTCATTGCTCAGACGTGCTGCCATAATTAGCTTCTGAATGTCCACTTTAATTGTATCCCATTCACATGTCCAAACGTGTTTTGGTATTTTTGACGTCAAAACCTATTTGTGCGTTCGCTCACATTTCCTCTACTGCTCTAATAGCTCGTTGTGTTGCTCCAATTTGACGTTAATTAAATTTAGCAAACTACAAAATACTTAATACCTTTACTGCTCTAATTTCTATACTCCAGATTTCTCATTCCCTTCAAACTGTTGAAGAATTTTAGTATAACGGCGAGCCCTTACGTGCAGTTTTAATAACAGTGTGCCCTCCATAACTCAAATGAATTGTATTTATATATAAGGATGTAGGTGTGTGGGGTGTATATTCTCTATAAAAATCCACACCATTTGACCCATTAATACCAAATTTGGTACACTTATACTTTAGAATGCGGAAAACATAAGCTATTTCTTTCCTGTCTTCAGACCAATCTGTAGCCAATACTCACCTCAGACCAATACTCATCTACCGCAAAACCTAATGACAAGGATGAAGCTATGGACAAGCCTCAAATTACAAATACGAAAGAAAATATGGTTGGCTTATTTAGATTTTATGACCCTAGGTTCAATAATTGAGAACTGGAGAATAGAAGAGGAACCTCTAGTGACTCATAGACTATATTGGGCAAAGATACGCCAAACATCGCTGTCCAGCTAAGCAAGCAGCACACACTCCAGTGACGCCTCCACACATCGAACATTGACCTCAAGGGAAACATGATAGCGAAACCTCCACAAGGGGGTAGCGTGGGGTTGGCGGAATTCGCGCGGAAAAAAATCCCGAACAATGAGCCCTGCCGGAATGGACAGCCTGCCGTGGGGACGCTATCCTTGGGGTCCAATGGGAAAATAGCGAAAGCATCACGGGGGCTGAAGTGTGCCAAGTGAGGAAAAATAACTTTTTTTCGACAGTTGTCTCTGGGCGTCTGGAACTCAGATACTCACCATCGAAGTGCTGGGGGATGGATTGGACACCGGACAGGTCTATTGAATTTAGTTTCATTCTTATTTTTATTCAATTAAAAATGCAGTGATTGTCTCTATTTTTTATTTGTGATCAATTATGTAAAATTTACTTGAATTCTGTGACAATATATTTTCTTTCTTGATTACCTGATGTGTCCTGTTTCTTTTGCAAGACTTTAATTTACTTGCATGATTATCACCACAATCACGGCCTAGTCAACGTATGACAAATGTGGTGCCGTGACCAGGATTTACGAATCGTTCCTTTTTTTTAATTTCTTTTCCTTTTCACCATTGCGTGAAGAGCGCGTCAGGTGGTAGCCATCTTGAATAAATTCGGTTGATTCAGCCTCCCACAACTTTATCTCTGATTTCCTACGTAGCTTGATGTTTTTGTCCTTGTAGTAAACGGATTTAAATCTTGGTATTTTGAATTTAGTATTTATTACATGGATTATTAAATTCTTTTCATATATCCATGCTTACAAAATTTTTTATACAATCACAATCTGTTATGTTAGGTTATTGATATTCGTAATGTTAACTTGTGCTCAGACAAACTTTAAACATTACAGAACCATGGTTATAATTTTGGTATTTTATCTCTAACATGCTCTAAGCGCATTTTTACATGTGAAAATAGTGTCTACATAAATAGTCTATTCAATATCGCTTTTGTATTTCATATATTCATGTGTAGTAATCAACTATCTCTATGATACTCAATTGTGTATTCATGATTTGCTAACAATATATATTATATAGTATATTATTGCATATATGTTTGCACACTGTTCCTGAATTTCATGAAGTTACGGAGTAACAAATATACCATGCCACAATCCAATTCCAATGACATTTCAATTCTCCCGAGGGAGAATCACAACACATTTCATTCGTCCCAACTTAATCTCATACCCGTTTTTGACGGCGATAAAAATACATGTCCTGCATTTTTCACACAACTTCGCCTAGTGTCAGATTTATACAAATGGGAATTTATTAACATCCGAACTGTATTAGGAGCCCGACTCTCTGGTTCAGCGTTACAATATTTCTTGCATGATCCAAAAATTCAAGATTGTACAAACCTTGAAGATCTTGAGAAGGCATTCAAAGAATTTTTTGTGCCTCAGTTGACAAAACACCAACATCACCAAAATTTCCAAGCAATCTCCTACAACACCAACGAGGATGTGAAGAATTTTGCCCATCGTATCAGCACTGCGGCACAGAAAATATATAGTGTAGCCAGAGATAACGAGGCCAGACAAATAATCGACGAAATAAAATTAGTAAAATTCATCGGTGACTTGCCTTTCCACATCAAAACCAAAGTTCAGGACAAGGAACCCGCCACATTTGAAGAGGCTGTCAAAATAGCCCATAAAATACAGCTCAATAACACCTGCTGTGAGCAACTCAGTGCCCAATCTATGTTACTCCAGCCGATTCACCAAATTGCTTCCCAAAAAGATGATGTCTTCTCCGCTAAGCTTGATAAGATCATTGCTCACATCAGTGAGATCCAAGTTGGAGCAAAACCACAACAAGAGCAACCTGAAATACAACTTGCAGGGGCTCCCAGTGACATTACTTGTTTATACTGTGGACGAAAAGGCCATTTCATGAAGGACTGCTACAGTTTCAAAAGAATCAACATGAGCCAAAACATGCCACCAAGACCCTATAGACCCCGACAAAACCATTATCGATATGGGTATCAAGCACAACCACCACAAATGCAGCCCCACTTTTTGGTTCCTCGTGCCTCTGGGCCTAGACACAACCAAGGACAACACCAAACCCCGCAGTTCCAGGGTAGTTATCAAACGATGCCACCACAGGACGGATATCAAAATCAAAGACAGTGGAACAGACCACAACAAACTTTTGTGCCTCGTCATCCCAGTCAAGAAGAATACTTACAGGACTATGCCCAGAGTCAACAACAACAGTTAAACTAACAGGCGGTGACCTGCAAGACTTCCCAGTTCACCAAAAGAACAAGCAACATATGACAGTGAAGTCACCACCTATAGAAACTCACATTTTTAATGCCTACACAAATAACTCTCTTCCCATCATTTTTGCACAGTGTGCTGAGGTAAACTTAACCTGTATGATTGACAGTGGTAGTTCAATCTGCCTCTTGCCTGCTTCAACATTTAACAGAGTCAAAAACCTAACTAAGTGCAAATATCTGTCAAGGCAAGTCACAATCAAAGCCGTCAACAATCAAACGATTGACTTTAAATGCTGTGTAGAAATTACAATAACGATTCACAGTCAGAAATTTAAGCAAACCTTCTTTGTGTCCAATGAAATCACTGGTGCAAATTTTGATGTCCTCTTGGGGTATGACTTTCTCAGAGCTAACAAGATGACCTTGGACACTAACAATAACACACTGAACTTCGGTGAAAAATCTGTTCCTCTAGTATCAGAAACACCTACAAAGACACCTGATAATATAAATACTTGTGCTTTTACCCAAACAAAAATTATGCTGAAGCCTAATCAAACAAAAGTCATACAAATTTCAAATAGACAAAATTCCAATTTTCAGGGCAGAGAAGTCTTATTCACACCCAAGATCCAAAATCACTGCTTAGAAATTCACACCAGCATACACACTACAGAGAAACATGGAAAAATTCACACCATTGTAAGGAACATTGGTACTAAGAACATTCATGTCAACAAAGGAACAAAAATTGGAGTTCTTGACACAGACTTTCATATCATAAACCAACAGCAGAATTGTCAACACAATACCAATAATCATGTCAACAACATTACTGCAGATGACAGGGTTTATAAACAAAGAATACATGACTTCAATGTGAAGGACTTCCAAATTCAACACCTTGATAAACTCCATCAGAATCAAATTCTCCAAACTGTTTCAAAATTTAAACAAGTCTTTTCAAAATCGGTTTCAACCATTGGTCATTCTGACTTGGTTACACCAAAAATACAGCTACAGCATGAAAACCCAATTTCCTCCGTACCATATCCGATACCTCAAGCCTTGCAACATCATGCTAAACAGCATTTAGAAGAACTCATTCATGCTGGAATCATCCAAGAAACAACGTCTGAATGGGCTTGTCCTATGATTCTCGTAAAGAAGAAAGACCACTCTATTGACAAACCATCTATCAGGTTAGCATTGGACCTGCGCCTTTTAAACCAAATTGTTGAAGGATGCACATACCCATTACCAAAAATTAATGATATCACCCGATCTTTATCTGGATATCAATATTTCACAGTGCTTGATCTCAATAATGCTTACTGGCAAATTGCACTCCCTCAACAATATAGAAAATACCTATCTTTTACTACACAATGGGGAACCTTTCAGTTTAACAGAATGGTTTTTGGTCTTAAATCAGCCAGTGCTTATTTCCAAAAACTTATTGATTCCATCATTAAAAAAGTTAAACACACAGGAATAGAAGCCTACCAAGACGACATTGTTATAGGCGCTAATTCAATTGAAGATCTTAATTCCAAATTGAAGGATATTCTGCAAGTGCTCCAACACAATAACCTCACACTAGCACCACATAAATGCAAGTTCGCTCTTAAGGAAATTGACTACCTAGGATTCAAGATCAATAAAGATGGCTTGATGCCTTGCACTAACAACACTCGTAAAATTACAGAATTTTCAACACCAAAGAACCAGAAACACCTAAAAAGATTTATCGGACTTTGCGGATATTATCGCCAACTAATTCCTAACTATGCATATAAAATCAAAATTTTAAACGACTTAGCATGCTCCAAAGACTTTAAATGGACTCAACAACATCAAGAAGCATTCGCACATATACAACAATTATTCTTCGAAGTACCTTTTATCAAACAACCTAAATGGGATCAACCCTTTTACCTTAATACTGATGCGTCAAATGTCGCTATCTCAGGAATATTAATGCAGGAAGACAGCGATGAATTAAGTCCCGTAGCATATTTCTCTCGTTCACTGTCACAAACAGAAGCTAAGTATCCCGCTAATAAGTTAGAACTTATGGCAATACACAACAGTGTAAAATATTTTCACGAATTTTTATATGGAAGACATTTTGTTATCATATCTGATCACAAAAACTTACAGTACTTCACAAAATTAAGTAATCCTGCCAACATCATTGCCAGATGGTTATTAGAACTATCAGAGTATTCCTACACATTCCAACACATAAAAGGGAAACTTAATCACTTGGCTGACTACATTTCAAGGGAACCTGAGGGCCAACCCCCTCCTGAAACTAACACTATCCTCCCTGCAAATACTGAAATTATTGCCGCCACCACCCTTATTAAAGAAGAACTAACCACTCAAAACATTCTTAAACACCAAGAGGAAGATACATGGATTCGTAACGTAAGGGAAGAACTCACGAAGCAAGAATACTGTAAACACAAAGATTTTGAACACTTTTACATTGACCCAAATACTCAACTCCTTATGCACTTAGACATCAAACATAATGAACATAAAGAAAAAGTCTGCTTGAAAACAATAGTAATGCCCCACAAATTAAAAAGGTGTGCTTTACAAAATATACACGTTACACACTGTGGAACAGACAAAACATACCTATTGTTAAAAGAACGATATTTTTGGAAGGGAATGTTTTCCGACACTGTAAACTATGTCTCATCATGCAAAGAGTGCTGCAAACATAAACGCAAGTATGGAAAATCACCGTCATTTGGAAAAACTCCAATACCTAACAGACCAAACGAATTTGTATCTATCGACATCGTTGGACCCGTTCAAAACAAATACATCTTCACAGTTATTGATCATTTTTCTAAACATATTGAACTTTATCCAATTACGAACATACAAGCTTCTACAATATGTAAATCTATGATACAATATATAACCACCTTTGGTAGACCAGCTATGATATTATCTGATCTCGGCACTCAGTTTACTTCTGAAATATTTGAAAAACTTACAAGCACATTAGGAATTAAAGTAATGCATACAACACCACATAACCCAAAAGCTAATGGCCAATCTGAACGAATTAACTCTGCTCTGAAAACTACTCTTCTAGCCCTTACCAGCAATCAAATAGACTTTGATATAGCAGTTGCTGCTCATAAACATATTTACAATGCATCTAAGCACTCTGCACATGGAATAACTCCTCATTTATTACACTTTGGAAGAAATCAGTCATTAATTTTTGACACATTCAATCATGAAGAAGAAATACCTACTTTACCAATGAATCAATACACAAATAAACTGCTGCTTTCCCTCAAACAACTTTATGCTAAAGTTCAGCATAACTTACAAAGCACTCAAGATCAAGAGACTGAACAGAAATTAAATAAGTCATCTCAAAGAAATATCAAAACTGGGGATATTGTGTACCTAAAATCAACTGATACATTTAAACCTAAGTTCCTCGGACCATATGAAGTTGTTAACAAACCAAATCCTCATAACTGCTGTATTAAGGAACTCGACAATCCATTTTCTGAAACAATCAAGGTCAATGTGCATCGACTTAAACTGTCAGCTAACAGATTTTTTCACTTACAACACATCACACCTTCACAAACACCCAACACACAACCTAAACAACTTTTACCTCCTGCATATTGGTTGAGAAACAGATCATAACATTCTGGTTTAAGTAAACATATTATGATACTTATTGAAACTAACTTGTGATTACATTTTGCTTGTGTCGTCAAATACCATGTATTTCATAATAGTTTTTTTCATATTAGTCAATTACTGCATTTTTAGTTATTAATCACCTGTCCCCCACTGCTTCGTCAGGGTGAGTATGAGTGATTCTTTCGTTATTCTTCGTTCCTCTTATTCAAAAAATTACGTTTGATTTCAGATCTGTTGGACAATGCAACATTTTTTTGGTTTAAAATGTTAGTCACGTTTGTTTGTTTATTTTCAGAAGCCCAGGTCAGCTATCCTTTCATGTAAACATTTTGATAATGCCTGTTTCAATTTTTCTCCATAGCCTGATCACATATGTGAACATCTCCAGACTGGTATTACAAACTGTTTACTTTACACTGCCTCATCACGTGTATTGCTTTTAGCACTACACCTAGTGTACTACTCTTTATGTAGTTTCTGCCAAAGGTAGTCGCTCAAATTTGTCATACCGATTAGGTCATTTTATCTTTATTTTTATTCTTTAAAAGGTTTGTGTTCGAACCTGTCAAGTCCTCACAAGTGAAGGTCTGTAATATTGGGAATTGTTTTGTCCTCATCAATTCGTGATGCAATGAACAAGTGCGCAATTCAGTGCCACAAAGGGCACGATAATTTTCTGTTTACAATTTACAAACGTCATGAATTTATAAAAGGTTTTTTATAACATTACATATTTTTTTCTAGACATTTTATTCTATTTGTGTTTTTGTGTAAGTCTAGTGATGTGCTCATTTTCTATTATATTTTTCTTGACAAATTTACATGTCTTTTCACAACTCATACTTGTGAACAATTTCTCATGAAACCCCTGTCGAATTTAAGATTCTTGTGTTTACCTGTGCAATATATTAATATTATTATAGAAACCAACAGTATTATATACTTTTCTATAATGCTTGAAATGTTTTATGTCCACTCCATCCCTAGCTCCATTTCTGTGTCCAATATACAGTGCAACTTAAATAACACAATTCAAGCCGCCTCGCAAGGACTTTCTATTGTGATGTACCACTTTTACAGATGAACTGATACTGCCAGGAACCAGGTGAATGTTCACGTCTTTGGATCACTTTTCTGGTCAGAGGGAAGAGTGTCCAGCTAAGCAAGCAGCACACACTCCAGTGACGCCTCCACACATCGAACATTGACCTCAAGGGAAACATGATAGCGAAACCTCCACAAGGGGGTAGCGTGGGGTTGGCGGAATTCGCGCGGAAAAAAATCCCGAACAATGAGCCCTGCCGGAATGGACAGCCTGCCGTGGGGACGCTATCCTTGGGGTCCAATGGGAAAATAGCGAAAGCATCACGGGGGCTGAAGTGTGCCAAGTGAGGAAAAATAACTTTTTTTCGACAGTTGTCTCTGGGCGTCTGGAACTCAGATACTCACCATCGAAGTGCTGGGGGATGGATTGGACACCGGACAGGTCTATTGAATTTAGTTTCATTCTTATTTTTATTCAATTAAAAATGCAGTGATTGTCTCTATTTTTTATTTGTGATCAATTATGTAAAATTTACTTGAATTCTGTGACAATATATTTTCTTTCTTGATTACCTGATGTGTCCTGTTTCTTTTGCAAGACTTTAATTTACTTGCATGATTATCACCACAATCACGGCCTAGTCAACGTATGACAATCGCCAAATACGTGAACATACACGAGGAAAGTTTTTACTTATGCAGAAGATAGAAATACACCCTGGGTAGAAACGAACCTGCGCCGCCTACAATTCGCAATCGGCTAGCTCAGTGGGAAAACCCACTGAGTCCCGTTTCCACTCGTGGGTGAGCAGAATTCCATCGCTAAACTGTCTGTGGGCGCGAGATCTCTTTAATTGGATCATGATTTGAAGATTTTTGGAAAAGAAATAAGGAGCGTGTCTCTCCTTATCACATTCAGAAATAAGGAGCATGTCTCTCCTTATCACATTCATGCAGTTCCAGAGGGTTGCGAGTTCAAAACCAAACGTTGACCGTCTTGTACAGAGAGCTGGTGGTTAAGTGATATCAAATGTCTTCATGCTGGCGTGGTTTGCACATTAGGAGAGTGGGGTGCCTGCTGAAGTTGGACCTCGTCATCTGACCGTCGTTGAAAATGACGTTGTGATTTCAACGGATCTTTCTCTTAAAGGATTGATCCCGGGCCGTCGTCAATAACCCGTTGTGTTGCTCTAGTACGACGTTAATTAAAAATTACCAATTACTCGCTGATATATGGTACTATCTATCTATTTTAATCCTGTGCTCGTCTGGGGTACTTTCAAAACGTGCATGAAATTTCCAGATCGAGTGGGATATGAAATAATATATAAAATGAACCCATATATTTATTTCGATTTGTTCTATATTCCACAAAATATTCTGAAACGCAGCTGCTTAGGAGCTTGAAAACAGAGAGCGAAAATAATAATCTCAGCCGAAGCAGAAATATGTGAAGGCCAAACACGTTACTTCTTCACATAGAAACGAATATATCGCCCTGTTCAGAAACAAAGGGAAAAGAAATCATACGTAACTCAACTTTGAACGGAGCTTCTCCCTATCCTCTCAACGCAGTCATCATTCTAGTTTATGAGGGGACGCCTAGCTACGAAAGTTTTCACGTGTTTCTGATTCCCTGCTTCTCACGAAGGCTCTGTTCATTCGTTGCCGCTGAAACAGTAGCGTGGATCACTACTCCCTAGTTTTTTCCCCCTTTCTTTTTCCCCTACGATTCCACTTTTACCTTCTTTCTTTTACGATTCAGAGGCATGGAAGTACAAGCGAGCGAGAAACAATAACATGGAACAAGGCTGGCCAATTTTTTAAAGTTTCCGGGCTGTTTTTGTTTTTAGTGTGTGATGAACGCCTGTTTCTTGAATCACGCCATTTTGTTCTTCGCTGGAAGAGGAAACTGGGGGCAAATTGCAGTGTGTTCCGACGCATTTAAAAACAACGCATCAAAATTTTTGTATTCCAACGCCGAGTTTAGCAAACCGTTTTCTTGTCTGGGGATATTATTTCATTCCTTGTGTTTCTGAAGTTTTTTCTTGCCATAAAAGGCAGAGAATGGGATACGAAACATTTCATGGAAGGAGCTAAAATTCTTATTTTGGAAGAAAGAAAATTCATTCGTTTCCGTGTAATTGGGGTCTGCCTTGGTACAGTTGGCTTACGCGTTGTGCTAGTAGCAAACCTGCAATTGAAGACGGTGCAGGAATGGTTCGTGTTACTTGCCCTGAATGTATTTCTCTATTTTGCATCAGTAAAAACTTCACATACTTGAAGATCCGTACTTTTTATTGTTTCTCTTGTGTTTGGAGCAACTTGATCAAATTTGCACCATTGTCCATAAAATCCAATCATCCATTATATTATTGTTTTTGTCTCTTTAAAACTCGTCAATTGATTTTTTCTATTTCCACGTAAACTATTGCTTTATGTTCAAAAAAATTATTCTTCAGATGCATGTGTTTAGTTTTTCTAATGTTTTTATGTTTCCAATAATTCATTATCCTTTATAATCATTTTTTAGTTTGTCACGATCAATGTTTGTTCCATTATCCATAAAACCCAATCATCCAGTATATTATTGTTTTTGTCTCTTTAAACCTCATCAGTTGATTTTTTTTTCCAAGGAAACTATAGCTTTAAATTCGTAAAAATTATTTTTCAGATGCATGTGTTTAGTTGGGCCAATATATTTTTATGTTTTCAATAATTCATTATCCTCTCTAATTTTTTTTAGTTTCTCACGATCAATGTTTGCTACCACCCCGTCATTACCATATCGGTACTACATTTTACATCCAATTCCTGTTAAAACAAGACCCACAAGAAAATTTATTCTTTTGGACATTGTTTTTATATCCATTCTCTTGGGTCATAAACCTTAGCACACACTAAACCTTACAACATGAAGGATAAGTATTACAAACTGAACTCCATCATAGGATGCCAATTCTTCAAAGGGTTTCAAATACATTCTCACAGCATAAGATGGCAAGATGTGAACAAGTAATTCCTTGAAATTCAAATCTAAAATTTCGAGTACTTGAACGAACAAGTAGGTGTTCCTTTTACAATAACTCGTCTATGATAGTTTTAAGGCAAGATAATGGATTTTATCCTCAGCAGATCTTCTCGACACCTCTCGTCACTAAAGATGTGGATGAACAAGATACCCCACCCTACAATAACGGACCGGACGCCAGAGGATTTGCATAAAATCTGACTACTTGTTTGGGGGTGTTTTTCAAGGTTTAGCCTGGGACCTTTGCATGTTTTCCTGGTAAATTGAAGGCAGAAGCCTACATGAACATTTTGGACAATCAGGTTCTTCCTACGCTCTGGCAATTTCATACAATGGACGAATGTTACTTCCAGGAATACGCCCCATGTCATGTTGCAGCCTCTGTCAATCAGTGGTATCAAGATATGGATGTAAAGCGTCTTCCCTGGCATGCTCAGTGTCCCATTCTAAACCCCATAGAACATTAGTGGGACGCGTTAGAGCGACGCTTACGGACCAGGGAACCATATCCGAAATCTACAGCTGATCTGGCGACATTCTTGCAGCAGGAATGGACACAAATACCCATAGTTGAGTATCAAAACCTTGTTGAAAGTATGCTCAGAAGGGTTGCTAGTGTAATTGCAACACGTGGGGGACCATTCCCCTATTAAAGCATGTATGCTTTCCCTTATACCGTCACATCTTGATGTCCGGTCCATTACTGTAGGGTAGTGTGTTTGGTCATTAGAAAAACTGACCAGTTTGATGACCAGTTTGACCTTGATGACAAGATATCTCGTTAAAATTAGTGAGATCATGACGGACGAGGTATCTCGTTGAAACCCCTTGGAGGGTTAAGTGTTATTATTTTTAATTGAAAGGAATTTAGGTATAAAGAAAATTTTCGTCAACAGAGAGGATTGAAGATTGAATGTAACACTGTTACTTCGTTTCAAATTCGTCATCCTCTGACAGTGGTTTAAAATTACGAGATGTTGTCAACGAATTGTGGTATAGCGCCCCAATCGTACGAATCATAAACAAGGATAAGACATCCGAAAGCTAAGATATTAACGTTCTTATTATTCCAAGAACATTAAAAAAATATACAGTATTTACACATCACCACATTAACATTATTACACCATTACATAAATGCATGTATTATCACAGTCCAGCACGGTGACCAAGCGTCACCCTCTTCTCTGGCTCTCATCGTCGTCTCCAACATGCTTTGCCTGTAGTATAAAAAGGAAGCCAGCGATAAAAGTCGCAAACCAATCAGAGATCATCTGGACGAACAGCATCTGCAGAGGACGCTCTATTTCACCTATTCTTCTCAAGTCCTTGTAAAGCGTGTGCCGAAAGAACAGCAACTGGCGCCAAACACTAACCAATTAGAATATATTCGGAATTCTGATGACACGATGGAGTATGCAAATGCCCTGCGAGTGACCCTTCCTAAAGGTCAAGCACAAAGGAGTTTCACACTATGTCACAGGATCTTTCCTCTCGGGTTTCATCCCATACCGTGGATAGCATAAATTCAACTATCCGTCAATCAATTGGTCCAAGTTCTTTGTCGGCCACCAATTGCGCGATTTGAATAATTTTGCGGTCCAATACGGAGGGGCTGAATTTCCAGGCGTATATTCTACGCACATATCAGTAATAGTGATGATCTATGAACACTCACTGCCAAAAGTAAAGCACGGAGAGGAAAATGTTATTTTCAGAAGCCAATCTGAATTTGAGAGGCTGCAATTTGCTGCAGAGGCAGATGGAAGTATGCATATGTTATATGTAACAGCCAATCACGGTTTAGTGTCAAGAAATATACAAAAAAGACAGTCGTATAAGAAGTCAGTCTTGTGAAAGGTTTGAAGAGTTGCATGTCAGTGCTGATAAAAGGTGTTTAGAACTTTTGTACGATTAGCTTTCAGTACAAACGTGTTTCTATGGCTTCTAGAAGACGAACGGCAGATAGTGAGCTCTGGCGTTCTATGGAACGCCTTGAAGCAATGCAATCAATCACTGATGTTGCTCGTTTCTTCGGCGTTCTTCATTCCCTCATTTCACGATTATGGAAACAATTCCAAACAAGGCAAACAGTCGTCAGAAAACCTATGGCCGACCGCCCAAGGGTTACGACCCCCGCGGAAGATCGATATATTGCTGTTGTAGCGAAGCGGAATCGAAGAGCGACCTCTACGCGTGTGACATTTATGGTTGCAGCGTCCATTGGTAAGACAATATCCGCCGCTACTGGGCTCTGAAGGATACACACGAATGGACTGTACGCCCGGGTACCACGAGTTTGTGTTCCTCAATCCGTCAAATAAAGAGGGGGCCCAATTAAAGTGGTGTTCTGAAACGTGTAAATTGGACTGTGCCTGATAGTGCTAACGTTATCTTCACGAATGAGTCGAGTTTTGCCCTGGAGCCAGATGACAAACGTATAAGGGTCTGGAAAGAACAAGGCACACGCAATTGGCCCCAGAACACCATCTAGCATCCCGCATTCCTAGGCGGAAGCATTTCTGGCATCCCACTCTCCCAAATCCCGCACCACGCCGACGTGAGGATATTTGAGGAAACGACAGATTTAACGTGCATCAACTCCTGTGTACACTATGGTCTGTGGCTGGACCGAGTTCAGCTGAACCATGAATCCCTGTCTCGTAACCCAACAGTCTTGGAAGTGAAATAAAATATGGTAGGTAGGTAAGTATTTTAATTAACGTCACACTGGATCAACAGAACGGGCCATTGGTGGACAATTCCGAAGGGAAAGCAACACGTGGTAATTTGTAACCACTGTTAAAATGACGAGGTCACACCAGAGCTGGAACCCCATTCTTTCACACATGTCAACGTGAGAGCATGTGGCGGCACGACAGATTTAACGTGCACCAGCCTCATTTGCACACTATGGTTTTGGGTTGGATTCGAACTAATCCGTTGTTTTTCCAACTGGGCTACCACTGTACCCCTGACAAACTCTATCAGGCGACTAATGGCAAAATAAGAAACCGACGTAATCTCGTTTTGAGTGTTCCATCCAGAAGCCACTCCGGTAACTCGGGAAGTAGAATTGAATAGAGCCAACGCCATCAGTTTTCTCAAACTAATTATAAATCTTTCTTTCCTAATACATTGCCTCGAAAAAGAAGGCAACGTTCTCCAAAAAGAAGCCCTAACAAGCTCTCCTCCCCCCGAAAAAAGAAAGTTTCGCTCAGTCGAGCGAATAGATAATTAATATAAATTTCAAATTATTTCCATGCAAATGAGTTTAATTCTAATAAGCTACCCATTCACCCATAGGGGGTTTAATGAAACTTTTCTCTTCTTGAAGGGGATGGAGAACTCCGGGAAGCCGTCTTTTCACTCTTGGAGGCAATTATAATTGAAGACAGTCTAATTTCAATTAATAAAATATTCCATGAATAATTCTCGAGAAGTGAGGGTTTCTGGAACAAATGAAGCAGAGATATGTTATGTAAAGATCATGCAGGTAGCAGGTTTCTGTACGTTAAACCTATTGGCTGAAATTTGTTTGGGTAGCTCTTATCTCCGCAATGTACCTCTCGTTAGAGAAAACATTAAAATGAATGAACGAGGTTGAATTTACGCAGCAATGGAGCGGTGCACTTCTGGCTTGTGGTGTTATAACACCACAGTAATAAACGAGAATCGGACACAGCTGGATGCCTTTACAAGTTTTTATTACAACTTGTAAAGTCTCTATTAACAATAGGGAGACTATATACACACAATATGTACACCCGTCAAAAAAAACTACTCACCCGATCGCAATTGCATAATTTACATCGCAAAACTAAACGAAAGGTAGCAATTGATGGGAATGAATGTTTTCTACAAATATCAATATTTAAAATTTTTCTCCAAGGGCCGTCTTCATCGAGACTCAAAATTCTAAAATCTTCAGTTTTAAAGTTTTTGTACTGAAATTTTTTCTGTAGGTATACATTGTATTTTGAAATTATAATAACTATTTTATATTTTCAAAACTTTAAAAATTTTTTATTAAAACTAAAAAATGTCAAAATTTTGACGCTAGGCAAAATTGACATCTCTCAAAATATTTTGTAACAAATAACTTTTTTTTGCATTAATTAACTTCTAAGAGTTCATACTATAAATTGTCTTCGTGAATTTTGGTTAGATTGGTTTAACAATCAGAAATTTTTTTTTTAATATTTTGTTCAAAAACTACGTAAAACACATGGTATACAAAGTTCGAAAAATTATAGAAGAAAAACTAATATATACATCTATAATTGCTGAAGACAAATTAAAGAAATATATTTGAAAATTAAACGCTGAAAATTTCGTTCATTTATGGCAAGTAGTTCTTTAGTTACATGGATTTTTACTATTGAAATCCCATTTAACACGAAAAGAGAAAAAGAGCGTTTAAAGGTATGAACGCTCGTTCGATTTGAAGCTGTCATGTTTATAAAAAGTTGAATATTTCCGGTTCTACCGAAGGTAGAAACAAATTTAGGTATTATTTTATTCACAATTATCCATATTATTTTTTAAGATAAAAAAAATGGAATTTTTTTCATATTTTGAGTCCCAGGCCCCTTTAAATTGGGTGCTTTCTCCGATAATTTCAATACGAACCCTCATCTTTTATCACAACTTTGGATTCTACGCACAATTTCAGGCGGAAAGAAAAAAAACTCATTAATTTTATTGGATTTTTCACCGATTTGTAAGTATTTGAAAATTAGATCTCCTAATGTTAAATTGGTGTTATACGTTTTTTTTTGTTATATTTGCTACAGACAGTAATATTTGTTGGAAATTGTTTTTTCATCCTTTGCTACCCAAAATGTATAAACGTTTTAATTATCAAACTAAATTTACTATTTTGTATTAATTATGAAATTAATATTCATAAAAATTATTAATAAAAATATGAACAAATTTTGACAACATGTGATTCAACTGTTACTGAAACATTGGAATTCCAAATTCCAGCTCATTACATGCATAATTAGTAGCGCATTTAGACTAATTTTCAAAATTCATAGTGAAAACATAAATTTCTGCTAACAGATCCTGGGACTTAGGATCTTAATTGACTCCATACCAAAGCGCCTGCAACAGGTCATTGACAGCGACGGCCACTAAACGTCTTTATTAATATTTTTAATGTGATTTAACTCTGAACATTTACACGCTCCCTCAATAGTTTTTATAAATTTTCTCTGTCAATTTTACGCCGTTTTACATAATTTTTATCATCAAATCCGCCTGAAATTATGTGTAGAATCCAAATTTGTGATAAAAGATGAGGTTCGTATTGAAGTTATCGGTAAAAGCACCCAATTTAATACGAAGACAGCCCCTTAGACAAATTTTAAATATTGATATTTGTAGAAAACATTAATACCTATCGATTGCTACCTTCCGTTTCTTACTGTGATTTAAATTGTGCAATTGCGATCGAGTGAGTCGTTTTTTTTTTGACGGGTGTATATGGAACATTCAAAGAAGGAATGTTCATAAAGAAAAAACAACTCCACTGTTAGTTTTTTCACCGGTGTTTAACTTCACCGTATAGCTGTCTAGCAAGAGCCCTTTTTCCGCCACTTCTCACAATGGCTTCCTCGTCTCGTCTCCGTTCCAAGGATGATGTCATCTCAAAACTTAAAAATCTAGTGTCATTTATTTGCGTGTCTCGTGATCTCTATTTACGACCACGTTCTAGTAGATTGGCCAACATTTTATGCTTCTCCTCGTGAGGATTTTCCATTCACCAGTCTTCATCGGAATGTCACATTAAGACGGTAAGTTGCTAGGAAAATTGTCGTCCTGCTATCGTCTTTTTACAGTCGTCCCAGACTACGATCTGGCATGATTCCCAAGGGAGCAATCCGAGGACATTGCATCGTAATTTGGAACCATGGTCAGATGAGGAGTTCAACACTTGAGCTGACAACCATCTCTCCAAACTCAAATACTTTTGTCCTTAGGATGATCCACACTTCCTTTTCATATTTCAAGGGGAGCTAAGAATACAGAATTAAACCATATTTTCTAGGCAGGTATGTCCGCAAGTGTCACATCCAAATTCGCTTGAAGGATCTGTTCGGCAGAGTGGCAGTTGGTCAGTATAGGCCATCATCAGCACAGACACTATATGTATTATTAGACGAATGTTCAGCAACTAACGGAATCGTACACGAGCACATGTTGAACATGTACGGCAATTTCAGTTTAGGTTGCATTACTGTTGGCGTTCGCAGCTGTTAGCGCATACTGTCAAAAACTAAGTGTATAACTCTCAATCTGTAAAATTATTGCTATTAAAAATGTCGTTTACATTTGCTGTCTTTCATTTCTGCACCTTAGTGTATGTGCTCTTTGACACATTCGGGTGATCCTTAAGGACATATGTCACACCCTTTAGTAAATATTGTTTAATTCTGTATTCTTTACCTCCCCTAAAGTTTTGAAGCATCGCGTATACGTTCTTGGTTCAATTATCAAAACCGTACGGTATACTTTCGCGAAAAAAGCGACATGTCGCAGAACGCACATTTTATTCATTCTAAACTCGACTATGTCAGGATATCGAATCAAGGAGAACTTCTAACAAAAATGTGTGAGCGTATTCTGAAAATCTCAAATTCAGCAGTAAATTATGCAGATTTTTCCTCTTTGTCTGAAATTCATTTTATCTTATACATGTTAGTTTTGTCGAGAAATTCGGTAAATATTTAAATAAATATAAGCATTGCTCTTTGTGCATTTTTCTTTGTGCGACAACGAATACAAATATACAACTCGAAATATTCTATATTAATAATCGTAGATGTTTTAAGTACACTATAAGAAGCTATGAGATCCATTTTTTAATAAATAGAGCAATAAGCAGCTAAAACTGGGTACTAAAAAATTGGTAATTTTTAATTAACATCGTACTAGAGCAACACAAATATATTACTGGTATGAAAATGCAGTGTGTAAATTTCGTCTGTATCATACCATTCCCATTTGATTCTTGGCGAATGAAGAAGTCATTACTCATCCGTTTTCACTCGCCAATGTCTCAATGATGAAAAGGTCAGTATATTGTGTAGTCTGATTCAAATCCCGTTTGGTGTAAATTCTCGGAATCCGACTCGGCTGATATTTCACATCGCAGTTTGAGATTACATAATCCGCACGTCAATCTTCAACTGATTACAAGCAACCCGATATCCTCCCTCGGCGACGACGGAAAAACCTTCGAAAAACGGATCGCATCGAGTGTGATACACATGCGATCACAAAAACAAAAGCATCCCCCGAAACAATATACATAACTTATTTTCCTCACTTCCTGCACCATGCTTTTCCCAGCTCTTCGTTCGCTCGTTTGAAAAAAAAAGTAATTCTTTTTTGGGTCCTCTTCTTTCACCAAGGTGAAATTCAATTTTTGTGGGAAAGCATCATGTCCCATAAATTAATCTTCCCTATCACCAAGAAAAAAAAGGGGAATCCCGGGACACAAGGAATTGAATTAGTGTTCTCACTTACACCAAAAAAAAAGTTGGCCATTCACTTGGAAGTCGGCACACTGCCAAACGGGAACTCTGGTCCCTTTAATCTTGTTAACCTAATGGGAAAAGATCCGGAATCGGACATTTCGTTGCATATAATTCCCGAATACCACTTTCCTTTCCCCCAAATGTTAAATTGATTAATGTTTCAGGGGGCTGCCTCTCAGCGAAATGCATTGTCTTTTTTGATTGCATTGTTGCTGGCTCGTGAGCTTGCCCGTGCGGTACTCCAGGATCGGAGAAGTTGCCAGATTTTCGTCTTAATTTCGTTGATGTGATTAAATCGCAGTTTATTTTATGTATGAATGCATCGGATGCGAGGCAGAAATGGTAGCCGTTTGGATGTCATCCAAATGAATTGGGAAAAAATCTTAATTTAGTGTATTTTCCGGCTATTTATAAAAGTTTTGGAAAAGCACGTATACATTCGCGAGCCTCCAGTTCTCATGATTAGGACGTGGTTCGGGGCGCCAAAACGAACGGTTCGTGAACAGCTCGTGGCGATCCGCTTCCTGTCGGTTTTTCGACGAACACAAAGGCGTTCTCGGTTCAGATTGAGACGCGACTAGTTCGTTGCTTTTCTTTCTGCTCTTGAACCTCCAGGCTGACAAACGACTTGCTGGAGGTTCGCAGTTGGTTCCTTCCTTTCCCATCGATGGCTGGAAGTTCGTTGTGAAAATAATTTCAACGAACGGTTTACAAGCGGCTCGGCTCGCAAATGTATACGCTACTTTACATGCAAACCTGATCAGGACAGGGTGTTATCTATATTCCAATTCTCCTCCGTCGATTTTGAAAATGCCGAAAACAAGGATTTTGAAAACGCCGAAAACAAGGATTTCCGAATTAAAAGTATTCAAGCGTTTCGAAGACAATACATATAGTACAGCCAACTAACTGGTGGTTAAGGTTTTAGCCTCTAGAAAACGGAAGGTTCTTGGTTTGTACCCAGGTCTGTGCACGGATGTTTGTAAGCGTATGGCGTAGACGCGGCTGGTGCATCCTTAATCTGTCATGGCCTTAAGTCCTCACGATGAGATGGTGTGGAAGTTTGGAGAGTGGAGTGCCAGCTCAGGTGGTGCCTCGTCATCTGACCATGGTTCGTCATGGACTATGGTCTTCGGATCTTCCCTTTAGGGGATTGATCCCGGACCTTCGTCAATAGCCCGTTGTGTTGCTCTAGTACCACGTTAATTAACAATTACAATTACGAAGAGGTATTTCGTCGTTAGCGAAACCAACCGGATATTTATGACGAAAAAGCTGGTCGTTAACGAAATCATGCAAATAGCTGATCATTATCATTGATGAGGGTTGTATCTAAAATTAATGTGAATAATGAATGCAATGAAATATAATAATGGATAAAATTACAGTGAAAAGTATTTTTATAATTTTACTAACGCTGTGGTAATTGGTAATTTTTTAGTTAACGTCGTACTAGAGCAACACAACGGGCTATTGACGACGGTCCGGGATCAGTCCCTTAAGGGAAAGATCCGAGGACAACACCTCGTAATTTTGAACCACGGTGAGATGACGAAGCAACACCCCACTCTCCAAACTTCCACTCCAACCCAACACTAACGCTGTGATAGTGATCCCATATCAAACAAAATCTGCTTCGGAATTGTTGAAGGCGTTTAAATTAGAGCAGGCACACAAGGCAAGTAAATAAAACAACTATCTTCACTGGTGTCCAAAATTATCTTTACATGTATAGAATCACGGATTTCTCAGAAACTTTGAACTATAATTCTATTAATTTGTCTGGAATGAGACAAAGCATCATAACACATAAATACAAAGGAAAAAATTTAAGAACTCTGTATATAAATGTAAAATGTAGTATGAAACCATAAAAATGTCAATCATAATATGTGACAAGGAGAGTTCAGAAAAAAATGAATAATTCAGAAAAGAATTAATGCTTATGAATCTAATATGGAATGTGATCGCCCCTGAATTGAACACACATATCACAACGTGATTTCATGCTGGCAATAATGTTGTTACCCACAGTTTGGGGAGTCAAGTTCCACTCCTCCAGCAATGCGGTCTTCAGGGCATTTATAACTCTAGGAGGAGGATGTCTCCATGCAATTTATTTTCCAAGGTAGTCCCATAAGGTCTCTATCGGGTTCAGATCAGGAGATTTTGCTAGCCACGGTATTCGCTCAATAGCTTCATTTTCAAGGAATTGGTCAACGAGGTTTGCTCGATGTGGACGAGAATTATCGTCCATAAATAAATATCAGATTCATATGCACCTCTGAAAAGTCTTACAAAATGTTCCCGATATCTCTGCCGGTCATATATCTTTTGTTGAAAACGTGTTGGGGCGTACGTCCATCGATCATTATTCCATCCCACACCATCACACATGCACTACCAAAACGATTCCATAATATTCGAAGGAAGATTTCGCATTCTTGACCCCTGTAACAATGTTAAACAACCGAGCTGTATAAGTTTTGGCAGGAAGGATATTTTAGGAAATCTGAATATTGTATAGAAAACCAATATTCTTTTTATCTCCTGGTTATTAATATTTATACAGTGCTGCTCTGTTGAACAGACAATTTCAAAACATAACAAAGTCTCCACTGGAGACTTAACTTCCTAAGTCTAAGGAGTCGCTATTATGTCCTCGAAAAACGACCAAACTCTTCTCGAGTCTGTCAGAGAATCTTCTGTTCGCTGACCCAGTCCTCCCTGCTACAAGCCTCGAAGATCCCGTGTCGTGGGGAAAATCCTTGAGCATTTTCCATCGTCTCAAAACTCCAAGAGGGGAGCTCCCCCTCCTTTTCAGTTCTATTCCAACAGAAGGGCTGGCCATTGTCCGACAAAGAACGATTTCAGCCAGCCAGGCGACTGGTGAAACAAGATGCCATCTTTTATCACTTCTCCACATGTGAAAACGCTAAGAATGAGATGTTAAACTAAATCTCGACTCATCAGTAAAGAGAACATGGGTCCATTGGTGTTGACTCCAGTTCAGAAGTACTTTGAACCAATTAAAGCGATCCTATTGTTTGGTGAAGACAGTTAAACATATACTCTTGGCTTTCTGACATAAAGGCTTTTTTCATCAAGCCGTCTGTATACAGTTGGCCGTGATACAACAGTTTCCATGGCAGCTGCAAGCTCTGAACTTAACTGCTGAGCAGTATACTTCCTGTTACGACGGGCAGTTATTGCCATAAATCGATCTTCAGAAGCAGTTGTTATACGTATACGACATTGTCCAGGCCTCATTACAACAAACACTTACAGAGTTTTGAAATTGTTTCCATAGCGCAGAGACTGCCTGTCTTGAAATATTCTCACATCTCGCTGTTTCCATGATTGTCTGCTCTGCTTCAAAACGGTCAATAATGCGCCACCACAGATTCATTTGAACGATACTTCGGAGCCATAACGAACCGTTTCGAGTCCTTACACACTGAAATCAAACGCTGTATTGCAGAAATTCACTCAGATATTCACTTCGCGCAAAAGCGCTTGATTCACCTTCGGATGACATGACGACGATTCAAGCTTTTCGACAAGCATCTATGATCCTGTCGTCAAATACCCTCACATTGGCGTGGCTTAGAAGCTTAGAAATTACGATTTCAGCTCAAGTGTGACTTCGTTACCAGACCGTAGTTCAAATGTACAAAAAAAACCCCACCCCCACCGAGGTGTTGTCCTCGGATCTCTCTTATCTTCTCTTTCGGCATTGATACCGGACCGATAAGGTCACTTCAGTGTGGCGTTTATTCCAACTCTGCCTAAAACTTTGCAAAACATCATAGCTTAAGAAATAATATAACTATCAATATTTTCACAATTAAATAATTAATATTAATTTTATCCCTTTAATTTCAAAATTAGAAACAGTGATGAATTTCTCCTTTGTACTCAGATACATCAAGTAGATAGCAATAATTATCCATAGCCCGTTGTGTTGCTTCAGTGGGAAGTTAATTAAAAAGTACTAATGCCAAAAAAACAATAGTTATCCACGAAACATTTTCTAGGAAATCAAGAAAAAACTTATGGGTAGCAACAGTTTGAACTCAGAATAATCTTTTTTCGTTGCAGACTTCGTCATTAGGAAGCCTGACTAGGTCTTGATGGACGAGATACCCTCGTCATTAAAAGAAAACAGACTATATATTGATCTCGTCATCAAAAGAAAATCGGGAATATTTCGACGAGATATATCGCCAGTGGCAAAATCGGTCAGATCTTGTAGAAATAGATATAGCGTCAAAACTACTTGTAGGATTAACGACACAAACATTTGACCTAAGTAATTGAAATTATATAATTCAAATATCAAAGGTTCAAAGCGTAGTTTTAGGGAAAAATGCGCTAGAATCTCTGAACGGCTTGCTTCAGTCTTTCATCTGCACCCTCAAGATTAAAGGAATATTCCTCTCTTATCTGGCATTGGATGGCGCTAGATTTCTCAATCAATCGTTCGCTCTTCATTCGTTTCTCTTCAGCTGATTTTTATCAGTATGGTTCTGAGGATAGATTGAGGAGATTTTTCCATACTTTAATCACACATTTGGAGGACTCTCGGGCATGTTACAACTAGGGAAGTTACAAGCGGGAGGAGGGAAATTGTTACGTATATTTCTTGATGTAATAATCTCCGAGATTCATCAACTTGCCAGGAAAGCTTGCAGTCAAATTGAAGTAACGTCGTGTAATACAAAACAGACTTGTAAACGACGTTACTACGCTCATGTCATCACATATTCTGAAAACCTTCGGCCATAAAATCCAACAAGCAATCGGGGCACTGTTTGCCGTTGGCAGAGTTTCTGATTAGCAATCGGATGGATGCGAGTTCGAAACTCTGTCCAGTCAACGATCGACGTGTATACGGGGCCAGGTGCACGTTAAGTCTGTTGTGACCTCAAATGTCCTCATGTTGGCGTGGTGCGGACGTTTGTGGATTGTGGTGGCAGCTCAGGCGATGATCTGGTCACCTGATCACCGTCCAAATATTCGAGATTTTGTCTTCGTATCTTTTCCTCGGGGATTAATCCTGAACCTTGAGGAATAATCAAAATCAAAGATTCTCCAAAAAGGTTTTTTTTTCCTCTGAAGCTATCTATATACAGGTGTGTAGTGTATTTCAGTAGAGTATATACGTACTAGAGAAGTGTTTCCTGAAAGTATTCTGAATCTGACATGACTTGACTTGTTTTTCAAATACGATTTCAGAGAGTCAACGATAAAAATTCTAAAGAATGAAAATTCGAATAGATGTGACAGTTGATTGATCAACGGCAATTCGACTAAAAGCTATATCCCCAAAACGGTAATCAACTATATTTTGAGGTAACCTCGATTATGTATCGTACGGGAGCATTTGGGTAACAGGAAGAAAAAAAAAGCCGTTTATTTTCCGGTATGGGAGGTCCACATTGAGAATCTCTGATATATCTCCATTTAATCGGGCATATTCTTTTTCATAGCTAAAATTACCCCTTCTGGGTAATTTTTTACTGACGGTGAAATTTCCCATTCGGCGAAATTCATCCATAAAAATTGTGGAGTGCGTTTTGTGTTTGAAAGTCTTTATGCTCAAACTCATGTTACTTGAGATTATAAGTAACATGAGTTTGAGCATAAAGACTTTCAAACACAAAACGCACTCCACAATTTTGTTCACCTAAAGTTATCTTATATTCTTAATCTTATATTCAAACTTACGTTACATTGTGCACAAGCTTTCTTGTGCTCTTGATGAGGTTCTTTAAGGATTAACAAAATAGTATTATTTCTCTTTGAACATAAGACCTCTTGAGCACAAGGTAACGTAAGTTTGAACATAAGAAACTGTTAAAAAAAGTATTTCCTTTCGGTGAAATATTATCCATAAAAATTGCGGAGAGTCTCTGATGTTTTAAAGTCTTTGTGCTCAAACTTATGTCACCTTATGTTATTCATCTCGTGTGTGTTCACCTAAAGTTATCTTATATTCTTAATCTTATATTCAAACTTACGTTATCTTATGCTCAAGCTTTCTTGTGCTCTTGTGTGATCTTATGTTCAAACTGCAAAAATACTATTTTGTTAAACATTAAAGAACCCAATCACCAATCTTCCAACTGAAATTTTAAAAATTGATCGTGCGTATCAGTGAGTGGATCATTGATGAAAGAATGTTTCTGTCGTCCGGTCCGACAAATCACACCCTCAACGACATGAACCCAACGTAAAATACCTTTATATTTCAAGCAAGCAGAAAACTTTTTCCAGTTCGAACCACTATCAGAGGAGCCGAGTCACAAGTCCAAACACGCTCGGATTCTCCTCTGAATAGATGAAGGGGTCCGAAGATTGTGTGCCAGAGGAACTTTTTCCCAAGAACCCCCTCCGCTTGACAAATGACACCATTAAGATACGCAGGGAACGCGTCAGGCTCGACAAGGACCATCCATCAAACTACAGCGGCGTCACCCCACGCTCCTGACAAATCACACCCAACTTTTAAAGAGTATTGTTTGTTTTGGGAAACAATTTCCATGGGATTTTTTTTTGTCTTCCTGGAGTGTTTGCTCAACGGCCTTGTAATCATCTCGTCTTGTTAGTCCTGGGTATCCGCAGCGAGCGGAGATTAAAGCGACGATCAATGCTGAATTTAAATAAATGCATTACACGGATGGCGAGACGTCGCGTTTTCTTCTTTTTTTTTAATTCCATTCCGTGGGTGTTTCGCGCTTTCTGGTGGATGTTAAAAGGAAGCGTTAGATGCCATGTATGCGTAAGGTGGAAGACAAATATTTGACTTATCCGTGCTCTTTCCTCTGAATGTCCTTGCAATAAACTCCTACGGTGGCCCTCGATGGAGAATGATTTGAAATTTAAGTGAAGGAGACATCTTTTTTTGTTTGCTTTGCTTGAATGAAGATTTGAGACTCTTTTTTTTTTTTACTTTCGAGGCAGACAGGAATGAAGGCATCTGCATTTAAAATAAAGATGAGCTAATATTGAATGTGTTCAATTGAGAGGAATCGTTCTAGAGCACGTTATTATTTGATTCAGTCGCTTTTTAGATATTTTATCTTGCTTCCTGTTTAGTTCGGAACACGGATATGTGTGGTTGTCACTTCCACTTGAAACTAATTCCTCTCAAAATATGTCGGTTACACTTAAGTTGGTAAAAACACTTCAGTTATTAGTGTGGGAAAATAGTCCCGTCGGTTCCCTTCTCACGCGCGGATAGATACATTAGCGGTGACGCACCGCATCACATTGTAACTAATCAGATGTCGAATGTAAGCCGCGGAAGCTAGAGATTCGCGCTTTAACTAATTGAGCTATGACGAGCTCTATTGAATGATTTATAGACGTCGATATTTCTTCCTTTTTGTTTCAACTGTTTTATTTTCTCCCATGTCCCTTTTAAATAATAAAGTATCCTAGTCTTAACTTGCAGTTGTCTGTTTGATCCCATATTATAAATAGTATAAATGTCATATTTGGAAATATAAAACCCCTGTGCAGCACAGACATAAGGTTTAAGACGAATATTTGACGCCCTTACTTTCACTTCGTTGCAATGAACTGCAATAGTTTTACGTGATGAATTATTTGAGTTTTAAGTGAATGGGGTGTTTTATTTGCTTTTTGCTTGATAGAAGATGCGACATTTTATCTTTGAGGAATGAAGAGATATACATTTGAAATAAAAGTGAGTCAATATGAAACTTGTTCAATGGAGTGGAATAACCCGAGAACTTATTATTTGATTCAATCGCTTTTGGAGATTGTTGTTTACTGTATGTGGTCCGCATTAACTTCGACCTAAAAACAGATTCCACTCCAAATGTGTAATACAGCTTATAACATTTTTTTTAATCTCTGCATCACAGCATTTCCGTGCTTCCCACCCATCTCTCATTCAAGGGACTTATCTTTCGCACCCCACAAATTGGATCCCAGCAATTAACATAATGATGAAGTTCACCGCTGGCACCCGCATTCCCAACCTAAAGTTGAATAAGTTCTCCGTTGCGGCTCTCACCACTTGCGCAGCCACTTCAACGTTCTCTGGGGAACAAGGGGTAGAGTTCCCTCAATAATAGACCCCGCGAAGCATTCTCCTTAAGAATGCATACTTTGAAGGAAACTTCGTCATTACGGGCTCGACCGTCGGATTATCATTACAGCCCAATAATTAAGGAGTGTTGGGGAAATATAAACCGCGACGTCCAATCTGGAATGCGGGGAGAGATGGGGCTTCTGCCTGACTATGCTCGAACGTGTGGTTGTAGACTCTGGCTATTCCGAGGGGAGAACTAGTTAGGGGGATGGGCAGGTGCGAAGAAATTAGCAGAATTTTGTATTTGTAGGTAGATATTCTTGAAATACACTCTATAACAAAAAAAAATCGACGCATCAAGAAGTTGTCCGATTGTGATAAAAATTGATGGATGGTAAAGAACATACATAGAAAACAAACGATTAAAACTTCAAAACAATTGAGCGATTTATTTCATAGTTTGACCGTTACAAAGGGAGGAAGACAAAACGCCGTTGGTCCACCTCTGACCTGGATGCAAGCTGTCACCTGGCATGGTATAGACTTAAACTGTTCCGAGATGGTGTTCTGCGGAATTTCATATCCAAATTGTCTCCACTGTCGGGCTGAAGGGTCAACATTCCGTGATGATTGCAATCGCCTTCCTATAACGTCCTAAATGTGCTCTATGGGAGAGAGATGAGGAGACCTAGCTGGCCAAGGAAGTGTTGGGAAAGCTTAAATACAATTCATAGCAACACGTGCGGACGGGCATCATCTTGTTGAAAAGTAAGTCCGGGGTGTCGCAAAAGGAACGGTAACACGATCGGTCGTAGAATATCATCTAATCTCGTAGAATGTCATCTACGTATAGCTATGCTGTAAGTGTGCCAGAAAGGACTAAGTAAGGGGTCGGGTATCAAAAAAGATGCCATCCCAGACCATGACGCTCTATTGTGTGGCATGCGATAGTAAGGGCAGGATATCACCACACTGCCCTTGAAGTCTCCAGACGTGTGGGGTTGTCATCAGGACGCAGTTGGAAACGGGACTCAAAAGACTCACTAAAGACTATACGTCCAAGACAAAAAGACGACCGTTCCAAGTATCTTCATACCCCTTGCTGTCTCGGCTAGGTACAGATATCTGGTCAGGATAACCCTTTGTGGGGCTTTAATGCCGGACAAGGGGTGACCGAGAACAAATTCCAGCCAGTGAGGGTTAAAAAGTACAAGTACCCTCGTGTTTAGTAAGGTGTCTAGATGCATTCACGATATACTCATGGTTCTCTAGACGCATTCTAGCAAAAACAGCATTTTAGACGAAATCAAATAATTTGATCTGGTAACGAATGGGTTACGATTCGCTGATAGACCAAATACAGTTTAAAAACATCAGCAATTTCCTATAAATGTTTATGTTAAGTTTTTTGACTGAATGCATTTACTTATTAAGAAAGGATAAGTTGTCATTCAAAAATATTTTTTAAGCGTTATAAAAATCTATGTGCTATATATAAAAGAACGTGTGCATGTGTGTGTATTCTCTATACAAATCAACACCGTTTGACCAATCCACACCAAATTTGGTACACATACTTTCGGACACTACGGAAAACATAGGCTATTTCTTTCCTGTCTTCAGACCAATTTGTAGCCATACAAATTGGCACATAGTCTTTAAAGTCCTCGAGACCCAAATTTTAAAATCTAAAGTTTGTTTTTCCGCAATAATTGGACATGGGCAAAAAACACATTCTGCCGGGTTTGTGTATTTGTGTTAACACAGGGAAATGTCGCGGTCATATTCTATTTTAGCAGTCGCGGTAGGAAACCCGTTCTATAGGGTTTCTGTATTTGAGTTAAACCAGGGAAATGCCTCGGTCATATTTGAAACCCGAGCAAAGGCGGGTTATTCAGCTTGTGAAATTATAAAACAAGTATTTTTAAGCTTCTTCCTAATGTATATAATCTCAGAATTATTAAATGCAATTTCAAGAAAGGAATGCCACAGAACTTAAAGGACAAGTTGTAAACCTAAGAATTCCAAATGAATGAATATTTTGATGACATCTTTCATTAGAGAAGCTGATCTGGATCTGCTTCAATTTATATAATCTTTTCTATACCGGATATTACACAAATCAGCCCATCCATTACCGTACGAAAGACAAACCTGACATCGTGATTGGCCTTTTCTTATTTCCGAAGACAGGTTAATATTTGGGGACCTTCCCTTACTTAATCATTCTTCTATCAGAAAAACCGAAGGCTGGACTTATCGGCATGGCGTTAATGGCAGAGTCAAGTGATAACCTTGATCGTCTTATTCAGGACGTGATTATAGTCTAACGGACAACGGAGAGTGAGATATGATGCAACTGATCAGCGCTCTCAGATTTTAGTGATAAACAGAGTAAGTATAGAGGTCTTGAGTCTGTTTCTTTACAGAGTAATGTGCGATTGTGTGCAAATGCGATGCGAAGTTTGCAGAGCTCATAATCACAAGATTGGCTCATTGAAGTCTGATGTGACGACTTTCTTTCAATTTGATTTTTGTGTTTTATTTCAAAGGGTCGTGTTCACGCCCACATCGCAAACAAGACTTTCTTTGTTTATATCTGTCTTCTGTACCTAAGTATACCTCGGCAGATTAATACAACCAGCCTAAGCGCTGAGAGATAATGATTTAACTCCAAATGGGTATAAAAGTACTATCTGTTTGATTTCGCAAACGTTTTATATCCTACCACGCTGTGAAGCGATACAATGCAAGTTTCACAATCGAATTCTTAAATAAATATAGATGTATGTGATACTGTTGTTATCTGATTAACAAAGGGACCGCGGTAGCTCGGTTGGAAGAATAACGGATTAGCAACCGGAGGGTTGGGAGTTCGAATCCAACCAAAGACCCTCGTGGCTGCTGCATGTAAAATCTGTCGTGGACTAAAATATCCTCACGTTTCCGTGGTTGGGAAGCTTGGTGAGTGGAGTTCCAGCTCAGGTTTGAACTCGTCATCTTACAGCAGTTTTAACTTACGTGGCGTTATCCTCGGATTTGATGAGTCTGACAAGCTAATTAGGAATAAATGTTTTACCAGGTTGTCGTATCAAGTTAGTTCACGAAAACAATTGACTTCTATAACTCTCTTCAGACCCTGGGGCAACTGAGATCGTAGCAAGGAGGTCTAGTCCTTCTTTTCAGCTATACTTATGTAAGTATGAAGTCGAGAATGTTTGATTTTTTTTTTGTATCTACAATCCTTTTTACCATATGGTATTCAATGGGATGACATGGTTGGAGTGATTGAGAACCGATCGTAGATAAGACATTCGACCATTCACTACAATGGCTGACTTCTAAAATCACAAAACCGTGTTTTTTTTAACTGAGGATTACTTGATATACTGCTTTTTGAGTTAGACGGCAGTTTAGTCGGGTACCACATTTTGAAAAATTATATTCCAAGTTGCTGAAGAGTTTTTGCATAAGTGATGATTCAGTTCCCAGACAGAATTCCAAGAAGGTCATATAATGTTGTGTCTGTCTTTTTGAAAACAATGATAGTTTTTAAGTAATCTCTCACACAAAGCAGAAAATTCAAAGCAACAAAAATCTCGAAAGCTGAACGCAGGCATCACGAAATTCGCAATGATTGTTCTGTCTAGAATTCTTGGGTCAAAGCAACACTTTTCAACTTACAATGTCGTTCCATTGATATCCCTTAAAGAATTAAAATTTTAAAAAGAATCTTGCGCAAGAAGAGACGAATCAAAACAAAACATCAAAAGCTTCCACGAGCCGAGTAATTGGTAGAGGAAAGAAGACACGTTAAATTGACAAAAGCAAAACTGTTCACCACAGCAACGAAATTGTTGAGGAAGCAAAGGTGCGAGTTGTTATGTCTAAAACAACAAACACCTTCGACCGATGCAGGGTAGTGAAACTACTAGCTAGACATGACAATGGTGAATACTCAAAAGAAAGCATGGTGCGTGCAACATGTCGTTATCATAACCGAACATCGTAAAAGACTGTTTGAATCTATCCGCTAATTGAGGCGACCTGGTAGTTTTAGTATATGTTTGGTTTAATGGTTACAATGTCCCATTTGACCGTGCTGCGACAAACACAAAACATATAATGTCAAGTAAATGGACATACACGCGCAAGGAAAGTTGTACTCACACAGCAAAGAAAAACACACCCAGGAACCTGACAGGAATCTATCCTGCAGAATCTTCAACTTCTATAGTCCGAACAAAACCACAGAGCTGTTTTCTAATCCGAGTGATTTTATGACTCTGGTCCTTGCTTCAGGCTCTGGGTCAGAATCTCTGTCTTGACATGTATGTTTGTTGTGGTTCGGAATCCAATTTAAGGCGTAGGTACTTTAATTTGACCTCGTGTAGAAAACAATGACTGTAGAACGACAAACCAGTCAATCAATCCATCCGTCAATTGATAGTGTTATCCGACTTGCTTATAAAGCAGTCTGGTAGTATTCTACCGCACAATATGTTGCTACTTATTTCTTTATCCCTAGCTAAACACTTAGTCTATGTGACGCTAAAAACTTCCAACACTACATAGATCAGGACGTTTAGATACATAGATTCTCTCTTTCCCGACATTGGCAGTCCAGTAGATGACTTGGAGACGCTTGTTCAGTTTTACATCTTAAGTGAGTTGGAAATGCCTCATAACTCTAAACGAAGAATGTAGATCATGCTCACAAGTCTAGAAATGGCAATTTCAGATTTCCATGAAGAGTAAAATATTAGGCTCGCAATGATACTGATAGAATACAGGGAGAGTAGAGCCACGGTAGCTCAGTCAGTAGAGCGTCGGGCTCGCATCGGAAGGGTTGTGGGTTCTGTCCTCAGCGGAGCCTGAAATTCTGATGGTTGCGAGATCGGCGCTTGGACCTGGCTAAAGACCGTCGTGTTCGCTAATGGTGACTGGGGCATGTTCTGGGGTCGTGGTCACAAAGTCTCCCATGTTCCCATACCAAATCAATACCTCTGGGGGTACCTGATCAGGGGGTTATCGGCCTCTGATTGGGATCTAAATTACGATATGTGTGAGTGAATGGATGTGTGAAAGGGATCTTCCTGTAAAACGGATGTGTCATGCATGAAGAAGTCCAACCCTCCGGGGCAATGGCCCCCCCATTTGGGCCATATATGACCCGCACGACAACAACAACAGGGAGAGTTTATCATCTTTCCAATATTTTCATCTTTTTTATTTCTTCAAGAATTGATATGTGAAGGAGATGATAAGTTGGTTGGGATTTATGATACAAGGGTCATATTTGGCAAAACTGTGCCGAAAACAAGACAACGTCAATTAAATGAACATATACACAAGAAAGGTTAAACTGACACAGAAAATAGAAACATACATGTGTAAACACGCTGACCAACCGGTATAGTGGTGAAGGAGTTATCTCTAGATCGGAGGTTCCTGGTTCGAATCCGGGTCCGGGAATGGATGACTGTAAGCGTATGGCGTAGAGGCGGCTGGGGCATCTTAAATCTGTCGTGGCCGAAAGTCCTCAAGTTGGGTTGGTGTGGAAGGTTGAAGAGTGGGGTGCCAGCTCAGGTGTTGCTACGTCATCTGACCGTGGTTTAAAATTACGAGGTGTTGTCCTCGAATCTTTCCTTTAATGGATTGATCCCGGACCGTCGTCAAAAGCCCGTTTTGTTGCTCTAGTACGACATTAATTACTAATTACCATATAACCACCTGTCCTTTTAAGGGACAACAGTTTGATAGACACTCCGGAATACTTTATTAAAAGCGAAAAAATTGGAGTGAGAATTTTGGAAAAATAAAATCTCTACTGTGGTAAAACAGCCCTTTTTGCAGAAGCGATTGCCCCCTGGAACAAGTTAACCAAAAAATAATATTACCAAAAACAATACAAATGAAAAAAAAAGAAGAGGTTGTATTTAAGACTAAGTTAGTGGAGAAATATACCCAGGGTAAGTTACAGATATCGTACCAGTTCCAAATACAACTTGCAGCTTTCTGGCTCGACAAGCTAACCCACTAAGCCAAAGTGGCCCCGAAGTTGTTTGAGACTTGTGTGACTCTTCTCCATAGATAAGCTAAAGACCAGACATGTTGGGATGATGAAAACAGTTGTATCATAAATGCTTGAACAGAAAAAATGATGCCCTCTTGGAAAGAAATTGATTATACCTGAGAAAAATCTTGCGTGTCTTACAATCGCGTGTGTTAAAGTTTTGTTTCAGTTTAACCATGAAAAAAATCTTCAGGTATTAAAAATTGTTTAGTTAAACATCAGTTCTACAAGCAGTTTTGTCGCATGCAATATATAAACTGCAGACGTCTGAAACCTTTGAATGAATTTGACAAACACTGTTTAAGGGTCTTGAATTGAATTTGAAAGACTTAAAATAAGGTTTACAATTGCTGGTGTATAACTTCAGATAAAAATTGCGCTGCATATATATTAAATTGGTTTTGCTTCTATGTTACCGAAACCTCTTTAGGCCATTAACAGCCATGAGATAAGATAATTTTTACTCTAATAAGCAGTTCATAAAGATACCTAGAAAGAATAAAAGAAAAAATGAATAATTTATCGAAAGAGATTGGAGAATAGTGAATGGATAATATTTCGAGTCTTAAGACTCGGCAATGTTCAAAACGAGATCAAGATGATGCTACCTATACGCACAGGGAAACTGAACAACGATTTTTGTAAAATCAAATCGAAACCTTATCTCACTAACACTAACACGATTTTTCACATTAAAAGTCCCATGACTAAACGAATTAATACAACAAACGCTGGTGATCGGAGTACGTTGGAAAAAGAGAAGTCTCAAAAGTTCTTTCCCTTCAAAGTATCGTGGAGATATATATTAAGATCCTTTATCAGGCTATTTTCCAAAACACTTCACGTCAGAAATAATTCCCGCCACATTTCGTTCTTCTTTATTGCACCTTGATGCGATTTGCCGCCACTAATTAAATCAGCGGAGCGCGGCAAAGAGAAGAAAGAACAAATTTTGGAACAGGCCCCTGTCATTTTGTTGTTATGTTTGCGAAACTTTCAGGAGGCAGCAAATGGATCTGACGTTTCGGAAAAAGCAGATTTGCTCTAGGAGATGATGACGATGAAAAAGAAAACCCAGTTTTTATGTTTTTTCTTTTATCACTGGTTCTGGAAACAATTACTTTTTTTTTGTAATTTTCCACTAAGCGTGAAAAGAGAGAATCGAAACTATAATTGGATTTATTTCTTTACGGAACGTGATAGGGTAAAAATAATCGGATCATCTGTTAAGTCTAATCAAAACGAGGTAGGGTTATTGTTTTTGTGTTGGATTCTCTTACTGCAATATGTGTCCTTTGTGAACATAAAGATGGGCGAAGGAGACTAAAAACCGAAGCATAAAAAAAGGTTTGCTGCAGTCAAACAGTTTTTAATGGTCTTCAATACAAGCTTCTGGGTGCGTTTTTTACACGGAGTTTTTATATTCCCGAAGGAATCTTCAATTAATATTTTGTTAAATATTTTATCCTTAAAGCAGCGTTATTGCACACTTTTTTTGCGATGTATGACGGATCTGTTCTGCATAAATTTTAAAATAGTCATCCGTGGAGCGCAAAATATTGCAGTTAAATACAAAATATTTGTACTGTGACAGTACTCAATTTCTTTTCATGTTTTCTTTAGCAGAAAACATTCAATCATATTGAATTTTTTTTTAATTAAAAAAAATTATGTATTTTAACTTACTATAACTGATAAAGGGTAGCAATTTTGGTAAAATAAGAGTACTCTTATTATTAGTTGAGGTTTCGTTATGCGACTTCCGGTATAGCATTGATTTCGTTCCAATTTTAAATTGGCCTAACTTTTTTTCTATTAGTCACATCTAGAAAGTTAAAACTGTTTTAAAAGCACAAAAGTACAGAATTTTTTTTTGTAAAATAAATCAAAATTCAAAATTTCGTCAAAATTGGCTTTTTTCACGTATGCGGATACTTTAAACACTTAAGGAAACTTTCTAAAAAAATATTTGTAAAAAAAAAAAAGCATATTTTAAGTTTAAATTTTGACGGATTTTTGGTTTTTTAATGGCCGTTTCTGGTGTTTTCCTTATCTACTTCCAGTTTTCCTGCCTTAATTAAGATCCTAACTACTCTGCAACTAATTACATTTATTTTGGAAATAAATACTATATCAAATAAGATCAAAAACAGTTTTTGGAATTTTTGGTCAAAAATGACATTTTTAACGTGTTTGGTTACCTTAAACGTTTAATGCGTCTTAATTTTTAATAGCTAGGGCGTAATCATAATAGATCATAAGAGAAAGATTAACATAGCATACAAAGCAAAACAGAGAACAGCGGCTAAAAAATCAATCTAACACACATCGAGGAACGGAGGAAAGACCGAAGTCCTTATCCTTAAAAGTCCCCATGCTTACGAATACATAGACACCCTAGAAAGTCCGTGTAGGATTTTATATAGAAGCAAATGGTTCCTGTCCATTATTTCTCCAGAAACACAGAGGGGGAAACAAGGTTCGATGGAGATGCGTAAGAGATGCAAATGAACGGAAAGACAGACATGTCACCAGGCGCAATTGCCTCTCAAAGCGTCTTGTCAGGTAGATTTTCGCTTTTCCAAAATTTTGCATTTGTTGTATCTTAAGCTATCGATGGTATTTTTATAATGTGGAGTGTTTAAAAAAAACACATTTTATTTTCTGAAATGTGTTTTTGTTAATTGGATGTAGCAGCAATTTTGCACTATTTTTAGCAAGAAAGTGCGCTTACTCATATCAGTATGCATTACAATATCCAGTTATCTATTGCAGAACATTTTCATTTTGACTTTGGAGGAAATCTTAGAACCGAAGAATCTCAAAATATAGAGGGTATTTGGAGGAAGTAATAGATTGGATAGCTGCTTTAGAGTCTGACAGTACAACTGATTTTTCAAATTTGCAGTAACTACGTTGCTATCCACATCTCAAATACAACCACATGCCACAAATACAACACATGTATGTTGGTATTTAATTAACGTCGCACAGGAGTACCCGAATGGGCTATTGACAACGATCCTGGTTCAAACCCTTAAGGAAAAGATCCCAGGACAGCATCACGTAATTTTGAATCAAGATTATATGACGAGGTCACACCTGAGCTGGTACCCCCACTCTCCAAACCTCCAGACCACTCCAACGTGAGAATATTTTTTGGCCACGACAGATTTAACACGCACTAGCTCCATTGTACACGACGGTCTTTGGTTGGATTCAAACTCGCAACTCTCCGGTTGCTAATTCTCTACTCTTCCAAACGGGCTACCGTAGCCCCAACACATTGAAGGAAGCAACCAAATTAATGGCCACAGTTTAAATGCAATAACCAGAAGGAAGCAACCAACAGCTTTGAAGTTTGCGTGATTCGTAGATCATGGTAGGATATGCAACTGTATCTTATATGTAATTCATGCGTCAGAGTAACGCACCTTTAAACATTATTAAAAAAGGTAGAACAGTGAACGGGTTCCAAGTATTGGAATTATGTTGTCTTATTATCACTGTTTCTGTGTATAGTCATCCTTAATTATCACTCGTAAAAAAAACTGCATACATACGAACACGTTTCTATTTTTGATAAAGGACGAATTGCGGCTTATCAAAACTGGGTTCGGTGCTCGTTTTGAGGAAAATCAAGATACGGTGATGAAAATATTGAATCGAGGGGTATAAGAGGAACGAACTGACCCACGTGAACGATTGCAGCGCTCTCGTCATGTCACCGAACGAAAGGACAAGCATCTTGGGAGCATGTACTGCACTATCAAGGACCTCAGTTATTACGGTGTGTTGCGTAATAAACTGCGTCAAAACGTACAATTCGACAGCAGCTGGGAATTTCTTCAAGGCGTCCTACTTTGATTCTGAACCACAAGCGGTAGTACGCCGCACATGGACAAACCAATGAGATGACATCGTCAATTCCGACAAATCAAGACCGATTTCATAACTCTGACAGCAGGCAACTCCATATCAGTTCGCCTCTTGCCGTTATAGTACATAATGCGATTAAATTATACTGTATTCAGCACCTGCCTAGTGCACATTGACGATATACCCAACAACCACTGCTACATCTCTGATGTTTTGGAGCCTGTTGTCCTTCCCTATCTTCAGGACTATCCTCTGACAAATTTTCAACTGGACAATGCCCGGTCGCATATATCATGCAACGTACAACAATTCCTCGATGTCTACCAGCTTTCACTTCATCCATGATCCATCTGTTCTCCAGATTTGTCACAAATCGAACTCGTCTTGTTATTGATTGCCCAACCTCTGGCACACCAAAGATCATTCGCGGATACACCATAGGAACTTCGACAATGTGTGGTACCAGAAGTACTTATATCCTCCTAACACACATCCTACTCTTTCTCACAATTCCGAGATGTGTAGCAGCAGTTAATGCTGCCCATGGAAGCTACACAAAATACTGATTTCTTTGTACAGAAAGTTGAATGAAGCTGTGATTTCAACCATTTCACCTAGTGTATTGTTGTTTGCTTTGCAAATATTGCTTTGATATATTTTGTACTTCATACTGTTGCATTTTCGATAGCCAGTAGTGAATTTGGAGCTATACGAATAGCCATCACCTCACCATTTATGGCTATTCCTATTTCCTGCAGAAGCTTAGAAAGAGCAAACAGCTTGGAATAAACATTTAATATAGCATTTTAAACGTCCCTATTTGTTATAAAGCTTTGGTTATCTTGACAAAAATTCAGAATATTGTTCTTCCTGTTTTATTCCATTAAGAATTTAATGCACGACTGTTAATTTCGAATTGGTTTTTCGAAATCTCTTGAAAATAGAAACATTGTTATATCCTATAAATGAGCTAGCAACTCAAATTTAAACTTACAATTTCGCATTCTTCGAACTGATACAATGAGGCCATGAAAATATATGCTATAACATTAATAACAGTTATTCCAATGACATCTGATAAGAGATCTACTGGCGTAAATCAAGAGGCTGCCACGCCATTTTATTATCAAGATCTTATCAGTTTTTTTTTATTTAGTTTTACTGTCTATTTACATTTATAGGCTGTTTATGAACAGGAAAAGTAAGCAGATCACTTTACCAGCCTCATTTCATATGTCGTCAAGGCTTTTTGAAACACCATGCAAGCAGTAATTGGTTGGGTTTTATGACGCAAGAAACATATTTTGCGAAGCTGCGTCAAACGTAAGACGGACAACGTCCACGTTCTAAGCAAGAATTCAGGGAATCCCAATAGATCTTCATCGTTGAATAATACGAGATAGCAGACAAAAACGAACAGCTTATAAGCATTTGCGCATTAGAGATTACATAATACCAAAACCTAGTATTTCTTATCACAAAATATTCGTGGAAATTAAGGATGCGACATCGATGTTTTATGAAAAACATCGACGTATTTGTCAGTGATGACGACATCTGTCCCATCAGAAAGAGTTTTTTTTTCCTATCTGGTGAAAAAATAAGTCGACTTAACGTGGAGAAAGTTAACAAACTTCTCTTTTTTTACGAACTGTAAATAACAAATATTGAGGATAATTATAGGCCACAATATTTTTTATTTACATTAAATAAAAAATAAGTTTGTTATGTTTTCCCCCAATAAGTTGATAAATAATTAATAATAACTAACAATAATTATTGTTATGTACCTACCTAAATACACTTATAGTTAGTAGTACCAATTACGGATGCGATGTTTCGATGTCGATGTTTTCAAAACGTCGTTGCTTTATAAAAAAACATCGATGAATTGGAGCCGATGTTTTTTTCACATCGATGTTTATACTTGTCGATGTTTTATTTTCAAATGAAAAAAGTACTATTATAAAAATTTTAAAAATAACCGAGTAGCATAATTTTTATAATCAGTAAATTGAACCTACTTTTAGACCAAAGTGGCCAAGGGTAAAGGGTCTGAAAAGTAGGGATGCGACATCAATGTTGATGTTTTCAAAACATCGATGTATTTACCATCGATTTATTGGAGTCTATTTTTGTTTAACATCGATGTTTTAACATTGTCGATGTTTTTACACTGCCGATGTTTTACTTTTGAATGAAAAAGTACCACAGCAAATAGTAAGAAAAATAACCGCGCAACTAAGTATTTGTCAGTGATGGGGACATCCGTTCCATCAAAAAGAGTTTTTTCCCTAACTGGTTTGATAGTTAGTGAAAAAAGAAGTCGACTTAAGTTGGAGAATGTTATCATACTTTATTTTTACAAACTGTAAATAACAAATATTGGGGCATATAATAATTATAGGCCCCAATATTTTTTACTTACAGTAAATGAAAAATAAATGTTATGTTTCCCCCCATAAGTTGATAAATAATTAATAATAACTAACAATAATTATTGTTATGTACCCACCTAATTATACTTATATTTGGTAGTACCTATGTCAAATTGTTGTAAATATTTTTTTTATGTTATTCATTTTGAAAATAAAATATTTGTTAATTGTTCCTTTTAATTTTTTTGAACTTGTTTTGGCATCTAAGAAAATCTAGTTTTAAATTAATAAACATGGTAAATGATAAACTAAATCCCCCGATCATTAATCTTTGCGGTTACTAAACCAGATTTAAGAAATAAGGGGGGGGGAGTTTAAATATACTGATGTTTAAAAACATCGATGGGTTTTGGTCGATGTATTTTCAACATCGATGTTTTAATTTTGAACATCGATGTTTTGTTATCGATGTCGCATCCCTAGTGGAAATACTAGTTCCAGATAAAGATGCCTTATCACGTTTGAAACTGATAACTCTTAAGAAAGTACAGTAGCTTCTCTATATTTCTCACAAAAAGCACACCAAAAAACGCAATGTTTAGAAGTGAGAGAACAATCGAGAGCCAACTAAATATACTAAAACAGTAAAAATCTTTTAAAAATCGCGTTTTTTTTTTAAATATTACATGAAACTAAAAGTTAAAAACAGAATGGAAACAAACGAAATAGCTGTCCTGAGCTTCTGAAACCGAAAATTAATCAAGTAGGTAGGTATTTTAATTAACGTCGTACTGGAACAACACAACGAGCTATTGGCCGGAGGCTATTGGGCAATCCTGGATCAATCCCCCAAGAGAAATATCCGTGGACAACACCACGTAATTTTGAATCATGGTCATATGACGAGGTCACGCCTAAGCTAAACATCACCAAAATGGCAAAAAGTTACAGGTTGTAGTAACCCCAATATTCATCATGCGAGATCATTTGGAAAGCAAAATCAATCCCCCAAGAGAAATATCCGTGAACAACACCTCGTAATTTTGAATCACGGTCAGATGACGAGGTCACGCCTAAGCTAAACATCACCAAATGGCAAAACATTACATGTTGAAGTAACCCCAATATTCATCATGCGATATCATTTGGAAAGCAAAATTTCAAGATTTATTTCTTTTCACTTAAATTCCCTCTCATAGAAATACCACTTTACCTTCTGAACACCGAATTCCGAAAGCTGTTAGTCCCAACGTAAATCACCCTAAGATGACTAAATCCTAATTAATCCTAGTTGTTTAACGTCCTTAAGCGTTGCATAAGCCGAGTGATATTTCAAAACAAACTCATCTCAGAATCCAAAAAGGTTTGGAAGAGCCGCTGAGAGATTTGGCTCAATTTCAGGGATATGAAAAAACTCATCACGGCACCAACGTTAAATATTAAACCTTTATCTCACTAATATTCCTCCGGAGAGAAAAGAGATCATAAATTAGTTTCTCAGAAAGTTCTCCCCTGTGCCATTCTCCTTATCTGTGAATAAATAGTGCGAGCAAAGTGGACTAAAAAGTTCCCAAAAAAATCGATATATCATGCACTTGCATTCATCCTCCTCGTCTCCCAGGTAGTAAATAATATATGATAAACATCATTAATACTTGTCACTGAGAAACTTTTTTAAATATTTTTTATCGTGATGTCTTTTATTTATTTGGTTTCTGTCAGAGAACTTTTTTTTTATTGTTGGACTTCGAAGGAGCAAAAGGTGAACGTGGAACTGCACATAAATATGCATCAAGAACAGTTAATGACATAATAATTGATTTTACATTCTTCATCGGAGTTTTGTTCTCAAAAAGAGTTGTCTGTTTTTTGATGAAGATGCATTTGGACGAATCTTGAATCATAATAGGACGAATGTTGTTCTCAAATGCATGAAAAACTGTCGTATGTAAGCGGTCTTTATTACTAAATTACTCTTGAATTTCATGTATTTTGTAAGAGAATTAGAATTTTAACAGAAAACGCGTTTTCCTACTTAGTAATGGCCCGGTGCACACATCCGGTTTTTCAACGTGAGCCGTCACTGCTGCGCCGAAGCCCAACTATGCACACATAACCGTGAAATGACGCACGAACTCATTTCGCGCCATTTGCGATAAATATTCTATCGAAGAAAACGTGTTTCTTTCGCTTACTTGGTGTAAAGAAAGTATATTTTGTAACAAAATAGACGTTACTGGATACAACCATTTATTAATTATTATTTATATTCCATTTGTTTATGAAAACAAGGTACTTCAGAACGGAGACATGTGCGGCCACCGTACGGAACTGCGGTACAAATAGCACGCAAGTTGGACGTGCGACACCCCAGAGGCGCTGGAGGCATGTGTGCACTGTTCACTGCACTGCATAAGATCTAATGTATCTCAGACCACACTTGCGTTGCGACAGCGGCGCCGCACGGTGAAAAACCGGATGTGTGCACCGGGCCTATTATGTTTTATCTGTCCATATAATAAAATTTGAGAATTGTATGAGAACCTTGATTCAAAGAAAAAAGTTATTGGAGTTTTTTTTTCAAAGGTGAATAATTGCATTCTGAAAAAAAGTTGTTTTTAAAAAAAACTTGTTTGAGTTTTTGATTTTAAAAATTTTTTTTCTTCAAAACTTGCAATTAAGAAAGTATTATTTAAATCGTTCGTTTTTTGACCGAATCTGTTTCCCATCAAGAGAATTGTATGTCGCCAGTTTCTAAATAAAAGATTCAATCCTTTTTAATTCAATAATATAACCGTGGTTATTGTTTTCTAGGTCGTTATTCCTGTTGTGCACCAAAATAAAATTCAAAGAATCAATATTAAAGAAAAACCTCTGATACTCAACAAAATAGTTGCGACACTTAAAAGTAATCTTCGAAATCCTGTTAACTTTGTTTCAGTGTAATTAATTATATGCTTGATATAAAACAAGCAGAAGCGTGTAGTATTCGTAGGTTTAGGTTTAATGTCAGTATGTATGAATTAAAAGACGATAAGAAAATCTATCGTTTTACAGAAAAAAAATGCTTTATTTTCCTGTTTCGTTATACAAATATTTTATACTATCTTTATTGATATACAGTATGGTGATCTTTATTTTGCAAAGTAAAATGTTTTCTCCTTTAGTCATTATGTTTATACTAATATGCTATACTATATACAAAAAAAATGTCTGGCCAAATTGGAACACCTATGAATAATATTTAAAGATAACTCAATTTGTCATTTCTTTCCAACATTGTAGTATATAGGAACACATAACTGGCATTTGCCTGCTATGTTGGAAACAGTTGTATAATTCCATGCCACATGTTTGTATTCCTAAACGCGTGTTATCAGTGTTATAATGTACATATTTGTTTAATTGTCTAAATCCTATCCAATATGCATTTGCTGCTTGTGTTTTCTTTTCAATTCATTCAGAATCGTAAATGCTTCAAAGATTTTTAATGTACTCAATTTTACAAACTTTAACTGAATTTACATCGGAATTGGAGAAACTCTTTAATATTACACATTTCCAATGCCATGAATTCAATAAAAATTACTGAACATAAGATTTTTTTTAGCCCAGCGGAAGAAAGGGAAGCAAGGATGTACAGTAGGGTGGAGCGAAAAACACGAATTTCGGAAATTTAAAACGCCTATGGTGGGAAAAGTTGGGGACTACCATGCTTATTAATAATACAAAATATGAGCTAAATCAATTAATATCTTCAGGTGCCAAAATCGCTTTGAAATTTCGAAATTTTGCCAATTTTTTCACAAAAATAATAATAACGCATTTTAAAAATTTAATACTTCTTATTTAAAGCCATGGGTGAGTGAAATGAACTCCCCTGCGTGTAAAAAAAAAGTGTTACACCTAACATTATCCCGGAAAATAAAAAATTTCCCCTTTTTTTAGAGCGCTATCATGCGCGTCTCCACTCCGCTTAATAGAGTCATCATTGCGACCACGCGTTTACACGGGCGCTTCCCCTTGTAGATCTTCGCTGTTTTTGCATTATGAAAACAACCCAGAACTCAGCACAAGGAGGTGGCTGCATAACGAGTTCCCACCCCCACTAAAAATTTAATTTAAGTTACTAGCTTACCCTAAAAAATTAGACTAAAGTTACTGACAAGTGGTTTAGCTTAAAAGTGGTTGATATTGGCTTTTGGTTTCAAATCTGGGTAAAGCAAGTCTAGAAGCAATTCTTGACCGAATAAATCCATCTCATGCTTCTGTACAACATACTGTACTATATGCTTCAGTTAATAATTTAACGCAACGTTATACTACTTGTGAATGGCATGGAAAGTTAAACATGTTACTATTGGTTGGAACATCTAGAATCATAGACTTGAGTTGAGTTGATCCTCAGAAAGAGATACTGTAAATCTTGGATCTGTTATGGAGTCTGATTGCCATTCAATTCGAGTTATGTTATCGTCTGCTTCGAAGTTTAACTTGGGAATTTTGAACTCTCTAATATTCTTTTCTACATTATTTTTTGTGTTTTTATTTTAAATTCTTCTAAGGCTCAATTCTCTGACGTGTTTTCGATCATCAGCTAACATCACCAAAATAATATTTTCTGGATGGACATAATAAGCATTTCTTTGCAAAGTTATATCTACAATTTTTAAATCCTCAGACAAAAATCTCAATTTATTTAAAATATTTGAAAAATGAAGACTCCCGTACCGACATGATGACTGACTTTTAATTTTAAACCAAACGTATGAGTGTAACTTCACAACATACTCTGTTAATATTTTCACGTTGTATGTTTTATCTTCTGTTGAAACATATAACATTAAAATTCTATTTGTCGTCGTAAACCATTTTTCACAAGAGTCTAACATTTTTCCAATTTCCCCGCTGTATTCTTTTGGTCCAGTGGTTTTCCCTTCTAAATGTTGCAACAAATGACGTAAAGGTAGCTGGGTAGCTCATTTGTTTGTAATAAACAAATAAATCAATGCACAGGACGTCCTAAAAAGAGCTCGATATGTCGAATGACTCCATTTTTAAAACCTGTATTTACCACTGTACCATCACAACCAACCACTTGCATCTTAGAAAAATCGATATTTTCTCCAAAAAAGTTGAAATACTTGTTTTAATATTTTGAGAATAGCCAGCTGGGTATGAGTGACATGTCCCATATATTTTGATCCTGGTTCTAGTATTAGCACGATATGTTCTTCTGTCTTTCTAGCAATCCTTTCTCTTTCTTTTCCCATTACTAAAGTTTAATCCTCTCGCTCATTAAAGTATATTCCATATTCTGATAAAGAAGTAGTTTCGTCATTTTTCCTTTTCAGATAGCTGTCTTTGTCCTTTCTCTTATAATTTTACTACGATCAACTATGTTTAAAGAATCATCCTTGTAAATTTTTCCCATATCCTTCGAAGCGGCATTTATTAGAATTGCTACCGATCTATCGGAAACAATAGTTCCGTCACAAGCCTGAGCTACATTTGGATGTATAGTTCTCGTTTGTGAAGTTGTCGGAGAATTATTATCAATGATTGTGTTTATAGTGTCATTGGAATTCTTAAGCAAATTAAAACTCAAAGTAGCTCCCGTAATAGAGGGCGAGAGTATTTTGGATTGTTTTCCTTTACAATCTTCGAGCTGAACGTTTTGGCTCTCTGCTTCTCTTTCTTTGCACTGCAATCTTTTCTTCAAGCATTCTGCTGGTTTTAATGTCAACATTTCCAATAACCATTTTCGAAATGTCCTTTGATCTGTTAAAAAAGCTCTTTCAACAATAGGCACTTTCATTTTGAAAGTACAACTGAGAAAGTTCTTACATTTACATATGGTAATATCAAATAGATATTTTTCTGCTGATTCCCTGAAGGACACAACCTTTTTCGAGAAATCTATTTTGCAAGTATTTTTTAATAGTTTCTTAATATTTCTATACGCTTTATGGCATTTTTTCAGCATATATATTATTTGTTTGTTTTTTACAGTTCGAATCGAACTTTTACCCCACAATCCTTTAAGATCTTTAATTAAAATTGAACATACATAAGCCACATTCTAGCATCTCTTTTATTATCGTTCTGTATGCAAAGATAATGCTTCATAACATCTACATATGTTGGAAGCATGTTAGGCTTCATAATTTCAGTCATTCCAAACACGGGACATACATCTACTGATCGTGTCCTAGGCATTCCGACTTATTCACAGAAGCGTGTATCCCTAACAAACAAAACAGAACTCAAAGATTAAAATTCGATGTAAAAAATATCTAAAATAAATAAAAATACACAGTAAAATACGCACCAACAAACGAAAGCGAATCAATTTGAACAAAGAACTTAGTTTTCTTCGATAGATTAGATCGGTAGGGCATTTGCAGGAGATACTACTTGATATTTACAAAATAAGTGGGCAGGTATTTAATGAAACCCAGACACCTTCACTCCATGCGGTGAAATAAATTTATTTACCCCTTATAAACAAGCGAAGAAAGGGAAGCGCCCGTGCACCCTAGTAGCTAGGAATGCAATGATGAGTCTATTGAGAGGAGTGGAGACGTGCGTGATATAGCGCTCTAAAAAAAGTGGAAATTTTTTAATTTCCGGGATAATGTTAGGTGTAACACTTTTTTTTTACAATCTGGGAAGTTCATTTCACCCACCCATGGCTTTAAATAAGATGCATTAAATTTTTTAAATGCGTTATTATTATTTTTGTGAAGAAATTGGCAAAATTTCGAAATTTCAAAGTGATTTTGGCACCTGAAGATATTAATTGATTTAGCTCATATTTTGTATAATTAATAAGCATGGTAGTCCCCAACTATTCCCACCATAGGCGTTTTCAATTTCCGAAATTCGTGTTTTTCGCTGCACCCTAATGTACAGTAGGAACTGTCACAAATTTCAAGGGGAAAAATTCAAGTGAGAGAAGAAATATTCAAAGATTTCAACGAACGAAATAAGTTCAGAAGTATGCAGACACTAGTATCATCTGTGAATCCTTATGAAGAAGTCAAAGTGAATACTTGATGATAGCTACAAAAACGAAAGAGTAATTTTCAGGTCCAGCTATGCAAACGGGAGGATGGATAAACATCAAAAGTAACAGTAGATGTAGATCAAACGCCAGATCTCAAGGCGGTATATTTTCTTGTTGAAATAGCAATGAGTGTGGGACTTGATTTGTGAAGCACTAGCTAGTTCGTCCTAGTTGATTCTTACACATGCAGTTGCGTTGACCATGGCAGATACAAATTCGTCGTGGAATAAAAATGATTTTGTTGATTTTTTATAAAAGAAAGAAAACTGAAATACAAATTACTTCACTTTGCACCAACACACCAATACGGACGAATATAAAGGTCATCGGAAAACATTGCTTTGTCAAGGCATTTTGTATAATTTTTCTTGCTTAACTTAAGTTTCCATAAACTTCCAGTTTTTAAATGAATACCTTTATATTTCTCTATTTCCAAACCCAAACTAAAATGTGTTGCTAAAACTATACCGTGTCCATTTTATTAAAATCACAATTTGGAATCAATTTTGCTGGCGAAGTACATATTTCACCAGTATGAATGCAGGTTCGGGTGTTGTAAGAAATGTATAACACGTGATCGAGAGTGGAGACGGTAGTGACCAATCACAGCGAGCTTATCGTTTAATCCGTGATTTGTAAATACGATTCTGGGATAATTCGTAGCAGATTAATTGATCCTCGGCTTAACCTTGAGACTTGTGAATACGGCTGTTAGTGTTTTAGCTTACTTTTTGCCACAAATAACAGCAGTGTACGCATTGGATACAAACTTACGCGTGTTATTATAAAACAGTTAGTTGCATACTTTTAATACTTCTAACTACAGAAAGTAAAAGCAGTGCAGTTCCATAGGTATTGACCGCCCACGTTCAAACCTCATCGAGATGCCTCTACCTTTTTCATAAAAATCCGATGTACCAAATCAGTCTTAGTGAGTTCTCTTTGATATTTAAAGAGAATTAAAAAACTACATCAAATATATATTTTCTATTGCGATCACAAAGGAAAACCCCGACGTTTTGGCTATCAAGATTTTCTCGTACTAAATAATATTCACTTTATTCTTAAAAGTATACGTCCATGAATTAATATTCATTACAGAGCATAAAAGCAATGATTATGAATACTTTTCTGGGAGGAGGGATGACTCGGTTATTTAATCATGCTCGAATTGCCACGGGCGGAACTGTGCAAACGTTAAATAATTTAAACAAAACAAATGTTCCATGTTCAAAAAAGCCATTACACTTTGATGGCAGACGATATTTTCCCGTATTAATTTTTTCTTCTAAATGGATACATTTTATTTAATGTTTTTGGAAAAGGCATCACAGAACGCTTTGAACAAACATCTTGTAACAAATAATAAAACATCTAATGATGTTTTTGTTCTGCATAACGTTGATTATTATTTATCATTTCATTTCTGTATTTACTTTACTGTGCTTCTTTCTTCCAAATAAACCTTTTAGTTTTCTTTCTTCGAATTTTTAATTATTTCAAAGCGACAGTATATCTACGAATTGTATCACCACTTCACCCCCAATAATGAGGGTGACAAAAAATTAAATATGAATTTCCAGATGCAAAGATTGAATGCTTTATTAATGCAGGTTACTGTTATTTATTTTGTAAATGTTGCATTGAGTATAGTTAGATCAGCCGATATGCGTCTCATATGCTCTTACGGCAATCCTTTTGAAGTTTGATAAGATTTAACTTTCCATGATACATTTCATTTTAATTTTGGGCACCATCCGAAACAAAATTCTAGACACGCTACTAGCCTTGGGCACTATAGGAAAAGGGCTCTCACATGTGGAGTAGGGATTATTCTGGTGGATATTTTAATTTTATTTTGCTTGGGACAAGTGTTAGTCACGGAAAAATGTAGTTTACAGGAAAAATCTCGATAATATGAGTAAAAATTTAAAAAAATACATTTAACCAATATAACAAACAAATGCATTTCTTCAACCCTCCCCAATGAAAAATGAAACAAGTTCCGTTTCAACAGCAACAGATAGGTGGCGACTTAGTGACGGAAACACTTCTAATATTAGATAGATAGTTAAGTATCCACTACTATATCTGTAAACAAACTCGACATTGAAACAAAGGTAGAAAATTAATTATTAAAATTCTATAAAAAGAACAAATCGTTTTTGTCATATTTTCAACTGTTTTCTTTTCAACTTTAATTTCACACAGATTATTTATTTCCTTTGTCGATAATTTTTAAGTTATGAACAAAAGACATTAGCAAACAAGGAAGTGGCTAGTAGTGTCACACAAGCATCTCAAATATGTTATAGCCGCTTCACACCAACAGAATCCAGGTCAATGCAAATCAATCTGAATCCAGTAGAGACTGACTAATGAAGATTCGAGAAAGCCGCTTCCATTGAAAATAGCTTATTCTTTCCTTACAAAATTTCACGCTTCTAGAATCCAGAGCCCTCGTCTTCAATACATCGGATGGACTTAGATTTCCCCGGATTATGTTGGTAAGAAGTTAGCCTTAGCACAACTGTTCTAAAATCTTAGAATTGAAACTTGGACCATGAACGCTTATTCATTTATGTTCCATTTCTCAATAAATATAAGTTTCAAACTTTTGCCACACGTAAGAGGACATCAATAAAATAGATTGCACACTGGGTAAAAATCTATCCATGGGATTGTAATAATAACAGCGACTGGAAAGAAAAGAACTTATTCACCACCCGAACAATCACGCGTGGGCGAGTCGGTTTTCACTCAATCACAGCGAGTCCTTTCACTTCCATCTGCAATCCCATCTTCTCCATGGAAAACAACCAGATCAGCTCTACCTCCAAAACAGAAAAACGCAAACTTTCCCCGATCACATGCCATCCATCGCAAAACATAAAAGGCAACCCGCATTTTTCATCCATATTGAAAATTGATGAACCAACTTCACTCGCGGAACATTTATTTCTCACAAATTTCCCCAACCTGCAGAAGAAGCCGATGACTCTGGCGTCGCAACAGACTCCTTATCATCCGTAGAACTGACTGTTCGGCCCACAAAACGGTCCAGAGATTAATGAAACTGCCGAGGACACTGACAACCTGACGTCGATGCCGAGATGATTAACGGTTTCTTAACAGAATCCTCTTCTCCGAGGCATATGGATTAGGAACATCAGTCGATCGTGGACAGTCAATATTCTGGGAAAGAAGCAAAAAGTGAGTTGTTTTGTAAAAGATGGCGCCGCTTTCACTTAACTCCAATCTTTAATGTTTTGTAAATAAAAGTAGGTAAGATTTCTCCTTTAATATTGGCTTTTTAATTTTTCATACTGGATTTCGAATTTGTTAACCCTTTTAGAAGTTATCTCTACGAGGTATATCGCCTTTACCAAAACGTTATGAAAAAACAATTATTCAATTATTTTTTATACGAGGTTGGATGGAAATGGATCATGTCCTATCAAGAATTATTTCGGAAAAATCAAGCATTTCCTTTCAGTCCTCATTTCGAAGTTGGCGTCGCATTAACTGCTAGGTATCAACACAAGCACATTCACTACCCTACAATAATGGACCGTACAGCAAGATGTGATGGTATAAGGGAAAGATTACATGCTTTAATAGGGGGATGGTCCCCCGCGTGCTGAAATTACACTAACAACCCTTCTGGGCATACTTTCAACAACGTTTTGATACACATCTATGGGTATTTATGCCCATTGCTGCTGCAAGACTGTAGCCAGCTCAACTGTAGATTTCGAACGGAGTTCCCTGGTCCGTAAGCGTCGCTCTAACTCGTCCCCCAGTTGTTCTATGGGGTTTAGATCGTGACTCTGAGAAAGCCAGGGAAGACATTTCACATTCATATCTTGATACCACTGCTTGACAGAGGCTGCAACATGACATGGAGCTTTTTCGTGCTAGAAGTAACATTCGTCCATTCCATAAAATTGCCAGAGCTTAGGAAGAACCCGATAGTTAAATAATTTTTCTGTTTTCTTCTTTTCTTTTCAGATCCATGGCTATGGGTGGGTAGAGGTGGGAGCCGAAAATTGTATCCTTTTATTATATAAGTTAATAATTATATAAGTTATTGTTTTATGTATGCTTTTTGTTACATCAGAATGGTCCTAAACCAGGGTTGGATACGACACCATCATCCTAAAGCAAAGGGGACGGCAGAGGGGCGGAAAAATATCAGCTGGTAGTGAGTTCAGAAGTGGTTCTTAGATTATTTATGTAAAATCAACGGAAGCTTGGAAAAATATAAAAAGGTATTAAAAATTAGGAAAAGTAATTTAGAATCAAAAGGAATTAAATTGGAATTTTTTTTTTAATAATTTGGAGGATCTAAAAATTTTTCCGCCAGCTGTGTTCGAACTCGGGAAGTCATCCTTCGCTGCCGACGCCAAACTGAAAGTAGGTGACTTTAGCCATTAGGCTATTGTTGCCTCACGAATAGAAGCTCTTTAAAAGAAGAGATCATTTTATATTTGTTTGATTTCAGTCTCATTGGCCGTTATGGTTAGCCCCGCCCCCAGTTGTAGTACCTATGAGGGTTTGGAAAATAGCGTCCGGTCCATTGTTGTAGGGTAGTGTAGTTCCCTAATGGAACTTTTTGTGCTGCTTTGCTCAGAGATTATTTTTGCTTTGTAATTTCCCGTTTGAAAGCAACAAATTACAGGAACCCCGACAGCAGTTTCGAATCGTTCCCGGCGTGTCCATCGTACCTGCAACTGCAGAACCGGCGAAGTCAGGAGAATCCACCTTCGTGATTATCTCCCCGTTGGCGGGGGGTAATTAATTAGACGGGGGCGCTCTAAGTAATTGAGGGTATTCATCATTCTCCGAAACCGCAAAGCTGAATGACGCTCAGGTGGAGAATATATATTTCTTGTCAAGACAAGTGTACACGGAAGAGTCGTCCGCTGTGTACATGTTCCTCTCATTAAAAAGGGACCAGCGATGCATCAAAGCCTCCATTGCTGCTAATGAGAAAGAGACCGTGAATTTACATTCGAACACATTAGCGGGACTACGGACACTCTTCTATCGGAAGAGACATGCATCAGTGGTGCTTATGGGTATGTAACTGGTCTCTGTGGAGGGTATTATGGATCGCGGGTTTTACATGAATCGTAGCAAGTGTGCTGAATCTATGGGATGGCATTGTTATAGCCTGCATTCAATTATGTATAGACGTTACGAATTTTGCAATATTCAGCTGTCCGTTTAGCTTTTCGCGAGACTCAATCATAAAAATACTATTATTCGAGCTGAATTTTTTGTGTAAAAATAAACCTTTTTTTTTTTTTTTTTTTTTCGAAAAAACGGCCATACCACGATTTTTTTTTGAACGAAAAAAATATATATATAATTTGAAAAATAAGTCAAATTATGTATATGAGTAAGGGCTCTCATCTAAACAATTGGGAACAATAGAATGTGAGACTACACTAAGACCCGTTACACACATCCGGTTTTTCAACGTGCGGCGCGCTGCCGCAACGCAAGTGCGGTCTGAGATACATTAGATCCAATGGAGCATTGCACACATGCCTCCAGCACCGCTGGGACGACGCACGTCCAACTTGCGTGCAATTTGTTCCGCAGTTCCCCACGGCCCCGCACGGTCGCCGCACATGAGTCTCCGTTCTGAAGTACCTTGTTTTCATAAACAAATGGAATATAAATAATAATTAATGAATGGTTGTATCCAGTAACGTCTATTTTGTTTCAAAATATACTTTTTTTACACCAAGTAAGCAAAATAAACTCGTTTTCTTCGATAGAATATTTATCGCAAATGGCGCGAAATGAGGCCGTGCGTCATTTCACGGTTATGTGTGCATAGTTGGGCTTCGGTGCCGCAGTGTCGCCGCACGTTGAAAAACCGGATGTGTGCACCGAGCCTAAATAGACTTAAGCGAATTATAAAAAAATCAAGTATTTGTTCATTGAATATTTTTTACCCATTTCAAGTTATTTATTCATTAGTGACATTTTAATACTCCTGTTGGTAGTGTTAACGCACTATGTATGAAAGGTTGCCAATATTTTCACGAAATTTTGTATACTTTGTAAGTTTATAGCAATCAAGTAACTGAACACCACAGTGACAGTTTGTCATCACGTCTCATGTGTGTTTATGCAAATATAACACAGAAACAATCCAGTTAATTTCCAAAAAATTATAGGTCTCTGAAACATAGCTAAGTGAATGCATTATTTAATATTCATCTGCCTTTTTGTGCAAATATCACGCTATAACGGGTGAATAAACCGTACCCTTCATAATACTGGAATCAACCTTAACCTAGCAATGTAGGAAAAGCTGTGATTTATTATTCTGAAGAGGTACGTTTATTCCATTTGGGAACTGAATATCTGAATTTAAAAAAGGACTATAGCTATTCCGTTTGAAACTGGGTGTAACTGAAAATATTTTTCTATCTTGGAAGTATATTAATGTTAGAAAATATCCGAGTTAAGGCTTTGAAAAGATTAAATATTATTTATCAAAAGTACAGAAGATCGAGGCTGCCTACTTAACAAGTTAATGCCGTTCTTAAACATCTGTTAAAATTTTGTTCAAAAAAGCGATTTTTTTTTAAATTATGTCAAATATACCCATCATTTAAAAAAAATATGTTTACAGATTACAATTGCATTGTCTAAACAGACGACATCTAATTTTAAAACAATTTATTTTTGTTGCGTGTGCTACCAAGCGAAATATTCAAGAGAAAATATATTTGCTTTAAAAAAATTAGTGATGAATATCTTATCAAATTATGCCATTCATCCCTTAATTATGAAATTTGGTGCGACAGTGTCGCTAGTAAAAAATATTGATCGAAAAAATGTATACTCGTACTACAGCTGAGCTGTAGATTAATCCTTTTAACGATTTAATTTACAAAAATTTCACATGAAACTTTCTTACGAAGGGACATTCATAACTATCAAGGATCACTAACTCAAAATCAACTTTTTAGTAGTCACTTAGTATCACCTTTTGTAGTTTTGTCTTACACCAATGTGTTTGAAATTGATTATATGGATGGATATAGAACAGTGTATGGCATGTCGAAACGGTACTAGAAAGTATTTTCTTGACACTCAAATTATCTTTATAATTTTCCGTGAAAGGTAATTGGTAATTGGTAATTTTAGTTAACGTCGTACTAGAGCAACACAACGGGCTATTGACGACGGTCCGGGATCAGTCCCTCAAGGGAAAAATCCGAGGACAACACTTCGTAATTTTGAACCACGGTCAGATGACGAAACAACACCTGAGCTGGCACCCCACTCTCCAAACTTCCACGCCAACCCAACGTGAGGACTTTCGGCCACGACAGATTTAAGGTGCACCAGCCGCCTCTACACCATACGTTTACAAACATCCATGCCCGGACCCGGATTCGAACCAGGAACCTTCCGATCTAGAGGCTAACACCTTAACCTCTATACCGGTTGGTCGGCATTCTATGAAAGGAAGATGAGCCTTTTGGTTTAATTGTAAATTGACCAATTCAACCCAATTCACACCTGGTAATTCTGTGTGATAATTGTAAATAAAACATCCTAATTAGAAAAACTAAAAAAAAAAAGTTTGTCTCTCCATGGATTATTTTAGAATTTTTTCTATTTTATTTCCAAGGTATCCTGAGCAGATTTGGTAACGTTGGAATGTACACTCCCGACACTAGGGTATTAAACTGTTAGTTCCTTAATACAAAATAAAATCTTAATTTAATATAAAAATTGAGTTTTGATGAAATTAATTGATGATGATGTCGTGTCTATGGATTGCCAAAAAAGTCTCAAATATTGTCAAAGGTCCGAAGGGCCCCAGCTGCCAGCTTCGGTGCCTCAGAACTGTAGAAGGTCTCCCACAGCTGATCTCTATCTGGTAAGAAGCCGAGTTTCAAGATCTCTGCAGTAATTTTTGGACATTCAAAGATGTGTTTTGGTGTGAGTTGGATCTCTGGGCAGTTCTTGCAGTAAGGATAGGTCCTTGTCCAGTCAGGAAGTATTTTCATTCCCTTATAATGATCCGTTCTTAGTCGAGCAAGTGTGGTCGTTATGTCTCTAGGGAAGTCGAAGTCGGTTATCAAAGGTTTCTTTGAGGGTTGCTTTAAAAGTCTCTGCATCTGGCCACTGCATTCGCATCTGCAACTGTGATGGTGGAAAGAGGTTGATCAAGATTTCGTGCCTCTTTGGCCAGGGCGTCCGCACACTCATTCCCCTCGTTGCCTACATGTGCAGGTATCCACTGCAACACACAAGATTTCCCTTTGCAATGCATCCGATCGAGCAAGTTGCTTATAGTGGAGGCAATGCTTGTCTCTCCGTTATTAAAAGTATGATATGATCATTTAGATAAAACCGTGAGTCATAGCATTATTGAATTTTATATGCTATTCAAAAATGTAGTTCATCTCATGTAAAACCGAATCAAGTTTTTCAAATATATCTTACTTTGGAAAATACAAAACTCAATGCGTGTTGGACTGTTTGGATGAGAATAAATAAGATAAAACATCCAAAAATTATTTAACATCCGTGTAAAATTGGTTACCTTATAATATTTTTTATTTGCTTTTAAGTGAATGCTTCTCTTTGTCAGTAACCAATCTGTTTCATTCTTTGATTACAGAATGTTCGTTCACAGCTATATCACGTTTTCTTTATAGTCTACACATTCATGGTGTATGCATCATTTTTTAGTTGTGAAATATCTCACCATCTTGAAAAAAAGGACGATTCTCACAGAACTATTTTTAACAGGACAAATAAATCTTCGTTTCGAGTTGTGGTACTTTTCTTGAGAAGTTGCCACATGTTTTATAAAACTGCACTTGCAAATATATAGTTTAATCGCTACGGCAAAACATGTTTGTTTTAAGGTGTATGTATATAAAGCACTAGATATCATGAAAATTGACCAGAATATTAAAAAAAAAAAATTTAATTTAAAATATTATCCATGTTTTTAGCTTTCAAATGATGCCTAGATCTTTCTAATATTTTAAATGTTTTTTTAGTTTTACAAGGGTTTTTGTTAGGTACTGTCACAATGAACAGACATGTTTCCATAACTTGAAACTCGATTTCTGAAGAACTGCGTTTTTGCAATAGGAAATGTTCAAAATGTGATAACTTCACAATGAATTCACCAATTATAATTATTTTGGCATCATTGTCATCTATATAATACAGTGGATGTTTCTAATCTCAATCATAGTATTTAGTCAAGAAATGGATTTTTAATGGATTTTTAAATATTGAAATTCTTGAAAAAGTACTGATGTCTTTACGCTTTCTGGATTAAAAAATTGTAAAAAAAAAAACTATTTCTTCGAGCAACTTGATGGAGGTTCAAACATATTAGGAATAATTTCCAACAGGAATCGTCTTTCTGAAACAATATCTGAGTAAATAAGAATTTAAAATATCACGTTTCAAAAAACATGCTAATTTGCTAATTATACCTCAATTAGATAATTAATTGATTGTTTGCACAATCTGATTTTTTCTTCCTGGAATGATTTTAAGAATACGCTAATTACATGTGGTAAAAAAAAATGGATTTTTAGTCAAAATTATAAAAAAAATCTTCAAGTGTATACGTACACCTTAACTGTTTCATAAATAAGGAATGTACACTAATTTCTAGCTGAATTGAGTATCAATGCATCCTTGTGTGAAGACAGCATAAAATATTTCTTTCACTGCGAAGTCAATACGAAGTAAAAGCACGTCTTGAAATTCCAAACGTGAAACTCATTCCTCAAAACCTTAAAGAAAAGTTCAAAGAATGCTCACAAAAGACTGAAAGAGGTGCTTCTCAAAGCATGAAAGGATGGTTATGTGAAGTTTCAGCATTTCCTGTTCAATATAATAAACCTCCGCGTAACAAACCGACCTCAGAATGAAAAAGAACGCACTCCAAGAAATCTATTGAAACGGATCAAAGGAGCTGCTATGGATTCACTTCGATTAGAAATATTCATTCAAATATGTTGGAATATATGAAACTGGGATTCGATTTACTGAAAAGGAGTATTCGCAATAACCTGGTCTGGGAATTCTCGAAGGAAAGTCATATAAACGTCGCTCCCACACGTGGTAACAATGAAAAGACCGAGTTTTATTTGCACAAGCAGTCGAATTTCAAAATCGCCATTTTTATTCGAATGTTGAGTTTCCAGTTGGCTTTCGTCGCATTATTTTCAATTGGATTCGTGTATCTTTATATTGAATTTCTTGTGTTTTGCATGCTGATTCTAGAATATGTGAGTTACCAGGACTCTAAACAATATGTGTTTTGATCATATTGAAAAACATTACACCAAACTTGGAGAGTCCGGTATTCGAGTTGGTTCACTGAGCACTGCTACAAATATTTTGTACATAAAATGCACACACAATCTGAAAGTAAGATTATTACACGAATTGAAATATAATAATAAAATATCAATGAGAGAGAGGTGATTGCTACGGTTGAAATTTAAATATATCACTCATGATTAAGATCAGGAGTTCCACAATTTATTAAATGGAGAGTCAAATTAGGACATCCATAATACCATGAGGGCGAGACTAAAAGGAGACTTGCATTATACTATAGTATCATTCACACCTAATTCATAACTATATATTAACTTTGTAAATCCATCCTTGATAGAAGTATTTTAATTATCTTCCATTTTAAACTATCAGTCAAAAATTCAAGTAAATTAGGATTTCATATTTCCAATTTCCCTTTCAAGATGTAATCATAAAAAAGGTTAAAATCTAACATTCAATGGCGCCAACTTGTGGACATTATTGGGGCCTGGTTGGTTGGGTTTTGTGACGCAAAGGTCATATTTGGTCTGAAATTATGAGAGAAGTAATGAAACCGGTTTTATTTCGAACTAGCAGAATTACGTTTTTCGGTTGAATTGGTTTAACGTTGATTGAAAGTGATCACAAAATCATTTTTCTCTTCGATAGGGAAACACAAAATATAATTTAAGTGAGCGGTAATTACTTCTATAAACTTCATTTTGACATGAATATAGTTTCCATAGCTTACTTTGGACGAAATATAGGTATACTTGCTTTATCCATCTGTGTAACCCATATCTCATACCCTATATGGACAGAAGTATTTGGACACTGCATGTTTTTCAGAAAAAAAATGCTTTGTTATTCTATTTAGTAACGGGTGGGCCCTCTTTTTGCTTGTTTACAGCTGCAAAACGTCGAGACATACTTTCCACAAGTTCTCTGTAAGTCTGGGCACGAATAGCTTGACATACCTCTTGAAAGGCTGTGTGTGAGAAGAGATAGTTGAGAAGATGGGCGTGCGTGGAGGAGTCTAGTCGCTCTAGTTTGTCCCGAAAGTACTCGATCTGATTGATATCGGGGCTCTGAACAGACCATTCTAGCAAATTTACCTCATTTTCAGGAACCCCAGTCTAGCACACGCTTTACAGTATGACATAGAGCTCGATCCTGTTAGAAGAAACAACCATCATAGTCGTAGTATTGCCATAGTGTAGGCAAGGCCGAATTATCCAGAACGTCCAGGTACATGTCAGCGTTCGTGGTACCAGGTACATAAAGGAAATGGGCCCAGTCCTAACCAGGAAAGACAACCTCGCACTAGGATGGATCCTCCTCCGAATTTCTGCAGTGTCCAAATACTTTTGTCCACATAGTGAACATGGCAGAAAAGTGTAAGACAAAACTACAAAACGTGATTTAAAGGCTAACTACTTCAGAGGTCAATTTTGTGTTTGGAAATGATTATGAATGCCCTTTAGGTTTATTTTTTTAAACAAATGACGAATTTACAACGTAGTTCTTGCACTCAGGTTTTATATCAATACTTCTCAATTACACTCTTTGTTGAAACTCAAATGCTGAATAGAGAGCGCTGTGAGCACTCTGACGTGAGATAGATGTTGAAGCTCCAGTTAATACTGCTTGTGTGAGAAATGTGACGCCATGATTATTATTCCGTGTTTCTTTGTGTTGTCTTTGATGTTTGTGTCAAATAAAGGTTAAAAAGGAAAGAGCCTAGATTGTCTTTATCGTCTGACAGCTAAGAGAACCTTTTGAAATTCATTTAAGAACCGTGCGAATTAGAAGTTGTATCACTCTTGAATCAGGGTTGCAGCATTTCTGAATTTAGCCGTCATTTTATAAAAGGATGATAAATCATATTCCAGGTTAAACTATTTTCAAACAAATTCATAGTTTGCACAAATATTCCCTTCCACGCGTGACCGTAACAGCCTGTTTTAAAAATAAAATATATTCAACACAGATGAAACAAAGTTAATTGATTACAATTTTTCAAAAAACGGAAAGTCAATTTTACAGTTATTCTAGAAAAGAAAATCGATGTTTCAACTAGAAAAGTTGCACAATATTTTGAACCCGTAAAGTAAACAACCTCAATTCATTGTCAATTCAGATATTAGGTTTCTAAATGGAATACACGTATCTATTTAGAATGACACAAAATTGCTTCTTGATTATAGCTTTCAATGAAATCCAATAATAGAATATGAAACTTGATAAAATGTAAGTTTTTGTGATTTTAATTGCGTTGTAATGGAAACATACGTCAAAGGTTTGAAAATTCTTTGACCCGTCTTAATTTTACATGTGATAAAGTCTGTAAAGTCTGACTCTAAAATATAGCTTTATTTGAACCTAACTGCCTGACTGATTACCCATCTAACTAATAAGCGAAATCATAACACAAAATTTTTCCAAAAGTTTTTTAAAAATTTTAAATTAGAACTTTTTTTAAAAAAGAGGGGTCATTTTAAATTGCTAAAACTCAAAATATTCTTGATCAATTTTCAAAATTATTGCAGCAAATTATTCAGAAATTTATAAACTTTAATTTTGATTCATCAATTAAAAAAATATTAATTTAATAAAAAAATAAAAAATATTTGAATGAAAATTTTTGAAAATTTTAAGGTAATTTTTTTAAGTCATGTTTTTAAAAGTAAATATTTGTTTCAAATTTGCTGAGAATTAAAATTAAAGTATAATGTTTGAAAAAGATCTATTCCAAATTTCAACCCTTAAACTTCATCGGTTTTCGACTTATAGCAATTTGAATACAGGACATCTTGAAAAAATGTATCATGGAGAAAAACGCATTTAAAGTTTTAAAAACAGATGTTGTTGCCATGACAACAACTGTCAAGAGTGTTAGATTTTCAAAACAACAAAAATTATTATATCTCTAGTTCTAATTAAGATAGAAACATGATTTAGACTTCATTTTAAGCAGAAAAACACAGAGAATTTCTTAAAATAATAAAAAAAAATTCGAAAATTTGACGATTTTTGTGTTTCGAACCCCCTTAATTGACATTTTTGAAACGGAACTCTATAAATTATTATGTGTAGAACTAACGGCTTTTATGGAAAGTTGGTCGAAAAAAATTCACATACGGCTAAGAATTAACCCATATTTTTAACCACATTTTGCACGAAATAAATAATTCGTTAAAATACAACTCCTTAATTATTTATTTATAACGCATTATTACAACAGCAGCAACTTTATCAAAATGGAATTCCGAACATTGAGAAAACGTAGATTTCTGAAAAACAAAAAGTTAGCAAATATATCCTATTTTGACTTTAAATGTGTTTATACAAAAGCAATTCGAGAGATTGATTAAGGCAATAACAATTTATTTTTTAAAGGAACCAAAAATATGAAAATGTGAAACCATCTTTTTGCTGTCTAAAATCAGATACATAAACTCAGAATCTATGTAAATAAGAATGGAGTGTTTGTTTGTACATTGAATATTTTCGACCCTTTTCAAGTTTTCTATCCGTTTTGGACCTTTTTTATGCCAAATCCACCTCTTGCGCCTTTGGAGTCTGTCCGTCCGTCTGATCAAACAATCCAAGCAATTGCATTGCTCAATCTACCTTCCAGATACTTCAAAGCTACCAAACTATGATTGATTTAAGCATACTTACTTATAATTCTTAGCATGAAGCTTGCCTAAAAATTTGGCAAAGAAAAGTTTCAAATAACATATTCACTAACCTAAAATATGGCTTATCATATATAGAACGGTGCTTTAAGATACAAATGTCGAAATGATTTTACGAGGGACGTTCATAAAGTAATATACGTTTGAGCATGCGCACCACTGTGACAGTGGAAGGTGCACCGGTTAAGGTCAAACAGTTTTAGAGACTCGTCTTCCAGCTGTTTAATTAATTACATCGCATTATATAGGTTATTGTTCCATTAGAAAGTAAATAAAATGTTCAAGAATATAGAGCCTGCCGCCAAATGTGAAGTGAGAAATGTGATCCTATTTCTAAACGCAAAAAATGCGTGACCAACCGAAATTTATAGTAAAATCAAAGCAGCGTATGATGATGTGATGGATGAATCATTTGTGCGTCGTATGGTCCAACATTTTAATGAGGGAAGAGAGAACGTCCATGACGAGGAGCGAAGTGGCCGTCCAAGTGTCAGTATTGATGAACTTGTCAAGTCTGTCAACAAATTCATCAAACAAGATCGTCGTGTGATTTTGGATGAAATTCATGTTAAATTTCACATGTGTCTCGCACTATCATTTACAAAATGGTAACACGTCACCTCAAATTCAGAAAAAAATGTGTGCAAGGTTGTTGCTACTCATGCTGAAGGACAACCACAAAATCAAGCGAATGGTTGCAGCGTTAAGCTTTTGGGAGCGCTACTCAAATGAAGGAGATGAGTTTCTTTCTCATATTGCTACAAGGAAATGAAATTTGTGTTTCTTATGCTACACCGGACACCAAACGTTAGTTTGTCGAGTGGCATCATGCTTGTTTCACCAACCAGGCCAAAAGAGTTTAAACATAGAGTCCCGACTTACACACTCATGGCTACGGTCTTTTAGGACCGTCATGGAATATTGCTTATTGAGTTCATGTCACGGGAAGCCTGTATAAACGTCGAAGCATAGTGTGAGACATTAAGGCCCGGTGAACACATCCGATTTGCTAACGTGCGGCGCCGCTGAGGCACCGAAGTCCAACTATGCACACATAACCGTGAAATGACGCAAGTACTCATTTCGCGCCATTTGCGATAAATATTCCATCGAAGAAAACGTATTTATTTCGCTTACTTGGTGTAAAAAAAATATATTTTGAAACAAAATAGACGGAACTGAATACAACCACGTATTAATTATTATTTATATTCCTTTTATTTATGAAAACAAAGTACTTGACACCGGAGAAGCGGGCGCGGCGAGCTGCGACGCCATGGAGAACTGCGATGCAAATTGCACGCAAGTTCGATGTGTTGCGCCTCAGCGGCGGCGGAGGCATGTGTGCACTACTCCGTTGGATCTAATGTATCTCAAACCGCACTTGCGTTGCGGCAGCAGCCCCGCACGTTGAAATACCGGATGTGTGCACCGGGCCTAAAGAAGATACGGCGTACAGTTCCGAATCGAAGACGTGCCATGTTGTCTAGCGGCGTGAACGTGCTTGACAAAGCACAGCCTCACGCAGCTGCGAAAACGCAACAGTTGATCAACAAGTTTCACTGTGAAATTCTTGACCATTCCCCCGCAGCTCGGACTTAACCCTCAATTCCTTTCATTTGTTCGCAAAACTTAAAAAGTTTCTAGATGGGAAACATTTTGAGAACGATGAGGAGCTTAGAGATGTTGTAACTGTTTATCTCAATGGATTGAAGGCAGAGGAGCATGCCGCTGATATTCAAAAGCTCGTTACAAGGTACGACAAATGTTTAAATGGGAACTATGTAGAAAAGTAATACAAGGTATGAAAATGTAAAGTAAAAGTGTGATTGAGAACATTTTCAATTCGCCTGTATTTTAATTAAAAAAGGGTGTCACTTTCCGAACGACCCTCATATGTGATACACAGACACAAAATCAGACAGAACGGGAAGACAAACAGACTAATGCAACCAAGTTCAGTCACTAAGTAAATGTAAGTACTCACAGTATATCATGAAAGTATATTCAATCGTTTGGACGTTGTTCGGGTTACACACATCCAGACAGATGGACAGAAACCGAACGTTGAAGAGTCGGATGGATTTTGCATCAGAAACGGCCAAACGGACAGAAAATTTGAAATGGGTCTAAAATATTCAACGTACAAGCATTCCATTTGTAATCTATATAATATAGATGGGTTTTTCGCTAGCGTATTTCTCAGATAATAGACTCGTTTCAATGCAAGTTATGCAAAATTAAATGTTTTTAATATTTTCATATCATTAGAAAAGTTATTGATTACATGTATATATGTAATAATCGAGTTCACACACAGTTCCGGTAAACTTAATATTTAATTAATGATTGAAGTGCAGCTGATGATAAATATACAGGTGAGTGTTCATATGGCGAGTACACAGTAGCAATGCCCGTCTGGCATGTCTAAGCCACAAACATCGGTGAGCACGTATTGCTCATTCTAGTCCTTTCAGAACATTAGAGGAATAACCTTCCTCTTTTATGTTTGACTTGCTTCCCCTCGTTCGCTGTTCGCGCAGCCCATAGGAGGTAGAGGGAGCTGGTGATAAGGAGTGGGGGAGGTTTGTAATTTCACCCCTACAGATTCGGACGTCCTCCGTACAGACGTCCTCGGCTGGCAACTCCGCAACACATCAAATGAAAGGTATACAGAAAGATGAACCTGAAAAATACAAATGAAAAAAAGAGAAAGAAGGTATCTTGTTCTATGTACATTCACTAGTGCGTGTTATTCGACCCTAGTTTCATATGGTCGGCAGGGGTAGATGTCTGGTTAGGTCCGTCATGGCATCCGACCTTTTCTACATCATACCGGTCGTTGAGTTTGACAGATGTGACTTTGTAAGGGCCGTAAACTTGGCTCTCAGTTTTAAGCCTGTCCCATACAGAGTCCTTTGAATGGCAACCAAGTAATTCAGCTTGTAAAGGTAGGGTTTCTTTCTCTTCTTGTTAAACTGTTTTCTATTTTCTTCTTGTAGCTGTAGGATATTTCTTTTAGCGTCGTTCCTCATCTCATCACGTTCATGCATCAGATGATTTAAATACTCTTCATTCAGCACTTCGTTGATTCTCACGTCTTCTTTGTTTTTCATTCTCGTTCCCAACATCAGTCCAAATGGGGTGTACTTGGTACTTCTTGTCGGTGTGCTGTTGATCACGCGTTGTACGTTGGACACATATCTGAACCATTTGGCCGGATCTTCATGAGAAAGCTTTGCCAAAACAGGTATTAGTATCCTGTGCATTCGTTCAATCTGTCCATTTCCTCTGGGTATTCCAGTCGTGATTTTTACATGTTCTATTCATTCGTCGGTGCAGGAAGTTGCAAACTCATTTGCAGTAAAGGCAGAACCTCTGTCGGTAATTATCCTGGCAGGATATCCAAATACCGTTTGCTGTAATTTTAATTTATCATCAGCTTCCTGTGAGGATGGAGATTTTACAGGGTAGAACCAGGTGAATTTTGTAAACGCATCTACGACAGTAAAGATATGTTGGTATCGTTTATTTATAGATGGAAGGGGTCGAGAGTGAAATCTATATGGTAAGTACTTAATGAAATGCTTTCTTTGGGTATAGGGTTCAAAAAGCCTTCACCCTTACCATGCTTTCTATTATACAGAATACAATCTACACAATTAGCTATTGCACTTTCAATTTTGTTTCGTACTTTTGGGATATAAAATTCTTGCTCTAGTATTTTTTCTGTCTTTGCGGTAGCAAAATGACCATTTTTATGCACTTTCCGTATAATTTCGTTTTGTAGCGCTTCTGGAACTACTACAAGATCTCTTCCGTTTCAAATTTATACAAAATGTCGTTTTTAACAAAATAACCCTTTTCTTCACCTTTCTCAACTAAGGTTTTGATTAATTTTATCTGTTCGTCCTCATTTTGAGCAGATGTTATTTTAGTTGTTAATTCGTCTTGTGCTCGTGTAACGACCAAAACGGCGTTACGACTAAGAGCGTCTACATGCATCATGGAAGTTCCTGACCTATGAACAATTTCGTAATCGAATTCTTCTAGGAACAAGGCCCAACGAGCTACTTTTGAAGCAAGCTCTTTCTTTGATAGTATTTTCTGGAAAGCAGCGCAGTCAGTTTTTAATTCTGAACTTCGAACCTAACAAATAGTTCCTAAATCTTTTTAAAGACTCAATTACTGCCAACGCTTCGAGCTCGTAGCTACAATATTTTTCTGTTGGAGTGTTGCTTTTATGCTCATATATTGTATCGGGTGTAAATTTCCATCATCGGTTTTCATTAACAATACAGATCCAAATCCGAGACTACTTGCATCAGTATGCAATTCCAGAGGGACTCCCTGTTTAAAAATATGTAAAACAGGTTTATGAGGCAAAATGTCCTTCAATTTGTTAAATGATTCTAATTGTTCTGCACCAATCGTGAATACTTTTTCTTTTCGTAATAAGTCGCTTAATGGCTTAGCGATTAACGAGTATTGTGGAATAAATTTACGGAAGTATCCCGTCAGTCCTAGAAATGATTGCACTTTTTTTTTTACCGATTTGAGGATAGGAAAAATTTTTACAGCCAAAGTTTTACTAGGTGATGGTTGAATTGTACCATTTTCAATTACATATCCGAGAAATTCTATTTTTCTTTTTAAGCATTGGCACTTTTTGAAATTAAGTTCTAGACCATTGTCCGCGGAGACTTTTAAAACGCGTATCAGTTTCTCGAAGCCTTCTGCTTCGTCCTGTGAAGTAATAATAATATCGTCCAAGTAAACTACGACCGTGTTGTCATGAATTAGGTCTCTGAATACATTATTAACGAATCCATAAATACATTTAGAGATGTACACAGACCAAAGGGAGTTTTTACAAATTCATACTGCCCGTTATGAGTAACAAATGCGGTATAATTTTCTGCTAGCTTTTTCGATTTCCACATGGAAGAATCCAGTTTTGAGATCAAGTGAAGTATAAACATTCGATGTTTCCAATTTATCTAGAACGTCTTCTATTAAAGGGAGAGGGTATTTATCTTTAGTGACTTCTTTATTTAGTTTTCTGTAGTCAATACAGAGCCGATGCGAGCCGTCTTTCTTTTTACACAGTACAACAGGTGCAGCATAATTGGAACTACTGTTTAGAATTAGAGATGGGCGATCCGCACAGGAGCTTACTCAAAGAGCTAGCTCTCTTGACGGAGTGAGCGAGTGCTGATTCGTTAAAAAAGAGCTGTAGCTATTTTTTAACCAATCAGGGCTCAAGAGCGGTAGCTCTTTTTCAACGAATCAGCGCTTCCACTCTCGAAGAGTCATTTCCGCATGCGATCACCAGCTTAGTGATTCTTTTGGGGGTTAACTCTTTTCGAGAGCTGGCTCTTTTCGATAACTATCGCTCTCGAAGAGTCGATTCCGCATACGCTCTTTTGCGCTCCACATCTTTTTGTTACTTTTTTGAAGTTTCAAATTTTTAAATATCTATGTATTATCAAATCATAAATGTTATTATTTTTTTTTAATTCCATTTTAGGTTGAAAGGGCGTTTTAACGACTTAAGTCATATCACACCTTTTAGCACTAATTAAAACTAATTTTAAGATTGTTATTAAAACATATTCTAACAATTATTATATTATTTACTTAACATTAATATAATAATAATAATAATAATAATAAAACCTCTATATCTCGGGTGTGATATCATTTTAATAAAGCTACACAAAATTAAATTAAACGTAACTTGTTTTTATTGCATTGCCTTCACAAAACAATGTATTTTGAAAAAGTTTTATTAAAAGACAGGGAAGGGATTTGGATTTCGAAAATCTTTGGGAGAACGAATATTCGAGGGTATAGTATACCTATATCTTAAAATAAATAGTTAAAAATCTTAAGTATTTAAATAAATTATTAATATTTTTATTATTTGATTTCAAAATATCACTTAAATTATCAGAAGGTCTCATTTGATCCCTAAGTGGTTTTAGCCCAGGACATTCTAGAAGGAGGTGTTTTACGGTAATGGTAATTTTAGTTAACGTCGTACTAGAGCAACACAACGGGCTATTGACGACGATCCGGAATCAGTCCCTTAAGGGAAAGATTCGAGGACAACACCTCGTAATTTTGAACCACGGTCAGATGACGAAGCAACACCTGAGCTGGCACCCCACTCTCCAAACTTCCACGCCAACCCAACGTGAGGACTTTCGGCCACGACAGATTTAAGGTGCACCAGCCGCCTCTACGCCATACGTTTACAAACATCCATGCCCGGACCCGGATTCAAACCAAGAACCTTCCGATCTAGAGGCTAACACCTTAACCACTATTCCGGTTGGTCGGCTGGTGTTTTACGGAAAAAGGGTATCGTTAAACTTTAAAATTGACAACGTGGACAGAATTAAAGGTTCCCCAAACAAAAAGTTCACACAAATATTTTTACTTTCTCCAGAGCTTTTGAATTTTTTTCTAAAATTTGTTCCCTTGCTATTGACAGCGGGCCGGGATTAAAAAATGCCGCATGTTGCAAGGAAATTAACAAATAAGGTAAATCAGAGGCAATAACATACATAATGACGTTTTTCTTAATTTCTCCTATTTTAACACTCACCTCTATAATTCTGGTTACGTTTAATCGTCCACTGGTTTGCTGCACCACCTGCAACTTTTCACCCCCCCCCATTTCTCTATATTTTAAAGACCTGATAAAAGACTCGCTTACTATAGTCAACATTGCTGCCAGTGTCAATGAGTCCCAGTAAGTCTTGTCCAGCATCTGGAAAACACAACTCGGTCACAAGAAATACGTTTCTGGTACAGTGCATATATACAGTGGGGGGGGAGCCTTCACGAAATCACTTTCTGCAGTCTCGGGCAAAATGGCCCTGCAGAGCAGAGTTGTAGCAAGCCGCTGTGGGTCTATCTCGTGTTGGCGGTAGCACTCCATGGATTTAGCTAGGTCTAAGTCTCCAAGGTAGTCGGGACACATCGATGATCTCCATGGTCCGGACGATGGGCCCTGATACTGTTGTGGTCTCCTATTCCACGGTTGCTGTAATCCAGCCCTTGGTGTGAAGGCAGTGGTCGGTCGACTCCAAGGTGAAGTTGTTCCACTGCGGGACTTGAACTCCAAGAACCTGGATCGGCTCTTTCAGCCGGCGACCTTTGCGTCCATGTCGGTAAACTTTCCGAAGCGAGGGAGACGAAGCATTTTTTCTCCCTTGCATTTTCTTTCACCATTCATTTAGTTCATCACGGCAGCGAGGCAAAATTTTTTCTTCGTCAGCTGTTTTGGATAACGCACCCAATCTTCTATCAATCGTAAAGAGAAACAATAAACAATTCGCCTTAAAAGCGGCAGAAAAAGACAAACTGCCGCCATTGTTGGTCACTTTCATCGTGCTTAATTCTTTTTTAAAAGCTTCAAATTAGCATCGTGCCGCCGGGTTTCGGACCAGGAATTAAATCCTGTCGACTTGTGACGACTTTCTTACAAGTCTCACTACTTAATTACTCATAAAATACGAGCAGGACAGAGAGCAATGAAAAAGACGTCTTTATTAGACCACAGTCATGATTCAAGTGCTACCAGAGATGGCGCAGCAAGTTACAAGTTGCGTATCAACAAATTAATTATTCCTTGATCAGCAATACTCAGACAGATTTCATTGCCTTATATGGTATCATTTGATGGGACATCTTACATTAAATAGACGGGAACAGATGGATCACGCCGCGGGAAGATGAATTTAGCTTAGCTTGCAAAAATTAATTATTTCTGATGCAATGGGCTACGAAACTGTAAAAGGCACGTGAAAAAACACTCGGAGGCGCCGGCCAACCTCGAAGCAATTTTCTCACGAATCATTTTTAATACTAGCAAAGTACCCTTACTCGGTTTGAAATGGTTTACTCTAGATTGATCATCAGAATATATAATGACTTACGTTTTTCTAAGAATAAAATAATATTTTAACACCTTTCACCATCTTAATAATTTCGACAACTTACTTTAGACACAAATCCTACACATGCATATCCATTCATGTAATACATTTCACATACATCGCACCCTTGCTGTATGACAAAGCTACAAAATGAGAAAGGGGGCATTAAGGTTACTACTACTAAATACGATTTTGTTTGAGTGAAATTTGGAATTCCATTTCTTAAGTTCTTTTGATATTCGACTCAATTAATAAAAACGATGATGTACGGCGAGTGCTCTCGCACTCATAGTCAACGAAACAATATTTTTTTACTTGTGCCACTCTTGCATTCGGCATGCTACATTGTCGAATTTCGCAATCTTCTCCTGTCATAGTGACAAAGAATTTTTTTAATGTTTTAAAAGTTCTAGTTCGGATTTTTTAAACATTATTATTATTTCAACTAGCAAAATACTTGCTCACGCGATCTTGTTCATTCTAGTTTCGTTAAAAAATATCGTCTGTCTCAAATATTCAGAAATCATTTTCATTGCGCAAAGAACAAAAATAAGACTCGAAATAAATGAAGTATCAGAGCTGAAATCCCATTAAAAAGTATAATTTTTTGAAGAATAACTACTTTTTCAGCAGTACTGGTAAAACAATCGAAGTAGTCGTAATATTCAATAGACATTCCAATTTTACCGAAACTACCAAATTATGGTTGATTTAAGTATACTTACTCAGGTGTTTTAGCATGAAACTCATCTAAATATACCAATAAAGACATATTTAATATTGCATTCACTACACTAATAGATAATGTATAAAATAAAATACACTGCAATCAAATATCTGGAATACAATTCATGTGATGCCTACACAAACACAAAATCGAGCATAGAACAGAAAGACGGACAGACAGACTTTCGCAACCAATTCCACTCACTAAATGAAGATAAGTACTCACTGTATGCAAATTTCCATGAAAATATCTTAAACCGTGTGGACGTGTATAGGGCACAACATACAGACAGACAGACACCAAACGAGAAAAAGGCGGATTCGGCATCAGAAGAGTCCAAAACGGATAGAAAACTTGAAATGGGTCGAAAATATTGAATGTACAAACAAACACTCCATTCTTATTTATATAGATAACGGCATTATTCTTTCAATTACTGCAATATTCTTTCAATAATGGCATACTTACACTTAAAATTTGTTTTATTCTGACTTGCCTGCCACTTTAAGTCGAATACTATGTGGTGGTGTTGAGTGTGATGAAAAAGAAACACAATTTATCAAAATAATAGATATTTAAAACAGAAAACAAAAGAAAACAGCGAAATAAAACAAATAAAAGAAGTCGAGAAAAATTTCTTCTACAGATATTAATTTGTGATTCCTTTTTATCTCTTGATCTCGCAGTTGCCATAACTTACTACTAAAAAGTGCACAAAATTAAGAAATGCGAAATTAATTCACACCGAAAGAAACACGAGTTTCCGTTTCATTCCCGTTCGTTTAAAAATATCGTCTGTCCCATATATTCGTAAATCGTTTACAGTGCGCCAAGAACAAAAACAAGACTCGAAATAAATGAACTATTAGAACTGAAATTTCTTTAAAAAAATAATAATTTTTTGAAAAATGATTAGTTTTTCAGCAGTACTGGTAATGCAAATCAAAGTAATCATAATACTCAATATACATTCCAATTTTTCAAAAACTGCCAAAATATGGTTGATTTAAGTATACTTACTCAGGTGTCTTAGCATGAAACTCTTCTAAATATAACAATAAAGAAATATTTGATGTTGCATTCACTAAACTAATAGATAATGTATAAAAAACACATTGCAATCCAATATCTGGAATAAAATTCATGTGATGCCTGCACAAACACACAAAAACAAAATCGAACATAGAACAGAAAGACGCACAGACAGACTTTCGCAACCAAATCCACACACTAAATGAAGATAAGTACTCACTGTATGCAAATTTACATGAAAATATATTAAACCGTGTGGACGTGTATAGGGCACATACATACAGACAAACAGACACCAAGCGCAGAAGAGGCGGATTTGGCATCAGAAGGGTCCAAAACGGATAGAAAATATTCAATGTGCAACGCTTTGTGCAAAAGATATTTGAAAACAAAGCCGTCTCTGTTTTGAAATATTCCTCAATTCCATTCTGAAAATCATCTTTTGCGTATAATGACTGAATGTGAGCACTGAGAAGGTATGAGCTTCGACATTTTCAAACTTAAACAACAATTTGAAAAGAATTCACATAATTGAGTGTTAGATCAGAGGCCATACGCCTCAGATGAAGAGCGTCGAATAATCGAATTTTTTCCGCCAAAAAATTGAAAAGCAGCACTTATTCCCACTTATTACTTCCTTATCATGGTGGCTCAACTTCCAAACGAGGGTCTCTTATTGCTGGCTTTCACGGCATTGCACCTTCCCCGCGTTTGATTCCCTCCTTATCTTCGCGAAGAAAGAAGCGAGAAAAGAAAGGAACTTTTCTTAAACTTCTTTGGGGTTCTTTCATTCCTCGAACTAAAGAGGATGTTAGTGCAGACTATAAAGCTGGATGTTTCATACATGAGATACTTACTGTCGTCAACTCAATCCTTTCTTTTTAGATTATTAAACTCGTGACTATTTGGGATTCCCACTTTAAGTTCTCATTTATTTTTAAAAAATACATTTTAACAAAGCATATTTTACACTATTACTAGCTGACCCGGCAAACGTTGTTTTGCCTTATAAATTATTTCTAGTTTCTAGATAAATTCTAGTGTAGACAAAAAGTAACTTACTTATTATAAGTGTGTAAGTGGTATATGCGTGAAATGGGCATGGAGCGCTATGAACGATAAGGGAATATAAAAATAACAAACGCCAAACAATATTATTTTCAAGTTATTATAGTTTATTTCTTAAAATTACATATCACATATTAATTACGACAGTAACACTAACAAACAACATCAATCTTTTAATGCTATAGCGTGGACAATATTTTTTGTTAGCCCATCTTTAGCGAGCACAAACAAACTGGATGGTTTACCGACTCGAGAGCATGCTACGTACAATTGCCCGTAAGAAAAACATGGTGTACTCAAATCTAAGCCACAAACAGACATCGTTTGGCCTTGGGATTTGTTGATTGTCATTGCAAATGCCAATCTAATCGGAAACTGAATTCGTTTGAATTGAATTGGCACATCTGTAGGTATGATAGGAATCCGTGGTATTAAGATATTTTCACCTTTGAACTTGCCATTTAAAATGCTGGCTTCGATAACGTTTTTCATCAATTTTCGAATGACTAATCGCGTACCGTTGCACAACCGTGGCGGGTTTAAATTACGAAGCAAGATAATTGGAGATCCAACCTTCAATTGTAAATTATGCGGTGGCATGCCTGCACTGCAAAAATTACCCGTTGTTTTTACGGACTTTTCCCGTATATTTGACGGTTTAAAGCTGTTTTGTTGACAAAACGGTTTTTTACCGTTTTTCACTCTAGCCATATACGGTTTAAAACCGTCAGTTCAAATTCGAGTTCTCGTCATTACGGTATTGCTTTGCGTACGATAATTTCCCTTTTCTTAAATCATTTTAAGATTATTTTCTACACTTGCTCTTATTTTTCAGCAATTATTTTATGGTTTTGAACATCATGTAAATAAAAGTGCGATTCGACTTTTATTTAAGCTTTTCGTTATTCATCAGTTGGCAACCAGGTCGTATGTTGTTTGGGCGCCATTTTTGATCGACGAGTGCTCAAATAGTTTCAACTCTAATTATCAGGTGAGCTTTTACTTACTTTTCATGCTCCTTTTGTTAATTTTTAGAAATTAGATTCTTACCGTATTGTCTGTGTTTAAATGTGAACTCTGTAATTTCAAAACAAAATTAATCAAACCCTATGTTGTCCTCTGGAGTTTGCATCGAAATGTTCACGGAGTAACATTCCCTTATGGTGCTCAATCTTGCCATCTCTGTTTTAAAAACTACAGGTTGTCCTAAAAGTTCCCGTACTCCAACTTTAAAAATAATTATTGCCCGTGTTTTTTTTTAATTATTGAATTTTATCGGCTCTTTAATTTTTATCGTTTCATTTTCTTTGCACTCAAGTTGTTCGATAATAAAGTTCCACGTCATTTTGTTCTTCATTGCAAGATGAATTTCACGCATTAAGAGAATTGCGCTGTTTTAAACTTATTTTGAATGCAAATAATTTTAGCGACATAAATATCCAAGTGATGCAATACCGAGTAAATATGGATCATTTTGAAATTAAATAGAAATTTGACAGTCAAAACTTTTTGAAAAATAAAATTAAAGTTTTAGAATTTATTTTATGTATTTATGTCATGTTAGGGCAATGAAGTTGTGCAACTGAAACAGGTCAAGACAATATTTTAAGCAAATTAAAGCCAATTTTTTATTTCCTTAAAACGTGGAGGTGACGAGATGTTTCAGATTCATCTAACACAATGTAAATAGTCTTCAGGTATTTAATCAAAAATGTAGTATTCATGAGTATTCATTGTCAGTTGTTTTAAAATGGCCATAACCTCATCTTGAACTGTTGCTTCACATTCTTCATAGGAAACAAATTTGTTTTTAGTGTCATGTCATCTCGACATGAAGCGGATCTGGTAAGAAGCTTCAAAACATTCAATGACATTTGCCACATAATAGCAAACACTCTTTCTACCAAATACTTTGACAATTACATATTCATTAAATGCATTTGAGTCGGGTCGCAAAGATTCAGACAATGAGTAGAATGACAGAACATTAAGTTTTTCACTATTTTCAATTTATCTATGTAATGTGATTTGGTCATGTGAATCTCTGAAATGCACATGTTGTATCTCCCAAAATCAACATGTATCAGTATCTCATCTGTTCCAAGGTTATCTTTAGGTTGAAAATTGACCTGTATTGATGGGACTATGTTGCAAACATGCTTCATGAAGTAACGAAGCATATCATTAGATTTATTAACTAGCGCTTTGACTTCTATTTCAACTTTTGATTTAACCACTTTCTTAGCTGACTTTTTTTATTTATTTCACTGTAAACTTCTTTCCTCTTCCATTGATCGTAACACGTGTAATCATTTGTCTCAACGTGTTTGTTAATGCACTTCTTTCCAGACATTCTTCTTCACTTTTTACTACATCCTGACAGCAGAGATTAAACCATCTAATCTAAATCATTGTAATTAAGAACTTTGAGGCTTTTTAATTTTTCAAAAGTTAACAAAACATTTTCATGCTTTTCACATGCACATGTTTCTTACATCAGGTTGCAATACCCAACAGCTTCATCTGGGTTAACTACTCCACTCTGTTTGGTGGAATATTAATTTTTTTTTTCCTTCAAACAAAATTTTCTTGTCTTTTCAACCTATTTTTTTTGTTGAGCCCTCTTTTATGTCGTAAAGTTCTGGATCATTTTTAATTTTATTTCTTTTTTGCTAAGACTCCTTCCAGACTTTCCTAAATTTGATTATATCAGATTTTTTAGACATGGTACCAACTAGGCCAGATTGACATGATACCAACTGGTACTATGTCAGAAACACAAAGAGAATTTCAGTCATGAGGATACTTAAACTATCTCCCAACTCAATGGCATATTTTTAAGGAAAAATTAAAAGATTTTATCAGCGTACATAATCAGACCCAAAGTTACAAGTGTTCAAACATTGCAAATCAAATAAAGCTGTTAGGCTTTATTCTACAGGTTCAAATCAGAACCAATTGGCAAGTTAAATCGGTACTGGTTAGAGAAAAAACAATTGGACTGCTTATTTGTTTACCCAAGATTGTTCTTACTTTAATAAATAACCATTTATAATCACTATTTTACCATATCATTGTACAAATTCCTGATAAGAAATATTTGCTCACCTCCATGGAGGTGAAATTTCAATGGTTGGACCACATTTATGCCTAACCTAAAACAATCCCAGCCATGTGCTTTGATTTCCAGATTGTTTTGTACATTTTCTAACTATATGTTGTTGAAAAAAGTTCAGCAATAAATGAAAATATATTAAGTTAAAAAATGCCATGGCAGTGACATTGTTAAAAGAACTCAAGAATTTTCTGAGTGCAAATATAAGAAACAGACAAAATCATACTTGCTATTGAGTCAAAGATATCTTACAGTAAAGATGGCTCATTAGAGCTTCTTTTAATTACACTTTCAGACATGTACTGCCTTCTAGTAGACTTTTTTAAAGGTTATTTACTTGTTATGCAGAGCTGACAAAAATAGTAGGGACAAAATAATTTACTGATTTTTCAACATTAAATTTAATGAAAAATATAATAATTTCTGGTGCAATGAAATGAAAACTTTTAACAATGAAACTATTAATATTAAATACAGCTATTAAATAAAGGAATTTTTATACTTTTTAAGTTTCAACTATATTTCTTAACCTAGAAACAGGGTTAAGAACAGCCACGGAGGTGATATTTTCCATGTTTAATTCACTTTTTTAAGTATAAATATGCAAATATTTATTCACTTGAAGATATCTGATGAAAATATACCTCAATTAAGATCTATTACTATTGTATAAAAATCAATTGACACATGAAATTCATAAAAAAAAAAAAATACTTGTGACTCAAATTTCCACTTAATTTCAGAATGACCCAGATATAGTATATCAACTTAATCAACAATTTTTTGGAATATTAGAAGTGCATGAACAAGACTCTTGGTTCCAACAAGACGTTGTAACCTGCCATACAAGTTATGACACCACGGGCATGCTTCAAGATTTTTTTGGCGATCGACTCATCTCAAGAAACCATTGGCCACCTCGTTCCGTCATCTACACATTCCTGACTTTTTTTCTGTGGGGATATTTAAAGAACAAAGTTTATGAAGATAATCACCAAACAATAGGTGATCTGAAAAGTACCATTACTCAAAAGATACAAGAAGTCATTCCCAGCATTTTGAAAGGTGTTTCTAAAAATATGTGTAAACTACTTCAGCTTTGCCTCCCAAGAAAATTGCAGAAATTTTAAACATTTACTATAAATGTAAGTCCAAATTTTTTTCGTTTATAAGTGCTTTTCACCATTAACATAAAAATATTTGTTTTAAAGTTTGTTGATTTTGTATAGTAAATTCACGAATCGTCAGTACAGGAACTTTTAGGACACCCTGTACAATTCATGTTTTTCAAAATCATAAATTTGTCAAAGAAATGTGAAGAATTGAAGGCACAATTGTAAATTGCAGTTTAAGTACATGCGAGAACATTACTTTAACTGATTTGTCGCAGTTAATTTCTCACATGACATTTATTAAAAAAAAGGGTTGGGTGCTATAGTGTTTGATTGTATTTTTTAAATTAGCTTTAACCCTTAACTGCTGTGTTACAAACCGTCTCGTGACTAGTGTGGAGGGGTCTCTCAGATCTCGCTCACTAAAGTGTGTATAAAGTTAATTAATATATATTAATGAAAGATTCTTTAGATAATTATTATTTATACATTTTAAATTTAGATAATTCAATTCTTAACATGAATATATTTTATATTACTATACAAGTAAAGTAGATTCCATGTCTCTTCAGGCTCAGCTTTCGGAACTAATTTTGCAGGACATTTCAACCCTGGAAACTAAAACTATGTTGTGGTTTGGTGTTCTAATGGCACGATTAGGTTCCCCCCTCCCAGCATCCCGTTTGAAGTTTTTTTTCCGTAGAAATATTCTTGTGAAGACGCACTTGAAATGTCTTCATCTGCATAAATTTCCAAATCCGTTTCATGTTTGCTTTCAACAGTATCCGAAATTTCACTGTCCCAGTACTCTATTTCCGACCAATTATCAACAATATCCTGAACTTCTTTTTGTGCTAGATACAGAGGTAGTTTCTTAGTAAAGTTTGTTACCATTTTAGACTCAGCTGAAATTCCATACTCAAACAGACTATTTCATTCAGCAAGAACACTAACGCAAATGCTGTGAAGGGTCTAAGAGACCGTGGGGGAAATGCAAATAGTGTGAAATACGAAATAGTTGGGACATCCAAACCAGTGTTGGAATGTGGCTTCTCTTGGACGTAGTAGGAAGGTACTGAATAGGACATTGACCAATATTCACTTTGAGAGGTGGAAACGACCACCTGTCACTCGGGGTCTGTGAGACCCATGACAGCAGTTAAAGGTTAAATAAACTTGTTAAACTTTGAATAAAGCAAAATCACTAAAGAATTTTTCTCTGTCCTATTTGTATTTTACAGGTGTTTTCTAAGGATGAATCCTGATAAAGGATCCAAAGCCTCCAAAAAAAGAAATCCATGAATCAAAAAGTTTTGACCTTATAAAATAAATTTATGGACTTTGAATGGTGTTGAACATTTCATTGAATAGATATGAAAATATTAGGTATCTAGATTCTGTTAATTGCATCAAAGTTATTGTATTGTAATCGTGGTTTGATTTTTAAAAATTTAAATCAATGAGAGAGAGAGAGAACCCTGATTATATTTGTATTTCTGTTTATTGTATATTTTTGCCTGCTCATTTTGTATTACTTAAATTATATGCAACAAACAAATATACCTCACAAAACATTATGTAATTATCGTGTTCAGCACAGCACAGTGTATAATGTAACCATATTTAAAGGTGTTTTTCCGCAGAAATGATACTATCGATTTCTTCAGGACGGATTTTGTCGATTAACCAAACCACCAAAATGTGCGCATGAGGTAATCCTCGCTTTTGCCATTCAACTGAATACAGCCAGCAACGTGTGGGACCGAATACATGTAATTTAGTAATGATACTTATTAGAGACTTCAACTTTTGTCTGAATACACGTGCTGTAATGTCATGACGATGTATTGCATTTTGGCCAGGCAATACCAAAGATGTAATCTCTGGCCATTTTGGATTACATGTGAACGTGATAAATAAACACGGTCGTCCATATTCGCGCACGTAAGCCATAGCATCCTGTATATATTCTTGCATATGACGTGGACTGCCTACGTACGATGATGGTAAAATGACAGAGTTACCAATTTCGGCGACGTCGGCGTTGTTGTTAATAGCGTCTCGTAAGTGAATGTACTCTTCCGCACGCAGCTTGAGTTGATTATATCGTAAGTATCGTAGTCGTTCGCCCTCTATCTTCGCGTACATGTCGACCATGAATTGTTGACAAAGCTCACGACATCGTAGAATGACGTTGTCCAGGCCGCGCCGAATCATTAATCGGTACGCATAATAATCTTTCGAGCTAACGTTCTTGTTTGTTTCAGCTCCTGTAATAATATACTTATGAATATTAATTTAAATTAATTCCGTTCAATAATTTAATTGTTTTGTTAAATGGTTAATGATCAAGTTCATAATAAATGAAGTACCTGATACGGGATCTCGTTGTTTTGTGTTTATGCAATATCCGTCTTGCACCTTCCAGAATATTAGCGTATATTGGAGAGCGTCATATGAACGATGTGTATCAGCAATGAACTGAAGATTATTATTTCTTCTACGAATCACAATTTCTCGTGTACCTGTACGATCGCCAACCATGATTCCAGCAACGTCTTCAACAACAGGTGCATTGAATCTACGAATATGTTCTCCAGCTGGTGTTTTATCAGGATTAATGACAATAGCGAGATTATCGCTTTGTAATTTGTGCATGTGTGATTTGAATATTTTCAACAATTCATTGTGCTCGTTCAATAGAGCGTCCAAGTAGCTGACGATGCGCCTGGCAAAAAATGAATCAAGGTTATTATAGTTACAACGTGCATTCACGCGATTGGCAAGTGCGCTTCCGGAATCCTGGCAGCCCATGAAGTAGATTTGTAAAAATTTATGTGGTTCGCGTTTGGCATTGGCAGCAATGAGCCCATTTTATGATAAACTTGGCCCCTGATTTTGAATGTAGAATTGTATTGTTGACCATTAGCATTAGTATTTCGAACTATTTATGTTGCTCCAAACGATGTCATTTGAAAGCATGAATTGAATGTTCGAATAGTTGCATTTTTCCTGACGCGCAACACATCCCAGGTGGCTCATTTTTGAATTTGAGAGCATGACAATGCGGACATTCCTTATCCATAGCACCAATTACCGCTTTTGAATGAGCATAATATTCAATATCGGGCTCATACTGGAATGCTAGACGCAAAAATGAATCAGATGTAAATGCACGATGTACCTGTTGGCGTTGTTGGTCATTTGTTCTGCGTCTATTAACCGTAAAACGGCGTGATTGTCGTTGTTCTAAACGTATAACTTCATTGTGCTCAGCTCGTGTATCTTCTGATTGTTCTTGACGCAATTGCTGCATGCTCACACGTGCATCAGCATTTTGTTGCTGGACTTGTTCTTCGGTTCTTTGGGATTTTGTATCTCTCATACTTCTGGACCTACTTGTATTACGGCTCAAATCAGCCCCTTTGCGTTTTCTTGGCATTGCTCACTGTACAAAACACATATAAATAGAATTAATCAAATAACTTCATTTCGCTCAGCTCGTGTATCTTCTGATTGTTCTTGACGCAATTGCTGCATGCTCACACGTGCATCAGCATCGGCCAGGATTATAGCGAAAATATTAGTTTTGTGAAAAAAAATTTGAAACAATAGTTGTAAAAAATTCAAATAATTATATAAAAAAAAGTATACTTACAACACAAAAGCCGTTGTTGGTTGGAGCTCGTGACACGTGTTGAGTACTTTTAAGGTTATGTAAATCACTTGTTTAACTAAAACTTGATTAACTGAACTAATCGTGCCAAATACACGCACGGCAAATTTTAAGAATCTAAGATTGGTAACACTAAGCATATATCAGGATTAAACTTTAATAATAAAAATAAATGTTTATTTTCTTTAAAAAAATTTTAGATTTTTAATCGAAGTACAGTTAAAAACACTATAATTGATCAGCTATCGAGCGGGATGAAAAATGATTAAATTACTAAAATGGCCATAAAAAAATAGGGGTTGGTGATAAAAAAGTAAAAATTAAGGGTTGTATGTATTTTTTAATGCCACATTATAAAAAAATAAAAACAAAAAATTTCGTCAAAAAATTAAAAAAAATAAATTTTAAGGGTGAACAACCCTTATCACTTAGGGGTATGGAAAATAGATAGTAGCCTATTCTCAGACCTACTGAATACGAATATAAAATTTGGTAAAAATCGGTAAAGCCGTTTCGGAGGAGTACGGTAACTAACATTGTGACATGGAAATTTTATATATTAGATAAAAGGAAGTATTTGTTTGTCTGTTTCGCGGCCGCAAAATCCTGACGATCTATGGCACTTACAGCAATGAGATTGGGCACACAGGTAGTCCCAATTTTTTTGCAATTTTTGGGTCAAGGCGAATTTAATTAGAAAATAAAATTAAATCTAGAAGATTTTTAAATGAATTTCATAGTTTTATTCTCCATTGGTTTTTCAAACGCGGAGAACTTTTTCGAACTCATACGACCTTGCAATCAGGGTTTGGAATCATGCCAAGTTTTTTTCATCCGCAAAACGCTGAGAAAATTATTTTGTTTCGTTTCCGCTTTGATTTTGCGCGATTTGATTTCCCAGCCAGACGATAAATCTTAAACTGAAGTCAAAGTTCTTTTTTCTATCTCCTAGACCATTAAAGGTGGAGTAAAAATTTCAACGGATTTGAAATCTGCTGAAAATTTTAGTTTAGATTGATACCTAATAATATGATTTTCTTTAAATATTTTATTTTTTAATTGCATATATCTTCAACGGAATTGAAATCTGCGGAAAATTTTACACCAGCTTAATACCTTACATCTCGGCGTTGCCCTCCGCAAACCAACACCGGGCAAGGGCAACGCCGGGCTTTCCACGCAGTGACTCGTAAATGATAAAAGTCAAATAGTTAAAGACTACGTGTCAAAATGGCATAGATTCCTCGAATGTCCGGTTACCACAAATCCGGAAAAGTCTGAACAAAATCGGAATTTAAGCACGTTACCCCGATTCCGCTGGGAAATATAAATTGTTCGAATTTCTCAGAGAAATCAATTCAATCCAAATGTTGCATTGCTTGAAATGTTTTGTGCACAAAAAATGTATAAGTTGGGAATGGCTGTTTGTGAAATTGTATGTGTCAAGCAAGATTTTTATTTAAGCAGCGTTATTTATATATTATAGTACGAGTGTTTTTTGTTTGCAAAACGTTTATTTAGCCGTTTCAAACTCCGTCACTTTATTTTAATTTGTCTGAACTTTCCCTGAAATGTCAAGAATTATAACTGAGTTTGACAAGAACTCTTCCATTTCCAGGTCTGAAAAACCCTACATCAGGATATCTTTCTTTATTCTTTACTTAAAGAGTCTTTTGCTTCGTGATATATTCATTTTGTGGAGCAAATGCTACAAAATTTTCAATTCGATCCTTTGAAAAATAAAGAAATATTCATTAATATGCACAAAACATCTGTCAAAATTTAAAATATTCACTGATATGCATAAAACATCCGTCGAAATTTAAAATATTCATCTAAGATACATTTCTTGAGTGACAGATTCAATTTTAAGCGTTTTTTCTTAAAATGTCATTTATTTTAGATTTTTTTTACTGTTTCATTTCTTTTTCCTCTATAATTCCAAAACTGCAAGCATCTGAATAAATTTCACCCTATACTTTCAAAATATATAATAATAATTTAATACATCTGTAAAAAATTGGCAGTTATGTACCAAAAGAGGAGGGGGAATATTCCATAGAATACTTACGTATCCCAGATTTAAACTTATAAAAATAATCTCACGCTACTTTTCACTTTGTTACATTATTAGTTTCTTTAAAGCACGAAGAAATTACAGATTTGTTGACGTTGAATAAAGTTCCTAACAAAAATTAAATTCGATCTGAATCTATTTTATAACATCCTATTATTTTCGAAACTCGTGAAATTTGACTCAAAAGAAACTCAAAATGCATAGACAAGAAAAATAAACGTTAAAAATAAAATAGAGTTTTTAGTCCAACTTCCTAAGAGCCACTACTCACTTAATTGGAAATAGTTCCGGATTATTTGCGAACACACATAAGAACCTTGCGCCATTTTTTATCCGAACACAAAATCAATAAGCATGAAGATCGTAAAGACCTATGAAGATTTACACCAAAAAATAAAATCACACTCGCATCCCGAAAGGTGTTATGGGTTGAACAAACAGGACTAACTCCACTTTGCAGCTGTCCTCATTCGCCAGCCAATTCTAACGAAATGGTTATTATTGGGGGAAATATTCCAACTTCTCTAGCTCCAGCCGAAGAACTAGCTGGAAGGTATTGGCGGTGTCTCCCAGGAACGAAATGGTAGGACAAATATGTATTTGCCTTTCCGCAAACTCTGGAACTTATTTCTTGTGTTTGATTTGGTAGGATGAATCGATATTTTATAACTCCCCGTCGAGTACACTGTTATTTTTGGATTTTCTCTCTTCGAGTTCTGTAATTGGCTGTGCAAGCATTAATATCTCAGTTTTCCTTCAGAACATTCCGTTTAATGTGTTAAATATACAGATGTTGGGAATGTAGATGAGTGTGTTCTGGGATAAAAGGGAAATGTGAGGCTAGATTTTTTTTTTCGCTTGTTCTACTCTTTACTCTTTCTGTATTTTAATGCTGAAGGAGAATATCGTTTACATAATTCAGCATGAAATGCCTCGAATCAATTTTTGAATAAGCTTGCACCATAAAACACCCCAAATTAATCCAATTTTAAAATAAAGATGTTATTAATTAGCCTATATTAATCATTAATATTAACCGTTTTTGTATTTTGTTGGATGTATTTCTGTTTATGTTTAAATTGTTGGAGACACTGCTTGATGTTTGAAAAATCAAAGTAAATGTCTAGTTCTCAAAAAAGTTCAGAACTTTCAATGAAGATGCTTCTGTCACCAATTTCATTTTATTTTAGATCTAGAGGTAGGAAGTTAATTAACGTCGCTCTGGAGCAACTCAACTGGCCATTGGCGGCGATCCGAGATCAATCGCAAAGGGTACGATCAAGGACAACGACTCGTAATTTTTAACCACAGTCAGATGACGAGAACAAAACCTGAGTTGGTACCCAACTTATTACCCTTTTAATGACATAACCCGTGTGAAAAGTTGAAATTGCTGCTCTATCATCCCAATAGACTACCTTGCCAATGGGTTTTCACATACAGGCTAAATTGAGTGTTGTCATATGTAATTGTGGATTGATGTTTTTTTCATGGAATGGCCCTTAATCGTTTTATGACGACTGATCTGGTAGATACAAACAACGTTGTGACATCGTGAGAAATTCTGTTGTGCTTTACCTAAAGAACGGGAACCTTTTTTGCAGGGCAGGTGCCTACACCATGGTGTCAACGGAATGCCAAATGCATTCTGATTTTTTTTTTTTTTGGCGCAAGCTGCTGTTCTTTCGCTATGCGCTTTACAACGAATTGAGAAGAACATGTGGTGTTCGTTCAGATGATCTCTGATTGGTTGTTGACTTTTACCGTTGGGTTACTTTCAGACTGTGGCAGAGGCGACGGTTAGAGAGTAGGGATGCGATATCGACAACAAAACATCGATGTTCAAAATTAAAACATCGATGTTCAAAATTAATACATCGATGTTGATAATATATCGCCCAAAAACCATCGATGTTTTTAAACATCAGTGTATTTAAACTTTTTTCCCATTTTTTAAAACTTGATTGCTAACCTCAAGCATTAATGTTCGCCCCGGGGGATATTTAATTTGTTAGTTAAGGTGTTTATTAATTCATAACTAAGATTTTTTTTAACTGTCAAAACAAAGTCAAAAGAATTAATTAGAACAATTAATAAATCTTTTGTTTTCAAATTGAATAATATACAAAAGAAAATAATATTTACAACAATTTGAAATAGGTACTACTAACTATAAGTATGAGTAGGTAGGTACATAATAATATTAATTATTAGTTATAATTAATTATTTATCAACTTATGAGGGAAACATAGCAAACTTATTGTTTATTTACAGCAAATAATGGGGCCTATAATTATTATCAGCCCCAATATTAGTTATTTGCAGTTTGCATGTAAAACAAGAAGTTCGTTAACTTTCTCTTACTTAAGCAAATTTCTTTTCACTAACTATCCCACTAGTTAGGGAAAAAACTCTTTCTGATGGGACGGATGTCGCCATCACTGACAAATACTTAGTCGCACGGGATTCTTTTTTAAATTTCTACTATGGTACTTTTTTTTTTATTCAAAAATCAAAACATCGACAACGTAAAAACATAGAAAATGTTAAAACATCGATGTTAAACAAACAAAGACTCCAATAAATCGATGTTTTTATAAACAACGATGTCTTGAAAACATTGACATCCATGTCGCATCCTTATTAGAGAGAGAGAGAGAGAAGCAGCGGGTCAGGTTGGTTCACCAGGACAGAATGCGATATAATTATATACTTTATGCATTGTTGTAACGATGTTAATGTGACGATGTAAATCTCTATATGTTAAAAAAAAGTTAACGACGACGACGACGCAGGATTGAAAACTGTGTTGTTTAGCTCGATTCTTAGACGGTTTCCCGAGAAAGTACTGATCGGAAAAAAACAAAATTAACATGGTTTGTTCTTCATCGTATTCCCTGGACAATTATTAATATTTTTTTCCGATGCGGCTATTAGTTTAGGGTTTATTAAGTGTCAAAATTGAAGAAGCGAAATTTCTTTCGCGAGTGAGCAAAACACATACAAATTTTCAGTCTTCAGCCGTGATGTTTTTTTAAAGAGTACCTCTCAACGTAAATTTTTGCAGCTCGTCGAGTTTTTTTTTTTTTTTTTTTTTTTTTTTTTTGAAAATTTAATTTGGTTCTTGATAATATTTTTTTGAAATTCGGGAAAAATCGGGACATTTTTGCTATTTTTTTAAAAACTGCCGTATCTATATATTATTACTATTAGTTTTTAATTTTTAAAATATCGCAGTATACCTCAGAATGTACTCTTTCTTAAAGTACTATTATTTTTGAAATTGGTTAATAATTAAATAGGATGCGATCAAAATTTGGCGAGCGTAAGCGAGCAGGGAACGGAGCCCCCTAGTACTGTACATATTTCTTAAAGTTCTTGGAATAATAAGAACTTAAATATATTAGCTGTGTTAACTGTGTACGATTCGAACTGTTTTCCTGTAACCGTGGGGCGACGACATCACAACGTAATAAACTGTCGTGAAACTTGAGAACAAATTGGAAATGTTTTGTATAATAGAAGCAGAATTTTCTATTTTTAATAAACTGTTTTTAGCAGTCACCTCGCTTAGCAGCATTATTGCTTTTTCTGTAATTATTTAATAGAAATTTCTTAAATTGATTTTACTTGAAAAAAAGTTTTTCAAATGAAATTGGTGCACAATTTAGTTTCTATCCCTGACCCATTAAAAATGAAGTTAAAAAATCACTCGATTATCACGATCCTTTTCTATGCAACTTCGGGACGCATTTGTCATTTTGCAGCCAATAATGACATAAAACAAATAAGCATGCCATATTATCGTAATTTCTGCATTAAAAAAGCCTCCACGGTGGATAGGGGCTAGCAACCCTTTCTCTATCACTACTATATCACTCTGATCTTAATTAAAAGCATAATAGCAACAATTTCCCAATAATCTGACTTGCAATTTTCCAGGCCACCCGTCTCGAAGCTTCGTGTGATAAATCCGAAATCCCCTTCGTTATCAGCTCTGTACTGTGCAACTCTGCCACAGGCCTATAAACAGAAGAGAAAAAACGGTTCTTTAAAAAACACGTTAATAGGAATAGACCAAACTCTTCATACAGAAGCATAAAGATAAGGACGGATCAATAAAAAGAGGCTGGGAAAAAATAATCTTTTTCCTATTCTTTTGAAACGGGCTTTCACTGGAGAATTCTCCCCCTCATTTCGCTATCTCCCTAGGTGCAAAAAATAAAACAACGAAAAGTATAGAATAATAATAATAAAAAAATCACTCACGCTCATTAGTAGATGCATCATCGTATGTTTTGAAGTCCCATCGTCCCTTTTAGATTCAGTTTTTGATCTTGAATTACTATCATTATATTTTTTTCCGCAAGGGATTTAACGATCACCAAATCTTTCTTTTACTCTAGGCCGAAGCACGCAAATTACCATTCACATTCAGTTTGCTTTGATTATTTTAGATGAATGGAGAGAAAAAAATCTTTTAAGAAGTTCTCTCTTTTCTTTCACCCAACCCAGTGTTTATGTTTCGTTTACAGGCATAACAAACAGCGTTTATCGTAAGAAGATTTATATTTGTTTTCGAATCGAAGTGGTTATTTTTCGTCTAGAGTTCTCTTGTTTTTACAGCTGCGGTCGAGCTTTTCCACACTGGAATGCATCTGTTATGATTTGATCAGGGGAATCGGAGTTAATTATCCTTAGCCTGATTTGATACTGGTGGGGGTGGATGATTTTACAGTCATTCAACCCAACAGTAATGTAAAATCTCAAAATATGAGAAAAAATGCATAAAAAGGAATTTGTGTCACAACCTTGAATTGATTAGTTCTTAATGATCTAAAGACCTACTTTTGCCAAGCTCTGCTACATTCAATACAAACAAACAATGTCAAGTGAGGGACGTACACACATATAGGGTAGCCAGAAGATAACTTTTAGAAAAGAAAACATTTGGTAAAATTTTTTTTTTTTAAAGAGGACAAAAAGAAGACACGAAAAGCATGCATTATTAGTGTATAATTGTAAGATATCTAATTAAAATAATAATATATGACGAATCTTGGTATATTAACCACTAACTGAAAGAAAATCTACTGAACATATTACTTACGTATTTTGAAAATAATTAGTAAATACGAGATCGAATTTATAAATGAAAACACTGACCATTTATTCAAGTATTTTTTCAAAACGTTACAAAAAATAAGAATCCGATTTTTAAACAAGATATACAACAAGAAAATAATAGTACATACCTAAATACATACCTAATTAGTAGAAATTAAACACTTTACTTTTCATATTTCTTTGTGCGCAGCAATCATAGTTGAGTTATCGACTTCGATTTAATGCTAACAAAAGGGGTGGCTTAATTAGCAACACGATATCCTTCCAAACTTAAAAGTGCTGCTAATCATCCGTCTTGCTATTCTTTCTGATAGAACAATATTTCTTATCCTTATTATATATATTCTAACAGGAATCTAAATTCTCATTGGTTATCTATTTGATCTCAGAATGAAACGTTTTAACATGGAACGCTAGGGGATAAATTTTCTATTGTACGTTGATGCGTTTTAATACATACAATTTTCGTACAATGTACAAGATCTAGTACGTATTTGAATAGATGTGGTTTACACACACATAACGGTAGAGTAGGCAATGTGAATATCGTAAAGTTTGCACGTAATGTTTGATATGTGAAATACATTTATAACGCAATCCGACATGAGGAACAAAGAGAACAAAAGTGAACAACCGAAAAAAAAGAGGACAGAAAAGATCTGACTTAAAAAAGAGAGAGAAAAAGATCTGAGCGAAAAAAGAGGACATGTTCTCTTTGAAAGAGATGCTCTGGCAACCTTACACACACGCAAAGTTTTATACTGACATTGAAGAGAGAAATACAATGAGGTATGTTACGAGAATTGAACCTGTCCAGCCTATTACTCGCATATTCTTTAATTGGATCTCATACGTGACATATTTAAGCAAAATTTTGTCGGTATTGTTAACTCCCTACTATTTTTATGTGCCGTGTTAATGTCTGTAACCGCTGTTTACATCTAACCTAATTGAGTCTAATTAAATATATGTACACAAAGTGAAGACAAACAAACCATTACAAAGTTCTTTTGAATAAATATTTAGTCATTCAGGTTATCATTAAGTTGTTCCATTAGCCCCACAAGAAATGTCCATTAGACCCCACAATGTGCAAATTTAAAATTTGAAAATAGTTATTTGTATGTGTAATTTATTATTTTTTCACTAATATTTTCTTATTCACTAATATATGTAGTATCTAAAACTGTTTTTAAATTGGATATAAGTATTCTGAATTGTTTACTAAATAAAATCAATCACAAAAGTTAATGCTTACTTTGGCGTGTTCAAAACAAACTTTGTTTTTCTAAACAGCAATCAACTGTCATGGCCGACCTCCCATGCTGCAAATGTGTGCTAGACCTGTTTCGATTCAGTGGTGTATGAATCTTCACTAAAATATTTGTAGTGTAAAAACACATTTTCCCTTACAGTTTTCTAAAATCAGATGAGGTGGCAAAAATGTTACACTCAATTTCCGATTACAGATCACACATTCCACATTAAGAGATATTCTAAATTTTTCAATTATAATAACTATAATAGAGCCATTTAATGCCATTTGTTTCTGGGTATATGTTAGAAGATATACACTACACTTCAATAATAGACCGGACGCCAACGGATTTGCATAAAATCCGACTACTTGTTTGGGTTTTTTTTTGTGGTACGGCCTGGGACCTTTCCATGTTGTTCCTGGTAAATTGAGCGCCGACACATACATGAACATTTTGGACAATCAGGTTCTTCCTACGCGCTCTTTCAATTTTATGGAATGGACGAATGTAACCTCCAGGACTCATGTCATGTTGCAGCCTCTGCCAAGCAGTGGTATCAAGATATGGATGTAAAATGTCTTCCCTGGACTGCTCAGTCCCGACCTAAACCCCATAGAACATTTGTGGGACGCCTTGAAGCAACGTTTACGGAACAGGGAACCACGTCTGAAATCTACAGCTGAAGTGGCGACATTCTTGCTGCAGGAATGGACACAAATACCCATAGCTGTGTATCAAAACCTTGTTGAAAGTATGCCCAGAAGGGTTGCTATGGGTGATTGCATCACTTGGGGGACCATCCCCTTATTAAAGCATGTATTATTTCCCTTATACCATCACATCTTGCTGTCTGGTCCATTATAATAGAGTAGTGTACGTATATAGGCTGTTATTTCTAATAGCAGCTTACATAACAGTGTGCTGCCTTGTGAAAACAGTGTTATAAAATAACAGTTGATAACTATTATTAAAAATATTAACAGACCGATTAATTGTATTGCGATAGTAGTACAGTAATTAAATTGATTAGAATATTTAATAAAAAAAATAAAAGGTTGAAATTTGTAAATTAAAATAAACAGTTAATAACTTGATGTCAATTTCTATCTGTTAGCAGTGACGTGGTTGCATGTGGTTAGTTGGAAAAGTATCTACAGTTACTCTTCTAAATAACTCACGCATTTTCGCATTAAGGCCCGGTGCACACATCAGGTTTTTCAACGTGCGGCGCCGTTGCGGCATCGAAGCCAAACTATGCACACATAACAGTGAAATGACGCACGAACTCATTTCGCGCCACTTGCGATCAATATTCTATCGAAAAAAACATGTTTATTTCGCTTACTTGGCTTAAAAAAGTATATTTTGAAACAAAATAGACGTTACTGGATACAACCATTTATTAATTATTATTTATATTCCATTTGTTTATGAAAACAAGGTACTTCAGAACGGAGACTCATGTGCGGCGATCGTGCGGCGCCGTGGGGAACTGCGGTACAAATCCCAAGCAAGTTGGACGTGCGTGGCACCAGCGGCGCTGGAGGCATGTGTGCACTGCCCCATTGGATATAATGTATCTCAGACCGCACTTGCGTTGCGGCAGCGGCGCCGCACGTTGAAAAACCGGATGTGTTCACCGGGCCTAAATGTACCCTTTTTTTAATTAGCTGCTCCTGACTTTTCTGTCAATGTGCAAGTACCTGGATCCCGTAGGGAATTATATACTGTCCGGATTTTTCAGAGAAACCTTCAAACCAATCCGCGTTTTATATTGCGTGAATCACTTGGTGCACAAAAAATAAGTTAATCGTTAACTGCAGTGTATGCATCAAGACAGATTTGTTTCATTTAAGACAGATATTTAATATAATTTTTATTGCTTGAAAAACAACATTTAGTTGCCTGTTTGAAAATAATATTTTTTATTATGTCCCATCGAGTTTTATTTGACCAAATTTTACCTGAAATGTGAGGAATTACACTCTAAGACAAAAAAAAAGTTGCACCTGGAAGGTAATGGTAATTGGTAATTTTAGTTAACGTCGTACTAGAGCAACACAACGGGCTATTGACGACGGTCCGGAATCAGTCCTTTAAGGGAAGATTCGAGGACAACACCTCGTAATTTTGAACCACGGTCAGGTGACGAAGCAACACCTGAGCTGGCACCCCACTCTCCAAACTTCCACGCCAACCCAACGTGAGGACTTTCGGCCACGACAGATTTAAGGTGCACCAGCCGCCTCTACACCATACGTTTACAAACATCCATGCCCGGACCCGGATTCGAACCGGGAACCTTCCGATCTAGAGGCTAACACCTTAACCACTATACCGGTTAGTCGGCCGCACCTGGAAGGAGTAGACCGATGTAAATGAAATTTGGATGAGTGGTACATTTGCGTCGGAGGTGCAAATGATCAAATTTTCAGAATCGTTTGAGCATGCGCCACGTGCAGGGCATCTCTCAAACACGCTGCATACCTGGGCATAAAATAAGATCCAATAGCGCAGCAAACTCATTTTGACTCATGCTGTAGTGTGTTGTTATTATGTTGTTGCTACTAATCCCTGACTAGGTCTCTTTAAATTAGACCGTCCACGAGTCCATAAACCTCCAATAAGTCCAAGAAAAGTAGAGGTTCCGAAAAAACCTTGTCCATTGTAAAGTCAATACATTTTAAAATATGAGCTGGCGAAGCCTGATCAGCTGCGCACTAATGCTGAACTACATCATCCTACACACACTACAGAACTACATGACACTACAGCATCCACGTCCACGTCCATGCTGTAGTGTTGGTACATCGTTTCTCATTGAGATATGACTCGGAAAAAAGTTTTTAAGCAATTTAAGCAACTAGGAGGTTTTAACAGAGGCCGAGTAATTAGCCTCCGAAATGGTGGATGGTCTAATCGACGGATTGCGCCATTATTATTTGTAGTGATATTACTGTTGTACGCTGTTGACAGCGGTGGATACAACAAGGCACATGCCAGCGTCAACCAGGCTCAGGAAGGCCTACAGAAACCGGACCGGAAGTGGAACGACGTGTTGTAAGACATGCACTTACGGATCCAACAGCCACTGTTACAGACATTCAACGGGCAGTGGTAACCTTTCTTGATCATCCAATAATTGATCGCACGATTTGTCGACGGCTTCACGACGTGGGACAAAACTCACGTAGACCGTTACGAAGACTGCTTTTAACAACATTGCATCGTCGTCAATGTCTGGAATGGTGTCGCGTCAAACGAATATATGGAGTCGAATGACATCGAGTGATCTACACTGACGAATCCTGCTTATGTTTGGATGGAGACGACTATTGAATCCGTGTGTGGAGGCAACGTGATCAGCCTCAAGATTCACGGTTTGTTGTGCAACGTCACACGTCCAGCAGACCTGGTGCCATGGTTTGGGGTTCAATTGCATATGCTACCAAATCACTATTGGTATTCGTTACGGGCTCTTTGACAGGCCAACGTTACGTACAAGAAATTTTAAAGTCAGTAAACGCTCCCATTCCTGAACTTCCAGGTTCACCCGTTTTTAAACAAGACAATACTCGACCCCATACTGATGCCGTCTCTAGAGCTTTTCTCCGACATAGCAATATCTTACCATGGCCGGCATACTCACCAGAACTTTCCCCGATCGATAATGTATGGGATGCCATTGGACGAGGTGTCACCACTCCACCCGTACCACGTAATCTTCTGGAACTACGTGACAGGTTTCAAGCAGCTTGGGATGGACTGTCGCAGGACTTCATAAATAGCCTATATGACTCATTACCAGGGCGTTTGGCATGCTGCATTAGGAATAATGGCGGTCATACGCCATACTGAATGATACCACTTTTTGAAATTTTTCTCAATAAAGTTTGCATATTTCAGTCTCAAATTTTAATTATTTACTCATTCATAAGCACTTACCAACCTTATAAATTTCATTGCATTCTGACAATGCCTTTTAGATGCAATTTTTTTTTGTCTTAGAGTGTATAATTGACTTTGTTAGGATTTGTTGTTTCCATTTTTAGATTTTGGAATCCTGAGTACACCACACAGGAGAGGCTTCGACTATGAAAAATTGTTATTTTCTAAGATGTCAAAGAACAACGATCGCTTTCTGAAAATTATACACCCCTTTGTGACAGTATTATAAAATATCTCGACAGTGAGTGTGTCCCTCTCTCTTCTGCATTTACCTCCTCCCAAAACAAAACAAGTAATTAAATACTATTCGAAAAAATTCTAATTACGCCTCTTCCACGACATAGAAGACTCCCCGGTAGGGTTTTAAAAATAAGACCCGGGAAAACTGGAAGGCTTTTCTCAAAACGCCTGAAGAGCATCCATTAATAATGAACAGTAACTGATAATTATGATTCGGAAGAATAAGGACGAAAATAAAAAAAATGGCATTTCTCTCTCTCGAAGTCATTTATTTTTAAGATTGTTTAGGGGGGTATTTTAAATGGTTCCTTCGAAATAACCTATTAATTAGAAAGTCTTAAGGGAAGCTATTTTTAGTTCGTTTCTACTGGCCGCGTTCGCAGACTCGTGTGTTAATGAGAAACTTCTAACCGAAAAGGTTCGAATTCCCTTCGCAATTTTCGATTCCGTTCGCTTCTGCGTTCTGATATTCAAAACATCGGACTGGCAAGGGAATGAATTATTAGTCCGAAGTGAAAAGAGCAGTATTTTTTTTTCTATCGTGAAAGTTTAGCCATTTTCATTGTCTTGGAGGCTTTTGTTGTGACATCTCATTTAGAATTCCTCGAACGCTGCTCCCGAAATCGTGTATTTTTGAAGTTTAGAATAGTAAAGAATTGTTGAATTCTGGGAATACCAATCAGAGACGAAGTACGCCGAACGTTAAGAAAACTCTTGTGGGAGAATGTTACATTTGTGTTCAAGAGGAATATTTTAAAAATAGTAACCAAAACTGATTGGGAACGAAATTTGTTTGAGATTTTTTAGATATTAAATACATGAAAGATATGAATTAATGTTTACCTGTTATACTAAGTCTTCATTCTTGTTGTTGTGTTGTTGTTGTTACTAATTCTCCTTGGTCTAGATCAACTAGATCAAGTCCAGAAGATCGTACACCCTCAAAAAGTCCATAACTTGGACAGGATTCACTTTCAAATCAGACTTGACCATCCCCATACAAGCAAGAAGGTGACTGGGGAGGCCGGAGCCAAACTGCATTTTCTACACGGTAAAAAAGTCTTACGTCCCTGGTCATAGTAGAGAGACTTAATGTGGCCACTAATAAGTCTAGTAAGGGCAGTCTGCATTGCTCTATCTCCATCAACCTCCAGGTCAGCCTCTGGATGGTCTGCATGGTAGATTATTGATTAAACAGAAAAGGGCATTTTGTTTAGCACATTTGTTGGAAGCCATTAATCCTCTGTGCGTAAGGAGATTTCCGAGTAGTAACCCGCCCCATAAGGATGTCCCTGGTGGTCCCTAAGATTAAGGGACGGGGAAGTGTGAGAAGTTTTTTTGTAATGTTAGATCCAGTCTGTTTTCTATACTTAAAAGATATAAATGCTTGTATTTTTGCATGTACAGTGGACTCGCGTTTTGACGAATCTCCAATTTACGAACTGCACGTTTTTACGAACTATTACAGTGGTGTTGAACAGTATCCTACAAAAATAATGTTAGTTTTCCCTCCGATTTACGAACCAAAATTACACATTCTCTCTTTTTTACGAACTCTGTTTCCGCACTTTCTTTTCATTGTTTTCCTTTAACAGAAAAATTTGGCGGGAAAGGGTGAAATTTCTTCAGTATGGTTAGACTTCGGACCTCCCAAGTTGGTAAAGAGAACGGGAAAAAAACCAAGAGCGATTCTGATCTCTGTGCAGATGAAGCCTTGATTCAGTAACTTAGTCAAAAGGATCCTCAAGTTCCTGAAAATATTACATTTCATGATATTCTGATTGTGTACGAAAATGTTCGATCATGCACAGAGGAGATTTCAGATGATGAAATCATCAATCGGCTGTTGAACGAGAATGCTGAAGAACAATCCGATGAAGAAGAAAGCGTAGAGGTCATCCCAAGGCCAACTATCAAAGAAGTCACAGAATGATTGTCAGGACTACGGTTCTTAGAAGCTGATGACAATTTTGAGATGCTTAACAGCATCAACTCCATGGAATCGTATGTTTACTGAAGGGCTGTCATGAAGCTAACGAAGATAGCTGATTTTTTTGGAATCACTATTGAATAAAAATTAGTGTAAGTTGCATTTTTTGTTTTTTAAAACGCATTCCCATTTACGAACTTTTGATTTTACTAACTTTTTATTCGGTCCCCACTGATTCGTAGAAACGCGAATCCACGATATTATTACAAAGCTGAAAAGACTGTGAAGGAAAATAGAGCTTGTATATAGGGTGGTCATAATCGACTGCCCAATAATCATAGCACCAGTGCCGGACAGGACTTGCAGGAAATTCCCGAGAGACCGGTCATCTCTATTAGACCTTTGAATAAAAAGAAATCTTAAAAATAATGAAGCCAAAGACAAGGAGAATTTATTTCACGCAGTAAGTGAAATGCTTTTTTCAGTTGGAAAACAAAGTTTTAAGCCAATTAACGAAATCTAACCCATAATCGACAGTAGTACGAGTTCGGTGCTACACTTGGAAGCAATGATGATAGTTGTCTAATTGAGCTACCAAGGTGCACGAGAAGCCTCGATCGAGATAAAGGAACATCTAGTAGTGGTATAAGAAACCAAATATTGGTATCATCCTTTAAAATTATATATACATGTAGGGTCAGACGGGGTAATTATAAACAAGCTATACAAGCGCCCACGTGGGTTTCTGAGAAACTAAAAAGTTGTGAAATATGAAAGCTGGCAACCCTGAGGATGTAATATGATGACCCCGTATTTCTTTGAACCACAGCTGATAGCAATCTGTTTAGTTGAAAAATTTGTGTTTGAAACGTTTGTGTTTTGAAGTTGTTGTGTGCTGCCTTTTCTGCTGCCCTTCATAATATATTGAAAGGTATGTTGTTCCAATTCTTTACTACGGTCAGTCATGTTTTTATCGAACAGAAAATCATTGACTTTTCCTACTGGGAACTTTAATGCATGCACAGTTGAGTGTTTACAATTAACCCATATTATCAAGAGACGGGGAAATTGTAAACATAACTTTGCCAATAGTTTCGTTCAATTTGGATGGAAACCCAATGCGTTTTTCCATGTAATATTGTATTTAATCGTATTTAGTACGTTTGAATAACTTTTATTGGATTTCTCGTGTTCTTGGGGAGCACGAAGACTTATTTATTGAAACTTCACATATAGTTCTTACAACTTACTAAGTATTGTCACGTTTGAAGGAGGCAGAAAAGAAAAAGAACAAAAGGAAGCCGAGTGAGAAGAAAGTGAAAAAGTCAGGAGTAAGCAAGAAACCAAGAAAAAGGCAAATGGAAAGGAAACCAGAACTCGAAGATGAGGAACTATTGAAAGACGATTGACATTTGACATTAATGGTGAAGAGTTTGAAGTTCTCCAACCGTTCAAGAAAAATATAGAAGATTAGCCTGTGGAGGAAGTTAAATACATTGGAGCCATTCATGGAAGTCATTGAAACAACTACGTTTCTGCTTGTATATGTTGAGGGGGGAAAGAGAAAGAAAACCCATTTTTCGTATGTATGAAGGGTGGATGTCGTTTCAGAAGAGGATTTTGAGATCACCGGACTCAAATGCATCGGTAATGCATAAGCAAAATTCGCTGTGGTTGAAAAAGATTAATTCTGTGTTACCAAAGACCATGTCAAAGCAATTTTACCTACTCCATAGAAGGCCGTAAAGAAATTTTTTAATTTGAGAGCACTGTTAATGGGTAAGAAATGTAATGGTTTTTTTGTTCCTAAGTATGTATTTTTCAATTTTTAGGTTTATTTTTATTTTTTTATTTTGTAATGTTCTCTGTTTTTACACTAAATACATTCTTTGTTCAGTAAATATTTGAATTATTTATTCTTATGTATTCCTGGAAGTTCACCACGTGATCAATGCAACATTCAAGTGTCACTAGATTTTTTGGGGGAAGAAGTGGGAGTATTTGGTAAATGCAAGATCAAAACGGGGTTATTGTAAACAAGGTATTAGAAGGGTAAAAATATCACTGGAGTTCCTTCTACTGACATGACTACTGCTCATGCTGTCACTTGTTCAATATTCAATATCACGAGGAAAATCGTTGTTTACAATTACCCCTATTTTCAGGGGTAATTGTAAACACGTGGGATAAATGTAAACTGCCGAGTACGGTATTAAATTTCTTTTATGGAATCTTCGTACTTATTAAATATCAAAGTATAATAGTGACAAGTTAGTTTAGTAAGTTGAACAATGTTTTATTATTTTATCAAGAGTTTGAAAATAAGGATTGAAAGTAAACATACAAATGTTGTTTACAATTACCTCGCCTTACCCTACTACATATGAAAATGTCAAAGTTCATCTATCTTGAGACTGGTAGATCACCACATTTCCCAGACATATCATCTAAGTCAGTCCTTCACTGCATACCACGCGATTACCAGTCCAAAACCAACGCTAAAAGTCGTCATTTATCTATTGGACGTGACATTTTGGAGATACTTATTTACACCTAATAGTTTAACGCAAACTTTCTAATTTGTATATCCATATAATGCTTTTTTTTAGTACGAGCGTTTTAATTTACTCTCAAGTACCGGCAACTCCAGGGATGCTAAAAGGATAGTTTTGGTGTTTTCGTCACCGAAATTTTAAATGGCTGGAAGGGACCATAAATCTTTCGACGAGAATGTCGTCAGAATTCCATATACACTCAAAAACGGAGATTTTTTCACATTGGTTTTTGAAAAGGAAACCTTCGGTATGATCATTTTCGATCCTTTCTAACCTATACGTTTGCGCTAATTCAGGTATTAATTTCTGGAATAAATATTTGTTGACACCGACATCTAATATATTACTGGGACCCGAAGATCCGAAGGTGTTCAGAGGGATGCTGATCAACATATAGTCCGGCACACGCAAGAAGGCAGTTGGGAACACATGGTTTTCAACACTTGTATTAGATGAATTAAGGGGACCTGCTAGAAACGTAAAAACATTTCTTCCTCAGTTGGCGTCTTACGTTCTGATTAAGGCCCTGAGTTTATCGAGAGGTTTGTGAGGAATAAATGGCGATTGCCTCACATGTTTCTTAGACTTCTGCGTATGGCAAACCTTATCCAAGGCAACCTTTCACGCCTCTTCAGAAATCAACTGTCCCAAGGTCGACTACCTTCTCACGGGGGAGCATTACTTTGCAGTCTCTACAACATCTTTAGTGAACAAACAGCTATATCAGTTGAAATAATCATAGGAAGCTTTAAATTGGTCAAAAAGGCTATAACAGGTTTTAACCCTAAAAGCGGTTTCTACGAGATATCTAGTTCATCACGATCTTATCAATTTCAGTTATGACGTGATATCTCGTCCCTCCATATCTGCTCAGTTCAAATAATGTAGTGAAACTTCCATCGACACAAAACTGCCTTATTATTCTAATGTGGGAGACGATCCAAATAGGAAACACAACCTGTCACTTTGCCCATAGCTGGGACTTTTTCGAACAGGTTTTTTGCATCAGAGGCTAGCCACAACGAGGCAGTTTTCAACATCAAGATAAACCATCAGGAGGATTACAGAAAAGATGGTTGGAGTGTGGAATAAGTGCATGAACCTCAAAGAAATTATACTGAAGATATCAAACAAAGAGACTGTGGATTTTTTTCAAATGTATGGTATTAAAATTGTTCGAATATATGGTTATAAAATGGTATGTTCAAGGGAGGGGATTCATCATACCACTTTTTGTATTAAATTTAACTTGAAAGGGTACAAAACAAAACTACTACTAGGTCCCAGTTCCACATAAAAAATCATTCTTACCAGGTTCTGACTCAATAAAATGGTGGTTCATTATCATAATTCATTTTTTTAAACTTCCAACCTCTACAGGATCCGACAACGTCCTCCAGAAGTCGACCTTGGGCCAACCGATTTTTGAATAAGTGTGGAAGGTCGTTAGGAAAAGGGCTACCAAATGCAAAAGCTTGAATGGTGATCGACGTGGTCGGTTTTCCTCAGCCAACACGTTATTGCTGTTGTCGTTATCAGCACCAAGTGATAAAATTACTACCAGAATCTGCGCTATAGACGCCAGTTGTGGAAGCACCTTGTTAACGTTCCAATGTATCACCTAATTTAAATTATGAACTCGTTCAAAACCACGTGATTCGAATACCTTCTCCCTGAAGCAGTTCTATATCGTCTCGTTTTGTTAATCAGCATGTCATGAAACAGTTACTCGAAGCTCAATTTGATCAATCAAATTGTGTGACAAGAAAATAATCTTTCTTGAACACTACATCTGCAAAACCAGGAAAAAAAGCAATACAAGGGACATATCCTTAACTCTTCAAATCGGAATGCAATACTTTCAACCTCAAATTCCTACAGCTCAATATATGGCATGATATTCTTTAGGTGATAACTTGTCATACACAGCTTTCGTTCAACAGCCAACAAGAATTCTGAGACACAAATAAATTCCATATCCATCGCCGGATCCCCACATAACAAAGATCTAAGATCCCAAACGGGTGACGCATATTAGAAACATAGACTTTCTTCATGTGCTCTGTGAGGGGATATGGCTCTTCTAAATGGCAGCAACGCTCGTTTTCCATAGAGGAATGAAGTCCCATTGGCGAAAGTCTGGTGAAATGTTTTACGTGTCTTATCCCTGGGAGGCTGACAAATGCTAAGTACATGTCAACGGCAAGGCCGTATTTAAAGAGAAGAACATGGAAAAGCTTTTCCCCCTGACCCATTCTTTTGTGTGGACGAATGGACCTCACCTCACTTTTAAAAACAAACACAAAAAAACTATCTTTTATTTTTAGTTCAGCTCTTTCTAGAGTTTAAAAATAAAACGAATTGATTGGTGGAACAGATGTCGAATCGAATATTGCCTAGATGAGAACAAAAGATAGTTCCGAACTGCGTTTCTGGGTACGAAGTGTTTTGTGTGTTCTTCTCTTGTTCGTTCCCTTCGGTAATCCTATTTCCAGGACTGGAGATAAATTCGATTTTTATAAATGAAGCGTTATTGACGGCCGTAAAGTAAGATTTCGATTTTGGAATCGCAATACGGAACAAGCTTTTTTCTTCCCCAGGCAGTAGGAAAAGAATTGCGTTACAGTTTGATTTCTAAACTTCAAATTCTTGGGGTATAGTAACATTATTTTTGACATAAAAGATTTTCATGGAAAAGAAAGACGGACATTTTTTGTGTGTTCGTTTGATTTCTGTTGAAAGATAAGAATGGAAAGAATAATGACTCCTTTTTTTTTACCTAGTTTTTTTCAGAATTTTTCTACAGATTTAAGTTTATATGCTACGACAAATAATAGATTTTCATCATGGTAAGGCATTTTGATCAACCTTTGTGAGAATTTACCGAAGACATTTAGAGTTAAAGTATTAAAACTTTAACTTATCCCTCACAGAAATATACAACTAGCAGTACCCGTAAGGCATTGCCCGTGACTAAGTTATGTGTTAAAAAGTCAACCTCACTGATTCCTATGAAACAAAATCACACAGTTATAAACAAAAATTGCATAAATGATAAAAATTAAATATCGCTATACTTACAAAAAGTGTTACAACTAAAGAAAAAAGGGTTATGCTCTCTCTTTATCATTTTATTATAGTAGAGGTGAACACTTGCTCATACATTGTGCTCATTTCAGTGTAAGTGCATGTCAAACATTGTGCTCATTTCACAGTAAGTATAAGTCAAACATTGCGCTCATTTCACTGTAAGTGTAAGTCAAACATTGTACTCATTTCACAGTAAATGCAGAAAGAAAATGCTAATAAATTAATTTTAAAAATTTCTAAATAAAATTTTAAAATTCAGGTGAATTTAATCATTTTTAGGACTACCTGTATGCCAAATTTCCTGACTGTAAGTGCTATAGATTCGTCTGGACACAACCCATACACACACAAACACTTCATTTTATAATAGTAGAGATATCACATTGGACTTAATTGAAGTGCTACAAATGCACCAACAGTAGTAACAAAAATGTGTCCTATACCGATATCCAATAGCCAAAGGTGTTCAGCCTATATTTTATTGACCAACAAATAATTAGGTTTGACATAAACAACAAGTCGAATCTAGTTCAATTTTTATATTGTCGGCTTGTTAGTGAAACACACTGTCAAGATTTTCGATATTATGATTTTAAGCTTTCTAGACCAGAATGTTATCTTTTTTCCAGTCCCGGACCACTCGGCCTTCAGAACTACAAGGGACAAAATGGCGGCGTTGGTGAAGGTCGGTGTGTTTATTTTATCTGACTTGGTATTTGGTAATCCTATTAAATTGGTAGATAAGAAAAGAACTGAATTAAAAAAAAATATTAATTCTGACGTTGCCAGATACCGAGTAGCAAAATTACGTTTTAAGATCAATGATTCTTTCGTTTAACTTTTCGTGTTCCATTACAAAATGTAAGTTATGTAAAATTAAATATTTTAAATACTAGTTTTTCATCAATCAAATATTTATAAATTAATTACATCATGGGAAGAAGTAAAAAGTCAGTTCAAACATAACTATTACAATTTCATTTGCTTTGGAAAAATTGTTTTTCGAGCAATATTGGCAAAACATATTATTGGAAAACTTGATTTTCGATCAACACAAACAATCTGAACTGCTAGAGCAATCGTTTTATACGCAATGTTATTTCTATGGCAATTTCGAGTTGTTTTTAGCTTCTAGGACGAATAGAACGTGGGTTAAGAGTTAGCTTCCGTGATTCGCAAGGTTCTAACTTTTAGACATACTATCTTTTGCTCTTTGAGTGACGATATATAGATATTATATAATAACAGGGAATATGATTGTGTGACGGTCATAGACTTCATTTCCTTCTTCTACCAAGAGATGGCGCCATGAGCACCACGAGTATTTTGGTAGTTGAAGATAGACTACGAGCCACTTTGATTTCTCGCTCTCGTGAGGACAGGTTGTTCAAAGTTGTGACTCGCTTGTCCTGGCATTCGCCATTTTTGTGAGAGATGCATTCTAGCCATTTAATCAAGTGAACCCTCTGTAACTGCACCTAATTTTCCTTACTTTTTTAAATAAACCTTTTTTTTTTATTTAAACTGGCCCTACTTTCTTTTAATCGTTTTCCCTAAACCCAAAGAAGCTAGCTAGCCCAAGGGAAGCGGTTAAAATTGTTTATATCTATTTTAGTTATACGTGATGCAGAGGTTTAAAACCAAACAATAATATATGTGCCAAATTTGTATATAAAAATCATTTTAGAGTTAGATATAGAAAGAATATAACACATACCTAATTAACAACAGGTCTTAACATTAGCATCACTTTTAATTCAATACGTATTGTAACCTTAGATGTTAATGAAATATTTATAACTAGGGGGCGCGCCACCTGCTCACTGACGCTCGCCAATTCCCGGAGGATTGCTTTACAGTCCTCATTGGTTCGTTGCGCGAACATGCTTGCTATCCTCGCATCAATGCAGACATGTGTCCTAGCAGAAGGGATTGCTTACAAAATATTGTATTCCCAAAAAATTATTTTTCAAATATAATTTTTTTGCATTACCGAAAAGTTATTACAGTACCTCTGGAATCAGAATTCAAATGAAAACTTTGAGCAAATTTTGACTCGAAATGTGAGCGATGCTTTGGAAATTGAAAACACATGTTGTTTGTGTGTACATTTCTCCAGCACTCAAACCATCTACACGTTTTCATCGAGTTTGTTGTCGAAAGTTGTAGTGCAAGCGTCTTATTGAACTATAATTGTTGGCCCTAAAAAGGGCTTTTTTTCAAATGTCCCTGAAAATATCCTCTGCTTTCTTTGATTTCTATTATAAACTGCAACAGTTCGACTAAAATTCATTTGTTTTCAATGAACTTTCATCCAATAACGCTAAAATTTCAATCGAGGCGCGAGGCTTCGTGGTAAATAGACAATCGAAATGTTGCCAAAACGCTATAAGAAATAACGTCTTTCTTGCGTGCTACGTAAGAGAATTATATACATAGATTTTGCATTACATGCAATACTAATTATTTCCTTAGATCGATAAGTTTCAAAAATTTAGTGAAATTATTTTTATGGAACACATTTTTTAGATTTCAATAAATCGAAATCAGACATAACCCAACGTAAGTAAGTGAAACAGCAAAATTCAAATTTATCAGTTTCTGCCATTTTTTTTTTCTTTTTCGGCATTTCTTCAAAGTAATGAATTTCATATAAAATTAAACTTTTTTTTCGGATTCGAATGAAATTTCAACTCACTTTTATTGCGTAGAACATTTATTCCGCAGGATAAAAACGAAAATAATTTGACAGTGCACTTGTGCAAGCGACAGAAAATCTCTTTGCATTACATTGTTTCTTATTTCTCCACACGAGAATGCCTAAAACGAACGTCTCTTTTCTTCTTTTTGCAGATGCTTTTTCCATGTCTCGTTCTTCTCGGGACTTTTTTCGGTTGTTCGCAGAATGCCGAAGGGAAATTCGGAACTTGTCTCCTTCATCGGTATCGTCTTGAGCAGAATTCCCCTTTGAGTGCCGAGAGCACTGACAATCACGAAGGGAAAGTTGCAAGGAAACGTTTCTTTTCACCTATCATTGGCCTTTTTTTATTCTCATGCAGGATTCTGCTTCTAGGCCATGTCAAACTTTGTGCCGCTTGATTGTGTTTTTGCTTATTTGATTGTGTTTTTGCTTATTTGTTCTTGATTTTTCTTGCGCAGTATATATAGATAAATAAAAAGAAGAATAAATTGATGGCTCTTCCTTCCCTGATTGTATTATCGTCTCATGAATTAGAGTGATGCCTAATTTCATTGGTCAAATATGCAATAGAAAATTAAATGATGGAAGCCGTAGTGGGCTTTGGAGACGAACTTACAAAGAAACGAAACAACTATATTTATAAATAAGAACATTTTTAAACGTGTTTTTGTTCTCATCCCGGATCAAATTAGATTAGTTGCATGATGTCTCCTGCGAAAGAATGTATAATACATGTGTCTCGAATCATCATGAATGTCCAACTGTGTCCCCGAAAAACTGCAATACGTGGTCAGGACTAGCCATGCAATTTAAATTGACAGCTATAACGGTTTTCTGACAGGTTTAAAAGCATACTTGTGTTACAACAAATTTCAATTGAAGACCCAACCAACACTGGATTAAAAAACAAAATAGTCAGAAATAGAAAGAAATCTCTTCGTGTATACTTTCGGAGCCATTGCATGTCATCAAAATCATTCTAAATTTCTAAGTGAATCGGCATTTCTTACTTTGTGTTGCATCGCGAAATTCGTAACACTAGTGCTATGGAGAACTTTAGGAAACGCTGCAACACACTGACAAAAATGGAACTGTACGGAAGATAAACAAAATCGTTTGTAGTCATCTTACTCGTCATCGAATTCATTTAACATTTTTCCTCTAATGAATCACCTCCAACTCATTAAAACGCACGGTTGCTTCAACAAAAATCAAGTTAAGTTACACTTCATGAATAGCCAATTTACTTGTTTTAGAAATACGTAAATCTCGGTTCAAATCAAACGATACCACTCAAAATCGAGCAAATAACTCCTCCCAACCATGCAGGAGGAAGGAGCGGACGATAGTATTTTGCTCGAAACATGCAGACGGCGATGAGCGATTTCCAGAAGTTAATTAACTCGACTATAAACTCATTACGGAGCTTCGCGTGAGTTGCAGGATTCGTTCCCCACCCGTTTCACTTTGTGCACGCATCACGCTTATTTCGGGTGATCTTGTCATCATTTCCGAGCGGATTCTAATTGGAATTTGAGTTTCGAACGGTGGAATTCGAAATTTAAAATTAAACAGGCCTCCAATTAAAACGGATGGGAATTCTGTGACATTTTTTGTTGTCATTTGGAAATAAATACTTCAGTTCAGTGTTACGTTCCAAATAAAAGGTATGGTTCTGGATTGTTAAAATAAGATGTGTTCGATGTCTTACTGTGTGTTTAATTGCAATACAACATACTTGGTTGAAGCAATTTTAATCATAAAGCCTAAACTCCTGAAGTCGAGTTAAATTTCGGTTGCTAGTATTGCTCAGATAAGTGTTCATTAATTTTTAAATTTGTACTTTTTACAAAAAATTAGTGTTTATAATTTTTTAATTGAGATAAAATTTGTAAGTGAGCATTCAGTTCGCTGTCATTTTACTTTTTAAAAATAAACATTGCTTTAGTCATCGGATTCCTTTCCCCGAAGCATGTTGTAGGAGAATTCAAGTTGACTCTGAACTTTCTCACCCAGCTTAAGGCACATCCGAACTCAAAAGAAGCTCCTCAATATTTGCCAATCAGTTGTCTTACTCTTCGATCCATCTTTCTAACTCTCTCTCTCTCTCTCTCTCTCTCTCTCTCTCTCTCTCTCTCTCTCTCTCTCTTTCTCAATCTAACAATCTCTCTTCAAATCCTTAAGTCACTTGACGAATCAAAAATAAAATACAAATTTCTTCTTTAAGTCCATAAGAAGATTGTTACCGGTTACAGATCCGAATCACATTTCATACAGAACGGAGTAACGCCCCACTGATGATTACTTAAACTGACTGTTCAAAGCTCTCTAATGTAAACTTACTGTGATGGAAAACAATAAAGAGATGTTAGTTGTCCATTACATAGCTCTCTGTCTGAATATATCTTTAATTTTTAGTAAGTGAAACCTTATGCTATAACACTCTTGCCTTTTGATATGTTATTACGACGTATATTTCATGTGTAATTAGGGACATCGATCTAAAACCAGAAGATCTCTGACAAACTCAAAAATTAAGCAGGTATAGTAGCAGCTTCTAATTTCGCCTGGTAGGTGGTAATGGAAACAGGGGTAGGCGATATTAGGAACCTACTCTTGAAAATTATCTTCGGAAAGTTTTTGAAGATTTACTAGTTAACTTAAATTGACATAAGTAAAGAAGGTATAATATCTCTGGAAACCAAAGGAGAATAGTTCCTAGTGATATTAGTTTAGTTTCCAGCTTGATTTCCAAAACCAGGAGGCTGAGATACATAGAGATAGTTAGAGTAAGCGATATTTGGAACACATACCCTATCTCTTAAATAAAAATATCTGACGACGCATACAATTCAGCAAGTCGTCGTAAATGACGAACACATATTTGAACACAAAGGGATTCAAGCAACTCAACATTTAGATCGCATCGTTAATTTCTTGAAATATCCGTAGTTTAAAATCCCCTGAAATCCAAGCAAAGCACGCAAATTGCGAATTTATCAGACTTTTCCACACGTCTGGTAATTCAACTCCCTTCATTTTCTTGTGCGAAACCTACACAACTCTTATGACTTCCTATCTATATTATCACATGAATTTCATGTGTAGTTGTATTTTCTTTTTAAAGCATTCCAAACCAAATTTTTCTTTGGACAAATATTTCATTTATTAGGCATTTTTCATTCCAACAAAATTTTCCTTTTCTTTTGCCGAGTTGAATACTTCTTATACCCATCGAACAAATGGATAAAACAGTGTATTATTTCATCCCATTGGAAGTTAAGTTATTCCAGGCCACAAGATGGCTTTGAGAAAGTTCCAGAAATTCCATTCCGACGAAAGAGAGTTAAGCACATCCAACTCATCTGAATGAGCATAAATAGAAGAGTCTCGGTTTAATTTCCTTTGCACTTGTGAACGGCTCGTAAATTAGGAACGCGGAGTGTTCTGAACAGAATAGGGCAACAAAAAATATAATAAATCCTTCCTACACAAAACCTTTGCCACACTGCAATCCGAAATGGCAAAGAAACGAGATGGTCTTTTCAGAATAATAGGCTTCCGAAAAGAGGAAATAATGGCTGTAACAATGTACTACTGAAAGTCGGTTTTTCGCGGTCAGAATTTTGATGAGCGTAGGTTCTGATAGGATACGCCGTTTTCCTTGTTTTATTTATGGGAGCTCTTTTCTATTCTGTTTCGATGGTAAAATAATGTGAATCAAATAAGAGAGGGGAGGTGATATGTTTCTAATGGTTTCTAGAGATGCGCAAAACAGTTATTTCACTTCAGTGGTAATGGTTATTGTAAATTTGCGATAACAGTTTTGTTATCTGTTAGCGATAAACTCAAACAGATAGCTAAATTTAGTGTTCTGTCATTAACTGTAAAAACAGTCAATTTTCGAATTATTAACTGTTTAAAACTAGTAGATATATTCAGCAGAAGTGGGCTGTCATGAATACATTTCTTTATATACAGGCCTGAGTTTAAGATTTAAGAAATCTGACAGCTGCCCAGAAAATCCCTTATAATCCCTTCATACCATCAACCTTTCTTAATTCCATCGAGTATATTTTCTTCTAAATAATCTTAAGATAATCCGGTTGAGTTTTGAAAGACGAAATAAAATTACCTCACAAAATCTCTTTAAGATGGATCTGTTTTCTCAACAGTTAATTCTTTTAAGTGTTAAGAAAAAATAATTTAAATTGCTAGTGTATGTTTATTTTTCTCACGTACATGATGATAATCTTAAAAGTGAACACAAACTTATTGCTTCACAATGAATAGGAATTATGGCTACTTATGTAAATCCTTCGTTTGGATGAAGTTCTTTTTCTAATGTATAGATCCTGACATCATCTATAACGTTAATCAAGCTAAAATCTTCATAAAAAATGTACTGAGTCAAACTTCTAAAAATATAAATCTTGAAGTTTCTCGGTTGTTGGTCACGGAACATCGCAAACTATTTCATAGTTATGTTTCGTAGTTTTCCAAAATTTGAAAACTGCTTCAGAGGTATTTTGCCATCATCTGGTGTTTGATCAGGACTTTGATGAAATAGCAGTCCTTCACGAAGTATTAAGCAGAACTTTGAAGGAATGGAAGTTGAAAGAAGAATTTCTATTTTTATCGTTTGGTGAGTTTAAAAGTCAAATCGTTATTGAAAACTGTGGAAAAAATACGTAATAAACACGGTTTTACGTCATTAACTTAAGGCACAATCAAACATTTTTCAAATAAGGCTCGTTTGGGGACAAATGATGATATGTCTAAACTTACTGTAACGATCTCCCGAAAGGTGATTATGAACACAGATAATTTATAAAAACAGTTATTATTTTTTTCTGGTTGCTACTGTTCTAAGAGACTGATATTGATGTATGACAGTGCCTGTGTTCTGATACGATCAAGAACATGCAATCTTGGTTACTGTTCAGAATAAGAGCATGAATAAGGTTAGATTTGTTGTCGACTCTCGGAATATGGAACTATTTTTGACGACCTTCGAGACCTGTTGCGGATTGACTGAACATTTCTCGTACCGTAAAGCAAGCCATTGAGTTTGAAAAGAAGATATATTTATTTGAACTCTCGCTAACTTTGCAGAATATTGGTCAAACGTCTGCAGCTTAATATTATCAAATACAACTACAAGACTTGGCTAATTTTCTCCCATATTACAGTAAAAATAACAACGTAAATTTAACCTTCAATGTTCGAAAAGGGTAATATTGCTAGCATAAAAAAAAGCATGCAATATTCCAAACCGAAGTATTTTAAGTCTCAAATTTCTTCTTATTTGGAAATTAGTAAAAACTTATGTGCTTTATTTTTCATCAACTTGCCTCATTTTTTGGACCGAAATTTTTGTGGAACAAAGATTATGCACTCACAAAAAGAATGAACAATAAGATAATGAATATTGAGTGTTAGTAAATTATTGAGTATTTTCGCCCCATTTCAAGTTATTTATTCGTTTTGGGTCATTCTAATGCAAAATTAGTAGTTTCCACATTTGGTGTCTGTATGCATGTGTGTGACCCCATAGTAAATTTCACTAATACGATCGCAATTTCTACCCTATATTACGCATCGTCCAAAAATGAAGGGTTGAGACCAAAACTCATATAAAAGGTGCTAAACTACAAAGAACACATTTATTTACTTCATTAGACGAGCACATACCCCACAGACAGCTAAGCGAGATTAAAAACTCTCTTTTCGCCTTCCCATTAAGCATTGTGCCCCCACCTGTATTAAACATAGACAAAACATTCGGCGATTATCGCTGACAGGCAAAACGAAATATATTATACACAAATGAGAGGCCTTATTTCTGACAATACGTCTAAACGGCTGGGTATGCTTTAATAAACTACTTACTGTGAGTACTTAGTCATTTCGTAACTGAACTTCGTTGTATCAATCTGTTTTCCCGTATTATATTTGTTTCTTGCAACTGTGTGTTTGTGCAAGTTTTGCAAAATATATTCAAAACGTGGTGGAACTGTCGTTCACGGTAAGAAGGCGATTTGTCGACAAATATGGTAACCTTCACCTTTTGCGGGTTTTCTTCACATCTGCCGTTTTTGTTATGGCAACCCTATCTGTAAAATTTCTCGCACTCCACGCTCTGAATGGTATATTTTGCGTTGTTTCATTGGCGGCAAAAATTAGTTGGCGATAAACGTCTTACCATGAACGACAACTCCACCCAAAACGTTTTTAATTATATTACAAAAAAAAAAAAAAATTTAACTTACTGAATGCATTATTTGTATTTCCTTGCTTACATATTCAGGCAAGTTTCATTCTAAAACATCAGTGTAACTTTATTTAAATCAACCATAATTTGGTAGTTTTGCAGAAGCTGGAATGTATATATTGAGCATTGCGATTTCATGTATTTTTTGCCAGTACTGCTGAAAAGCAATTATTTTTACGGAACTTTAAATTCTAATACATACTTCACTTGTTTTTCGTTTTCAAAACAAAACAAAAAATACTTAAAATATGATTAAAGAGAATAAAACATTCAATTTGATCCTAGTGTAATTTACCTGTGGGAGACGAAGGCTCACTCGATTCACGTTTTGGGTGGTCGGAATTTCAGTAAGATTGTATTAACCTTCAGAGACTACGGCCATGCCTTGAAGATTATAAGAATCGCGCCAAGAAAAAAATCGTTCCAATGATATCTATAGCCGAAGTCAATAGGTTAAAATATTGTAGAATAGAGGGTGATCACATTGAAACAAAAACTCGTGTTTGTCGACATTACGCAGTAATATTATTTCTAGATTTTTTTTTTCACTAGGAATTAATTACCAATTTTAATTTTTTTTCCTATTTTTAGCTTATAAGTTGTGGTAACTATGGAGATCACGAGATAAGGAAATAATCACGAATAAACCTTTTGACTATGGCTATAGATATAAGAAACCCGATTCACATAATTTTCAAGGTACAACTGTTGTACTGGCCGTAGTCTAAATTCATTCTTGCCAAGATCATGGTACAACTGTTGTACCGGCCGTAGTCTCTAAAGGTTTATACCTGTTAAGTATTTTTTCCGGAGACTTTACTTAAGTTCATATCGCTGTGTTCTGTGGTTATAAATTCAATAAATATTTTACTTTTAATAAATTGTAATGTCAATTCACATGCAACCACCCCGGGAAGAATTCGACTTAAAGATACATGCAAGTTAAAGTGTATTAAACTTCTTTTGTTGTAATTAACAGATGATCAAAATAACTTACTTTTCGAGTTGAAGCTATGTTTAAGAAACGTATCATATCTCTTAGAAATTCGTTAAAAACAATGATTTCCTTTTGAAAACAACTGTCCAATCTACCAATTTTTTTTTAATGGTAACAAATTGCTTTTGCTTTGTGTTAGACAGTCAATTTTACACGTTTTTGTGCACATGCCACTAAATGGAGTTTTCAAGAAACAATGCATTCGCTTTTTTTTTAAATTAGTCATAGGGTTATCACTGCCAAAGCACTTGTGAAATAGCAGCATTAGTAGCATAACTTCTTAAAAATAGTAATGTCTTCTCTAAACCCTATTTTAGTAGCAATTTTAATTGCTTAGACACAAAATAAATCGTCTAAAACAGAAAATGTGCTAATTACGTATTAAGCAGACGTTGAAGATCTAGTTAACTACTTCCTAAAGTTTTCATGAAACTATCAACCATAGAGACCGATGTTTTCCTTTATTCTTACTAAGGCTTGGTGCCAAAACTTCGAAATTGTTGTCCCTCTAGAAAAAAATTTCTGATGAAAGAAAGACAAAAAATGGTACTTCCCGTCCACTTATTACAGTAAAAAAAGAGACTGCATTTTTGTTGAGAATTAACAAAATTGTACAGGGAATGAGATGGAGATGGTTTTTTACTGATGCGTCTATTAGTTTAGTGTATCAAGTGTTAAATTAAAAAAAAGTGAAATCACTTGCGACAGGAGTGTTGGTTTCTAAGCAAACCAAATGGGATTGCATAGCAATCACCGGGGGGTTAGCGAGCGTTAGCGATCAGGGTGCGGAGCCCTCACTGTGACGACATTGACCGGAAAGTCAAATCAGGATTATACGAATTATTAAGATAGTTTCGCCGTCGCACACGCACGCATGAGATTGACTCTGTGAAAGGAGTGCTGGTTTGCGAAGCAAACCAAATGGGATTGCGTAGCAATCCTCAGGGGTTGACGACCGTAGGCGAGCAGGGGGAGGAGCCTCCTAGTACTTTAAAAGATAGTCGCCAAGTTTCAAAAATAGCAAAAGTTGGCTGTTATTCACCTGGGGCAGCCCTGGAATTATCAAATTATTTCGTCATCCTTCCCTTAAAAAATTATTGCAATTCGAAAACGTCCCATGCCTGGGTGAGATTCACAAGTAAAAATATGTATGTTTGAAAACAATGAGTGTTAGACTATTCACCGTAGATTTGTCTTTTTTACTATTTGAGTCATAGAAATTTTACAGAAAAGAAACTTACAAAGGGGCATTCATAATCATCCCCGAACTCAAAGTTAACTTTTGTAGTCATCTTTCTAAATTGTGTCTTAAAAACAGTGATGGGATGCATGTAAAATGAATTCTATGGATGGATATCCAAGTATTTTCGATCTGTGTAGATAGTATAAATATGTCGAAATACATTGTTTGACTGGCACAAGAACGATGACACTTTTTAGAGAAATGAAATTGATTATTTTGATTACTTTTTCAATCTATTCAACCCTAATGTCTGGTAATTCTGCTAGTTTTGTAGCACCTATAAGTATCGAATACGATTCGACAATTTCCATGCTACATGATAGCTATCGCTTTACTTACTAGCGCCATCTATCGTGTAAGAGAAACAATATTTTCCTTCCTTATCAAACTTTAGATTAAAAAAAAACATGCAAAATTATTTTTAAAAACACAGATGCCTACAATGTGCTGTGTTTTTTCGATGACAGATGCCTAGGATTTACTGTGTTACATTTGACAACAGTTGTCACTTTTTAGCATCACTGTTGTTTAAACTGGGGTGAAAGCGGTCCACTTATGAAAATTAGTCGCGTGGCTCTGTCAAGGGATCTGGAGTTTTACAGTGTAGATGGGTTTTACCATGGTAGTTTTGTGTAGTTTTACCACCGATCTAGTATTTGCTATACCATATGAGCATTTCCTTTACGAATTAAACTATCGTTTTCTTTCAGTCGTGCTGCTGTATAGTTGCTTCAGTGTGACATTTAAAAATATCAAATTCAGTCGTAAGCGTGTGCTGGATGCGAATTAAAGTATTGTGCAGCGATCAAAGATTGGGATATTAGAATAATTTTATTTTGAGAACAGACACTATGTTGGTAGACTAGTCAACGCGTTATGTTTACTTAATTTTTGATGAATTCTTATTTACATTAAACATGTCTTGTCATTCACTGAACCAGTCAACACCTTCATATGGCTGAGAAATAACAGCCACGTATCCATAAAACGTCTGTGGTTTTAACTGCTACAAGAATAATAACTCATCTCTTAGAAGTCGTAGATTTTACTGAGCTGGAAGCAAACACGTTTTCGTAAAATAATTTCGGAGGGAGAGCTATCTTTTTTCACAAATTCATATTCCAATAGAAAATTTGTCATACTAAAGGAACATCACGTTTTGATTTTTGACTTTTTCCCGATATTTCTGAGCGATTAGAAAACAATTATTAATACTGATTCCTTTGCTCCAATGTACATTGATTATTTTTTTTTACTCAAATATCTCGGGAAATGCCCTCGCTCTAAGAACGTTATTGATCACTCATTCCTAGGCGAATAAACAAGTGGATTTGTCGTCTGGTCCAATCCACACTTCTATTCAGACTTCACATATAACAGTAAGGTTTCCCAATTACTAAATTCTATCTTCTATCTCAATAACTCAATTATTTTCCTTTTACAAAGTGCATTGTCACTTCCTTTAACATTCTCCCCTTATAGCTCTTCTACAATCATTAAATTCTCTATTAATTCTAATGTGGAAGTTAGCAATTTTCTGCAAGGTACTCAGTAATTGATACCTCAGTTCCTTTCCAGGTTTCCAGCTGTTCTTTTGCAGTGAAATGACCTGGATGAGGGAAAATGATACAAAAGGTACGTTGAGTTATCGAACCCCCCCCCCATAAGAAAAACAAAACGATTACAAGAACAGGAGCGAACAGTAAAAAAGTATTTGAATTGAAGTGGTAACGCTGCAATGGATGCTATGAAATAGAATAGCAATTGGAAAAACTTTAAAAAACAAGTGGTCCTTTGTAAACTGTATGTCCACCTCGAATTCCAATGAAGGCCTTGCACTACGTTTGCATAGAGAATGAGGATGCATGAGTTCCTGTGCTAGTAGAACCCGTTGTAATGTTGGAGCCCCCGATTCTAAAACTGAATATGTATCAGTTTTCGATTAAAATATCCTCGGTTATACAAATCGCCACAGGTTGTTACGAGAAATTTTCAAGTGAAGTTCATTTCAAGGGTTTCTTAAATTAGGGGATTTTTTTTGTATTTGAACTCGCAAACCTCCGGTAGTTAATCTGTTATCCTTCCAACCGGACTTATGTTGTTTCTTATGGCTACACTGGCAGACCAGAGGAATGCCAGGCCCGTCGAAGACGGCAAGAGGCGAGGGGGGTGCGCCTTCCATGTTATTGAGCCCCATTGGGAGGAAGTCCGACTTTGCTCGACATACATGACACATCCGTTTTACAGGAATGTCCTCTTTCATACATCCATTCACTCACACATATCGTAATTTAGATCCCAATCAGAGGCCGATAACCCCCTGATCAGGTACCCCCAGAGGTATTGATTTGGTATGGGAACATGGGGGACATTGTGACCACGACCTATTTAACGTGCCCCAGTCACCATTAGTGGACACGGCAGTCTTTAGCCAGGTCGAAGCACCGATCTCGCAATCATCAGATTTGTAGGTTTCGCCGAGGACAGAACCCACAACCTTCTGATGCGAGCCCGACGATCTATCCAACCGGACTACAGCTGTCTACCAAACATTTTTGATAAAATAGAAGAAAGGTCGAGATCAAAAACATTTTTCCCGATGATCAGGCAGAAGGCATGGAGTTGTGACTTAAACAAGGATTCGTGTTATTAATTAAAAATGAGAAGACTTAATTTTAGTTGATTTTTGGCACATTTTGTGAAGTCACACATTTTGAATTTTCGAGACGATTTTGCAAGATACGTCTATGCGCCAAAGTTAACAAACAGCAAAAAGACGTCTTTTAGTTGCCGGTCGCAGCCCTGGAATTTCACTTTAAACTGTAGTTCCCGTGTCTGACTCACCTTGTGTGGCAAGGGGAGAAGACCAGAGCGACAAACCTAACAGTTCTTACGGGGCAAATTTCGATTGAACCAACTTCAGCATTTGTTTTTGCAATATCGATAATATTCTCTGAATACGTCCCCGGCTGAAAGCTGTTTTCAAGTCATGAAGTATCGCCTTCCACGTCTTAAGAAATGAGAAAAAAATTTACAATTTATGAAATTTACTTTGGAATCGAAACAGAAAAATGATGATGTTGCGCATGAGTCTAAGTCAGAAGCGTAGGGGTTGGGGAGCAGAAGCTCGTAAAGAGTTTCGCCCGCATTTAATGATGCGCAGAGTCTATATCTCCAGCAGAGGAAATCGTTATCGACGATATGCTGCTGCTGGTGTGTATACGGGTTATTGGATTTCGCGATCGATGCGAAGGGAGGCAAAGAAAACGCTTAAATACATACTGCTTTGGCCATCATCGCACTCAGCAGCGACACAAAGAAACACTCCCGGATACATGTAGAGGAGATGGTAACAGTATGGCGAGACCAGTCTAAGGATAATAGCACATCCAGGGCACACACCGAAATTGCGCGTACCATTAGGGGTTCTCTTTATTTTTAAAAAATGATATTCAATCAGCCGCAGAATATATCAAAATTATATTTTACTATACAATCGCTTGATTTTAACTCCTTTCAGAACATTGTGGTGAAAATGCCCAAAAACGGTAGCGTGCAAACAGTACGAATCGCACACAAGGTGAAGACAACCAACAGCTAAGATATTTACGTTCTTATTATTTCAAGAACATTATGAATGTGTACACTATTTACACCATTACATTAACCAAAACACAGATACATAAAAGTATGTATCTCACAGTCCAGCGGGTAAGCCAACCTCGCCCGTTGTTCTGGCTCTCTCTCCCTCTAACCGTCGTCTTCAACTTCCTCTGCCGCAGTCTAAAAATAACCCATCGGTAAAAGTCAATAACCAATCAGATATCATCTGGACGAACATCACCTGTTCTTCTCAGGTCGTTGTAAAGCGCGTGGTGAAAGAACAGCACACACACACACAGCTGACGCCTAAATAAAAAATCAGAATACACACTTATAACAAAAAAAAATCGACGCACCAAAGAGGTGCAGAATTACAGTTGCGACGGACTAGATCCACTTTGAATGACGCTGACTGAGGATGTAGACTTTAATGACGAGTCCCGTTTCCAACTGTTTCCTGACGTCAACCGCAGACGTTTCTGGAGACGTCGAAGACAGCGTGGGGATCCTGCCCTTACTATCGCACGCCACACATGCCCACAATAGGGCGTTATGCCACAACAGGGTCATCTCCTTTTATAGCCCTTTGGTATTCATTTATGTCACACTTACATTTGACACTCTACGACTGGTTGTGTTACCGTTCCTTTCGCGTTACCCGGACTTACCTTTCAACAAGATAATGCACGCGGCACGTATTGCTATGAATTGTCGTCAAGCTTTCCCAACACTTTCTTGGTAAGCTAGATCTCCTGATCTCTTTCCCATAGAGCACAATTTTGACCATTCAGCCCGACAGTTGGAGACAATTCGGCAAGGAATTCCGCAGGACACCATCTGGGAACTTATGCAGTCTATGCCACGCCGGGTGACTGCTTGCATCCAGGCCAGAGGTAGACTAACGCCTTATTGACTTCCTCCCTTTGTAACTGTCAAACTCTGAAATAAATCGTTCAATTGTTCTGAAATTTAACCATTTGTTTTTCTATGTATGTTCTTCACATCCACCAATTTTTATCGCAATCGGACAGCTACTTCTTGGTGCGTCGATTTTTTTTTTGCAATGGAGTATATATTCGGCATTTCGATGACACCATGGTGTAGGCACCGTGACCCTTCCTAAAGGTCAAGCACAACGGAGTTTCTCCCGATGTGACAACATGACTATCTTCAAAACACTTGCACCGTATTGAAGTACTCTGATCAGCTGCTTCAGTCCCTTTGTGAACTGAAAGAAATGATTAGAGACCACCTCAAGGATTGTCCTAGAATTTCCGACAATATAATCGCATAACATTGTTAATAGTGTTTTCATGCTTAGATTATTTTTTCACTTCAGAACTCAATTGGGCTGCTTGTATATTAGTCTGGAGACGGACGTAGTATTAAACAAAAAAATCTAAATAGCAAATATCCACCGTTTTATCTTTTTACTATTTCACATTTCAAATGACTTTGTCCACTGAACACCTACCAACCTCCGTGATAAAAATACAGAGTATTTTTGCGATTCACAAAATCCAACGGTATTTTAGCAAAAATTAAAAAAATGTCTACAAATAATTTTAAAATAAATTAATTAAGACTGCCAAATTAGCGATAACTGCGCCCAATCGGGCTTTATGAAAGCATTTAACTGGAAAACGTTATCTTACTCTCCAATGTTATATACTTGGCGACAGTTGGTCTCGGAACTATTTTACATAAAATGGGGCCTATATATTTAAAGGTAAGGTAAGGAAATTTTAATTAACATAGTACTAGAGCAACACAACGGGCTCAAAATGAGCAATTAAATTTGAGTGCTTTGAAGCCATATTTGTCGGTTTTTCTTGAAAAGTGTGGCCAAAGAATATTTCTAAGGCAATCTATCAATCGCTTATTCCGATGTTCTTCTTTCATGTTTACCAAGGTTTGCGCCCAATTTTCGAAATTGTCTTCACTTTAAAATTTTTTCCTTAAAGAAAAATTCCGTAAGATATTTTTCTCCGCACAAAGGACAGGGAAATCAAGTGTTTTTTTCCGGAAGACTTCCAATAAACTCGAACCAATCCATTGACATGTCAATATGGAACTTTTGTTGAAGACATGTTGACTTCGTGTTCGAAAATAAAGCCGAGTGACGTCACGTTCGGAACACATACAGGAAGCACGTTCAGCCAAAAAACACTACCGCCATCTACATTTAGTCAGAGAGAAAAATTTCTCATAGTTGGGTCATTCCAGGGCAAAATGAGCAAATCGGCTGTGGCTGACACATCACCGATTTTAATAAAAATTAATTTTTAAATGGATCACAAAAAGTGAAGAACTTCCAAATATTAGATGTCGAAAATGTATATTTTATTTCTTATTGAATTTTAAAGTTCAAGGTCACACAAATGTAGATTTTTTTAGCGCTAATAGTAGCCTATTTGAGACCCAATATTTCAATGTTATTGACACAAATTAAAAATTTTTATATTGTTACATTTTTCATTAAAAGAAGATTTAGGTAACGCCACAATAGTTTTTTATCCATCACTGCTCGTTCTCAGGGATCAGCGAAAATAGAGATTTTGCATATTTGATACAGATTTCAAATTGCTCAAGAACCTCTAAAAATTGGGAAAGACAGTAACAAAAATTATTTTCAACAAAGCACTTCTTTTCCTTAGTTAAGGGAAAAAAATAATGAAAAGTAAAATAATTGAAAACAGCGATTTTTCTATTTTTTTAAACACAAATTTTATTGTGAATTACAGCTCCAAAAGCCTCACAAATTTTCAGTATCATGTGTCAAGATGTATATTATCTGTCCTGAAATTTCCATCATTGTAATTTGTTTATTTTCGTTCCAGGAAAATTTTTAACTATAAAAAGCCAGTAAGACATCTATTTCCGCATTTGAAAGAGATGCTATTGCATTCAAGGGCAGATAACCGAATAAATAAACACTATTAAATAAATTATGGTTATAAAGTTGGTTTGCAAACCAAAAGCTTTCGAACACCGGCGAAAGTTCAATGGCAATCCAGAAGTGTTCATCAGTGATAGCAGCCATTACGGGAACGCGTAACTATCATTGCTACATTCCTATTCCCAGTTGTACGTCGCAAATTCGTGTTTCATATTTATCACAATCGCCAGCAAAAAGAAATCATTTTTAAAGAATTCGGCAGCACAATAAAATCACGTTTCAATTGTAGATGGTAATGGTAATTTTTAGTTAACGTCGTACTAGAGCAACACAACGGACTATTGACGACGGTCCGGGATCAGACTCTTAAGTTTCAATTATAGAAGATGCAAAATTTAACATGGGAGATTTATCACAGTGAATTTGAAAAAGTAATTAGTTTTAAGTCATAATATCTATGTTACTAAGTTGAAATTTTTAAGCTTGCTTTGACACTTATTTTTTCTGCTTTTATAATTCACTTTTTAAGTTAAAAATGATTTGGTGTTTCTTTGTTGGTTTAGGGTTTCATTATCTGCAGTTAATTTCTCTGTTATCATTGAAGTTCTCATAATATACATAGACTGGGAAGCAAATGTCGTGATTTTGATTTTATTATTGTTGCTTTAGGACTGAGATTACACAATCCCAAATTTTTTTTTTACAAGAAATAAACATATTAAACTGTATTTCTGTGAAATATCAGTTTTATCAGAGCTGTCCTTCATTTGATTTCTTATTTAGAGTAGAAAATTGTCATTTTGTTATTTTCGTAAGCTATTTTGAAGATGAAAGAATTAAAATGCAACTTCCAAACTCTATCGGTAATATTATCATACCTAGCAATGTAACTGGCATAAATTTAAAGTATGTCGTAAAATTTCTTTAGCGCATAAAAATGTTTTTTATTCTGTCAAAAATGACAATTTTCCAATTTTTGCAACAAAATTTTAGATTAAATATGTTTAAAATTGCTGTTGCCCAAGTGAAAAAAAGACAATTTTGTACAGATTACAAAGATGTAAAACATGTTTGTCTTCGTTAAGTAGTTTTTGAGAAACAGAACTTCAAACATGCAACATCAAGCGATCTCAGAACTGCTCTTCAAAGTTATGTCCTTAAAATGCCTCAAACTGCGAAAATATTTAATTTTGAAACTAAATTTTTTGGATATCGTTATTTATGCATAAATTAAACCCCTGTACCAAATTTCATGCAAATCCATTGTCATAAGGCCACAGGTTTTTCATGATTTTTACTCATTTCACGTGGAATGACAGTTTTTTTTTTTGCTTTACTCATTTTTTGGTAAACAAGTGATAATACGATTGGGACTTTCCGATCGTCTTCGAACATCCATACCGAGACTCGAATCAGAAGTAAAACCAAATGCTAATCAACAACTGTGTAAAAAACTGAATTGGGCGTACTACGATTTTTTTATAAATATTGTTTATCAAGCTGACTCACTGAATACTCAGTACTTCAAAGAGCTAAATGACGACTACTTACAAAGAAGCACCCAATGGATGAGCCACTGCTACTCTTAACAATGATAATTACTAACATGCATGCACTTACAAACCCAGAATTTGAACCTGCAATTTACTGTGTGGCAGACATGTACTATGACCATTATACCAGCTAGGAGGTTTTTATAGATATACTGCATATATTTTGGAAACCATCACTTCTTTTTCTAAACTATGTACTATAACAATCTGCATTTGAGAAAAGTCCTTCAAACGATAATATTTTGACTGGTTAAATTACTTAATATGAAATTGTTAGCCAGAACACCAAAAAGTAATTCACATTTTTCAAAAACTATACATTCTTTATTCATTAGTACAGGTGGTCACATTTAATTAAAATTTAAATATTTTATACAATGAAACTGATTACATAAGACCAATTACAGCTCTTAAACTAGCCACAAACACAGATGGTATCTGAATAACGTTGACTTCAAGAATTATACAATGAATACAAATGATTGCATTATTAATGCAGCAGGTATCGAACTACATTTTTACAGTCTGAATAAATTCTTATTGTATGAGCTTCCATAATACATTTTAAAACATTGACAGAATAAAATAAAATTGATGCTGTCAAGGTATCTAAAAACAAGCAACACAAAATGCTGCACTTCACCATTTTCTTCTTTCATTCCACGCTACCTTGGTTCTACAGCAGGTTGTTTAATGTCCACCATATTCACCTGACTCTTTCTTTTTTGAAGTCTTCCCAATGGTGAGGGTATGTCGAATGATAGAGTTGTGCTAGTCTCAGAGCATGGCTGTGCAGCTGGAATGAATTACAATCAAAGAATGCATATTTTAAAAACAGATCATTTGAAATATTATTTGAATCATACATCCCTCTCTTTTTATGGCAAAAACTCATGCAATTTTAGAATCTGGCCATTGATGATTGATGCGATGATAGGAGGGACATCCAACTAGGGATGCGACATCGACAGCAAAACATCGATGTTTTGAAACATCGATGTTCAAAATTAAAACATCGATGTTAATAATACATCGCCCCAAAACATCGATGTTTTTAAAATTCAGTGTACTATTTAAACTTTTATCCCCCATTTCTTAAAACTGGTCTAGCAACTAGTGATGCTACATCGACTCCAAAACATCGATGTTCAAAATTAAAACATCGATGTTGATAATACATCGTGCCCAAACCATCGATGTTTTTAAAATTCAGTGCATTTATACTCTTTCCGACATTTCTTAAAACTGGTTTATGTTGTTATTGTTGCTTATGCCTACACTGGCAGACCAGGGGAGTGCCAGGCCTGTTGAAGACGGCAAGAGGCGAGGGGGGTGCGCCTTCCATGTTATTGAGCTCCATTGGGAGGAAGTCCGACTTTGCTCGACATACATGACACATCCGTTTTATAGGAAGGTCCCTTTCATACATCCATTCACTCACACATATCGTAATTTAGATCCCAATCAGAGGCCGATAACCCCCTGATCAGATACCCCCAGAGACATTGATTTGGTATGGGAACATGGGGGACATTGTGACCACGACCTATTTAACGTGCCCCAGTCACCATTAGTGAACACGACGGTCTTTAGCCAGGTCGAATTGCCGATCTCGCAATCATCAGAATTGCAGGCTCCGTCGAGGACAGAACCCACAACCCTTCTGATGCGAGCCCGACGCTCTACTGACTGAGCTACCAATCCAATACATCGATGTTTTTTTATAAAACATCGACATTGATGTCGCATCCCTACTTTTCAGACCCTTCACCCTTGGCCACTTTGGTCTAAAAGTATGTTCAATTTGCTGATTATAAAAATTATGCTACTTGGTTATTTTTTAAATTTTTTTACAACGATTCTTTTTTCAATAAAAATAAAACATCGACAGCGTAAAAACATCGACAAGTATAAACATCGACACCAATACATCGATGTTTTTTTTAAAAACATCGATGTTTTGAAAACATCGACATCGATGTCGCATCCCTACATCCAACAGATACAATACAAGCCACTAAATGAACTGAATACAGTGAAATCAAAATTTAGCAGCATACAATTGACTTTTGGATTGCAGTAAAAGACGAATATCCATGAAGCTCTACAAATCTTAATCCGTTTGCAATACTGAATCCATAAAAAAATTAATGTGACATGTCTATAGCGATTGGGGGGGTTACTGAAGAACGCCTGGGAAAGCATTTGTGGTGTGGATTTGTTTCCATGATAAATTTTTTTAGGGCAATCGTGAAATAACAATCATTGCTGTGATGGTAATTTTGAAATAGAAGGTTGAAATGGTAAGGAAGCAGAAATGAAAGGCAAAAATAGATATAACACTAAAAGGTTTAATATTTTTTCAAAATTAAAAAAAAGGGAAATTTTTTGTTATGATAAATATAATAGGTTAAGAAGGATTTCAGTTGTCTATGACTAAAGTTTTGATATTTTAGTTATTACTAATCATTTAAACTTTGAATGAAGTGAATATAATCTAGTAGTGTCAGCACACAAAAGAGTTGATCAATAAAAATATATATTGTTTGTATATGTTAAGATGAATACATTTTCGAAACTAAAGATCAAACGAATTATTTTCAATCATATCAGAAACATAAAGTGACTCTAAAATTGTAGAAGATTTATCTGTGAAAGATAGTAAAGAAGAAAGAGCATATGAAGATTCAGAAGATGAAGGAAGAAGTGTGCCTTCATCAAAAGAAGCTACTGCTGGCTTAGAATTTGTTCACTCCATTTTGTTAGGCAGTGAAATTCATCGGCTCAGTTAAAAAGCATTTACTGCATCAAAGATTTCTTCAAAGAATGTCAAGAGAAAGCAACATAAAAATCAATAACAGAACTATTTCAAGTCAAAAATTACATTATCAGGAAATATTGGTGTAAACAAGAATTATCTGTATTTATAACCAAGTATCATATATATATATATATATATATATATATATATATATATTATATAACTTTATATAATATATGATCACTATATTATATTATATTATACTAGGGGGTCAGTACCTCTAGAATCAGAATTCAAATTAAAAGTTTGAGCAAATTTTGACTTGAAATGTGAGCGCAGATTTGGAAATTGAATACCTAGCATGTTGTTTGTGTGCACATTTACCCAGCACTCTAGCCACCCACACTTTTTCATTGAGCTTGTTGTCGAAAGCTGTATTGCAAGCATCTTATTGAACTATAATTGTAGGCCCTGAAAAGGATCGTTTTTAAATGGCCCTGAAAAGATCCTCCGCTTTCTTTGATTTCTATTAACTGCAACTGCTCGACTAAAATTCATTTTTTTTAAATAAAATTTCATTCGATAACGCTATAAATTAAATTGGGGCGCGAGGCTTTGTGGTAAACAAATAATTGTACAATGTTGCCAAAACGCGATAACAAATAAGGTCTTTTTTGCGTGCCACGTAAGAGAATTATATATAGAGATTAACTAACTATATATAACTACTATTATTTAAATTTTACAACAGCTTAAAACCTGGTAGGCGGAGCAAACCTACACCACGGGCAACGCCGGGCTAGCCACGCAGCGGCTAGTATGTATATATATATATATGTGTGTGTGTGTGTGTGTGCAAAGTGCTTCTTTGCAGCAATGTTTACAATAAATGCTCAAAATTGCGACCACCAACAGCAATACAAGCTCGGCAGCTGTAATTAGCTGGCAGTGCTATGGGCAGAGGCGCTACCAACACGACTCAATGTTGTTCACATTATCGTATTTCTCTGGAAGAGGTTTTACCAGAATTTTCTCTATGTTGGCTGTGTGTGTCAGATTTTTTATTGTGATGTCTTTCATAACTATATCAGTGTCTTGAATTCTTTCTTTATACAATACATCCACATTAAGGTAGTTTTAGAGGACATTAATTAAACAACTTACACTCATAGCATAATTTATGTCCTATTTTTTTTTTTTTTTCAAAAGCTTATTTCTCCCTTCCCACATATAACTCACTCAGCCTTTTGTACGGTTTTGTCCCTCAAGGACAATATTTCTAAATTGACTGTAAATTTAAACTTGAACTTTGATTGGTCCTAAAGGGCTTATGCCAAAACAATAAACTGCATTAGATAATAGAAGTTGAGATTTTCCCAATGAATGAATGCTCAGCGATAAACGAAAAGTAAAACTCGAGTTACTTGAAGGCTAACCTATAGTCTAGTGGTTGAGATGCTGGCTTTTAGATTGAAAAGTTTCTGATTCGAATCTGAGGTAAGGCATGGATGTTTGTCCATCCTAAATAAATGTGTGGCCTCTCTACAAACGGGTTGTTGCTAGAATGTGTGGTAAGAATGTGAAGTGTAACCCAGACCCGATGCATCCGGGCAATACAAAGTGGCTCACAAATCTATCCTTGTAGTGACATGATGGAAATGTTCATGATTGGCTGGGTATTAGAAAGAAAAACTTATTTGACAAAATTTAACAGTTAAGGACTGTTTCGCTTAGCATATATATTTAAACATTACTTGTCTGCAAACAGATTTTTCATTACGCATGAAAGAAAGTAAGGATTATTTTCCTTAGGTAGTGTGTCTATAATTGTTAGCATAAAGTGAAAGTATTGTTACATGCTTTTATTCAAACTTTCACAGGAAAATTTTCTGGATAAACAAGACACATTTTCCAAAGTAATAACAGAGGGAATTTTAACCACTAGTGTTAAGAAATATATATTATTCAAATATATATATGGATAAAAACTATTCGACAAAAGCGTGAATTTCAGATAATGTGCCGTTTGTAAATAGGTATTGTTAATGCCTCATTCCGAATTGTAAAATAATTGTAATAATTCATGTTCTTTTCTGTAATCACACCCAATATTTCACATTCTTAAATGTATTAGAATTCATGCATTGTCATCTATTGAGAGGTGTTCATTTACTAGAATAAGTAGCAACTAGAATACAAGAACAACTGTTCTTATAGCATATCACACTCGCATAATGGGAGTAGTCCATGTAGTATCGTGCAGATCTCTTTTCAATAAAGTTGTGTTTGTAACTACATCCCATTTTCTTTTCTCAAAATATTATCGCATCACATTCATCACCAGGTATAAAGGATACACTTATGCAAAATACATTTGTAATACATATGTTGCATGACATCACTGTTTGATGACATCCAACTAAGTTAAAAATAAAATAATGAAACGACGTACCAAATTGCATTTCTTTTACTTCATTCAAGTTTTCCTCAGAATTTGGTTCAGTTGACTGAAGTGAGGAAGCGTTGTTTTGATAATTTGTAAAGGTTCTGCAAAAGTAATTTAGAAAAAATATTGAAAAGGATACACTTATTTTTCGAATATCTGAAGTAAAATAGTGATCGATGTTCATACAAATAAAATTGTAAAATATACTATGTCCTAAATCAAAGAGATATGAAGTGAAAAGTATTTAAAACTACTAAATTAAGGTTGGTAGTATTTGGGTTTGTGGTAATTGTCATATTTGACCAAGCTGCACTAAACACAAGACTGACAACACAACAAGAGGAAGAAAAAGCAGGATAGGTGAGGGTGAAAAGATCACCTGGGTACCTCAGGGTTTGTGATGCCTGTACACACTAAATTAAGGGCACTAAATGAAGGAAGCAATTAGGTAGCAATACACAATTTTAAGACTGATGAGACAAATATGATTATGGAGATTGTAAAGACAAACAGATGCTGTAATTTTAATTCAATTAAAGTTCTCAAAAATCCTCAATACAATGCAGAAAAATGTTAAGCATCTGGAAAAATACCATCATGTATTAAACCCTACTTGGTTGTCCTTTGCTAAAATTAAAATGGCAAAGAGGCAAAAAAAAAACTATTTATAAGTCTTCCAGCAATAACAAGACGGGTAAAAGAACATGGGAATTTCAATAAACTTAGAGGCTGGAAAGTTACTGTTATCAAATGGGTAACTATTATTTCATAATGTATTATAGAAGAGTAATTTTATGCACTTTTGAATCACAATGCAACTAGTATATCGGAGGTCTAAAGAAATATTAAACTCTCCTTTTAAAAATAAAAAACACTTAAGTTACACATTTAAAACTTAAAATTCAGTCAGAATATTCATTAATACTAACATCACATATGGACCACTCTTCGATACTTTTGTCTCCAGGTCAAAGAATTTATCTGAGGTGTCTCTAAAAGAAAAACAGTTATTAAAATTCAATACTTTAATTAGGGTATTTAATTAACAAAGGGATTATTTTTAAATGAATGTGCTACCTCAGATTCAAAGTTTTTTTTTCAACTCTGAATATTCTAACATTTCTGTGTGAAAACACAAATTTTAGCTCAAGCAGATTCAAATTTTAAGCATTATTTTTAGATGAAGCTTTCCTTCATACTGTTAGTGTCTTCCTTTGTTTTCTACATGAAAACACTTTGTAATGTATAGAACAAACTATGACAGTTACGAAATAGTAAACTACTTTTAAAAATTCATAAATTATTAAACCATTGTAAAGTATGTAGTTAATTTTAAAATATATTAAAAATTGTGAAAAATGTATTTGCAAGAGAATTACAATTTAATATTCAAGCACATGGTTATGAAATGCAAACTTATAATTATTATTACATAATATTTTAGAATTACATAATTATTAGCTTTAATATAATTTTACTTTTTAAGAGTTCTACAATCTTTTGATTTTCAAACTTTGAATCGATTTCAGGATTTTAACTTTTATGCTACTGTGAGCTGTAGCATAAATGTTAAATATCATCTGCACCTAGTCCGGTTTAAAAGAGTTCAGCATAACATTATAAAATTCAAACAAATTCATTAAAATTACAGAGTGGAAGAGTTTAACTTCACAAAACTTTAAAAATAGATAGTTCAATTAACTTTTTCAAACTTTGAATCCATTTCAGGATTTTAACTTTTATGCTACTGTCAGCTGTAGCATAAATGTTAAATATCATCTGCACCTAGTCCGGTTTAAAAGAGTTCAGGGTAACATTACAAAATTCAGATAAATTCATTAAAATTATAAAAGGGAAGATTTTAACTTGACAAAACTGTGAAAATAGGTAGTTCAATTACTAAAAAAAATTGTCAAAGCAGGAAGAAGAGTGATATGAAGAAAAACAGTTAGGACTGCACAAAATGATGAAATTTCACAGTTTTCTAAGAAATTTTAATGAGTTTTATTTTTCACTTAAATCAAATTTAATCATATATAAGTAATTATATCTCATAAATTAATGCACAAAGCAAAATATTATTGAACAAAATGATCAAGAATGGAACAAAAAGACAAAGTGATCAAGAGTACAACAAAAGAGCATAATTGGATGAAAGCTTCCAAGATTATCAGCCAAGATTGTCTCTAGCCAATATGCGCCGCTGACATCACAAATAGCTAGCTGCTGATAAAATAAGCACAAGTGTTTTATTTTAGTAAATATTTTGTCTTACTATTACGTCTTTATTTCTTTCAGTACAAAAATGTAGATTTTTGTGAGTGATCTGTAATGTAATGCAGGAACTAACTTACTTACAGCAGTTCATTTTTAACTATAACTTTCAACAGTTTTCTTTCTCAGCGTAATAATGATTATGTTAATCGATGCATGAGTGATGCCAATAGTTTGATGCATAAATTTAACTTTTTGATAAAAAATTGGGGAAAATGCATTTTTTTACCAAAAATAAATTAAGATACGCTCAGAAGAAACAAAATAATTTAACACTTCAAGAAAGAAATAACCTATTAACATCCATTTGTTAAAAGTGGACAATAATAGCTGACTTTGCTATTGCCGAACTCAACTACTAAAGTTTGTTGGCAAACTCCACCACTAACTGTGACATAACAGAAGAAGGAAGTAGGCCTTGGATGAGCATAAAATATGCTGATAAAAAATAGAATTATTGAACGAAAGAAGTTTTTACAGGTGATCAGTCAAGGTAATCTCTGGTCATAATCTGCTGCTATCACACATGCATCATACACATAGTAGTTAAGCATGGTTAGTTCTATTATAACACTATGCTGTCATTGTAAAAGCGCAAAATTTGGTGATGCAAGACCATTAAGAACTTTTTTTATTTTTTAATTACGGCGGGTACTCGATTGCCAATCATAGGCCACTGCAAGGCTGGGAAGCGATGGTCATTTGTGAAGGGGCACCCAATGGGCGATCATAACTACCCCTAACTAAGGACAGCACAATTACATCTTTGCCCTGACCCTGGATTCGAACCAGGAACCTTACGATCCAGATGCCAACACCTTAACCACTAGAACGGTTGGTCAGCTATTTTTTAAGAACTAGAATAACGATTAATAATTATAATACTAAATATACAAACTCTGATATATTTTCATTTTCCTTGACCCACTTTTCATGCACAGAAAAGACCCAAGCTCTTGGAGGATTGATTCTAGTGTTTTCTAACTGCTCTGGTTCACTCAAAAGCAAAATTTTTTCATGAAACCGTATTGCTTGAGAGGGTGTCATACCTATAAAAGACAATATACTGAACTTAAAAAGAAAATACAGGTTATAAACAGCATCAACACTAGTAATTCCCATGTACAATAGTCGCACACACAAAACTTAACATCATACGCAACATTTAAAAATAACTGATGGTTGGTTGGGTTTTTATGGCACATTGGTCATATTTGGCAATGCTGTGCCAGACATAAGACATACAATATCACGTAATGGACATACACACACAAAGAAAGTTTAGTGACACAAAAGAAACATGCCCATGAATGAATCTAACCTGATAGGAATTGAACCTACACTGCCAACAACTTGCAGGCAATACTTTTTGAAAAGTACATTGATATTATTATAAATTTAGTTCAGTAATGGGCATCGCACTTATTATTTTCTATTTAACTCTGTGGAATCAATTTTTGTCATAGAAACAAGAATATAAGGTCAAAAAAGACAAAAGTATACATGGGTCTCATGACAGATTGTTTGAATAACTAGAAACAGACTCAATTTACATTTTATTTAATGTTAACACAGTATAAAAAGTAGTTGATTTGGTAAAGAACAGAATATGTCCTGTTTATAAACCTCTTAAGATTTTAATTAGTATATTGACAAAATAATTTTGGCTTTCCCTTTTATTGATCAGATCTGAGGTATTCATTAGTTAAAGCAAAATTGATAAAAAATTGGCAAATATAGCAAATTTTTTTTTAAGTTATAAGAAAACTATAATGAAAGAATATTATATAATGAGTAATAGTACATTCTCAAGGGCATGCAACAAAGATGTTGAAAACTGTCTCAAAGTGAACAAAAATGTAATGTGTAAGTTTCGACTCTAAACAATTTAGCAAAAACAATTCAAAAAATATTTCTATCTTACCCTTCTCAAAATAATCAATGAAATACTTTCGAGTATTCTCAGATCTTTTCAACCATGTCCGAGATTCTGAATTATTGACAAGATGACTATGAACAAAGACCATTTTCAAAATGGCTGTCAACCCTTTTTTGACATAAGGATCTGTATAACGAATATTCTTGGTGTTTCTCTTTATTCTCACAGAAAAGGAAGCTTCACAATGTTTATTTTTCTTAGTTGCTGCATTTCTCTGGAAAAAAAAAGTTTACTTCTGTAACGATGCATGTCAAAATTTGTAATTAATATAAATTCTTATTTCTATATTTGAAATATTAATATAATTGAACTGGTTTCTATTTATTTTGTGTAATTTTTTAACTGATTTCAACTAAAAATTTTCCTGTCGTTCAACTTTACCAAAATAATGAAACAGGTTGAGGTGAGGAATAAAAAAAAAACCACCTATGCAATTATTTACATCACAAATTTGGGGAAAATAAAACTAAATGAAGTAATGCAGCAAATAAAATTTGGTAGCAACTCAGAAATTATCAGTTCTGTGTACAACAAAGATGAGTTGCAAATGAAATCAGATAATAATTTTGTCAATGATGTACATGAAGACCAGGGTGGATGCAACTTTTTCAAATATCATATGCTTTTTCATAGTTATACTATGGATGTAAAAGGGAAAACAACTATTTCTGTTGACAGATTGGATTTGCAAATGTACTCTTCCTTGAGTGAGCAGTCTTTTCTATCAAACCTCTCAATAGCTTAAGCTATGAAAAAGTATCCATGTTTCACTTAACCTCCAGCAATAACCATACAAATTTCTATTATGTTTTCTCAAATGCTGCCATTTTAGCCTTTTCTTTATTTACTTTCTAGGTCATTGCCCACATCATTCTCTTTTATCATTGGTTTACTTTCAACTCAAAGTGTCATTCAATTTCAAAATCTGTTTGCTTACTTTGCAATTCAAGACTGATGAAACAAAAACTTCCTATTTTCCATATCAAACAGAAAATATATGATCAAGTGTTTCTGTTAGTAAAATTCTCTTACAGTTGGGATTTTAAAGTTTTCTCCTTTCAGAAAGTCTATTTTTTAACTTTACAAAAAAAGGAATAAACAAACATCAAATAAATGTTACAAGCTTCAACAATGGCAAATACATCAGCAGTTAAAAACAAGATGAGCAATTTGACAAACACATGCTACTAGAGCAAAATGGAGAAGAAAAATGGTATAAACCACATAAAATCTTTTTTTAGTATAACCCTGTTTATCATATATTCTAAACTATTACTAAGTATATGTATATTTGATGTACTGTAATCCTAAAAATGTAAATTTAACTTTAATAAAGAACATTAGTGTAGCCTACAAAGAGTTTTGAATTCATTCGGCTTTCAAAACATTTCACAATTACATAGTACATTGAGCGGCCACTTTATTATGACCATCTGACAATGTGAGGACTTTCGGCCACTACTGATTTAAGGTAACAGCTGCCAATACACCATATGCTTACAAACATCCATGCACTGACGCCAAATCGAACCAGAAACCTTCTGATCTAAAGACCTTAACAACCAGACAGGTTGGTCGGCAACATAGGGGTTGGAGCACATTAAATCTGCTGTGGCTTCAAATGTCCTCATATTGGCGGGATGTGGAAGTTTGGAGAGTGACATGCTAGCACAGGTGTTGTCCACATCATTTGACCATGATTTACTTTTCCCAGATGTTGTCTTCAGTTCTTCCCTTTAGGATTGATCCTGGACAAAGTCGCCGACCAACCGGTATAGTGGTTAAGGTGTTAGCCTATAAATCGGAAGGTTCCTGGTTCAAATCCGGGTATGGATGTTTGTAAACGTATAGTGTAGAGGCGGCTGGTGCACCTTAAATCTGTCGTGGTTGAAAGTCCGCACGTTGGGTTGGTGTGGAAGTTTGGAGAGTGGGGTACCAGCTCAGGTGTTGCTTCGTCATCTGACCGTGATTCAAAATTACGAGGTGTTGTCCTCAGATCTTTTCCTTAAGGGACTGATCCCGGACCGTCGTCAATAGCCCGTTCTGTAGCTCTAGTATGACGTTAACTAAAATTACCATTACCAGGATCAAAGTCAATAGCCCATTGTGTTGCTCAAGAACATCAATTAAACTTTCAATAATTATGACTTTAATCCACACTCATAAACCACATTAATTTTTAAAGTGTTTACATTGTACTTTCTGCAGCCCAAGGGAAAGTTGTAACTCATCAATGTGCCTCGTAGAATGAATTAAATGAGTAGTATAGTTGGTAATGGTAATTTTAATTAACGTCATACTAGAGCTACACAGCAGGCTATTGACAACAGTCAGAGATCAATCCCCAAAGAGATAGACCTGAGGACAACACCACATAATTTTGAACCACGGTCGGTCAGATGACGAGACAAAACTTGAGCTGGCACCCCACTCTCCAAACTTCTACACCAACCCAACGTGAGGACTTTTGGCCACAATAGATTTAAGGTGCACCAGCCGCCTACTAACATCCATGCACTAACCCGGATTCAAACAGCAGGAACCTACCGATCTAGAGGCTAACACCTTAACCATCAGACAGGTCGGTCGGCAGTATAATTGGAATACAAAAATGATTTTATTTGTCTTAGTCACTAAAAGCAGTGAAATGTTTCTCCACGTGAATGATTTAAAAAATGGGTAACGTCAAAAGCACATGGGCGCTTTTCTTACTTTTTGAATTTTTCTAAATGATGAATGTTGACAAACGTAGTTCCGATTGAAAACATAAGTAGAAGTGTCATCACACGCTCTGCTCTTTTTTAATATCCAAGTAGTGTTCGTTATCTCTTCGAAATCTTCCAGCCAGTGTTTAAAATCGTTGAAGTCTCTTAAAGATACTCTTAAAATACACTCAAATTTATCCGTATCAATGGTGTTCGATTTTGTTATCAAATATTTAAATGTTTCAGGAAAGAACTTCTTTAAATCCAGACTTTCTGAATTTGCCATGTTTTATGAATATGATTTTAGAACAAAAGTACAATTTATTTCATTTTTCTGTGTGGAAATCTCAAAACAAAAACAAACACAAGGCGCTAACGAAAGTCATTCATTTTGTTTATATTTACTTGTTTGATTGTTTGGATGACGCGCGCCTCAACAACGGAAGAACTCTATGCAACGGAAAGGACTTTTGATTGAGCCAAAAATATAATGCGCATGTGCAAACAATCTGCTGATTTCAACAGGCGCCTCAATCTCATGATAGTACTTTGCGCAAGTCCAACTTGATTGGCTAATCGTATCACATGACCTAGTACGTAAGTCATCAAGGTTTATAGTTGTTGGCGATTTATCTCTTCCTTTCTGCTTTCTTTTCAGATCCATGGCTATGGGTGGGTAGAGTTGAGAGCCGAAAATTGTATCCTTTTATTATATAAGTTAATAATTATATAAGTTAGTGTTTTATGTATGCTTTTTGTTACATCAGAATGGTCCTAAGCCAGCGGTGGATACGACACCATCATCCTAAAGCAAAGGGGACGGCAGAGGGGCGGAAAAATATCAGCTGGTAGTGAGTTCAGGAGTGGTTCTTAGATTATTTATGTAAAATCAACGGAAGCTTGGAAAAATATGAAAGGGTATTAAAAATCAGGAAAAGTAAATTAGAATGAAAAGGAATTAAATTGGAATTTTTTTTAAATAATTTGGAAGATCTAAAAATTTTTCTGCTAGCTGGGTTCGAACTCGGGAAGTCATCCTCCGCTGCCGACGCTAATCTGATGGTGGGTGACTTTAGCCATTAGGCCATCGATGCTTCACGAAAATAAGCTCTTTAAAGTATAAGTACCCTTAATATAAGTTGGCAAAAAATACTACTAACAACAACCATACAACATATATATGAGGAGCAAATCAGAGTCAACTTGTCGGACACTTACGCTGAGGCGCTAGAATATGTGTTGTATTTCTACGAAACAACGCGCATATTCAAAATCAAATGGTTACTGCAACAATCAGATTGGCGAGATATCCAAGTGAAGCCAAGCCCGTGAAACTAGCCAATCAAGTTGGACTTGCGTAAAGTACTATCATAGGATTGATCCGCTTCTCTGATTTCACCATTCTTGTCGGCAATCTAATGTAGGATTCTAGACAAGAGTCTTACCGCAACTCTATCCCGTGGAACCATTTTTAAACTGCGCATGCGCGAACTGTTAAGTATATGCAAGGCGTGGCTTATCTGACATGAGTGAGTAGAGGATCACCCTGGCTTCGAGGGTATGAGTGTAAAAAAACATTGATTTCTGTGTTTTGTTTTGTTAGGACTTGGGGCTAAAATTTATTTCCGATTTAGAAGAACGGAAAAATACCAGATCCTGGAATAGAAGAGAAGCAGATACAGATAGATTTTTTGGTGTGGTGAGAAGGAAACTATGACAGTTAGATACTTGTTAAAAAGATAAGTTGAAGTGAACAGTTGGGACCTATCTTAATTAATTAGAAATTTTATTTGAATTAAATGTGTTGTCCGCAAATGCAGTTATAAATGTTTTGTATTATGTGGAATCTCAGCTCTTATGGTAGAACGTTTTCTACAAATCATAATGGTAACTAGCACTTTATGTACACGCACATCTAATCAGCCTACGCGGAGAAAACAATGATCTTTAAAGGGTGATTTTCAGAGGATTTCAGTTGCTCTATAATGTGAAATTATTCACTTCTGAGTAAGTTACTATTTAATATGACCTCCAGGCATTTGGTATCTATCTGCTGCATGTAATTGTTAAATTGTGGCTACCCAATATTTTTTCTATTTTATTTTAATGTGATAACATCATTGTTGTTAAGAGTGTTTTGATTTATAAACAGCATCACAGTTTGCATAGTGATAGCAGAATTGTTATACAACTGTACTTTTTTTGTTAATGCTAGAAATTGGGAAATTTTTTCACTGTCAAAGAATTAAGTGTAGTGTTGACTGACTTAACTGTAGGCATACAGTACAGGTTAAATTCCTGTTATTTAATCCTGGATGTACTTCCCTTTTGTATGAGTAAAATTTTCCTCGTGCGTAATGTCTTAGTTCACGATTTCTATCGATCAAAAACACAAGTTGGAATAAATGCATACTACATCATTAATATAACTTTGATTGAATTAAAGTACTCATCGATATTGGTTATTTATCGTGGTGTAGTTTTGCATCATTCATTTCAACTACACAGATAGTGGTACAAATTTAAAAAAAAAACAATAAGGATCAAAATTAAAAAATTTATAAAGTGGGAATGTTGTTTTTTAGCCTAGATTATCCTTTTTCTACAAAAAGAAAGTCCTCAAAATTAAATTGGATAATTGTTCCAGTAGCAGCTACTACTAACTAGCAATAGTTCTTCCTTCCTGTGTTAGTCTAGCATCTAAGTAATAGATTATAAAATCCAACAAAAATATTTATGATATTGCAAAATCTAGGTGTGCACAAAGTATATATACACTACATAGAGCATTATGTGTCTGAATTTAGTAATTTTATATAGGACAATGTACACATTGTCCTATATACAAGGTTTACAGCTGTACAAGGTTCACTGATGTACACTATAGTGAAACGTCAATATATTGTAGATCAATAAACCTTAATTCAGTTGATTTGTGAAATTTTTTTTAAAGATTGATAGGAAAAGGCTGCTATATGTAAAGCAAGAATGGTTTTCCTTTGCCAACATGTTATTGCTGTCACTTTTGTCACTGAACCATAAACTTAACACCAGGATCCTTGCTATAGACATCAACAAAAGGCATGGTTTGTTTACATTACTGCCAGTGTCCTAATTTAATTAATGACTTGTTCAAGACCATGTAACTCAACTGACAACCGGCAGGAGTTAGACTATACTCCAATTTTGAATTCATTAATCTGTGGATGAGTTTTCCAGTGAGGCTTGCAATAAGTACAAAATAAGCTGTGGATCAAGAAATGCTGTAAAGTATTGGACATGCCATTTTTATTTTATATTTCTGCTTATATCAGAAGTTACCCAAATGCTTGTTTTTAATATTCAGAATCTAGTAGTCTGGGCATGGAAAGTTGTCATTTGAGTTGATTTTGTAAGAATGAGTGGAGATGCTTAAGGGCTGGTTAATGATATTATAATGCCAGACCATAATTGGTGGTACTGATTACGAATCTTTTTGTCGAAAGTGATTGCAATGAGCATCAGCTGGCGAAACAAATAACCATCAAGGCAATTGCCACATTATTTTGTATGTGGCTGCACTTTTCTTGTTTAGCTTGTTTCTGAAAACAGACCTGGTCTGTTATAAGCAATTCAATATTTCATTTGTATTAATCATGCAAGCATCAGGGCAGAAACATGCACACATACTTTTTGGTGACATTTATTAAATTTGGTACTTATAAATGCTAAGTAGATAACAATACATTTATAAATTAAATTATGTGTATGTAGTTGAAAAGTTGTATTGATATTTGGATTTGTTGCATGTGTTTTGGGCCACAAAGTTACTTAAATATGTTTACAAAATTCATGCCACATTTGCTTGGGTCAATGTTGCAGAAGGTTGCTTAAGTAAATTCTGTCATTTAATGGGTTCATTATATTAGTTGAAGAATACTATACACATACCTAAACTACTTCAAAGATCCAAGTAGTTAAATTGCAGATGACTAACAAGAGTTGACTGCATTTTTGTTCATAAAGAGTAAAGCATCCGTTTCAGGAAGTGGCTCCAATTGTCAGTAATGTTATGTAGATGGCGCATTTCTTCTATTATCCTATTTATTTTAATATTTCATGAAGTTATTTTATACCCAATAATTTAAAAACTGCAACTATTTGTATTTATCAGTTGGTCACATTACCAATTAGCTGGCATAAAGCACATCTTCAATAGAATATCTGGTGATGTAATGGAATCACACATTGATATCATAGAGGTATAATCAATGAGCATAAACAAAACATGTTACTAATTTGGATTTTTGGTCATTCCATAACGAATAGATTTGTGACATATTTTGTATAGCTTATTGTTGCCATTTTAAGATTTCTAAATATAATGTTCTGTTTTTTACTTCAATTAAGTGTTTATTTCTTTTTTATCAGCCCATAGTGTAAGTGTACTGTGATGTAATTTCTGCTTTGTTGATCTAAATGCATTAATATTCAGTTCTTTCAACTAAAATGGATGCTACAATGTGTTGTTTAACATTATTTCTGGAATGGTAGGTAGTTTTAGAATTGAAACTGTATAAAAAAAATTTTTGTAATATGAATGAACTTTCTTTGAGATTTGTTGAAAATAAAAGTTTTCTTTGCACCACTTGGTTGTATTTTTACAGAATATCTTGTATTCACCAGGACTTTTTTTTATCCAAGAAACTCATTACATTATCTGCTATAATTCAATTTTGTCCATATAATTTTTAAATAAGTTTTCTTAAACCATGAAATATAAAGTAAATATAGACTATCTACTATTTTTAGTTTTGTTTACTTGAAACATGTAACCTATTATAAATCTCATCTGCTTTTCCCTAAAGCACGAAACAAACTGTAACGTTAACATTTTAGCTTGTTTTTGTTATTTATAAAGAAACAAGAGTATCTCTGGCATACTGTTTTGTAAGTAATATTTTTAAGAGTTTTTTTATCTTTTTTTATTTTCTTGTTTACAAAAAAAGCCAAAGTTTTGTATAATATTTAGCTGTTTTTTTTTATTTTATTTGTATACTAAAATTGAAATGGTTAGTTCAAGTAACATTTATTAAATGAAAATTGTAACTTGTAGAAGTTAATTTACTAACATTTTTGTTACAAGCAAATTGCAGCATGTTTATACATGTAAACAATTGCCATTCACAATTTAATGTCAATTTTTTTACCTTCGAATGGATTTCTTACCAAGTAGAATTAGCAAGTTTTCTCGCATGTTAGCTTTATGCCTCCCATCTCAAGTGCAATACACAATAAAATATTGCTGTTACATTTGCACTTCAAAGTATACAAACCTTAGTGTTTTTAGTGAGTAGCTAGAAATAAGTCCCACATAAACTGTCACTAAATAAGTAATAAAACTAGCATTTCAGGATCGTAATTCAATTTCGGAGGCATTATTATAAATGCTTTGAGGTGAAGCTCAGCTACAGCACTTATACCAAACTGTTCTAGAAGTAAGGAGTAACAGTCCTGAAGAATACATGTAAAAAAAGACATTGTATCTATGAAGGAAAGATTGATTAGAATCTAAAAATCGGTAAAAATAATTTTTAAAACATTTTTGAGAATATTAGTTTTAAGCTTATTTTATTTCAACAAAATACATGTAATAAAAATGTATTAAAAAAATTGCATTCAAAATGGAAAAAAACTCTTCATGAACAAAATCTGTTTTACAAGATGGTGTTCATTATCTGACAATAAATGGTGCATATGTTTGTATACATCTAGAATATCACTCGAAGATTTTTTTTAGACAGGATGAAACAACTTCTATTTCGCATGGATTAGCAATGTTTGTTCTTAAATCGCAAGTCAAAGAGTATGCAACGCATTCTGGTCTCAGTATTTTAGTTTCAACACAGGATTATGTAAACCTCTTTATTTAAACAATCTGACATTTTTCTTCGAGGTCTAAAATAAAAATTAATGGGCTGAAACAATGATAAAGATGTGCACCAAATCCAATAAAAATGATTCATAGATACCTAGAGATACACATTAGCAAACCAAAGCATGCGTTTCCAAATGCACATTAGCTGTTATGCAATCTATTCATGCATATACCACAAATAAAAAAAATTTTAGAATCTAGGCAAACAAGAAATTGGCTCAGCCCGCTCGTGTTAAATAAAATTAGAGTGAAGAAGGTTTGTGCAAAAACAGAATTAGCTGCAGAAGCTAGAGGGAAATATCTGAATGTTACTCTCTTTTGACAATGAAACTAAGCATATTTTGTACCTCAACACTTAGTGCCATTTTTTTAATTCGGAAAATGGTCATTAGAGTTAGAAGAAGAAGGAGGGGGGATTTGATTCAGCTTTTCAAGTTTGTAAAACAAGGGGACACAGAGGGCTTAAATTTCAATAGGGATAACAGAACAAGGGGTCATGGGTATAAATTGAATAAGACACATTTTAATCGGGATTTAAGGAAAAACTACTACTTTAATAGGGTAATAGACAGTTGGAACGCGTTGCCAGAAAATATAGTTAATTCAAAGGGAGTGTACGAATTTAAGACACAATTGGATAGTCAGTGGGAATTGGAGAATTCATAAACAAAGGACCAGCCTTGTTGGGCTTGAACCTGTAGCTGGTCGTCAATATTTGTATTTGTATATCTCTAGTCTGTTTTAACTTATGACAAATATTATGGTTCACACAAGCATTCTGTAACTTATAACATGTCCTAAAATGAACAATTCCATTTCCACATCACCCATGGGGTAGGAATCATGATGCGCTTTTTTTATAGAGGTATCGCCAAGAACCCTAATCCTCTTAAGCAGCAGTTCTCATCTTTGTTTACCTTGTATACTAGTTTGATTTGTCAAAGGATTACTAGATATTGGATGAATGAAAAAGTAGATTCCGAAACCCCGCCATATAAGTTCACTGAGGATCCCAATAACAAGTTTCAGGAAATGTTTACAATAATCTGATTTTAAGGATTACAATAAACTTCTAAAACCTGTATATAAAATTGCCAAAAGTAGACTTAAAATATATTTTAATGCCCTGTAATACAGTGAAAACTGAAACTATAGATAGATGGAAGTGAATAAATAACGAAACAGGATCACAAAGGCACAGCTAGCATAATTTGTCCGAGTCACCAATGTAAACGGCCGAGTGATGATAAAATGATAACGATGGTGTGTTATGGTACGAGCCACAAATGGCCAAGCTACACTAGACAAAATTAAGACTGACAATAAACTAATTAAAAAGTTGTTTAGAAATGACGAGTTGGACTACTCAATATGCAGTAATTAAGTCGAAGCGACAACAAAAGACACATAGAAGCTAAAGATGGTTCTTGACAAACAACGTATAAATTTTTGACTGGTGAGGTCCTGAAGGCACTGGAACAGATTCTAAATGTGGGGTGATGTACTGTGTCGAGCTTTCGCAAATATGACAGATGGAACCATAGGTAGTATACACAGTTTACAGATTATAGTGGATGTATCCAGTTTGGTATTAAAACACTACTGCTTTGCAAGGTTTCTGCAGTTGATAAAAATGTGAATTTTTACACATGCATTTTTAAACACAAATAATACTAGTTATTGTGACATACGGATATTTCTAATACACATTAATTCATGTATTAATGTTGTGTTTATGGCAAGGGGCATTCAGGGGTGCAAAAGTTTCACTGATGCAATTTTTAAAGTTGGCAAATATGCAATGAGAGGTCTCTTGAGATTTTTATGAGGGAAATATTTTGAAAACAATATACACAAGATAGGCTACTTGCAACTATTTCAAAAGTTTTACAGAACTATACTAAATATTAGAATCCATTTAATTTTAGAAGAGTTAATTTTTAAAATAAATGCCTAATTCACGTATGTCTCGTTGGGCCTAAATATTTTGTCTTGCTTGTTTTCATTCATTTGATTCAAGTGCAGTGCTTTTTCTGTGTAATTGACTTAGTGCTTTTTCTGTGTGTTTGATTTTGTGTAGTGCTTTTTCTGTGCATTGAGTGTTACTTTGCATAAGCATGGGTATAGTTAGAATGTTCAAGGAGATGAGGACAGAGTGAGCCAGTGGGGAGTTCTATGTGGAATGTGACTTGTGTGGGAATATGGTTGAGGCAGGAAAGGGGTGTGTGAGCGGGGTTAAAATGTCAGAGAAGGTTGAATTTACATGCAAGAGTTGTTTAGAGGTGGGTGATTTGAGGAAGGAGCTGGAGGCTTTGAAGGTGAGGGCTGTAGAGGGAGTGGAAAAGGGTGTCCAACGTGTAAACTTGGGGCATGTTGATCAGGGGGATAAGGTAACTAGAGGAGTAGTGGTTGGTGATTCAATGGTCAGGGTTTTGGGAGAAATGGTAGGGCGTAAAAAGCGCAATTTTGCAAGGTGTTGTTTGCCAGGTGCCAGGGTAAAACATGTAGTTGAGGCAGTTAAGGCAGGTGTGGTTAAAGGGGAGGAAAAGGCAGTAGTGTGGGTGGGAACAAATGACGTAGAGAGGACTACAAATGTCGAGTTTAAGAGGGAAGCAGAAACACTTTTAAGAGGCATTAAGTCTCATGGGGCAGAAGTAACAGTATTAGGATTACTACCTAGGTATGGGTTAGGCAATGGGTGGTTAAATCAAAGGGCCAATAAGATGAACGGGTTGTTAAGGGATTTGTGTGAGAGGGAGGAGGTTAGATTTTTAGATGTTTGGAAGGAGTGTAGGAGGGATTGGATAAGCAGGGACAATTTGCATTTAAGCTTGATAGGTAATAGGGAGGTTGGCAAGCGGGTTTTGAATATTCTGGAGTCAAAAAACTAGTATACAAGCAGGGATGGGAAGGACATAGAGGGTCGACAGTACACAGTAATTGCTTAGGAAAACTAACAGGGTCTAAATTGCAGGAGACAAACAATACAAAGGGAAAGTGCAATGTAAGGGAGAAAAACAATACCAAAACAAATAATACAAGGGGAAAGTGCAATCTAAGGGTGAAAAATAAGCTAAAAGTATTTTATTGTAATGCTCGCAGTGTGAGAAATAAAATGGATGAGCTCAAGGGAATTGCACAAGCAGAGGATATAGATATCATTGGGATTACTGAAAGTTGGGCAAGCAGTGAAGATGCACAAATTTTAGAATTAAGTGGATTCACAATGTTTAGGGAGGACAGAGAGAATAGGAAAGGGGGTGGGGTTTTGATTTATGTGAGAGAATTCTTAAACTGTACAGAAATAAAGTTAAATAGTAAAACTGAGGGTATAGAATCAGTCTGGGTGAAACTGAATACAGACAAAGGCAAAGGACTAATTCTGGGTAATATATATAGACCTCCTGTTTGTAGTGAAGAGCAGGAAAAGGGCATGTGCAATCTGATAAACGAAGCATGTCAAAAAGGAGAATTAATTTTAATGGGGGACTATAACTATCCCAATATTGACTGGACAAACAATCTAGCTACAAATGGGAAAGGGGCAGAATTTTTGGAAGTGATACAGGATTGTTTTTTGTACCAGATGGTGTATGAGGATACTAGGGACAATGCAATATTGGATTTGATTTTAAGCAATGATGAGGATAGGGTGCAGGATTTGGTTATAGGTGAGCCACTGGGAGAAAGTGATCATAGAAGTATCAGATTAAGTATAAATTTTCAGTCAGCATATACAATCAATAGTAGAATAATTCCAAATTTCAGAAAGGTAAATTTTCATAAGATAAGGGAAGAGTTAAAGGAAACATTCAAAGGGGGATTATTAGCACTGCATCATTCTGAACAATGGGAGGAATTCAAGAATAAGTTAGACATGGTGTTAAAAAAACATGTAACGTTCAGGAAAAAAGGAAAATCTAGAAAATTGCTCCCTATGTGGTTTTCAGGGGAAACACACAAAGCTTTAAAATTAAAACAAAGAACATACAGGGTATATAAAAGCACTGGTAACAACAGGGACATGGAGGCATATCAGAAAGCCAGAAAGGAGTTTAAAACTATTAGTCGGAAGCAAAAGGTGTCCTTGGAGGAAAAATTAGCAAGGGAAATAAATATAAAACCAAAAGAATTTTTTGCATATGCAAGTGGTAAAAATAAATTTAGCACTACACTGGGACCGTTAGAGGGGAAGGGAGGTGAATTAATTCAAGACGAGGAGGGAATGGCAAACGTGTTAAATGACTTTTTTCTGGGGGTTTTCAATGGTAACTATAGTTTAAAAAAGGACCCCAAGGATGGAGCCTTTGCAGGGGGTATAATTAAAGAATGCAAATTCAACAGGGAAGAAATAGTACATCAGTTGAAAAGAATTAAGCCATCTAAAGCACCAGGGCCAGACGATATTTATCCGAGAGTACTAGTGGAATGCGCGGAAGAACTGGGGGAAGTAATTCACACGATATTTAATTCAACATATAGCACAGGTTGGGTGCCAATGGATTGGAAGCTGGCCAACATAACTCCAATTTTCAAAAAGGGAATAAAAAGTGATCCGGGCAACTATAGACCAGTAAGTCTAACATCAGTAATTTGCAAAATATTTGAATCTCTGTTAAAAAAGCATATAATGTTATACTTGGAGGAGGGGGGACTGTTATCAGAGAATCAGTATGGGTTTAGGAAGGGCAGATCCTGCTCTACAAACCTTTTGAAGTTCTACGAAAAAATTACTGAGGAGCTGGATAATAAGAGCAGTGTGGATATCATGTACATAGATTTTCAAAAGGCTTTTGATAAAGTACCTCATGAGGCATTACTGTTTAAATTGGAAAGGCTGGGGATTCAGGGAAAAACATTAATATGGATAAAGAATTGGTTATTGGGTAGAAAGCAGAGAGTGCAGGTAAAAGGAAATTATTCACAGTGGACAGAAGTTATAAGTGGGGTGCCTCAGGGATCAGTTTTGGGACCAATTTTATTTATAATTTTCATAGATGATATAGGTCAGGGGATCAAGAATAGAATCAGTATATTTGCAGATGACTTAAAAATATGGGGGACAGTGGATACCAAGTTACAGATAGAAAATTTACAAGGGGATTTTGATAAGATATCCGAATGGGCTGTAAAATGGGGTATGTCATTTAATGTAGGGAAATGTCAAGTTCTGCATATGGGTTACAGGAATAGTGGAGCCGAGTACTGTCTGCAGGGAGTAAAGGTAAAGGAGGGAGAAACAGTCAAGGATCTTGGGGTGATAATTCACAGGGATTTTAAAATGGGTCACCAATGTTCAGCTGCGGGTAAAAAGGCTAATAGGTTATTGGGGTATATTAAAAAGACTGTAACTTCAAGGGATAAGAATATAATCTTGCCATTATATAAGGGTTTAGTAAGACCACATCTAGAATATGCTGTACAATTCTGGGCTCCATATATGAGAAAGGACATAGAATCAATTGAAAGGGTTCAGCACAGAGCTACAAAAATAATAAAGGGGCTAGCAAATTTCGACTATAATGAACGTTTAAGTAAGCTAAACATGTATACACTGGAAAGAAGAAGAAGGAGGGGGGATTTGATTCAGCTTTTGAAGTTTGTAAAACAAGGGGACACAGAGGGCTTAAATTTCAATAGGGATAACAGAACAAGGGGCCATGGGTATAAATTGAATAAGACACATTTTAATCGGGATTTAAGGAAAAACTACTACTTTAATAGGGTAATAGACAGTTGGAACGCGTTGCCAGAAAATATAGTTAATTCAAAGGGAGTGTACGAATTTAAGACACAATTGGATAGTCAGTGGGAATTGGAGAATTCATAAACAAAGGACCAGCCTTGTTGGGCTTGAGCCTGTAGCTGGTCGTCAATATTTGTATTTGTATTTGTATTTGTATAACAAACAAGAAATTAGAGAAACACAAAAGTTCATAATGACAACTGAAACGCAAGAAAATACTCACCATACCAATGATAAAGCACTTGAATAAGTTTTAGAGAATTTCCTAGATTTTAGAATCATTTAATTTTTGAAATACTTTTTAACATGAAATAAACAAGAAATGAAAGAAACAACCGTTATAATAATCAAAAAGAAACTTTGTAAGAGAAGACTAATTCTATCATTTATAAGAGTAGTAGAAGTAATTCAGAAACGTAATACTTAAGTAACATTACAAGCCAACTGCAACACTGCTCTTGTAGATAACTTTCGCTGATACGCAATTATAAGAAACAAATCCGCTCGCTGTTTTCCAGTTTAAAATATTTATTTCAGTTTTAGCTGATATGACCCTAAAAGTTCTCGGAAAAGAAAATACTACTGTACTCTGTCTGTACTTATCCACTTCAGAACTTAACCTAAAAAAGTATAAACAAAAACCGCTGGGAATTTTTTTTTCCCGCTCATGCTTTTATACTCACATACTCTCGAAATCAGAGTAATTGAAATCTAGTTCTAGTCCCTCCCGTCAGATAAGCCACACCTTCCATATACTTAAACAGTTTGCGCATGCGTAGTTCAAAAATGGTTCCACGGGATAGAGTTGCGGTAAGACTCTTGTGGATTCTAGCAGTCCTGAAGAACCATTAGTAGGGATTGGTAGTGGTAATGTTAATTTTAGTTAACGTCATACTAGAGCAACACAATGGGCTATTGACGACGGTCCGGGATCAGTCCCTTAAGAGAAATCTTCTAATGTTAAATATTTCTTTGCTGTTCCCAGTGGTGTAAAATACCCGGGTATTTATTTTGCCGGTGAATACCGAAAACACCTGGTAATTACTCTGAGCATTTACCCAAAATGGTTATTTTATTGGGAGTTTTATAGTATTCTTTTAAGTATATAGGCACTCTACATAGAATTAGCATAGAATGTAGTTCTTCCGTCAGTTCCTGAAAGAATTTCCGAACAAGCCGTTCGAATAACTCGTACAACCGATGCGATTTATTCGCGCTTACGAACGTGATTTTGTTGGGGAAAATTTTCTGATTCGTCACTAAATTAAACCCACATGCTTGCTTTATTTAGCTTTTCATGTATGGCAACACGTCATCTAAGGCGATGTTTTTAAATCGTTTTGTAAAAACTAAAAAGACAGAGTTCAAATTGCTACTGAATAAATGATAGTTTTTATAAGATGTGATGCTTTTTTAAATTCTGCAATCTTTTGTTGATTTTAAAAATAATTTAACTTTTTTTCGGCCAAGTGATTTGTTGGCCTTTTCCTCGTTCAGGTCAGTTGTATTCGTTCGTTAGCCATGTTATATTGTATTCAACGATTTTGTCAAATATATTTTTCATGTGATCCATTGTTTACAACAATAAATTTATCAAACATTATTTTCTCTTTTGAAACACCCAATTTTTGATACAAAAAATTAATTTTGACACCTCCGCTTTTCTTCGGATTTCATTTAAAAAGAATGTTTACATTTCTTCTGTGAACTTTTTCATCCATGTAAAAATTCTTTTTGCAAACAGTTCAAATATTTTTCAAGATAATTGTGCAGTTCCTGTTGAAATCGTACCTTCTCCAAGTGATATTAGTTTCACATTGAGTCCATTCAGCACTTTTTGGGGCCGCCGTGGGTCAGTGTGTCACTCCACTGCTTTAGCAACCTTCGAGTTGTGTAGGCGCATTCCTCCCTAGGTGTATTTCTCTCTTCTGTGTCAGAAAAACTTTCATTGTGTGTCTATTGCTTGATATTGTATGTCTTGTGTATTGTGCAGCATGGCCAAAATATGGCCCTTGTGCCATAGAACCCAAAAAGCCATACAGAACTTATCCTGAGATATTCCGAACGGTAACTATTCGTATATGCAATGTCCCTCGCCCACAGAATACCCCCCTGTCAATGAAGTCTAGAAAACTTAAAGTCACAAGAAAGATGCAAGCTTTGTTTATTGTATACAGTATATTTATTTCAAAAACCAAAAGAGTATAGTATTTGTTAGTTCCAGTCTAATTTTAAAATGTAATTAAATTATTTCCTTCCAAAAGCAAAGTGCTACAGATAAACAACTGTTAAGTTTAAGTAGACAAACATATATTGCCGATACAAAATACAATATCAAAGAGCTAGTAGTGAACTGTAAAGTTTTTTATTTTTAACACATGAGCATCTTTCATCTCTATCCCAAATATGAGCATCAAAATTACACAAAGTTTGTATGTAGTCTTGTTTTATGATGTCAGTTGATCCACTGAGTAATACAATCTTGCAATTATTCTTCAAACAAGTTATACCAAATGAGGAAGTCGGAGCAAATGAGTGCCAAGCCAGATTTTTACTCCTTTAAGATAAACAATGTTTGGCCAAATCACAAAGACTTGACTCTGGGTGTGTCCACTGTGCTGGAAACCTTCAAGTTGTGGTAGGTGCAAGTGCAATTCCTGTGGGATGCATTCCACCTTGGGTGTGTTTCTCTCTTCTGTGTCTGTAGAGCTTTTATTGTGTGTGGCACAGCATAGCTAAATGTGGCCATTGCACCTTAAAACATCAACCAACAACATTGAATAGAATTATTTATCGTACAGCTACAATATAAAGACTTTTTTGTTGCAAAGTTTTGGCATGCTTTTTGTATCGGCAAGGCATAATTATTCTGTGAGTATCTATATAAATAAGAATGGAGTGTTTGTACATTCAATATTTCCGACCCATTTCAAGTTTTCTATCCGTTTTGGACCCTTCTGATGCCAAATCCACCTCTTTCGTGTTTGGTGTATGTATGTGCCCTATACACATCCACACGGTTTAATATATTTTCATGGAAATTTGCATACAGTACTCGTACTGAGTACTTCGGATGGTATGTAGTATCCGATACGTTACAACTTTCGAGCGATGTATTGCCAATTGTGGTAACCTTCCCGTTTTCGGTTTTTCTTAGTTTTAAGGCAACCCTAGATATTTTCTCCCGACGATAATAAACGGGTCTCACGATTGGTTAAGGAAGAAAATACGCTTTTCCACTTTTATTTTTAATGTAGAACGGAATTAAAATTTAGACAGTCTTTGAAATTGTTGGGTGCATATGAATTTTGCTCTTGATTTATAAAATCGACTTGTTTTATTAATTTTCAAAATTTTTAGGATAAATTTGGAAAGCAGATTGTAAGTTACAATTTTTTAAATTTGTCACTTTATTTAAATTTCAATTAAAATTTCGAAAAAAAATTTGGATTAAATTTGATTTTTGAAATTGCAGACTGGAATTTAGAATTTTTTTCCTCTTTTGGTACTCATTTCCCCTTAGTTGATTTGATATAGCAGTGGATAGTGTTATTGAACGTTAGAAAATGTTTTTTTTTTTTTTTTTTTTGCAAACATGTAGTAGCTTGATTGGGAAGAAGGTGAAATGTCTTTCATGTGAGAATGATATGGTTTTAACATTGAGAAAGGATGCTGGTGATAGGTAGGAGTGGAAATGTAGAAAGATAGGACAAAAGTTTAGCAAAAGAAAGTATAACAGGAGTAAGAAATTGGAGGGTAAATGGGTGTTTGGAGGACTTGAACGAGGGACGGATAAATGTTTTATGGTTGAGGTGAAAAATAGGAACCAGAAAGTTTTGGCTGAGGTAATTCAGAGCTGAATTTTGCAAGGAACTACAAAAATTTCTGACTATTGGAAGTCATATGCTGGTATCAATACCCGAAGGACAAAGAGTTCAAGGGTTATCGATTCGAGCATATGACTGTTAACCATTGTCAGAATTTCAAGGACCCGGCTATGAGGGTAAGTTTGATTTTTGTTTAGCTTTTGGTTATATTACAAACACTGGACTATGCTTGGGTGAGCACCCAATACGGTGACTTATACGCATGGAAGCCAACAATGAAAGGTCCTCGCCGGCCCCGGAGGGGCGGCGAGGTAGCCGGCAGGCGGGGATCGCGCGTTATACGCTGTGACTTATCTAAAAACAAATTTCTCCCGGTATACTGGTTTAAACGCATTGAAACCTTAAGCGCAATACGCTTTGACTTCTCTAAAAAACAATTTCCTCTTGTAAAGTCGTTACAATAAAAATATTTGTCTTGCTTTTCCATATATGGCTCTATAACCTGGAATATCCCCATTGAGTTGCTCACATAATGCTTATTGCTAGAAAAATTGTGAAAAAATATTTTTTCACACTTATGGATAGCAGAAGAATTTAGATTTTTGGTTTCTCATCAAAAACCTTTGTGTGGATTATGATCACAGAAAAGAACTACCTTATTAAAAAAAGATTTCTTGTTTTGAATTTTCTATGCATTGCAAAGTTTCCAATTCAAAATTGATGAAAATCCGGACGTTTTAAAAAAATCACGGTTTTTTTATTATTATTATTATTTTTTTTTTTAACAATTATAATTTTTTTATTTAATATATATATTTTTTTAAGTGACAAAACTAGGATGAAATTGACGCAAAATTGCGCACATGTTCGGAGAAAACCAGACTGAAATATTAGAAAATTTTCAAGTGAAATTTATATTGCTTTTTTCTTACTTTTTAAACAAATTATTATTATTTATGCACTGTATGCAAAGGTTCACGTTGTATATGGCGGCCATCTTGGAATTGCTTACATCGGCCGCCATCTTGATTTGGCGTAAACAATCGCTTTGGCGGCCTAACGTTGCGGATGCTACCACTCCACCAGTACTTCATATAGTGAGTGAAATTGGTTGTGAAAGTATGTCTTTCTGTTCGATTTTGTGTTTGTGCAGGCATCACATTGAATTTTATTCCAGATATTTGATTGCAATGTGTTTTATTTTATACATGATATATTAGTTAAGTGAATACAATATAAAACATTAATTTATTTTTGTATTTAGATGAGTTATATTATAACACCCGAGTAAGTATACTTAAATCAACCATAATTTGGTACTACGGTTACTTTGATTTCTTTTACCAATACCTATTGCTAAAAATAATAATAAAATAAAAAATTATTTTTCAAAAAATTATTATTCTCTTAATGGAATTTTAGTTTTGATGCTCATTTATTCCGAGTCTTATATTTATTCTTTGTGCAATGTAAACAATTACCGAATATTTGGGTCAGACGTTATTTTTCAAAGAACGGGAATAAAACGAAAACTAGTGTTTGTTTCGCTCTGAATTAATTTAACATTTCTAAATTTTTTTATACTTTTTAGTTGCAAGTTGTGGCAACTGCGAGATCAAGATATAAAAAGGAATTGCAAATTAATATCTTTAGAACAACTTTTTCCCGACATCTTTTATTTTATTTAGCTGTTTTTTGTTTAATTTTTTTTTCCTTGCACACAACACAATCACAAAGTATTTGACTTAAAGTGGCAGGTAAGTAAGAGTAAAGAAAATTATAAGTGTAATTATGCCATTATTGAAAGAATAATAATGTTCAAAAAATCCGAACTATAACTTTTCAAACATTAAAAAATTCGGTGGAGTGGTAGCATCTGATACGTTAGGCCACAAAGCGATTGTTTACGCCAAATCAAGATGGAGGCCGATATAAGCAATTCCAAGATGGCCGTCATATAGCAAAATCCACACCGTGAACCTTAGCATACAGTCCATAAATAATAATAATTTTTTTTTTAATTAAAAAAAAAGGCAATATAAATTTTACTTGAAAATTTTCTAATTTTTCAGTCTGGTTTTCTCTGAACATGTATGCAATTTTGCATCAATTTCATCCTAGTTTTGTCCTTTTTAAATAAAGTTTCAGATTAAAAAAAAACGCGATTTTTCAAAACGTCTGGATTTTTTTTATCAATTTTTAATTAGAGACTTTGCAAGGCATAGAAAATTCAAAACAAGAAATATTTTTTTTAATAAGAGTTCTTTTCTGTGATCATAATAATCCACAAAAAGGTTTTTGATGAGAAAAAAATAATTCTTCTACTATAATTGTAAATAAATATTTTTTCACAATTTTTCTAGCAATTAACATCATGTGAGCAACTCAATGGGGATATTCCTGGTTATAGAGCCATATGTGGAAAAGCAAAATTTTTTTTTTCGTAACGACGTAACAAGATGAAATTGTTTTTTAAAGAAGTCAAAGCGTATTGCACATAAGGTTTCAATGCGTTTAAACCAGTATACCAGGAGAAATTTGTTTGTAGATAAGTCAGCTTATAACACGCGATCCCCGCCTGCCGGCGAGAACCTTTCACCGTTGGCTTCCATGTGTATAAGTCACCGTATTGGGTGCCCACCCAAGAATAGTCCAGTGTAATATAACCAAAAGCTAAACAAAAATCAAACTTACCCTCATTCTTCGTGATACATCTTAACGAAATGCTCTAGAAATGCTAACATTTTCCGTCGTATCTCTGTCCCTAAATGTTGCCGCTGCTGCCAGATGTATGCAGCAAGGTAACCGTTAAACTGTCCCTTAACGGTGTTTGTTCCTTTAAGGGACCGCTTGACTGCACCCCACATCCACTCTTTGGAGTTGCTATGGGCTCCTGTAGCCGGGTCATTGAAATTCTGACTATAGTTGACAGTTATATGCTCGAATCGATAACCCTTGAACTCTGTCCTTCGGGTTATTGATACCAGCATATGACTTCCAATAATCAGAAATTTTTGTAGTTTCTGGTAAAATCCGGCTCTGAATTACCTCAGCCAAAACTTTCTGGTTCTTATTTTTCACTACAACCATAAAACATTTGTCCATCCCTCGTTCAAGTCCTCCAAACACCCATTTACCCTCTCCTTTCTTACTCCTGTTATACCTCCTTTTGCCAAACTTTTGTCCATTCTTTCTACATTTCCACTCCTACCTATCACCAGCATCCTTTCTCAATGTTAAAATCATATCATTCTCACATGACAGACAATTCACCCTCTTCCAAATCAAGCTTCACAAAAAAAAAAAAAAGTTTTCAAACATTCAGTAACACCATCCACTGCCATATCAAATCCACTAAGGGGAAGTAAGCAACCAAAAGGGGAAAAAAATTCTAAATTTCAATCAAATTTTAAATTAAGTAACAAACTTAAAAATATGTAACTTACAATCTGCTTTCCAAACTTATCCTAAAAATTTTGAAAATAAATAAAAACGAGTCGATTTTATAAATCAAGAGCAAAATTCATATGCATCAAACAATTTCAAAGACTGTCTAAATTTTAATTCCGTTCTACATTAAAAATAAAAGTGGAAAAGCGTATCTTCTTCCTTAACCAATCATGAGACTCGTTTCTTATCGTCACGAAAAAATATCTAGAGTTGCCTTAAAACTATAAAAAAAAGCGCAAAAACGGTGAAAATGGGAAGGTTACCACATTTGGTGATACGTCGCTCGAAAGCTGTAACGTATCAGATACTACATACCACCCAAAAAATTCTTTGTCATAATGACAGTTGAAGATTGCGAAATTCCACAATGTCGCATGCCAGATGCAAGAGTGCCACAAGTAGAAAATATTGTTTTGTTGACTATAAGTGCGAAGCCCTCGCCGTAAATCATCGTTTCTATTGAGTTGAACATGAAAGGAACAAAAGAAAGGGAATTCCAAATTTCCCTTAAAATCGTCTTTTGTAGTAGTAACCTTAATGTCACCTTTCGTCATTTTGTAGCTTTGTCATACAGGAAGGGTGTGATGTATGTGAAATGTATTAGGTACATGAACGAATATGCATATGTAGGATTTGTATCCTATGTAAGTGTTAGAAATTATGAAGATGGCAAAAGGTGTTAAAATATTATTTTATTCTACGAAACTCGTAAGTCTTTATATATTTTCATCATCTCTTCAATCTAGAGTAAACCAATTCAAGCAGAGTAAGGTCGGGTATTTTGCTAGTTTTATTTAATAAAAATAAGCATTGTTCAAAAATTTAATGGCTTGGGGCTATCTTGAACTTTTGCCACAACGATTTTATTTGATATGCTTGTAAAATGTTATTTTAATTTTATTCAATCTATTTGTTTTTAAGAGGTTTATTTCTTGTGTTTTGTTTTAAATTATTTTTTGCAATTTTGTAAGTAACAATCCAAATATTCTTTATGTGTATAGCTATGGAACAAAATAAAGAAGATCCTGATTTTCTGAATGATTCCTTGGAAGAATGTCTGAGGTAATATTATTTGTTTTCAGTATGAAAGGTGTGCTTGAAGTAACAACATTTCTAACAATGTTATTCTTTTTATCTGATTTTGTATGTTCTAAACTTAACACTTCATAACATGTCTATTTTTTCATCATCAATTTTAATTTTCATAATAGAGTTTACATGATAAACAAAAATATTTCTTATCTTTTCAATTAAAGCTCACAAGCAGAATAATAGTTATGTTTATTTTTGGTTTCTGATACATCCCCGATTCAGGACTTCAATGAGTTTGCCCACTTTGCTAGCAATGTGCAAATTGTAGGCATCACATGTTTAATTCCAGTAACTTACCCTAAGTTTATTTCTATCTTTGGGGTCTCTAAAACTTTCCATGTGTGTGTCTATTACTTAGTGCAGGTAGGCCAACTATGACTCCTGTGCCATAAGAATCCAACCAACTAATACATTATCAGACATGCCAGCCATAGCAAACTTTCAACATTAATTTCAGTAAATAGTGAAATTATCATAGAAAGTCTCACTTAAAGATAAAATAGGATAGGTTGCCAATTTAGCACCTTGTACCAATTGGGGCACAGCTTCAGTCTACGTTTATAGCGGGGGCAACGGTCTTGGCCCTTTTTTTTTGCTATACTTCTAATGTCACCAAGAAAAGAATTATTTCAAAAACCGTTTTCTTTTACAACGGAAAGTAACAAGCTTCAGAAACACATTTGTAAATATTTAAAAAACATAAATTAAGGTGAAGGAAAATTGCACCACTGGCAAAAAATCATTAAAAGAACCAATTAAATCAAAGAAAACATTTTAGCAAACCAATGAAATCAAACAACAGTTTAACAGATTTTGAAAGAACTTTCTTTTATATTCAAAATGAAAATTTAAATTTTCCGCTTGCCGAGATTGCTTTAAAAAAACAAAGTAAGGTTAATACAGATGGGTTGCCATAACTTGCTACTAAATGTGTGCCAAAAAAGAAGCAACAAGGCCCTTGCCACTGCAATAACCAGACTAAAGCTGTATCCCCAATCTGAAACTGCAGTCCACCAAATTTACCTGCATTACAATGTAGTGTTCTTCACAACTTACTATTTGGTTCTGGCACAACAACAAAATTGTAATTGTGCTAGGCTGTTATGTATTTTGATGACTTTACCAAAATTCTAACTTAAAAAACCTGTATTGAGAATATAAAAAAAAGGTGCACAAGAGTCAGTGGCTCAAATTGACTTCAGTGTTTAGATGTAAAATGGGAAAGCTATGATTTTGATATGAAATATTACAAAATGCAATGCACCAGTTAACTGAATTTCAGCTTATTTTTTATTACTTCTGAATTTAAGTGTAGTGACATGGTTTTCCTCCCACATCACTTATGATGACCATGTCACCTCATCTATTGATGGAAAGAATTCTAATGGTCAAGAGGTTCATAACTGGTTAAAAATTATGTATGGAAGATAACAGGTTTTAAGGTGGAGTAAAAAAAATCATGTGAACCTCTCAGAGTTCAAAATTCTTTGAAAAAAATGTATCCTATTTTCATGTTTTTACTTGAGTAGTCAAAGCATCCAGTCTAGGCAATTTTTCGCTTTTTCTATATTCAAAATATTTGAGGCTGTGAATAAATATATTTCTCAGAAAAGTGAAATTTGAATAGAGATTATATTGATGTTACTGTGTGTATTTACTTTAGATATCTGTTTGAGGAAAACCTGTGTTGAGAAAAGCATAGTTGTGGAATATTGAAATTTTAATAGATAATAGTTGTTCTGTGAATAGTTAGTTCTTTAAGGGATAGTTAATTCAGCCATAGAAAGCAGCTAAAAATATAGTTATAAAAGGTTTAGTAATTCAATTATGTGAAAGAAACGTTCTTGAAAGTCACTCGGTTTCCTAAACCATGAAATCAGAGGTTGACATTTTTGCATTATGTTTTCTGTATATGGTTATGGTGAGAAGCGGGGCAGCTTCCAAAGTATTGATTATGGAAACCATTGAATATTCCTGTCCATGATATATCAAGTATTTCACGTATCTTTTGTAGCGTAAATATGACATAAAGACTGATTGTAGATTTCTTGAAGTAGTACAATTTTTTTGTCTACCATGTCTGTTAAGATTCAATTACATATTGGCATGTTTAAACATAATCAGAACTGAAAACCAATAATTTTATTCCTGAAACCGAAGGCAGTATGCTTTTAATTCATTTATCTGCCATAATATTTGTAAAGGCCCAAATTGCTTAAGTGTTAGTTTTACCAATGTTGTCGTATTACTGAATTTCTATTTAATCATTTCTAGAATTCTAGGTACTATTACTGAAAATAAATTACTATTGATGCAGTCAGCCAAAGGTTGGGATCTGTGCATCCTATTTACACGTTTTGTTTGTTTTAAGAAATCCACTTTTAAATGAAATTGCTGTGTGTATATTGTTTATTGATTACATTGTTTATTGTTGTGCTATTTTTTAAATGTACTTAAAAATTTACTTCAGGTTTGAAGGAAATGTGTTTAAAAAGAAAAGATCATCTGTAAGTTGTTTATTCATTGTTTAATTTCAAATTTAATCAGAAATTTCATAATTTGTTTGCATTGTATATTTATCATATATGAATAAAATGTATAGAATTCTCTAGCTGTTTTCGTGTAAAGCAATTAATCGGATAGCTTGTTTTTGAGAAAAATCATGTCACCAATATAGAAAATAAAAGGAACTTGAAACAAAATTCATGAAATTTTACTATTAATATCTAGTTTGTAAAAGGTACATAGTTGTAAATAAATATTGTTTGTAAATTAGAAAAAGTGAGATTAAATATATGAAAATATACACAAATCAAATATGCCTATATTTAGTTTTTTTGAACATTGATATAAGTATTTCAAAGTAGCTTTCAAAGCACACAAAAAAGGTTTATATTTATAATTTATAAGAAAATGAAGCTAGGAACAACAACAAATAAGTGTAATAGCATAATTCCTCCAGAACATTCCAAATTGAATGGATTTTTGAGCTTGCAATTAAAAAAATCATTAATCATTAAAATTACCAAAATATTACACGCAACAAAATTGAAGTAACATTGAAATTCCCAACTATAAAGATTTCTGTGCAAAATTGGAACAGCCTCATTTGGTATAGTTAACTTATTTATATAAAATGAGATGCAACTTGTGTTCATGGTTATATTTCACTTTGAACATAAATGAATTTAATACAGAAAGGAACTTTTGATTTGAATTGGCATACATTGATGTTGCATGTTTTACTTCTTCTGCATAACAGAATTAACAATTTTAATTAGATAAACTTAACTAGAAAATAGTACTAAATTTTGAAACTTGAAATTTTGTGTCGGGATTAATTTGCTGAGAATCTTCTAAAAGCACAAATCCTAAATTCCATGGTTGATTAGGCAACATTAAATGGATTTTTAAAGATATGTTTAAGTAAGATTCTAAAAGTATTTATTTTTAACAAAGCACATATTTGTCTAACAATTTTACATTCTTATTGAATTTTTTTCTTCAGATTTTGAAGCAGTCAAAGTTCATGAGTACTGATATTTGTGAGGTAAGTCAAGTGTCAAGTACATATTATAATTAGTCTGACTTCACAAATACAGTACAAAGTCCAAAATCTGGATGTTTTGCTAACTGCGTTTTTTTCTTTTCTCACTTTTTTTCTATCTTTCTGAATCTACACCCTTCCTACAATTTTAAAATACCAGGCATTCAACCTTGACCAAATTCATGAAACAGCGCAAAATAACGGACATGTTTAGAGTAAGAATCAAGTTAGTACCCCACAGAAAAATTAGAAGATTTAAAAATAAATTTAACACTGTATTATTATTTTTTTTAATTTCCTTTTTTTGAAATTATTCCTATTTATATATCTGCTATTTTAGTATTGCAGATGTGTTCTGAACATGAATAATGCAGACCAATCCATGTATGTAAGGGAGTTAGATTAAGGGTTTTTTGACATAAAAAAAAAATAATAATCAGGAATCGCCAAAGTCCTGAGGATTTTGGACTTTGTACTGTTTTTTAAATTAAATACATTTTTGAAAGACTCCTAACATATTGCTTGTTTGTAATTTATCCCTGATGGCTTATTGATCTGTAAAAGCAGAAAAAGCCTCAAACCTGGTCAATTTTTCCTCATTAAGAATTTACGCTTATCAATCGAGAAACTTTTTGAGCATTCGAAAATATGCAATTGTGTATACACTAAAGAGCGATTGAATTAGGGATACCTGTCTAGTAGCGCTTAGCACCTACTTCCGTCTTCATGATGGCTGCGGTTCATCTTGACATGGACTCGACAAGACACTGGAAGTGATAGGAAGTTATATGTATCCTGAACAATCTCCCACAATTCACGAAGATTAGATGAAGTGACCCATTCTTCTGGCCCCTGCTATTTGTCCACAATCAAATGCACTTAGATCTGCAGTCTTACCCATACTGCTTTTGACTATTACTGGTACCCTGTGCAGCACTCCTTATCTTGTCTAACAGCTGTTTACTTCATTTGCAAGCAGCTTCCAAGCCTGCGCACAGCTCAAAATTTGCATAATGCCAGCTATCTCTAATTCAATTGCTCTTCAGTGTATATCAGTGTGCATCCTTTAAATGTTTTTGTTATTTTCAAAAATGTTGCTGTTTCTAAATGTTTGCCATTAATTTTTGCTTTTTATGTTTGCACAATGTTGAACCAAGAGCAGTGGATTTGAATGCGTAGTTTATGCTTCGTCTCATAAGTTTTGATTCTCAAGTGAAATCAATTAATTTTTTTAATCATTGGCTTTTTACTCCAAATCATCTAGACTTTGAAAACATTCATTTTGAGAAATAATATTATCCATTGAAGGATAACAATTACAGGTAACAAACAATTGATATAGTTGACCACTAATATAGTACAACTGGTGAAAAGGCAGATGACCTTGGAGAAATTTGTTTCCATATGTAAGGGTTACCAGCCTGCCTTATACAAAATTATGAGTGGTTATTTCACAAATTTATAATCGATATTACCACTTCCTGCATGGACCACTTGGAACCAGGATCTGCACTAAAGACATCAGTTGTGAAAGCACATTGTTTATGTTTAAACTGCCCGCTATGGAATGAATCAATGAAGTCCTAAAATTTTTTTGTGGGGAAGGGCATATTTTTGGCACAAGAAGATATTTGAAAAATGAAAAGCATCCATGTGTTAGTTTGATTTTTAAACAACTATGACTAATTTTAGAATTGTTCTATTACTAGTTACATGTGTTTGGTACGTACAATTTACTTGGCTACTCTATGTGATTGCTTGAAAGCACTTCCACCTCGGAAGCTTTGGACATGGCTATGAAAAATTCTGGCGTTTTGTTGTAAAGAATGAGAGGTCTGTTAAAAAATACTAATTATGTCCCTGATACACTACAAGCTTATATCATTCCATGTACTGATGCACATAAGAGCAAATATCTCGCACCCTGTGTCAAACATCGAGCTTTTATCTCAGTATTTACTGGTAGAACTGGAACTGCTGTGATAACTGAAAACCATGCCAGTTTATGGACAGAAGGAAGGTACTTCCAGCAGGCTGATAAGCAACTTGATAACAACTGGACTTTATTAAAAGAGGGTTTGCCTGGTACTCCAGCTATTTACGAGTTGCTGTCTAGTGTGCTTCCAGTTGGAAGTAAAGTTGGAATTAATCCTCTGCTTGTATCTTATGAGGATTGGATTGAGTTGTCTTCCAAATTAGAAGTGTCGGGACATTCTTTACATGCAGTGTCTCAGAATCTGGTTGATTTGATATGGGATGGTAGACCTTCACCCACTACTAATATTGTTGAGCCAATGTCATTAGTCTATACTGGGAGATCATGGCAAGAAAAAGTTGTAGATGTTCAGCTAATCATGAAACCAAAAGGCGCCAATGCTTTGATTATCACCGCATTAGATGAAGTAGCCTGGCTTTTTAATTTGCTTGGAAGTGATTTTGACTATAATCTTGTGTTTCTGGCATTTGGTGTTGTTACATTAGAAACAGTTTAGTAAGTATTTTTACTTATTTTTATTTAACTACTCTGTTTAACTCTTGAAAGCTAACCTTATATAAACTTTACAATAGTTCTGGAACATTTCAATGTTCCTCTGAAGTTATGTTTAGCATTCTAGGGCTAACAGAGCCAACCAACCGGTCTAGTGATTAAGGTGTTGGCCTCTGGACCGAAAGGTTCCTGGTTCGAATCCGGGGTCAGGGCATGAATGTAAATTGTACTGTTCTTTGTTAGGGGCAATGATGATCCCATTGGGTGCTCCTTCACAAGTGGCCATCACTTCTAGCCTTGTAGTGGCAAAATGATTACAAATCAAGAATGCCTGCCATTGGATAATATATATATATATATATTTTTTTTTTTAGTCTTAAAAATAGAAATATAGTTCTAGGATACAATCTCTAAGTGTGTGTGAACCCTGAAAATGCTAGAATTGATCCCTGTCAAAAAGGACTTGGATTTTCCAATAAAGAAAATTCTGTTCCCCATATGCTTATATGACATACAATTAGATGTGGTAATTTTTAAATAATCATTTTAAAAGGCAGCCAATTGCAAGAAAGGAAGATATTTCTTTATCCTTCTTTTATTTTAACTTGAGTTCATGAAAAAAAAAGTTAAAAATTTCTCTTGCAGTGTTTTTACAAAAAACTACAGTTGCATTTTCAAATAAATTAAATACTTTTTGCTAACCTGAATTAAAATTATATAAGAGCTTTTCCATTTCAAAGGATATGTGGTGATTAAAAAAAATTACTTTCAGAATGACACAGAATTTAGAAGAAGCCAAAATAATAGGAGAGTTAGCTTTGCAGATACATTCCAAGTGATGTATGTTTTATTTGTAATTTATTATATTTTATGTACTTTATCCTGTTTTTACAGGTGTTCTATATTTATATTTACAGGTTTTCAATAATTATTTTTACTAAAGTATATTTATTTGTACTTTGTTTACAATGTTCTCTATTGTTGTACTGATAGTATACCTACGAAGGCTGGCTGATAAGTAGTGAACAGCTGAACATAGCTCGTCAAGTTGAATAAATATGACATGAAAGTACATTTTAATTGTTACAAAAACGCATTTATTATCCCTTATTTACAGCTACATATTTCTCCCTATGGTGAACCAGTTGGTTCATCTCATCAATGAAAAATGCTTCTTGTATTTCCTCGATCCACAACAACCTCACTGCTTCTTTCAGTTGATCATCTGTGGTGAAATGAATAAGATCCCTCTTTAAATGTAGAATAAAAGTGAAAATCAGATGAATGGAATGAAAGTAAATTTCAAGTTCACAAAAACCTCAGCAGTTGCCCAAGATGTGTGTGACCGAGCATTTTCGTGTTGCAGAATTATCAACTCCATGGATTATCAAACGCAATATTGACATCTCTTAAGATGTTTTAACGTCTCTGTGTAACGTACAGAATTCACAGTCAGCACAGCTTCTGGGTAATTAACCATGTAAGCGTGTTTGTCATCCAGGAACACGATGCAGAGTGTGAGAATCTTCAGCCTAGTCAGAAAGAATCAAACTGAATATAGTTCTCTCATTTTTAACAAAATGGTAGAAAGTTTGTTGGTGTTGAAGACACAAAACCCTGATCCTTGTTTTGAGCAGAAATTCAGTGCAGAGTTATTAAAGACCAAAAAAGCTACTACAGCTTCATTGCAATTTTCTGCAACCCCCTCTTCTGGATAAAACACTAAATGAAACAACTTTGTAAATAGAACATTGATTTTTTTTTTCTTTTATCTACTTGTAAATAAGCTATATGAACACCAATGATGTGTAATCCTGACACAAGTTTAACTGGTATATAACATACAGCTTTGTATGTGATGCTCATAAAGTGTATGTTTTTTACAGTGGATGTGTTCTGCATTTCATAAAAATGTCGATATTTAATTATGCATTTTCAAATGAAATGCAAATACTAGTTAGTTTGACATATACAGGCATTTCTAATGCCCCTTAATTTGTGTATTTCTGTTGTGTTTTATGGCAAGGTTGTTTGGAGTGCAAAAGTTTTAGTGATGCACTATTTTCAAAGTTGGCAAGTATGCTGGGATTAATAAAATTGAAGAGAAAACACAATTTTCTTCAATTTCCCAGTATGCATAATATTTTAGATATCTTGTTTTGAATAAGAGAAATTAATTTAAATTTTAGAGTTTGTGTAGCTGATAAGAAATATATTCATAAAGTCATCTTGCTACCACAACTACTTTTGTAATTGTAGAAAGAATATTTTCAACCTAACACACTTGAAAAACAATATGGATTACAAAAGAGCCAAAAATTTATAAAACTAATTTATTATGATTCATATTGAAGTATCTAATTTTAAATTAAATTTCATGAAATACAATCCAAAAGAAAGAAAAATAACAAGGCACAATGGTATTTTAATTGTTTAAATCCCTGAAAAATTTGCACTGCTGTATTTTCTAAACCATTACATATTAATGTTTAACATAAACCAATACTGTCTAGAAGCAAATGTAATTTGCACGTCTCATATATAACATGTTTAATCACGTTGAGACAATAAATTAATTAAAATCTAAAAGTCTGATTGGATAAATAAAATAAATCCAATTTTTTTTTATCATTATTTTTTCATGAAGTGATTTATGTAACATTTTTTCCTCAATAACCAATCCTCAGTTGAAGTTTGTATTAGTTTATAGTATTTTATTCATGATGTTCATTTTTCACATGCTACAATTATTACTGCAACGTTTCAGGGAATTGCATACCGGCAACATATACGACATACCTGGGCAGAATGGTAAGAATTATTTTCATCCAGAGTTATTCTTTTAAAGTTAACTATTTGATTTGAAAAATCGTGTTTTCTTTTCACCTAAAGAGTCTTCAGTGGACTGCTGTGAAATATCTAGTTCTGAGATGGACAAAGAAAATTTAGGAATTAATTTTAGAGGAAAGTAAGTCAACAGTAATTACATCTCTTGCTAATATATGTATTTTTTAAATCTAGATTAAAAAAGATTGCTTTTAGCATTTTAAAAATGCTGTAAAGTAGAAATTTTAAGACTAAAAAGTGTATGTTGCTTAAATATTTCTGATAAATATCTTGGCATTACTAAAATTATTTATTATTTTACTCATTACTTGGTGAAGTTTGCTCAAATATTCATCACGATTTTATTGGAATTGGATAGGTATAAAAAATGAATGAGAAAACTAGAAAATGTTATAAGTATATTTTTTCCTCGTTTTTATTGCTAAGAAAGTGCCCATTTCTTGCCTAGAATAGTGTTCAGTACTTACTTTTGAGGGTTATATATGCTTCTGTTCTCTAGGGATTAGTTCTGGGGACTTGGAATTTTTCTGTTAAGGGGGTTGACTGTATTTAAGTAAAACAATACAATTGTCTTTAATAACACAAGAATTGCTGTCATCTTTTTTAAATTCATACAGCAACAATAGTGTCGAATTCTTGCTGTAATTTAAAATAATTCAGATTGATTCAGTGTAACAGTATTTCTTCAGTTTAGTTAATTAAAAATATTTTTCAGGTCGTTTAAAATTATGTCGGATGGGATTGCTCCAACACCTCTAACTAATCTTGCCCTGTGTCAGCAGTCAGAAAATATCAGAATAAAAGTGACAGAAACTGGATTTGTGCATAAGGAAGACAGCTGTGCTACCTTAAAGAATTCTTTACAAAAATCTTTTTGCGTTGCATCCCAGTACGGTGAAGGAGGATGTGCACCTGAAGTTAGCGAGACTGTCAAATCCTTGTTGGAGAACTCTTCTGAAGAGAATGATAAGAGTATTTCTCCTTTGACTTCTACTTTATTTGGCAATATGTACATGGAAAAGGAAAACTATATCTACCAAACACGCCATGTATCAAGTGAACACACCATTTGCCGTGTTTCTCGTTCATCTGACAATGTATTCCCTGAAAATTTTCGGCCAGAAGGTTTTGGCAAAGTTGATATATTGGAGAAATCTTTTGAAAATGTGCTTATCCACAACAAAGAAAATGTACCCACTAAATCATCACTCTATGTTATAAAGTCAAATAAGGTTGAAAATGAAAGTATTGCAGTCAACAAACCCCCTTTTTCCTCTCTAAGCACAGTTGATAAACACGATCAAAAGAGATGTGAAGATTTGAACCAATCAAATGTAGGAAACGTTTATGGCCTACCCAAATCTTCAAGTGCATCTTTCGTTAATCCTTCGGCTTTAGAAAAAGACACCATACAGGTGAATAATCATAAGCTTCAAACTCTGAAAGAAAACATATTTGAAATTTCCTTTTTGAAATGTGCAGCAAATGACACACACAAGGAATTATTGACACATGATGGAACTGAAATATTTAATGAAGAGAAGGTGAAAAAAATTATGGATGAGTCTATCAATGTCAGTAAAGAGGGCACCGCTTTTATAAATCAACACTTGACCTCATGCGAACAAAACACTAGCATGGAAATTACACACATTCAAGAAACTTCAAATTTGGATGAAACTAATATGTCATTACCCAATATGGATGAGACATGTGTTGGAACATTGGACAAATCAAATTATCCTGAGCCTGCACTGTTTCCACAACAGATGCAAGATTTTATAATTGCCAATTTTCCACCAATCCAAAAAACACGTGCAACAAATAAACAATTTATTGGGGTGGAAACTATAAACCAAAGATCATTGCCTCGTGCCTCATGTGATGCTGGAGGACGAAAAACATCCAGGAGGTCTTTGAATAAGACTAAATTGACCCTTGAAGACATGGACATAACATGTATGCCTGATAACATTGTGGAAGATTTTTCACCTGAGGTAAGCACTGATCAAGTTGACTTTGGGGAGGTGATTGCACCTGTTAAAAGTGAAGACTTGTATGGCAAACATGAGTTGTCGGGCACACATTTTAAGAATAAAAAGGGCAGTACAAGCCGGAATTTTGATTTAACATGTGATGCAGAAATAATGCCAATGGATATGACATGTGTAGGAATTTTAAACAAATCAAATTATTCTGAGCAACACATGCCAGATTTTAAAATTGCCAATTTTCCACAAATCCAACAAACGCATGTAACAAGTAAAAAATTGACTGAGAAGAAAACTATAAACCAAAGATCGTTGCCTCATGTTTCATATGATGCCGTAGAAATAAAGAAAACATCCAGGAAGTCTGAAGACATGGATATAACCTATATGCCTGATAGCACAGAAGATTGTTCACCTAAAGTAAACACTGATCACGGTGATTTCATAGGTTTGTCTGAGGCTGTTAAAAGTGACGGCAAACACCAGCTGTCAAACGCTCATTTGAAGAATAGCAATGGCAGTACAAGCAGGAATTTTGATTTATTATGCAATTCTGTATGGAAAAAACCATCTAGGAAGTCTTTGAATAAGACTAAACTGACTGTAGAAGACATGGATATAACTTGTATGCCTGAAAACATTGTGGAAGATTGTTCACCTATGGTAAACACTGATCAAAGTGATTGCCTTGATTTGACCAAGCCTGTTAAATGTGATGACTTGTATGGCAAACAACAGCTGTCAATCGCTCATTTTGAGAATAAAATTAGTCATGCATGTAAGGATTTTAAAGTGATGACCACAGAACATAAATTTTCAGTTAAAGATGACTCGAAATGGGAAAAAAGTTCTTCATGTGATTACCCACCACTTAAATCTACTGATACCAACACTCTATTTCCACTCCATGCAACAAGCTCTGTCAAGGTCTCACAATCAGGTGGTCTGTGCATTTCTGTTGGTAAAGTTGATTCTGCTATTAGCAAAAATGAAAATCTTGGCCATAATTCTTTTATGGGCAAAATATTTCACGACTGTGAACAGAAAGCTTTGACATGTGAACCCACAACAGTGAACATTCCTTCCAGATGTGAGTTGCCTGCTCATAAGCAAAATCCATGCTCCCCAGGTAGAAAGTTTATGAAAATAGTTTCTGAATTTGGAAGTCCATACGAACATTTAAAGTCACTTTCACATGAGCAAAAATCAGAATGCTCTATTTCATCTATAAGGAGCATTGATGAGACAAATTTGAATGAAAGCAGAAAAAGACATGCCAATAATGTTCCTTGCTTTCCATCTAAGAATTTTATTTTGGAATCAACTTATAATCCTGAGGATCCTGTTCAGAGAGACCTTCCCAGGAAGAGACAATCTCAATCACGTCTGTCCAGTTGTATGGACATAACATGCATTGCTGATGAATCGCTTGCCGATTCCGAAGTCAGCTTGAATTTGCCAACCCAAGCAACAGGAACTGAAGCTTCACCAAAATCTGTTCTTAAAGTAACTGTTCCAGAGCTGTGTCAGTCGAATATCTTGAACACTGATAAAACAGTTTCAAATAACAGCTATACAAAAACTCAAATATTCACTTCAAATTTTATGGATTTAACTTCCATTTCCGATTCCTCAGAGAATGGTAATTTAATTAAAGACATTGGAAATGAAAGCTTCGGTAATGATCTTAAAACACACCACTTTCAATCTCTTAACATGGAGATTACTTGTGCAAGCACTACTGTGAACAAGCATCTGGCAGATGATTCTCAATTGGATACTACTTCAAAAAATTTAATGAAAAATCATTCAGCAGAAAACCTGGCTAGTGAATGTTTAACGAAATTAAGCAATCGTAAATGTGGTGTACCAGCAATGTCCCTATCAACTATTGAAAGAGATAATTTTTATTTATCTAATAAAACACATTTAGAAGGTGAAAATCCTCGGCACTTTACATCAGATCCAATGGATATCACTTGCAAGTCTGAATACGCTAAAGAAATTCAGCACACAACAGGTGTTCAAAGAATTTCTAAATGTGAAAATAACATTTTAGATTTAAATGATATGGAGATCACTTGTGCTGTGAGTAATAACAGTTTATCTGAACAGGCTTCACTTTTAAATTTTAATGACAAACCATCATTTAATGATTCCTCTCTTTCTAAGAAAAGGATTCCAAGTATAGAAGAGGTTAATTCAATTGTTGTACGTAAGGTCCCAGCACTTGAAATTTCACATCAACTTTTGACCTCAAAAGACCAGTCTGAAAATGCTTCAGCTGATGTGTCAGAGAGTCCAAGCTTCTCTGAGCCGCAAGATCTTAGCCCTAAGAGAAATGGCGAACAGAATGCTTCCATTGAAGACTTGGTTAATGCTTGTCAGGACAGTAAATATTCTAATAAAACCTCTGGGAAAAGAAACATTAAAACCTATGGAGAAGAGGAAAAAGAAGATTTCTTAGTAAAACGAACAAAAATTGCAACACCAGGTGTAGTCTACAGAGTGAGAAAGTGTAAGCAGCAGGTTTTACAAGGTCTTCATGAAAACATTTATTTTTCACCAGAAATTAATGAGCTATTGAAAAGCAAACAATCATTTGGTTATAAGCAAGCTTTTAATGAAATTGAAATATGTACACCCATGAGTTACCATTGCAAAAAATCCAGAAGTTTTAGTTCTTTTGTTAGGGAAAATAGTTTTACTGAACAACTAAAACAAGACCAGAACATTTCTTATAAATTATTGGAATCTTGTAAAGCAATAGAGGACAATCCTACTGCATTATCTAAACCATGCAAAGAGTTGAGTCTTAAAAAAGATATTCCTCCAAAGATTGCAGATGACATTGAAGAATCTTTCATTGCTAAAAGTGTATGTTTTTCTGAAAAGATTGATTCCAGTCATTTAAAAGTAGACAAAGGATCTCATCTTCAGTATGAAATTGCTGCTGAGAAATCAATAGAGGGTAATCCCAGTGTATCAACTGAACAATACAAAGAATTAAATCCTGAAGAAGGTAGCCCTCTCAAGAGTGCAAGTGACATTACCAAAAATATATTTGCTGAAAAGATTAGCAACAATGACTCAAAATTTGATAACACTCAAATGTCTCATCTTCATTATGAAAGTACAATAGACGAAAACAATTCACTTCAGCTTCTGCCAAATTCTATTCTCAATAATAGTATTTCCTTCTGTGGTATTGATACTGAAAAAGAGAAAGGTGATGTCAGTTTGCTTGTAAACCGAACCCTTGTGCCAGACCATGCCAGTAGAACTGTTGCAAAAGCGTCTGACGTGGATACAAATTTGAACAAAGATTTGCAAATTGAAACCGAGAAGCGTACTTTCCACCCCGTGTTGTCCAGTGAAGAAGCCGTGCATACGCATGAACCTTTGAACATTACAAACAATGAAGAAGATCAACCACAAGAAAAAAGACCTGTTCGAAAGACAGAAACAGAAAATTCTGATATGATAGTATCTGTACAACCAGATTCTATTGAAATTCAAAGAAAAGGAGAAACTCTTGAAAATGTCAGTCTATTCGAATTGCCGTTAAAAATGTCATTTATGACTCCATCAAATCCTTCGCGAGAAATTCAGATTTCTAAACCATCAGACACGTCTTTAGATGAAATCTCTATGTTTCATCAAATTAAAGATGAGAAGAAAGTCGAAGGCAATATGCTCGTAAAACCAAACCTTACCAGTTTATCTACTGTAGTAAAAGATGCTGAGATTTTGCAAAATTTGAACCAAGATGTGCAAGTAGAAGCTGTGAAATGTAGTTATCGCCCTGCATTGTCCGGTGAAGAATCAATGCAGGCATTTGAACCTCTGAGCACTATGACGAATGAGACGAACAATGAGAGAGATCGACCGCATGAAAAGAAAAACTTGCCTAGTCCATCCACCAAGACAGAATTCGTTACTAAGACAGTTTCTGTGCAATCAGATTATATTGAAAACCTTCAAACAGAAAAAGCTGCAAGAAATGTAGGTCTATCTGAACATTCAGTTGAACCTCTAAACACTGTAAACAATATGTCTGTCGATGAAAGAAATGGAAAGAAAAACTTGCTTAGTCCATCCACCAAGCAGGCTGTTCAAATGGCAGAATTCGTTACTAAGACAGTTTCTGTGCAATCAGATTCTATTAAAAACCTTCAAACAGGAAAAGCTGCGAGAAATGTAAGTCTATCTGAACGTTCAGTTGAACCTCTAAACACTGAAAATAATATGTCTGTCGATGAAAGAAATGAACTTTGCAGAAACAAAGGCTTGCTTCACTCACCCACCAAGCATCCTGTTGTAACGACAAACTTTGATACTGAGGTAGATTTTGTAATATCAGATGCTGTTGAAATTCTTCAAAGAAAACAAAAAGCTGTTGGAAATGTTAGTCGATTTCAAGAGTCTGTACCTCCACCGAATCCATTGCTAAATTTTCAGAATTCTAAACCACTTGAAGTGGCATCTAACCATGTTGATATGTTTATGCTTCAAGATGAAGTTAAAGTCCCGGACAATGTCCACTTAACAGCAGATGCAGAGGAGGTATGTAATCTTTTAATTAGAAAAATCTACATTTAGCTATCAAATAAGTTGAAATGAGTGGAAATTTGACTGCATACATGAGAACACAAAAAGATAAATATAAAAATTCACTATTGGTTTAACAGGGCAAAACTTTTTTAATTTTAATCGGACTGAAAAGGGTAAAATGTCTAGGTCTTCTCTCAGGTCTTTTTATCATCATAATATGCTGGTCATTTTGGTTATTATTTTTTTTTAATCATGCTTAGAATGAAGTTTTAAAATTTCTTTTTCAGCCTTGAAACATGTAGAAAGATGTTTAAAAATGTTGCTGTGTTAAGTTTTCCAATTTTTTATGGTATAAAAAAAAACATTGTTTTTAAAACAAACACTCACACAATGTATAGAATTTTATTCCTAGTATGTTTTCAATGAAAATTGTTGATACAATGATGTTGAGTATACTTAACTTTTATACTATGAATATTTTCTTAGAATTCCTATAAAATAAATTTAATGTGTAATTAATTTTTTAAAGCATTTTGATTTTGAAGAAAGCAAAAAGTGTAAGCACTCTCTTTTAATAAAATCCCTTAACTTCATTTTTATAAGAAATAATTTGCTAAATATTTTAGTTTTAAAACAAAAAAAATTAGGTAATTAAGAGCTCAAGTGTTATTTTTTACAAGGTATTGAACATTTGCTGAAATTGGCATTGTTCAAAATTAATTTGTATTAAGATATCTTTAGAATGGAAGTTTGCTCTCTGGGGATTCACCTGTAATTCAGTTATAGTTTGAAAGTATCAACTAGCAAAGTATATTTGATATCTTCTTTATTAAAAATTGTAAAGCTAAGATGCTTTTTATCTTAATAGTCTTATGAGCATAGTAAAAATGACTGCTTTTTGCAGGAAATTGATATTCGACTGTCTCAAATGGAAGTTGGGAGCATTTCTGGTGAGTTTTAAAATATCTTATTAATTAGTTACATACAATCGAATGTTATGATCTCCGATGGCCCTCACTTTCTTCTATGTATGTGGGGAACTTGGGGATTCCCGCTGGATTGGCGAGAGCCTAGGCGAAAGGGAGCTCTTGTCCTTAAGAGAAAGGGTGCTTTGCCCCCTTCCCCCCCCCCTTCTGGCTTATCAAAATAGAAGGTGACGACGGAGGGTGGTGGACCAGACGGATCTGTTCCTGAGAGGCACGGGCGACCCGAACCACAACTCCGGACGCTACCCACCAGTGATGCCCAGCTTCTACGACTGACGTCCACAGGTTCCCGGCGAATCCATTCCCTCTTCATCTGCCGGAAAGCCTCGGTCTCATGTCCAACGGCTCCCCAGGTTACGCTGATTTTACCTATTTAACTAAGACACCAATAAAGAAGAGTTTCCCAGGAACATCTAGTTGCTTTCATTTATGAAACTGAATAACAATTCAACACAAACCTCTTTTAACAGAAGCTTCTCTTGGAAGAAAATTCCTGAATCTCCAATCCCTTGAAACTCTGAGCTTCACGAGATTTCCGAGTAGATCTGTAATTTCGATTATTTTACCCGTGTACCTTATGTTATTTGTTTGTTGGTGGATTTGATGTCTTGTCATTCATAGTGTTTGATTTTGGATAGCCAGAGCAGTGTATTGTAGCACTGAATATTTTGACTGAAACTTATTTTTGTTAATTTACCTTTCCAGGTGGAGATGCTAGTGAAACTAGGTAAGTTTAATGCTTTTATTGGATATGTTTTGAAATATTTCATTCATTTTATATGTGATGCAGGGTTGAGCCTTTTCTGAACAACTTCAGGAGAACTCTCATAAAATTTCAAAAGTTTCGAGGTTGCTTCAGGAGCAACGCGAATATGAGGACTAAAATGAAAGACCTGCATATTTTTCGTTAAAAAGTCATAAAATTCCCTATGATCAATAATTTCTTTTTTTTTTAAACATATACAGGGTGTTATCAAAATAATGGAAACACACTGAATTTATAAGGAATCCTTTACTAATATGGCATAGGACCGCCTTTGGCATGTAATACAGCTTGGATTCGCCTGGGAATCGAATCATACAAGTGCTGAATAGTGTTTAGAGGAATATTGTATCATTCTTCATGGAGATATTTTAAAAGTTCCGGGAGAGATGCCGGTGGAGGATATCGCTTCTAAATTGACCATTCTAAGATAGACCATAACGGTTTGATTATATTGATGTCAGGGGACTGTGCTGGCCAAGGTAGATGTTTCACTTCATCCTCGTGTTCATCAAACTATGATTGGCACGAATAGGAGCATTATAATCCTGGAAAATTCCATCTCTTACAGGAAACAAAGTTTGCATCATAAGATGGACCTGGTCAGCTAAAACTTCTCTATACTTCTCCCTAGTGATCCTTCCATTCAGGGTTACGATTGGACCAGCAGAAAACCACGACATGGCTGCCCATACCATGACAGATCCAACTCCATGCTTGACAGTTGGAAGGAGACAATCACGGTCGTACGCTTGTACAGGTGTCCTCCAAACGTGCACCCGTCCTGTTGTGGGGAAAAGTGTGAAAGATGATTTGTCTGACCATATAACTGTCTTCCACTTATCAATCAACCAGGTTTTGTGGTTGTGGTACCACTGAAGATGATGTTTGGCATTAACATCTGTGACAAGCGGCTTGGGAATTACTACTCTGCCGTAAATGTTCTGTTTATGAAGGTGCCTCCTAACTGTAATTAGTGACACTGGAGAATCCAGATGCCAATTGAGCTTTGCGGTCATTTTGAATGCAGTTGTTTTCCTTTTAGACATTACAATCCGCTTCAATACCTGTCGGTCTATTTCAATCATCTTCTCCTTACGTTCACTATTTTGTTTTGCTGAGCTTGTCTTATCGTGCTGTGTGTTCGCTGTCATGACTTTAGACATCGTACCTCTAGAAATGCCTAAAAGCTGGGATGTTTCGGTCACAGTTGCTCCAACTAGTTGGGCTCCTACAATTTGGCCAATTTGAAAGTCTGTGAGGTCTGACATTTTACACTTTTGACAAAAATTCACGATGTATACAACTTTACTAAAGCTACCTCATGCTACCATGATAAATAATACTTTTTATATTTAATAAAAACTGGTAGCGAGGAATATATTTTAATGCTTACGAAGCACATTCTTAAATGTCACTTTTATTCACAGGTGTTTCCATTATTTTGATAACCACCTGTATATGTAAGGATAAAAAATTACATAAAATGTTTTATCCTTAATTATAGAAACAAAAATCTAATACATAATTTTCCCATAAGCGAAAAAATTTCCCTTTTCAAAAAAAAAATATTGCAATCCTGATTAAAGAATCTTGCGAAAATTTCCACTCGGAAATGGAAATTTTTCCCTTTTCAAGGTGAAGTTTCTTTTTTCCTGGCATCGACGCGGTTCCCGGAGTGAACCATACATTACGCGAATGAATTGTGCTTTAGCAGAGAAACTCCGGAAGTTACAGAGCACTTGGCAACTCTGCTGACGTAAATATTTCCATTAGCCTATTTTTGGTTCGAAACAAAATAGTCCTGTGATTAGTCATGTTGCCTAGCGACCAGACGACGTTCTTCCCACTCGGTGTTCGGCAAAGATGACAAAAGTGACTGAACAATGTCTGACACGGGTTGTGCAGGAACCAGCTGATATAGACGTTTAATGAACATTTGTTATTTGAAGCAACAGTGCGCTTTCGACGTCATTCTACAAATTATGTAAATATTATAATTGTGATCATCCAATTGTTTCGCGGGTGCACATCTTTCATAAATGTTGAAATTTAGATAATTTCGTTTTCTATACTCCAAACCCTACATAAACATATTCCTTTCTTGTATTTTTTGTGTACTGGTTTCTTCTCTAATTATTTTTTTATGAATACCGAAACATTTATTTTTTTCAAAATTGTCTCTTTCTATTTAAATTCTTTTGCATAAAATTAATTTTTTTATCATCTTGTTTGACTCATTTCTTCAGATACTTTTATGATTATGAATAAATTAAAATTTGTCATACAGTAAAACCCCTATTACCCAAGTTTCCACTTTAACCAAGCTGTCAAATATTTCTAGGAATTTTTTTTGGTTCTACATTTTCCATTTCTAAAACTACTGAAAAAAATTCTGAACTTGATCTCATGAAAACTAAATCTGTGACTCGATAAACGCTGACGAACAACTAGGTATTATAGACCAAATGACTGTCAATAAGGAAAATGAATCTAGCGATGATGATGAAAAGACAGTGATGATGAAAATCGACATATGAAATTCTCCAATACAAATGGACTAAAAGCTATCGAAAGTGGTATTGAATATATAGAACAACAAGAAGCGATACCAGCAATCCTGTTATCCTTTTAAAAAATGCTGAAACATTGCTGCTGAAAAACGTCAAAGTAAAGTAAAACAAAAAACAACTAAGGACTTTTTTAAGCAAGAACTCTTTAATTATCGTAACAATATGAATTGCATGTGGTGTATCTGTATAACTTTTGTATTTGTTAAAATATACATTTAAACCTACATGATTTATTTTATTAACAATTTTTACTTTAACCTAGTTTTTCAGTTATCTGAGTTAGTCTTGGTTCACATCAACTTGGATATTCGGGACTCTACTGTATTTCTTATTTTCAAATGTTTGTAAATTTGCTTATTGTGATATTTTTCTAGAGGAAAGAAAAAAATTAATCGGACAAATTTTTCAAAAATGAAGTACTTTTGATTAAGATAAATATAATTCCCATATTATTAAGAAGATATATTCCCAAGTTTTATCTAGAAAAAAGAAATTGTCTGATTTCTTTTAGTTGTGTTCTAAATAGTCATGATGAATGTTGGCAAATATGTATGTATCTAATTCTTTCAATTACAGTAGTCTGTCTGCACCAATAAACCTGCATTTACTTAAAGAGCAAATAGAGCAAGCATCTACTGGGTGAGAACTTATACTAAGTTTTATGCTTTAACACCAATTTTACCAACTTTTTTTTGAAATGTTAACATTTCAGGAAAAGTTGTATAGTCAATTGAGAGAAAAGTGATGAAACCTTAGAGTCAAAATTTCACAACAGGTCTTGGTGAATTTAATGTCAAAAATAAAAATGTTCAATTATTCCACTGCCTTTATAATTTTTAAAAAAGAAAAAACTTTTTTACACAATGCAACAAATTTTACTTGCAAATCTAATTTTTCTGTGTGGTGTTTACCTGACCATGTCCGTTATTTTGCATTGTTTCATCAATTAGGTCCAGGTTAAACTTTAAAAATTGTCGGAAAGATGTAAAAAATGAGAAAAACAAAACGCCTGATTTCTTAAATGCCCGGATTTGGGACTTTGTATTATATAATAGTTTTGATCTCAACTTAACTGCAATGAATGAAGTAATTCTTATTTTTCCCATTCCTATGTTTATTTTGATCTTGCATGATGATACCATTATATTGCTACCAAACATCTTCTAGTAATAATTTTTATTGGAAATTTTTTAATTATTTACCTTGCCCCACATAAAGCAAGAAATACATTTCTTTTGAGAGTTTTAAAACAGCTTAGGGTCAGATTACCGTAGTCAGTGTAGGGTACTCATGGAAATGAATTTTTTCTGGTGTCCTTAAAAAATTGAATTTGTTTGTTATTGATTATTAGTAAAAGGAAAACTAGTTCAAAAGTACTCGCTAAAGGGCATCCTAGAATAATTTTTGTATGTATAAGTGCAGAATTTTAAGTTCTGTTTATCCATCATTAAAGTAACTAAAGGGAAAAATGGAATTTGTGATATCCACAATTTGATAGAGAAAGCATTGCTTTGCTTGTAATCAGGAAGGTGATCATGATTTTCATGACTGCAGTAAGGATGTTATGGGGTAGAAATACAAATAATTAATACAGTTAAAACCATAATTCTCTCTTTGATCATTCCATAGTTCACTTGCACCTTTGTTTATTAAACCCTCTGAGCATCACGCAATTTCTGTATAGAGTTTTCTCGTATTTTTCCTATAACATAAATAATGACTAAATAATCGGCTGGGCCGAAGGAATTTTTTCAAACATTTTTTATCTCGGGCGCCGGGCAACTTACAAAATATTTTTGAGGGTATTGGATTAAAAAAAACGATAGGATTGCCTGGTTATAATTAATACTGTTTATTTGCAGAGCAATCTTTGACCCAATGTACATTAAGACCGCAATTGAGTCGGATTGCGTCTTTTACACACCAAAAACATGTCAATACAGATCGTCTCTTCTCGCATCCAGGGCTTCGTTAATAACATTCGCGCAACTTAACTGCGCAGTGGTTGAGAAATCTCCCAAGTGCCATCTATTGGTCTCTCTCAAAACCAACAGTTAGATGTTTAAATTATGTATGTGTTGTATGACTAAATAACCACATTTATTGGTTGAAGGAATCCTGGGAAAGATTCTTTGGTCAAAGTCATGTAGTAAAGGCTGCAAGTTACAGAATGGATTTTTTTTTTCTCTTGTGAACCCCGTTTGGAGAGTGGGGTGCCAACTCAGTATAGCTGCTTCGTCGTCTGACTGTGGTTCAAAATTACAAGGTGTTGTCCTCTGATCTTTCCTTTAAGGGATTGATTCCGGACCGTCGTCAGTAGCCCGTTGTGTTGCTCTAGTATGATGTTAATTACCTGTGTACTCCTCAGAAAGATGATGACCACAAATAAAATCTTGAATTCCATATTTGTATATTTGCTAAATTTAAATCTTATAAATTATTTTACCTACAAGAGTGCAGTGTTAAATTGTCGCATTAGAATGTGCAACAATTGATGTGACTCATAAAAGGCTTGTGCAAATGCATGTAAAATGTTTTTTTACAGTGTCAAATATTTGTTTTTTAATCCTACGCTCAGCTCAAGGCCTTTCGGCTATACGCTGTCTTGCCGTCCAATATAGCGAATAAAGTCCTTGGGGAGAAGTATCCCTGGTGTCAATGTCCTGTAAACTAGAGCACTCCGCAAGGTGTTGTCTGTTCATAAAACCATCGCTACAAAGCGGACAGATCGGGGAGGTAGCCACCCCAATCTTATGTAGGTGTTGTTGGAGATAGTCATGTCCGGTTAATAAGCAGAAACATGCCACTCCAATCCCTCTTGGTAGATCAGTAGGGATTCTTCCCTTGTTACTCAATAGGAAATCCCAACTCCTTCCCTGTATATCCCTCTGATACTGCAGTTTTCTTTGTTTCTTAAACTGAGAATTTATGTAAGTCCTGCAGTTCCGCAAAGGGAGAGGTGGGGCAGGGAGAGGGCCGATTTAGCCAATAGTGTCAAATATGTAACCATGAAAGGCACTTCTAAATTTAAATTGGGATATATTTCATGATTTTACTTATATCAAACACCTGTACTTTGTATTTCCATTTTTTGACTTTACGTTCAGTAGTTACTATTATCTGGTCTGATTTTACTTGTAATTACTATACTGTAATCATAAATGTCTGCCATCGATTTTTTTACATATAAAATGATTTTTAATGAGTTGAAACGAAAAAGCTTAATTCTTAATTATTTAGGAAGGTAGCAAGATGGATGTTAAAAACTCTTGATGAAAATCAGGCTGTGTTTCAATTGAAATGGGGACCTTGGCTGTATAAATGTAGAATGATGGTTTATGTAGATCAGATGAATCCAAAAGAATCTAGAGTTTCTTTTGCAACTACTTCTGAAGGTATCTTTTATTCCGTAAATGTTTTTGCTTTTGTATCAATATATAAACTATCCTTTTTGTAAAACTTTAAATAATTTATTTATTCTGATATAAACTAAAAATTATATATATTTCAAGTTTTATCAAAACTTTTACTTTATAGTGTGCATGTTGTGGCTTTCTTATGATCTGTATGTAAGAACATGTGTACTAAATGACACGAATATGTGATTGTTTTGTTCTGAATACTTTTGTTTTCTTCTATGTCAAATTTTGTTCTCAAATAGCTGATAACATCCAGTTGGTTCATGCACCCAACAGTTTTCACACATACGAGCAAAACTGCCTCCACCAGTTTGTTCTGTTGGTGTCTTTCACATGCTGGTGCCAATTTTTGCATGCTATTTGAATAACTTGAAACATGCACACTTATTTGTTGGTGTTTTTTCTCTTTTTATTTGCAATCTTGTCTTTTGGAGGTAACTGCTGTCTTGTCCCGCAAAGTTTACTCTGAGTTCAATTGAGGTAATGCAATCGTTTTTAAACAATTTATTAGTTTCTTAAACAGACATGAAAATAAAACTGCTAACGCTCTGGATTGCTACAAAAACAACAGAACTGACATGACAGTAAACAAATGAATAACGGGAAGCATGTGCAGTATTAGCGAGGAGTTTCAATCACCAACGAGAGCCTTATGTCGTCCGATCAGCTTCAATCAACTCTGGCTTCGAGTGCCAGAGGTCAGACCATTCACGTGTGCAATCTTCCATTTTATCACATTGCATCCAACACTGGTTTTGCTGGCATGTGTGAAAGCAGCCATAAAGTTGTGAACTCCAAAAATGAATAGCACTGAGTAAATATTACATTCACAAAGAAGGTTGTATTTTGTTTGACCCTAGGCAGTACTTTACATCATAAGCCCAGATACCTAATCCCTATTTGGATATTACATGTTTAAATAAGAATGTCCAATTTTGGTAAATGCTCCATGGGAAGACACATACGGCTGTATTCACAAGTCCAAGTCAACCCGGGGATCAACTATAATCCCTGGTTATCAAAAAAACTGTATTCGCTTGCCTGATTCTAGGTTTAAACTGCCATTTTGGCATTACATTTTGATCCTTCGAAATCGGCAAATTAACTCTCAGTGGAGTTTACGCATGCACAGTACTATCTTTTTGCAAAAGACGCGAGACATACTGTAAACAAAAGCAAAATGGACAACACTCTTTTCCATGCTAAATTACAGTATTCTTGCGACGACACACATTCAACTGACAGCATATGAATCAGAACAAAAATGTGATTACGTTTTCTATAAAATAGATATGCCCATATGTGTTCTGGTTCGAACTATATTTTGACTTGCCAGAGTAATAACAAACATACATAACAAATGTAAACACTATCACGTGATCGTGAGGAGACGGTAGTTGCCAATCACAGCGAGCATATCATTTTAATCTTGATCACTTAACACGCTGTTTGAGAATATGCTTCTTGATGATCCGCGACTTAACCCGCAGATCAACTGATCATCGGGTTAACTCGAGACTTGTGAACATGGCTGGTAGTGTTATCAACTGTAGTGAGCATGCCTAATGGAGCTTGTTTGGTGATCAGTCAGGAACTGGTATTTTCGGCATGGTGTGTTGTTGCCACTAATAGTTGGTTATAATACATGTAGCAAAAACCTTCTTGTTTGCCAATCTTTCAGTGCTATGGACTGATGTAATAATGATCTATCCTTAAATGAAGTTCCCAGCATTGGAGAGTGGGTCAATGTATCCACACCATTATGATAAGAAAATCAATTTGAAAAATGTATGGCTGGTTTTTAGTGAACAGTTAGTATGCTTTTAAGGTTGACAATGCCTGTCCCTATTGAGTACCTCAATATGTGGACAGTAAAGGAATGTGAATGTTTGATATACTATATTTTATAATACTCTTCAGAGCTCAACCCAAACGTAAGTAATGGTGGAATGATCGTATTTCTTGTGCAAGCCTATCAGATTCCCACCTGGCACCCTGATGAGAAAGGAATGAAAAAAACTTCCCATCAGAACTGAACAAAATTATTACAATGTTAGAGTTTGGCATGCTTTATTCTTTTGCCGATTTTCTCTTTTCTAGCATTCCTATTTGGGAGAATCTGTACATTTCTCCATCTTTTTGTTCCCATTATCATTTTTTCTCCTGTGTAGAACAAAAAAGTTGTACAAATATAAATGGATTTTTTTTATGCCATTATAGAATGCTTTCATTTTTGAATATCAATGCAGAATGCTTGGTTTTCTAAATCATTGAATAATGTCCACTTATGACTTTTTCAGGTGATGAGCTTGAAAGTATTGGCTACAATTGCTTCAAGTACCTTGTATCGGATGAAGTTGTTCCCTTTCCTGTTTGTTCTGAAAGAATCATTTTAGTTAGTAAATGTATTCATCCTTAAACATTAAATAACATAAAAGTGATCAGTCCTCCCATTTGTTTTTACCCTTGCCTTTTCATATGCTTCTGTCTTTTCCTCTTTTATGTTTATGCAGTTTTTCTTGCTTTATTTGGTCTTATGCATGACTCAGATTGTCCTATTTTTGACCTCCTGCCATAAAACCCAAAGAGCCAGCTAAAAAATCGACAACATGCAATAAACATTCTAGATGTATGTTACTTATTTTGCCTTGAAATGCATAAAATTCAGTGATTACTAAGCCAACTTTTTGCAACAAATGCAACTTTTTTTTCACACGTTCTGCACTGCATGTAAAGTACCAAAATTCCTCCTACATGGGGTGAATAAAGTGAGTTATAACTGCAACATAAATGCAACCACCTGCAACTTTTTAAATTTACATCAAAATATAATAGGCAACTTTTTAATTATTTTGTCAGGGTAATATTTCCGAATGTGTGTGTATATATATATAAAACAATGCAGATGATTTGAACGCAAAATTTCGTTCCTCAGAAATTCCTCAGACCTGCCAAAACGTTTGCTGAAAATCAAAAGCAACTACGAATGTTTGATTCGTCTTGTAGAAAAATCGAAATAGTACAACATGGAGACAGCAGATGAAAATATCAGAGCAAGGGATTTTAAAGAACTTCCTTACAACCTCAAAGTGTATATTAAAATACGATTAGAAAAAATAATGACCTGACGGTTATTGCTACACTTTCCCAGGACTGTTTTCCTACAAGTGATTATTTGCTACTGCAACAATGTCATGCAACATCAGTCTCTGTTGAGCGCAGGTTTTCAATGTTAAAGAGATTACTGGCCAAGGATCGGCCATTCAACAACCTCAATGTTCTTCTGTATTTAATTATGCATAATAATACTTTTGTATATCACTAAAATTGTCCATAAATTCTGTTTTTTCATTTTTTACAAATAATTTAGTTTAGATTTTAGTGTATCAAAAATAAATGCAACTTTAGAGAATGACAGATAAGACTTTTTCTATTTTTACTGCAAGAAAAAAAATTGTCCTAGTGATTACTGTGTGTCTTATGTAACAAGAGTTGAAAAATTCATATTTTAAAAATTACATTTCATGATAAGGCCCAATTTTTATGTTTGCAACGTAAAATATTTTTTAAAGCAAATTTCCAAACTCGAACGAATCCTAATAAATCCGTATCTTATTTTAAACCGATTTTTTTAAAAATTTGTGTTTAATTTAGCACACATATTTATTTATACATTTATAGATTAGTTTGATCCTTATATGCTCCAAATATTTTTATCCTTTTTTATTACTCTTACCCTCACAAACGGTTCCTTTAACTTCAATAACAAAATTATAAATTGGGGGGGGGGGTTTCAGAGGTAGCTCAAGATCTTTAAAGTTTTTCTCGTTTGGCATTGTAAAATATTGCACTGCACAATTAGAGAAACAAAATGTTACTTTAATGAAATTTATGATAATGGGATCATTAGAATAGCATAATTAAAATAGTAACTAGAACATTGATGGTAGTGAAGGATTCAAGACAGTACATTTAAAATATATCACTTCACTATGATCATGAGCTGAGCCTGGATGTAATTTCCAACATCCTAAAGCATAATGTTCTCAACAATTCCATATTCATGAGTTCTTGCCCTGGGAATTTGATTTCCCTTTAAAATATCCTTTGGAGAGCAGTTTTAATTTTTTAAGTTAATATTAAAATAAAAATTTCTCTAAGTTATGTAGTATCTCATATAGATTTTCTTTATTCTTTGATAGAATAGCATTATGTTCACTGTTTGGTCAATCCATGCTACTGTACTGAATACTGAGGCGGTATTTTCATTGCAGTTTTTCCCCATGAATGGAATGTACTCTGTAAATATTCAATATAGTAGGTCTTAGAGCAGCTGCAAATATGAGAGCAGATTTCACTGTTTGAGTATTTAAATGTCAAATATTTAGTTATATTTTTGAAAAGCTTGTAGATAGACTAGATGTTACATTCGCTTCTACATACATATTTTCTTTACTCTCTTAGAAAATTACAGATTATTCAAACATTGCAAAAAAAATAGAAACTCTGATGAGGGATCTCCTCCGTTTAACATTGTCTTGTGAATACACAGTTTCTGAAAGCTTAAATCCTTTAAGGTAAGCATTGCAGTGTCTCCTTGTATATATTTCTAAAGTTTCAAATTCAAACTTACTAGCTTTGAACCAGATTAAGGTATTGTTTATTTTTATCTTTACTATTTTATCCAGGGTGGTAACAGCCTGGGAAACCGAGAATTCTTGGGAAACTTTTTAATTCTGGAAATAGCAGGAGAAATTTCGTAAAAAAAATCAGGGAAATTTTTATAATTTAAACAACAGCTTTTATAGTTTGTCCTGTTTAGAGATGTACGGTTCAGCGTGCTTTTGAGAAACTAATAAATCGTATTGCCCAAAATTGTAGTTAGATTAAAAAATCCTGGTGTCGTAATTTTTAAACACTGAAAACTGCTGCAGCGGGTTTTTGCGCCTGCAGCATCTAGTCGCTGTGAGGCTTGCAATACAACTTGTGGTAATCAATTGTAAATTTGTGCAACTAATAGTGTTTTTTTTTTTATATATTGCTATTTTTTGTTTGCAATTACATTTTTGTAGAATTTTTGGTGTACATTTACATTGAATTTTGATGAATAGTATGATAAAGTAGGGTCAGGTGTAAAAAGTTCATAGTCAAAATAATTTGTCTTTTTTTTTCCAGTTTTTTCAATTGCTATTGTAAGAGTTTCATTAAGGGTTCCAACCCTTACAATAACAATTAACATATCTGTAGAGAAAAGATACAAAATATTTGTGGATAATTATCTTTTTACCTCATCTGACCCTAAACATTTCAAAATATTATTGTGTGGATACTGTATATCGATACCGATCACGGATCGCAAGGGATTTGTGAAATCGGAAATTTTTGTGAGAATATCAGGGGGCTTTTTTGCAAGGATTTTGTAGACCACTTGATGGATATCAAAGATTGTTGTAACTGTGAGTTATTTGATATCACATCTTCCAAAAATTAATTTTAAAGGGTTTTTATGTACAATATCCAAGCTCTTTTCACTTTCATAATCTAAGTTGTGATTGATTGCACCAAAAATCCATCTGGTATCACAAAAACTGAAAAATGTTGTTTTTAAAACATTCCTGTATTGATAGCATACATTTTACTTTCATAGGATTTCAGCAGAAGTACTTAATGAAAATCTTGTATCCAAATTTGTTTTGATATTTGATGTAAATCTGCATTCGTATCCAAATGAAAAAATTGTTCCAGTAGTGAAGCATCTCATGTTCAATGACATAAGGTAAGGTGTAGGCTTGTTCCTTTACAAAGTGAATAATTTTGATTTCTTGAATCCATTTTATATCTGTTTAACTTGAGCAGGTTTATATTACAGCAAATCTAAAAATAAAAATGGAGTGTTTGTACTGAATGTTTTCATCCCAATTTCAGTTATTTATCCATTTGGGGTGATTTTATACCAAAATATGTGCTTTCCTAGTTTTACGTGTATATGTCCCCATTACATCTGACTGGTTGGAAAATTAAAAAAAAATATTGTAGAATCAACCTAAACCTGACGTGTTAGAGGTGATATCAATTGAGAGTGTTGCACTTCTAGCCCAGAGTACTAGTACTAGAAGAGTAATTATTCTCCATAAATTACAGGATTGTAAATTCTAATACTTTTTGTTTGGAACTTATATTTTCTTTGCAAAAAGTTAATTTTTTAAATATTTTAGACCAATTAAATATATATAGAGAGAGAATACAAATTTAATTTTGCATGAAATATATTCACATGTATTGAAACGTTGCGACTAGAATCTTAATAGCAATTTTTTTTTGGGGGGGGGGGGATTTAATACATGGGGGTGGTTGTAGAATTTTGTTTTATGAAAAGGAGCACGGGTCGTCAAAACATCGTATAAAACCTTTTAAAGCAAGCGAGCAAAACAAATTTAATTATTCAAGGTATTTAAATTCCTATGTCTTCCTTACAAATCTGATAAAACTAATTAAAACTAACATGTATTTTCCATGTTTCAGATAAAAAAATTTTGGTTTTATTGGGTACTATACTCATTAAGAGTAGTATATTTAAAAATTTCCAAGATCAATTATCTAAAGTATTCCGCAATTGGTTCACACAAGTCAAAAGTATGGACTTTCTACAAAGGAATTATGAATTTTGGTGGTGTGACACATTTAATTCAAACTTATTTTGGCATTTTCATGTGTAACCTTTAAGTCAACCTTTGACTAAATTTTTTCAACCTTTGAATGTTAGGTAAAAGGAAATTTTATAACTTGTTAATTCGTTTGCCAATGGCCAAAAGTTTAAAGTGGATTTTGAAACATACAAACATCCATGCTGGGACTCAAAACCAGAATCTGTTGAACAAAGGGGTAGAGAGCTTCAACTATCATGAAACCATGTTGAAATTGTGCATGCAATCAATGCTTTAATATTTAACAGGAAATATGGATGTACAGTTTCTTTCAATCTATATAATTATACTTTTTTTTAAGGAAAAAAGTTAAAAATGCCTTGGCAAGTGTTCAACCTGGAGGAGAGTACTATTTATGGAATATGACCAGTACAGCTGACAAGCTTTAAATTCATTTGTTCAGAGATACCACTGTAAAAATTAGTTCCATTCATATTTTCAAACATTTGTATTTTACTTTTTAATGCCATGTGTTTCATTTTTTACTTTTTGAATCTATATTTCACACTTTTCTACTTTTTATATTGATTATAGTTTTTCTGATTTTGCTGTGTAAATATTTGCAGGGATCAGTTTTCTTGGTTTATACATAATAAATTATTTATCAAACATTTGTTCTCAAAATATAATTAGCCAAACTTACATGCAGCAATATGGTAAAATTCTCTCACTAATTACTAAATTTGAACAGCTAAGATATAAAATATAGCATGAATTCTGTAGACATATTTTATTCCATGATGAGTTCTATAGAAATTCATATATATTTTAATCATTAGTGTTATTGTTGTTTTACCTAACCATTGTTAGAAATGTGTTATAAAGTTGCATTTGACTAAAAATGGCTTAAAAACAATCCGTTTACTTACTGTATCCTTGAAATACTTAGTTTTATTAACTAATAACAAAATATAGCAAAAAAAAATTATTTATTTTTTTACTTTTGGTGCTTATGTTAAAATTTTATTTTTAAAATTATCTGAAAGAAAAATTTTTAATATTTCGAAATCCAGTAGCTCTTGAGCCAAATTGGAATTGATTTGTGAATACAATATGAAAGTAACCAAATTTGTTGCATAAAATTTTGATGTTTTGAAGTGAAGTGCCAAATCCTGCTATTTCCTATGGAATGTAGTGTTGTCTGTAGAAAACAAAACACTTCCCCAAAAACCAGAACTAAGTATTTTGTTGGATGCTATAATCACAAAATATGCATACAAGTGCTTAAAAATATTTTTTAAATCTTTGTGCACTCCCTATAAATATTCCAACTATAGCAAGATATTCTTTTATAATTATAAAAATATTACACCGGTTGTACTGTCATTGCAGTTACTGTAGTAGAGCAATAAATTCAAAATTTAATTACAAATTATGTTAAAATTACTTTCCATTTCCAATTAAACCAGAAAGTTCAGAATCAAATTTATTTTATACCAGTTTGAGATATTATAATGTACACATAATGCAAACAGTTGGAATAAATACATCATAATACTTGGAAACTCGTATCCTTCTAGCAATCTGTGAATGACGTTTGGCTGCAATGTTAAATCACTTAGAAAATGCAAACATAAATCAGATTCTTATTAATTCATTTAAATAGTGTGCATAGTTTAAGTAAGTTAAAATAATGTTTATCAAATGCTCCACTCAGTTAAACAAAAGTTGAGCTGGAACATTCAATCGAGTTTCGAACACTGAATTCAAGCATACACTCAAACCCTAAAGTAATTACAATTTAGTGCGCAGGTTTACTGAGTTAAAACATGGTGGCAAAGAAATGTTTCTAGCGATCAAGCATTAAAAAGATGCAAAACTTTTCCATGAGGAAAGTGGAAGCCATGGCGAATCTAATTTTAGATGCACTATTTAACATGATTGACATTTTTGGTTGGATATATATTGAATCTCTAAGGTATAGGTTGTCAGCAATTGTGGGGATTGTTTGAAAGATTTCCTAAAGACTGCAATAATACAAATTTTGGTGCTGATTTTGCAAGATTTTATAACTGATTACGACACAAGTCATTCAATAACAACTGATAGTACAAGAGCTCATGACGAATTTGGGGGATGTATTTTAGGCACTGTGAAATTGTAAAATAGTAGTATATCAATGATAGTTGAACAGGGAATCGAGAGTTGGGAATGGCGTATGTGTTTAATTTGCTACTTCCCAGCATATGACATTTGCGAAAATTTTATCTCACAGAGTATCCTTTAGACACTTAGGAATTTTTTTTAATCTCTTTTTTTAGCATTTATAGAATCCAGAAATAAAAATCCCAGACTGTTTGGACGGTTTTAAAGTATAACCCGACTGCCCCGAATTTGTATTACAATAAACGCAAAAAATATTCTTTTGGCACTCTGAAATTTTTATAGCATGTTTATTAGTTACTAAAAATATGTGCAAAAGGCCACACAAATACGACGGTTTTAAATAACTGCCCGATGCAATTAAAGATTTTACGTAAGTATCGGCTGCCTGCCTTGGACCCTGGCTTGGCGGTCTGTGATTGGTTGCTGAGAAACTACGTGATTCGAGTTTATTGTGCAGCTCAGGCTGCTTGCAAAGCATTTTGCAGAAGTTTATTTTTTTCACGCAAATGTGACCACACTGAAAATTATTTTTAGTTCATTGTTATACTGTTTATTGAGGTTTTTTAAATACAGTTGTGTTATTAACATATGCACATTTATATAACTATGCATGCATAGTAATAATTAATTATTATAATGATAATAATTGTTTTTAGAGTACGTATTTTATAGGTTATATATCATTAATGTACAATAGAACTAAAAACTTTAAGTTGTGTAATTTGTAAAAAAAAATGATAAAGTGATTATTTTTAACGAAGAAAGACTAGCACAGTGCAAAAACATTTTGAAAATTCGCCAAAAAAAACGGCTTGAAATTTGCTAAAGTGATTCTACCATCAGATGTGACTACGACAAAAGGATACCATGTTCAATGTTACAGAAATTTTTCAGCTGTGATGAAACAATATACAGAATAATCAACAACACTTCCAGAACCTTCAACTTCATCAGGTAAAGTACACTATTTTATACTTATTTACATACATACTTAAAATATACTTGCATTAAGAATGCAAAAAATAAAATACAAATTTATAAAATTATTAAACTCAAATTCCACAAAGTTGAATCAAATATATAGATAATCTGTTGATGATACTGATAGCCATTAGATATTGCCTTTATGGACCTTCAAAATAAATTTATTATTACACCTGTTGATAAAGCATCAGGTAACTGCTTTTATTTGTAAAAAACTTTATTTAAACTTTTTCTAGATGCTGAGCTTAAGAGTTCAGATGCAATACTTATAAGTTCTGTAAATCTTCTTATAATACTATTATTAAAAAATCATATCTTTGAATAAAAGAGTTAAAATTTCTAATTATATTATTTTACCTTATATTACTGTTTCTAAATTTCATAAAAATCCTATTTAATTCCGTTATATCACCTGTGGTACTAATACTTATATGATTAAACCCAGCTTTTTGTCTGACGTTTATGGCTTCAAGAATTCGACCGATATTTATACTGTTAGATTCCATAAATTTTGTTCAACATATAAAGCTCATAACGCTAATGAACCGTTCAAAAAACTATGATGCATCAAATTCACCTCCATGTAAAGCTGAGTTACACCAACAACTCTTACGTACTCAATACATAACAAGCATTTGGCGAAATGTACATTTATGGTTTCCAAGTAGCGTATCGCCAGGGTGTAAAAAAATCATGATTTTTTTTAAAAAATCAATTAATCGGATTTATTTGATTTAAATCAAAAATCGGATTTTTTTATTTAAATTTCTGTAGGGCCTATAAATTTGTTAAATAAAAAATTGAGTTTCTGACATGACATGTAAACCAACATTTATTTAAGTAAACAATCGGAATTTGTGACATGGTAAATTAATATTTATTTTACTAAAAATCATTGTGTGTTACATGGTAATACATTTAAAAAATGAATTTTCAAAACAAGAGCAAAAGATAAAACATTTGTTTAACTTTAAAACACAAGTTGACATTCTACATAGTTTTTCTTGAGTAAATTAACATCATCATGTTAACAAATGTATCAGTAAGTGTAAGTGAGACCTAAATTAGTCTGATTAAATAAATATTTGTTATGGGTCACTACTCTTAAAGTGAAAGGTGACTGTTTCAGGGTGCATTTTGCAAAATAAAATATGTTCATAGTGTTTAAACTTTCATCCTTTCAAATAGAAAGCTCAGTTGAATTTTTTATTTAATAAATTATTAATCACATTAATTATGTTATTCTATATTTATCTCTCAATTAAAAAAAAGTAGTTGAAAAATCACTATAGCTATGCCATTGGTCAATCAATTAAAGGGGTAACAAGTAGTTTAGGCCTACTTTGTGGGGATTTTCTTTGGCTGTCTTGACATTTACGTAGATGTAGGCCTACTGCTTTATTGTTTGTAACATAAAATTATGCATGAACATTGTAAAAACTTTCAAATCGATGTCAACTTATTTTTTACTTTACTGTTTGGTAGAATCCCTGACTCAACACTCAACAGATTACTTAGTCCATAGACACCTCAGATTATTTGCAAGTGTCCAGTGCCAAACATTTTTTTTAAAAGCTCATCAGTACGAGGTGTAGCCCTTAGTGCTGAAATCACCATGAGTGCAGAAAGTTCAAAGCATTTGACAAATTCTGTGATTTTTCTAGGTTGTATTTACTTAGTTATAAAAATGTAAGATTGGTTGTGATTTAAATCAATGATTTAAAAAAAAATTCATTTGATTAAAATCATGATTTAAATCGAGTGATTTAAATCTTGACACCCTGCGTATCGCCATTAAGGAATGGATGGGATTTGCAAGATAAGACATGAATTTTACTGGTTCGAAGGAGATTGTATGCCGCCTTCTGTTTTAGATGCTTTGAAACAGAAAATAATAAATGTAAATATCGTTTTTTTTTTTATTCAACGAAATGTCATTATTTATTGTGCCCAATTGAAAATTAACCTTTTTTCAGACAACAAACAAAATATCGATGAAGATGGAGAGGTGTATATTGAGGATGAGCTTACAGACGATGAAGCATCGGAGAGTAATGAAGTAAAAAATATAAATTTACAGCTTTCAAGAAGTTCAGCGAGCCAGGGCCCAGGCACTGCCGATAAACATTCTCTCGTACTCATATCTACCCATAAGACTTTTTGTCTCATTCATGTAAAATCTTTATTTGCGTCAGGTAGTTATTTAAAACCATCGTATTCGTCTGGCTTTTTGCACATATTTTCAATAATTAATAAACATGCTATAACAATTTCGAAGTGGTTAGAGAATATTTTTTGTGTTTATTATAATAAAAATTTGAGGCAGTCGGGTTATACTTTAAAACAGTCTGGGATTTTTATTTCTAGATTCTATAAATGCTAAAATAAGAGATTGAAAAAATTTCTAAGTGCCTAAAGGATACTCTGTGGGATTAGTTTTTTGCAAATATGCTGCGCAGTAGCAAAATAACCACAAACACTGTTCACGACTCTCGATTCCCTGTTCAACTACCATTGATATACTACTATTTTACAATTTCATAGTGCCTAAAGTACCTTCCCCAAATTCGTCATCAGCTCCCCGACTATGAGTAGCCTAACCTTAGCAACTAGATTATTTTTTTGCGAAAACTACTTGAAAAAGCCAACCGGTTTTAAAATTATGTGCTCACGAATGAAGTATCTTCAGTATCGCTAATCAAGGACTAGCAAAGTTTTCTAAAACAAAACAAATAAGAGATCGCAAGCATTTTTTTGATGGTAATTCAACTAGCTTTTTTGTTTTTCCCTATAGACATTTCCTGGGTAAATGAAGATTCTTTTACGAGTGAACAATATTGTGAGACTAGCTCATGTTTGATAAATACTGGATGCCTTAATTGCTAATTGCATTAAAATCTTTGATTCATCTCTACGAGTATAATCTTAAGATGGATGCTTGCTTAACAGCATAGCAACCGATATACACAAGTGTTATGCCCAAATAACACGGCGCTTTTTCCAAGCCCCAATTCAGTTACATTGTTTTTCATCACCAAATGCCCAAGTGGCAACGTTGAAAATCCCGCCTTTCCAACCTTCTGGAATATTTGCATAGCTTCTGATATCTCAATTTCCGCTTCGTTCTGCAAAATTCAGTATTAGAGTAATTAAACTTGCCATATGAAATATCATTATACTCATCTTAGGTTGATTCGCTATCCAATCAATCTATTTTTGTGTATTGAGTAACATACTTTCTATCTTCCCACCTGAACTTGCAGCTCTATTGAAAAAAGCATAGTATATCCTGACAAAAGTTATTCTGTGAAGTCGGAAGATATATAAAATACTTTCCAAAAAAACTTGAGAATTTACTAGATAGTTTTGGAAAACCATCCTAGATATTGTCACCCAGGGCAGCTGTTCCTACCCCCTTTATCTATGCATCATAATATATTTTGGTCAATCAGAACAACCTTAAAAAAACTGCACCTATGGCTACAAAATGAGTTGATCTGTTTATCAATTAATGATTGTGAGAGGAGTTACAAATATTACATGCTTTATTCTCTGGATGTGGAAGGGAAAAACAAATGTTGATTCATTGAATCCAGACAATATCAAATGCACTCTGCATTGAGTAAATGCAGATACTGCATGGCTCAGCATTTGAAATTATGAAAAGGCTTGTGACATTTTATTTAAGGGGATCAGCGCAGTCCTGTCTCCATAATGTTAAAATTGTCAAATTTTAAGGAAAATTTTCTCAATCTTAAATGTGTATTGATTTGATTTTTTTTATGCAGGTTATAAAGATGCTTTAACACAGGAATTGATTTGAAATGTGATATATTTTTCTTCAAAAATTTTTTTTTTTTTGAAAAAGGAAATAGAGTTTAGCATAACATATTATAGAAATCCAGAGGAAATCTCATAAATTTAAATGTTTTAGCTGATCTGTCTTGTTTGTTGTGATGGTGCTTTTTAATTTTTTCATATTCGACTGTTTCTATGGAAACGGTAATCGAATTTGCGAGTTCTTCTGGAAACTTTGTAATATGTGCTCTCAAATTTTATGAAAGAATGAATTAAAAAATACCACTGTGTTTATCGTCTGCGCATGCTCCAAGTTCATTAGCCCGTTGAACCGCAAGACTTGCTATCTACCAATCACAAAGCGAATAAACCTGAAAAAGACCGACAATTTTTTTTTTAAGATGGGGGCTCTGCCCCCTGCTTGCCTATCGCTCGTCAACCCCCGATTATTGCTACGCAATCATATTTAGTTCGCTTCGCTAACTATACTTTTCAACAATAAGGGGGAGGGGATTTTTTCACAATCCATCCCCATTTGGATCGCTGCTGGATTGATCGCGGACCTCTAGTACGACGTTAATTGAAGGTTTACTTCCCATTGCGATATTTATCGCATGCGCCCGAGTAACGGAATATTGTCTACTTTTTTTGCGAGATTAGCATATCCTTATATTAGCCGAACCCTTACTTTAGCTTTATAAAACGTTCCAAATTTTTCGGCTTATACATGAAAATAAATATACGGTTAATAAAAAAAAAATGTAGAGAACAAAACATCGCACTTCCACATAAAAAAAATTAATTGTTAAAATTCAGAGGAAATTTCATAATTTTAAATGTTTTAATCCGTGTTGGAATAGTACTTTTTGAGCTTTTCATATTCGACTGTCGCTATGGAAACTGCGACCAAATTGGCCAGTTCTTCTGAAAACATTGCAAACTTTCTAGCGCGTACTCTCAAATTTTATGAATGAATCTATATATATAATTCTCTTACGTGGCTCACGAAAAAGACGTTATTTGTAATCGCGTTTTGGCAACACTGTACGATTGTTTGTTTATCGCGAAGTCTCGCGCATCGATTGAATTTATAGCGTTATCGGATGAAATTTTATTGAAAAAAAAAAAGAGGAAATTTTAATGAGCTGTTGCAGTTAGTTTATAATATAAATCAAAGAAAGCGGAGGATCTTTTCAGGGCCATTTAAAAAACGGTCCTTTTCAGGGCCAACAATTATAGTTCAACAAGACGCTTGCACTACAACTTTCGGCAACAAACTCAATGAAAAAGTGTGGGTCGTTTGAGTGCTGGGAAAATGTACACACAAACAACATGCTGGGTATTCAATTTCCAAAGCAACGCTCACATTTCGAGTCAAAATTTGCACAAAGTTTTCATTTGAATTCTGATTTTAGAGATACTGTATATATATTTTTCTGTAATACAGCAAATTTAGATTTGAAAAACATTTTTTTTGGTAACATATTTTGTAAACAATCCCTTCTGCTAGGACACATGTCTTCATTGAGGCGAGCGAAGCGAGCACAGGTTCGCGCAGCGAACCAATGAGGATTGCGAAGCAATCCTCCGGGGGTTGGCGAGCGTTAGCGAGCAGGGGGCAGGCCCCCTAGTTGATTAAAATATATTACTGTTCATCGTCTGAGCGTGCTCCAAATTCATTAGCCCGCTGAACCACAAGATTCGCTATCTACCAATCACAGAGCGAATAAACCTGAAAAAGACCGACCAATTTTCTTTTATAATAGATAGATGACCAATTTTTATTCTTTTTAACAGTTAAAATGAACTTTTAACGATTGTGTAAACATTTTTTTATATTTATAAAAAAGTAATCGATATTTTGAAAGATTTTTGTGCACTGGCCCCCTCAACAGTGATGCAGATTTTCAGGATACAATCTTGTTATTTGCTTCTAAATACAAGCAATCAGACTTCAGATAGTCTGATTCAAAATGATCAGATTGGGAAGAATAGTGGGAATATCGCGTGCTTTAATGTCTCATTCATAGTATTTACTAGTTGAGCAGTTTTCATTCTGATCATTTGTATTTTTCTTCATTTTCATCACTTTTTCTCATCGACTGGTTCAAAATTATGTGCTCCAGTGTGACGATAATTAAAATGCCTACCTGCCTCAACTTTTTCTTTCCGAATTCAAAGTTTTGTTCTGTCACTGATATTTATCCATTTCTGCACACCAAAGTCTTCCTATTGTTAAGGCTTGGTTAGGTGCTTTTGTAAAAAACATTCAAGTCTTGCTCAAGAAGTTTTGTATGTAAATGCTCAACTCTGGCGAAAATTGCAACCAGGAAAATGAATTACTCTTGTGTCCCCAAATGGAAAACAGATTTAAATATTCTACATTTTTTCCTGTCTCTAAAAATGTCATCCGGGGCACATAAAAAAAGAAATATCGAAATAAGTTATCACATGTCAAAACAAATTGGTATGAAAGATACGCAAAGTTAAAAACCATTTTCATATTTTTTTTATTTTACAAAAGCAAACTTCCTGTGCACCACAGAAGTATAACGGTTTATACACTATCTACCAATACGTATTTGAACACCCATGCAAATGACGATATCTGCGGTCCTGATATACGTCACACCCTTAAAAATCGTGTAGGAAACAACATGGGCATGCAAGATGCCACGAAGTGCAGTTATCTGATTTCGAGAAAGATGTAATCGTAGGATATCAGAAATGGCCGATCCTTTAGGGACATATGTAGCAAGCTGAATAACCCAAAATCGACTGTGGCCTATGTGATTCAAAAGTGGAAGGTGAGTGTCGATTGTCGGAATGTGACCCGAGTCGGCAGGCCCACTAAACTGGGAGATAGAGACCGACGCTTGCTGTCCAGACAAATTTGAAAGAACCGCATCCAACCGATGGCCCACATACTCCAGGAGTGTTGTTTCGATTAATACCATCCGTAAAGAAGCACATCTGCTTGGTTTTTACTGTCATGCATCCGCCCATAAGCTTTTGATCACCAATTCCAACCACCGTGCACTGTTCGTTTAATGTGGTGCACAACTCGTCGAAAGTGGACCATAGATCAGTGGAAACGGGTTCTCTGGAGCAACAAATCAAGGTTCACCCTCTACCGTTCGGATGGCTGGGTTTGGCGTCTACCTGGAGAACGCCTCCTGCTAGAATGCATTGTGCCCACAGTAAAGTTCGGCGGAGGTGGAATTATGGTCTGGGAGTGTTTCTCCTGGTATGAACTGGAACCCTTGGTACAAACTCATAAAATCAACGCTGAGGCCTACTGCATTATTTTGGATGACTGTGCTTCCAACGTTGTGGCAGTTTTACGGGTTGGACCCATATTACTTCCAGAACAACAACGCCATCTGTCATGTTGCGAGGTCCACCATGGATTGGTATGCTGACAATGAGGTTAACCGAATGGACTGGCCTGCCCTGAACCCTATCGAGAAACTCTGGGATGAGTTGGATCGCTGAATTAAGGGATGCAACAACCGTCCAAAATCGGCGAAGGCACTTGCATGTCTTCTCCAAACCGAGTGGAAGATAATACCATTAGCCGTCATACAAGAACTTGTGGAAAGCATGCTCCGGAGGGTTGAGACTGTAATTGCCTCTCGTGGAGGCTCTACTAACTATTGAATACGAATAAATTTTGTTTTTCTTTTCTATCACAGGTGTCTAAATACTTATTGGTAGGTAGTGTAGAAGTACAGGGTGTTTGAGAAAGGACTCCCTACCTTTGAAATGAAATAACTACGAAACAGTGATCGGTATAAAGATGAAACAAGTGGTACGTTTGATGACCAGGCCTGTTTGCTAAATTAGTTACAACTTTGGATGAGCCGCGGTAGCTCAGTCAGTAGAGCGTCGGGCTCGCATCAGAAGGATTGTGGGCAGGCACGTGCCAACAGGGGGGGGCCGGGGGGGTTTTGGCCCCTCCTGTCACTGAGGGGCGAAAGCTATATTTCGCCCCTCCACTCCTACAATATCAGGGAACTGTAATGATTAACTGTGACTATCCCGTAATGTGATTAACCGTAAATGTAACACTACTAACAGAATGTAAACAACATCTCTTAAGTCAATTACAATATAGCTTGTTCGTAAGTGCATATCGTTGTATCATTATTATTATTATACTAGCAAAATACCCGACCTTACTCGGTTTGAATTGGTTTACTCTAAATTGAAGAGATAATCAAAATATATAATGACTTACGCTTTTTTGTAGAATAAAAATTTATTTTAATACCTTCCGCCATCTTTATAATTTCTACAACTTACTTTGGACACAAATCCTACACATGCATATTCATTAATGTAATACATTTCACATACATCGCACAATTGCTGTATGACAAAGCTACAAAATGACGAAATGTGATACTAAGGTTACTTCGATAAAAGACGATTTATATTAAGATTTGGAATTCCCTTTCTTAAGTTCTTTTCATGTGCAACTCAATTAATTAAAATTACGATTTACGGCGAGTGCTCTCGCACTCATAGTCAACAAAACAATATTTTTTTACCTGTGGCACTCTTGCCTCCGGTATGCGACATTGTGAAATTTTGCAATCTTCTCCTGTCATTACTACAACGAATTTTTTAATGTTGGAAAAAGTTCTAGTTTGGATTTTTAAACATTATTATTATTTCAATAACGACATTATTCTTTAAATAACGGCATTATTCTTTAAATAACGGCATAACTACACTTAAAATTTACTGAAAATTTATACTGACTTACCTAACATTTTCAAGTCTAATACTTTGTGGTGCTGTTGGGTGTGATGAGAAGGAAAACACATTTATTAAAATAATAAATATTTAAAACAGGAAACAGCGAAGTAAAACAAAATAAAAGATGTCGTAAAAAATTGTTCCAAAGATATTAATTTGTGATTCAATTTTATCTCTTGATCTCGCACAGTTGCCACAACTTACAACTAAAAGTGTACAAAATTTAGAAATGTGAAATTAATTCAGAGCGAAAGAACCAGAAAAAATATCACTGCTCGCGCGATCGTGTTCATTCTCGTTTCATTGAAAAATATCGTCTGTCCCAAATTTTCGGAAATCGTTTTCATTGCGCAAAGAATAAAAATAAGACTCGAAATAAATGACGTATCAGAAATGAAATTCCATAAAAAAAATAATTTTTTGAAGAATAATTACTTTTTCAGCAGTACTGGTAAAGCAATCGAATTAATCGTAATATTCAATAGACATTCCAATTTTTCCAAAACTACCAAATTATGGTTGATTTAAGTATACTTACTCAGGTGTTTTAGCATGAAACTCGTCTAAATATAACAATAAAGAAATGTTTAATATTGCATTCACTAAATTATTAGATAATGTATAAAATAAAACACAATGCAATCAAATATCTGGAATACAATTCATGTGATGCCTACACAAACACAAAATAGAGCATAGAACAGAAAGACGGACAGACAGACTTTCGCAACCAATTCCACTCACTAAATCAAGATAAGTACTCTCTGTATGCAAATTTCCATGAAAATATCTTAAACCGCGTGGACGTGTATAGGGCACAACATACAGACAGACAGACAGACACGAAACGAGAAAAAGGCGGATTCGGCATCAGAAGGGTCCAAAACGGATAGAAAACTTGAAATGCGTCGAAAATATTGAATGTACAAACAAACACTCCATTCTTATTTATATAGATTGGCCAGTAGTCATTACATGGTGCCGAAACAAATAAAAATACTTAGAGTATCAACACTAGATTATGCCCAACGAATAGAGGAGTTTACGGAAATATGACTGCAAGACCGCCGCCGCCGTTAGGCTTAGCTGCCGCTGATGTTTCCAAAGCCTGGAAGGACTGGTACCAGCAATTCGAGTGGTATGCCATAGTTATCGGACTGGAAAGCAAGCTGGAAAATGTGAAGATCGCTCTATTCATGTCTGCAATTGGAACGGAAGCTGTAAGTGTCTTCAACACTTTTTCGGATGACCAGAAGAGCAGTATCCAAAAGTTGGTTCAAGCCTTTCAAAGCTATTTCACACCAAAAGTGAACATTACTTACGAAAGATTTATATTCAACAAAATGGTGCAAGGGGAAACAGAGAAATTTGATGATTTCTTAACAGCTTTGCTTAGCAAAAGCAAGTCATACAAATTCGAATCCCTACATGATAGCTTAGTCACTGACCGAATAGTGATTGGCATACGAAGTGATGCTGATAGGGAGAAACTCCTGGCCGAAGATGATCTAACCCTGAATAAAGCAGTGAAGATATGCAAAGCAAGTGAGCAAGCTAGAAGCCAAATGAGTTCCATTAAAGATGAACCTTTGAAAATAGAAGCTGTCAATAGAAAATATCAAGAGAAAAACAAGTACAAGAAGCAGGTAACAAACACTAAACCATGCACACGATGTGGAACTATACACAAAAAAGCAGAGTGTTTAGCATTTAAAAAGGAATGCTAAACATGTCATAGAGAAGGACATTTTGCCAAATTTTGTAAATCCAAGCGTGTAGCAACAATGGCAAAAACACTAAGATACATCCCAGTTCAAGAGGATGTGAAGCACACTAACTCAACTGATTTTTTAGTCAGTAGTATTGCGAGTGAAAAAGCCACAGATTGGTTTGAAACAGTAGAATTTTCAAATAAATACAAAGCAAAATTCAAACTAGACACAGGTGCACAGTGCAATGTGTTAGCATGTACAATGGCACAAAAAGCAGAATTGAACATACAAGCTTCAAGCGTGAAGACACTATTGTCATTTTCTAATCATAAAATGAAAGTATTAGGAGAAGCGGTTTCAAAACTGAAGGTGAAAAATAGGACATATAGTGTGAAATTCATCATTATAGATGAAAATGTGCAACCAATATTAGGCAAAGACTCTTGTGTAGAAATGGATCTTGTGAAAAGAATCAATGCCATAGGCTTAACTGAGAATTTGATGGGTAAATCTACTGAAAAGGAAATAGGTTGTTTGAAAAATTATAAATATGAAATTGACCTGGTGGACAATCCAAAGCTGGAAATTTTCCCTGCAAGAAGAGTTCCTCACTCAATGAGAGACAAGGTGAAAGTAGAATTGGAACGCATGCAACACATGGGTATAATCAAACCTGTTAGTGACCCAACACCAGCAGTATCACCTATAGTTGTTGTAAGCCGCAATGGGAAAATTAGAGTGTGTATGGATCCATCTAGCATCAACAAGAACTTGAAAAGACGGCATTACCCATTGAACACGCTCGAAGAAATAGCTGCACGAATAAATGGTTCGAAGTGGTTCACGCTTCTGGATTGCAAGAAGGGATTTTGGCAACTGGAAGTCACACAGCGCACGAGTGAATACCTCATAATGGCTACTCCTTGGGGGAGATTCTCTTACCTAAGGATGCCAATGGGTTTGTCATCAGCCCCAGAGGTGTTCCAACAAATAATGGAACAACTGCTGGGCAAAATAAAAAATGTAGAGTGTGCTATGGATGATATACTCATACATGCTTCATCAAAGAAAGAAGTAGATGAATTAACTTCCAAAGTCACAAAAACACTCAAAGAAGCTGGGTTGACATTAAACAATGACAAATGCATCTACTCAAAAAATGAAGTCAAGTTCTTGGGACATATAGTCACCAACAAAGGCCTCAAAGCAGATCCAGAAAAAATCCAAGCCATCAATGACTTGAAAACCCCTCACGATGTTACAACCCTTCAAAAGGTTTCTGGGTATGATAACGTACATGGCTAAATTCATTTCCAACCTTTCAAAGGTAACACAACCTTTAAGAGATTTATGCAAAAAGGATATTGAATGGGTCTGGGACCATCAACACCAATCAGCCTTTGAGGAGTTAAAGAAGAGCATGAAAGAGCTGCCAGTGCTAAAGTACTTTGATGTGAATTCACCAGTGACATTATCCGTGGATGCAAGCAAGCATGCAGTAGGTGCTGTACTAATACAAGAAGGGCGTCCAGTGGCTTATGCCACCAAAGCACTCGATAATACCCAACAAAATTATTCACAAATTGAAAAAGAGGCATTTGCTATTAAATTTGGGTGTATCAGATTTCACCAATATGTTTGGGGATGCAAACACCTAACAGTTGAAACTGACCATAAGCCTCTAACCTCAATTTCCAGAAAACCTCTTCATTGCGCTCCACCTCGTCTGCAGAGAATTATGTTTGACATTATCCCTTATCGTCCTGAAATAATCTACACAAAAGGAACTGAGATGTTCATAGCAGACACATTAAGTCGTGACTGTGAATATCATGATTTGGACATGCCAGAGTTGAAGATGGAAGTTCATGTAATTGTTCCTATGACAGAGTCTAAAACAAGTGAATTGAAGGAAGCAATCAAAACCGACAAAGATCTGTCAAGATTGACAAAGCTTGTACTAGAGGGTTGGCCCAACACAATTGACCAGGTTCCTGATGGTCTAAAAAAATATTGGACTTTCAGAGAAGAATTCGCCAATTATGATGGAATACTATTCAGAGGTGATCGGGTGGTTGTACCTGTTGTACTTCAGGAACAGATCTTGAAAACTATTCATCTTGGACATCTGGGGATACAACATTCTCTAAGCCGAGCACGAGAGAATGTTTATTGGTTTGGAATGAACAAGGATGTGATAAGTTATGTTCAGCAATGCAAAGCTTGCCAGCAACGCCATAGGGACAATCCAGAAGAACCAGTGTTACTTAACAAAATACCTGACAAACCGTGGCAAATTGTAGCCATTGATATTTATCACTGGGATAAAAAAGATTTCCTAGTGATTGCTGACAGCTATTCAGGGTATTTTGACTTCTGTGTTCTCGGAAGCTTGTCGTCGCAAACCGTTATCAAGGCTCTGAAACTATGGTTTGCAACTCATGGCGTTCCAGAAACTTTATGCTCGGATGAAGGAACACAGCTTACTTCAAAAGAATTTCGCCAGTTTGCTGAAGATTGGAGCTTTGCAATCCAAACGTCTAGTCCTGAACACAAGCGCTCAAATGGCCTAGCTGAGAGAAATGTTCAGGAAGCAAAAAACCTAATTGCCAAATGTGCTTCAGATGGCTCTGACATTTATTTAGCACTGTTGAACAACCGTAATACGCCAAGAGGAGTTCTTGGTTCTCCAGTTCAAAGATTAATGGGGAGAAGAACTAAAGGTATTCTGCCCATGAGTACAAAATGACTAGAGCCCAAGATCATGCAAAACGTCTCGCAAAATCTAAAAGCAAGAAGAGTGATCGACAAGAAGTACAGAGACAGAGGGTCTAAATCCAAACCACCAATCTCTGTTGGCCAAAAAGTATGGTTTCGAAAAGGACACCGAAACTGGTGCACAGCTGAAGTTATCAACCAGGCTAAAGGACCGAGATCCTTCATCATCAAGACAACTGAAGGTGCAACATATAGAAGGAACTCTTGGTATCTTCGACCCTACATCACCAAAGAGGTAGAGCCATCTCCAGTTGAATCGCAGGAATCCACCATGGAACATGCCTATTCCAACGAAGCAGCATCACCTGATGATTCAAACAGTGTTGAAATTCCAATTCCACCTGAACAATTGTCTCAATACAGAACCCGTTCAGGCAGAACTGTGAAAATACCTCACAAACTTAATTTGTGAAACTTCTACTAAAAAAGGGGGATGTAATGATTAACTGTGACTATCCCGTAATGTGATTAACCGTAACTGTAACACTACTAACAGAATGTAAACAACATCTCTTAAGTCAATTATAATATAGCTTGTTCGTAAGTGCATATCGTTGTATCATTATTATTATTATATTGGCCAGTAGTCATTACAGGAACATTATTAACATTTTAACTTCAAAGTGACATTAAAAAGTACCGTTAAAGCAAATGTGGACTAATTTCATTTCCTGTCAATAGATGCAGGCTCAGATCAGGAGAAGGGCAAACAGCAACGTGCCAACAGGGGGGCAGGGGGTATTTGGTCCCTCCTGTCACTGAGGAGAAGGGGTGAAAGCCATATTTCGCCCCTCCACACACACACTATCAGGGAACATTATTAAAATTTTAACTTCAAAAGTAACATTAAAAAGTACCGTTAAAGCAAATTTGGAGTAATTTCATTTCCTGTCAATAGATGCAGGCCCAGATCAGGAGGAGGGCAAACAGCAACGTGCCAACAGGGTGGCCGGGGGTATTTGGTCACTCCTGTCACTGAGGAGAAGGGGCGAAAGCCATATTTAGTCTCCTACACACACTATCAAGGAACATTAAGATTTTAACTTCAAAAGTAACATTAAAAAGTACCGTTAAAGCAAATTTTGACTCTAATTTCATTTTTTGTCAATAGATGCAGGCTCAGATCTAGAGGAGTGCAAACTTGGCATTTGCTCTGGGCAGCCGATTTCGTGGGTGGGGCTGAAAAATTAGTGTAAAGAAAAAATATAATGTATGAAAACAAATAAAAAATGATAGGACATGAAGGTTTTCGTACATTGTCTACACTCTGCATGTACTCAAGAAAGTTGGGCGATCCTTCGACGACATTGACAAATTACTGCAGATCATTTAATTAAAATAAAACAATTTCCGCAGTCATTTCCGTCGTATATCTCCACACACACATGCCTCAATATCCACAAACATAAGAAACTTCTTACAAAGGTTTTATCAGAAAGGTTTATGACTTTTCTCCAGCGCGTTGTTGAATGGATTTATTTAAAATTGTTTAAATGATAGAGTTTTGGACATTTTTTTGTAAAAAAATGCACGTGGTGGGCGTTTTTTTTTTTATGAAGTACGCAGTTGGCAGCCCGCCCTTTTATTAATATATATATATAGAGAGAGAGAGAAAAGCACGGAGGGGGCGCATTCTGAGATTCGATATATTCCCCGAAAAGGGTATTAAATGAAGGGTCAAGGGGCAAAAAACACAAAATTAGATTTTGAAAAAAAAAACGAATTTGAAAGTTTCCTAACACGTAAATGTATGAAAAGTTTATCAAGAAACTTCGAACAAATTTTATTTGTGTAGTATAAGTTAATATTTAACTAAAAGTAAAAAAAAATTGTTTCAAAGATCCAAAGTACCAAAAAATAAATTCTTCCTCTGAATATGTGGAGAAAGGTGGCCCAGCATGCCGATACTTTATCACTTTGTTTTACGGCTGTAAAGTGGTTCTACCCCCCAAATGAATGCACGTGGTGCTCGCACTTGAATGCTATGAGATGATTATCTCATTTTCGAAGAAATTGCTGTATAGTGGTTTCACCTCTGGATCCTTGTATTGGAGGGCTCGACCATGTCTTTGACGGCATGTCTTGAGAAAAGCGATTTATTTTTATGACCGACTGACGGATTATATGTTAAGGTTTTATTGCGCTAGATCCCAAACTGGACAAGAAGCGCCTGACCAACTGACGGAAATGTCGCTTGAAGATAAGGGCATTCCGGAAATCGAAACAAATCTGCCATTGCTTATTTTGATGATTTACAATATAGGGTCTTTTAAATTGTCGGCTTTCTTATTTGAAGTAAATACGAGAAAACTGCCTGCAAGTGCACTGTTCTGAATTTTTGCCGGATGGATTATTTAGTTTTAAGGATTTCCTTGACGAGTAAGGTTCCGAGCTTAATGTTTTGAAAGTGAACACCTGAATTTGTGAGGTAATTAAGTGACGGAAACGTGAGGACAGTGCATTGTTAAAACTTGTTGCTTCGCAAACCAACACTCCTGTCGTAAGTGATTTCGCTTTTTTTTTACTTTAACACTTAATGCACCCTAAATTCATAGCTGCATCAGTAAAGAAACCATCTCCATTTTGTCCCCTGTACAATTTTGAATAAACCATGTTAATCTCGTAATATTCTGATCTGTACTTAATCGACAAACCATCTTGAGAATCGAGTGAAAAAACCCAGTTTTCAATCCTGCGACAGTGGCGGTAGTAACTCTTTTTAATATAGAGAGATTCTTAAATATTTCTAACTTAAAACAACAGTAATACTCAATTATTGAAAAACGGGTTTCCAATAAAAATACCTATTCCAAGTTGTAGTTAGCAAAAACATTCTTATTTTCATATAAGTAGTATGAACAAAATTTGCGGTCGCTAAGCAATAAAAATTTCGACTAATTTTTGAGAAATGTTAGGCAATTATAAATCTAATAAATTGGCTACCTGAACCATTATATTCCAAACTTTCGTCCGATATATGAGACGCCGACCAACCCGTATAGTGGTTAAGGTGTTATCCTCTAGATCGGAAGGTTCCTAGTTCGAATCCGGGTCGGGCATGGATGTTTTTTTTTAAGACCCTCCCCGAATCCACTCACCGTTAGGTTTAGAGTGTAATAAGATCCGGGGGGAAAGGGTGGCGACTTCCATCGCAGCACAAGGAGGTCCATAGGGACCCACGCCGGCCGAACGATCACTTATTGATTCAAAGGGAGATGGTATGGGGCAGGTTACATTACCCGATCTGGAGTTACATCATGCACGCATTAAGCGGCCTTAAAACTAACAAATAAACAAAACCTCCGGAAAATCCGGGCAAAACAGAACAATGAGCCGGTGGCACACCGGAAATAAGAAAATAAACACCGGTGGCACACCGGGAGTATTGAGAATAACCGAACAGAACAGAGAAAAAAAAATCGTTTACTCAAAATCAAACTAATGGAATTTCTAGAACAATATATAAAATTGAAACAAGAACTGTAAGACACGATTGTGAATATGAACTGTGAATATAATGATTGTGATTATGTTTATTTACAAATGAAAGGTGAAATAAATAAATTATGCCGTATTATGGGTATGTTGCTATGAAATAAGTATATTAAATTGTGAAATGAACATGCGTAAAATAAGTTAAAAATTTAAGAGAGTCATATTTTAAAAATAATATTTAGAATGATCTACATGATATATAAAAGATTAAAACTTTAAAATTTCAAAAGTTTAAAAGAGGGGATCGCTCCGGGTGTGTCTGTTGACCTAGGGGAGGGAGGGCCCCGCCACCATACCCATCGCTGTTTTCACACAGGACTTGATTTTTGCGCGAGACATTTTATTACCTAGAACACCTTCAAGCCAATTGGCCTTATTCTCGTTAGCTGGTCTTGTAATATGGTTTGCCTGTGTGAATATGCAGTCGAATAGGTAGTGATCAGCGTCCCCCACCTCCCCACAGACGCATTTATCGGTGTCCTTCAAATGGAATCTATTGAGGTAGGTCCAAAACGGGCCATGCCCTGTAAGGAACCAAACAAGAGAACGGTCGACGATGAGGGTGTCGGTTCTAACTTTTGGTATGTAGTCTTTTAGACGGACTCCCTTGAGAGAGTTTTTATAATGTTCCTGCCAGCCTTTGATCATAAAGTTCTTAATTTTTCTTTTTAAAAGGCTGACAGGAAAGGGAATATCCAACGTCTCACCGTCGACCGAGGCAAGTTTGGCCTGTTCGTCTGCTAGCTCGTTTCCGGCAAGCCCCGCATGTGCTCGAACCCAACTCAGGCCAAAGTTATTAGTATTATTATATATTTTCTGTTTAATTGTGAAAAGGTAATTTGATTTATTTTGAGCTGTTTTCAAGGCCTGAATTGAGCTGAGACTATCTGTATATATATTTATTCTTTTCCCTTCCGAGTGTGCCCATTCAATTGCTTTGAAAATAGCCGACAACTCGGCTTGAAACACCGAGTTGCCGGCAAGTAATTTAAATTTAAGAACTTTGATTAGTTTTTTATCATCGAGGATGCACACCGCGGCCCCAACATTGCCATCAATGCCCGAGCCGTCGGTGTACACCTCATAATCTGGATTGTCAATTGTGTCCCGAATGTCCAACCTAAGGTCGGACACAGGGACACCTGCTATTGGGCATGGATGTTTGTAAGCATATGGCGCAGAGGCGGCTGGTGCACCTTAAATCTGTCGTCCTCACGTTGGGTTGGTGTGGAAGTTTGGTCAGTGGGGTGCCAGCTCAGGTGTTGTTTCGTCATCTGACCGTGGTTCAAAATTACGAGGTGTTGTCCTGATATCTTTTCCTTAAGGGATTAATTCCGGACCGTAGTCAATAGCCCGTTGTGTTGCTCAAGTAGGATATTAACTAATAATTACAAACTACCGACATATGAGCCTTAAAATTTAATTAATAGAAAATTTACTCATTTCCCCACTCTCGAAAAAACGGGGAATTTTCAATATAATTTTCTACAGTGGTTTATTATTATCTATCATATTTATTGCCCTCAGAATTTTAAAACTTTGCCTATGTAAGTTGCAAGTGGTGAAAAAAGTTTTTCCAAATTAAAAATCATCAAAAATTATTTCAGATCCACAATAACTCTACATAGACTCTGTTGCGTAACCCCTGTTGTGAGCAACTCCCACGCCGGTATAGCGCCCCCTGTCGTGCGCTTGTATTTCTACCCTTTTTGGGTCTCTTGCAAGTCATACTGTCAACAACCAAGCGCTGACAAGGACGAGCGCCTCAATGGAGTAAGAACTCCAGACAAGCGAGAGACATTTCGAAGGAGCCGAAAATGCAATGCGCATGAGCAAACTTTCTTTGGTGATTTCGCTATTCTTGTCGCCAATTTAATGTAGGATTCTAGCAGTCCTGCTGTAGATCAGCATTTGCCATTTGGATTGGGTACAGCTACACTCTACGTTTATGAGCGGTGGCAACGGCCTTGGCGATTATTTTTTGGCGCACTTCTAGTAGCGAGTTACGGTAGGTTAAGGCAACCCATCTGTCTTTACGTTTGTTGTGGTTTTCATGGCAACCTCGCCAAACGTTGACTTTTAAATTTCATTTTAAATGTTCTAGAAAGTTCTAAAATTCGTCAAAGTCGTTTGATTTCATTGGTGAGTTAGAAATGTTTTCTTTGCTTCCATTGGTTATTTTGATTTTAAAATATCCTTTAATTGCATTGGTCCTTTTAAATTTTTTTCTGTGATACCATTGGTTCAATTATTTGTATTTATTCAGTTGTGGAATTTTTATTTTATTGTAATATTTTGAGTTTAGTTTTTTTGCCATTTGTGGAATTTTTGTTTTTTATTATTTTTTCCCGCAATAGTTCTGAGGTATCAGGTTGTATTATTTCTTGCTTTGTTCTTTTGAAAGTCTTTTTCTTTTCAAACAGCCTACTGTAGTTAGTGTAATTGATAAGTTTCAGGGTATTCTTATCCAACATTCGCAGCTTAGTTGTTCTGCTGGTTCACAAATGTGTTTTGAAATATGTTTAAGCTTACTACTTTTTGCGAAAGTTTTTTCCAAATATATTTTTTTAAATGTTCTTAAATGTGTTTTCAAACTTTTATTTTCTGTTGTAAAAATGAAAAAAAATTTTTGGAAGAAAAAGAGTTTTTAAATAATTATTTCCTTGGCAACCTTAGAAGTTCGCCAAAAAATCGCCAAGATTGTTGCCACCGCTCATAAACGTAGAGTGTAGCTGTACCTTGGATTGTTTGTGAAAGCGGAAGGACAAGGTATTTTGAGTAGTGGTCTTTTGTGTGCCGACCAAATGTTTTCTATTTAGAAGCCAAATTTCAGTAAGCAATAATATTTTAATTTATTGAAGATTTTCATTCCTATCCATTTGTTTCGCAAATTGTTTGTTCCTTTAAGTTAGCTTGTATTTAAATGCTATTCAACGGAATAAACGTTTTGACGGACAGATTCTCTTCATTTACTTATTTTTCCTGCATTTTATATCCCGTTTTGAAATGTATTGTTCCCTTGTTGTGCTAAATCGTGAATAACGTTGAGTTAGCTTGTTTTTAAGTGCTACCCAACGGAATTGACTTTTTGGCGCGCAGATAAAAATCCTCTGTCAGTTGCATATTTTACGTATTTTATTCCTTTATGTGTTGTATTGTTCATTTGCTTCGTTAAATAGTTAGTAACGTTGAGTTAGCTTGTTTTTAAGTGCTACCCAACGGAATTGGCTTTTTGACGGGCAGATGAAAATTCTCGGTCAGTTGCATATTTTATTAATTTATATCCCTTTTTTGTACTGTTCATTTGCTTCGTTAAATGGTGAATAACTTTGGGTTAGCTTGTTTTTAAGTTAATATGGTAAATGGTTAGGTTATCCCTCGGTCTTTCCTTGGATGTGGCACAATGATTATGCCCACTGCACTAGGAACCTGTGAGTTGTAGGAAGTACAGGTGTGATTCCTCTGTAATTGTATTTCTCTCTTCTGTGCCAGTAAAAATTTCATTTTGTGCATGTATTACTTGATGTTGTACATCATGCGTCTATTGCAACAAGTCCAAATATGGCCCTTGCACCATAAAAAATCAACACTTCTGGCATCTTTCTCTTTGGGATTGAACCTAGGTTGTAGTCAATAACATGTTATGTTTTACCTGTGTGGCAAATTTAACTCCTTAAATATTAATTGCTTTTTATGGTGTAATCCCTAATAATGTATATATTAATTGCTTTTTATGGTGTAATCCCTAATAATGTATATATTATTTGCTTGCTATGCTAAATGGTGAATCGTGTTGCGTTTGCTTGTTTATAAATGCTACTCAACTAAATTCCCTTTTTGGTGGGCAGTGAAAAGTTTTGTTCATTCACATATTTGAATATTAAATACGTATTGTTCACTTCATTCATTATTTGCAAGTTCCATTGAGTTGGCTTGTTTTTAATGCTACCAATCAAAATTAACTGAGAATATTTTGTGTTTAAATAATATTCCTTTTTCTTATAGATGTGATGTATGTGTTTCTTTCATCAATTTTTTTACCAGCTACTAAAGTAAAAATTTTCTTGCTGTGGTAAATTGTTCTGCTGATTTGTTAGATATGTTGAAAATATCTTAATTCCTTTATTGTGAGTTCATTTAGTTGAATTTTTTTAATTATTATTGTAAGCTAAGAATGTAAGATGGTAAATAATTCAAGAATTTATTTTGCTTGAAAAAACCTGTACGTTTATTTCAGCCTCTACTCCCAACCATCTGTCACTGAATTGATGTAGGATCACATTCCTTATCACTGCAAACAGGATTTTCATTTTACTCTAAAGGTGAAAGTAGATATCACATTCAATAAAAACTTGTTCATTTTATGTTATATATAAACTTTTTATTTTTGGAGAATATTTTTCAACTCATTCTTTATGCTAGTAATTCTTTTAAATTAAAATAATTTATTCCCACAGCACTACGGTTGTGGGTTTGTCCATTGCTCTAGCAACCTGCAATGTAGGAGGCACGGGTTCAATTCCTGAATGTATTTGTCTCTTGTACGTCAGTAAAACTGTCTTTGTATGTGTATGTCCATTACTTGATATTCTACACCTTGTGCAGTACGGTCGAATTTGGCCCTTTCTCCATAAAAACCCAACCTGAACCATTAAAATAACATTTTAAATTGCCAAGCAAGATCTGTTGAAGTTATTGATCACTAAGCACATTTCTTTTATTTCTATTCAAAGATTTTTGAAGCAGATAATAAAATTCTTAATTTTTAAATTATATTCAAATATCGAGTACTGTACAAAGTAGAATAGAATACACACATCTGGAGTCCAGAAGGGGAGACTGTAAAGTGAAAGTAATTTGGGTATTAAATTATAAGTGTTATGGCTAAAAAAGTTAGTATATGCTATATTATTTAGTCATGTCGAATTTAATCATGTACACCTTTAGAAGTGATGATGAACTTTGCAAAACTCCCAAAAGTGCATGGCCCTTGCAGCATAAAAACCAACCAAAAGAAATTTAATACAAGCATCAATAAAGATTTTATTTATTTTACTGTATTGAGTAACCACTCAAGTAGTCAAAAGAACACCTTTTTTAAATCAATTAAATTTTACTTGAAAGAGATTTTTGTCATTCAAACACATGTATTACTTACTACACAGAACGCATATCTTCAAATTTTAAATAAAAATTGTCAATATATTGTGGACATATGACTGATTCAAATTTATGATCTCAAAATATGTGAAAATAACTTATTGAAACCTGTATATTGGAAAATCATAATGCTAGTAATTAATCTTCATTTAAAAATGTGAAATAAAACTTATTTTAATTATTTTTCCACTTTACCTACTCATTTACTATAGTAGCGAATATTTTGTAGTGCATTATTTATAGTTCTTTATGAAAAACCATTTTTATTTATAAAATTAAAGCATTCTATATACACATCCCTTAGCTAGGTTTTACATGTAAAATTTAAACAGCATAGTTTGGAAAACTTGCAAGTTTGATTACAAGAATTATTTTAGCCAAACAGGTAAATAATCTTCAAAGATCAAGATTTAAAAAAAAAAGCATCTAATCTGAAATTTAACCTCTAGTGAAGTTTCAATACGTTTAGTTATTCGTTTTTAAATAGTTATAATGATAACCTATCTAGTGGGGTATTGTAGATAATGTATGTATATTCACCGCATGTCACCCAGAAATTGGATACATATATATCTTTAGGAAAATAACTTAACAACCATAAAGACATGTAATTGGGACACCTTTTTTTTTGAAAGATTGCCAACAGTAAGAGAAAAGATTATTTAATTAAATGTCCAAGCACAACATAATTATATAGGATTCATATATGAATAGGTAATTTATCAAATATTAAAACATTTTTTTGAGCAATACTACAAAAAAGCGATCGTTGATTTGAAAAATTGGTAACTATATGGAACACCTAAATAATTTGTCAAGCTCCTAAATAACTAATAAGTGCTTGAGTAAAGTACGGTGAATAGTGTTGGAAAATGTTCAGAATATCTTCAATATGGCTTTCACAAATTAAGTAACTCTTGTCCTTGTCAATGTTACATTCAACCAGCTTTGCATCTAAAATCTCAAGCATTGTAGTTTCCTAGTAATGGTGTATGCATCGATTTTGAGGCTATTCTAGAGAATAAAGAATTCACCCCTAATCTTTTATAAAACTTTTAAATGCCTTTTCAAGTATTTTTGGCAGAAAAAATATTGTTTTTTATTAAAAATGTCTAAATTTTAACTCTTAATTTTTTTTAATATATACAGTGGCTCCCAAAAGGTGTTCGTACACATTAAAAATTTGTAAAAAAAAAAAAAAAACGCTGTAGCCTGGAATTGCATTCGAATATATGAAATCCAGTATTTTTTCATATCTCCATGTGATTCTCTGAATAAAACAACATTTTTTTTGTTTAAATATTGAATTATTTCCTTTATATATATTTATGTGACTTACTGTGGGGGTAACTCTAAAGAGTGCCAGCACGGTGACCAGTAGTCTATTGTACTAAAAACCCCGACTGATCTAATAAAAACAGATTGCCGAAATAAATTTCATCATGTACCCGATTGGAATGTTTGGTAATTCCTAGGGTTCAATACAATGGTATCCCAGATACTCGAAACGTTGGGTAGAGTAACAATCACACAAAACGTGTACAGGACCCTCCTCTGCCATCTACGTAATGGGTCATCTATAACAACCATGAGGTTGAGGCGTCTATTTAGGATACAATGGCCAGTTAGAAGGCCAATAGCTACCCTGATTTCTTTTCTGCTCAATTTCAGAAGTTCCCTCGACCAGAGAGATTGTTGATTGAGCTCTTTGGCTTGTCTTTGATCTGTAGTGATAATCTATTTTTATCTAAATCTACCTTTTGCATCCAACCACATAACAGATCATTATGTTGAAGCCAGGCCAAAACAGGCTCTGGTCTAAAAAATGGCATTTCATATCCACGTTTTGCTAGTTGGTCTACTATTTCATTACCCTCAATGACCAGGGACCCACATAAGACACACAAGTGCATTGTGACATTCCCACACTGCTATTGAAGAAAAGCAGTGTCTCTGCAAAACCTTTAGGCCTTCTTGCTGTCAGAGAAGATTTCAAGACCATCTTAACAACCCCAATATAGAGGCAGTTAGTTGTAAGTACAAGTAGAGATCGCTAGAACCTCAGCCTCATATACAGTGGAGATCTTACCTTGAAAGATAGCTTTATTTTTCGATTAGGACAAAAAGCACCTGAACCAGTGTCATGATATGTTTTTGAACCATCTGTGTACCAAATTTCATCACCTCCCCTGATCAGACTGGAGACAAATGTCTAGTTGTAAAGATAATGTTGTATTTGGCTTGAAAGCAAAACTGCTTTAACATCCAATCAGGTCTCATTAGTAGATAAAGATGTTCTTTTACCTGCGTAGCAACATTTTTAAACATAGACCTTTCATAGGACGATTTCCATAGACCCATGAGTTTGAGGCGTTGTGAACACGAAAATACCTCAAATCCCACTTGTTTATGTAGTAGTAGGAGTCCTAGAAGCATTTCTAGACTCTGTGATGGAGTGGTACGCATTACACTTGAAATTGCAACGGTCGCCATTCTCTGTAGACTAGTGAGTTCTTCTTCACTGTCTCATTACGGGTTCTACTCCACCAGGCAATGGCCCCATAAGATACCATTGGAGTAATCACTCAGTGCATATCCAGTGCAACATTTTTGGCGTTAGACCCCAGTTAATTCCTACGGCACGTCTGCAAGCCCAGAACACTTGTGGCCCTGCTCGTGCACCAGGCCCTGATTTACCATTAGGCCTGTGAGGCACGGGCCTAGGGCCCCCATCATTTAGAGGGCCCCCTAAGTTTTAAAAGCATCTAAAAAATTTTAAAAGTTTTTAAGTAGTTACATAAATTATTGGGTATTTACGTAAATGTCCGTCAACCGTTTCCCCCACTATCACATTCTTGTAAATTACATTAACTATCTAACTATTATGTTTTTAATTTTCATCTGCTTTATTTTGTTTTGCCAAGAGTTGTAAGTGATGTCACGATTTTCTCAAACTTTTTGGTGACATCTGTGAAACGGTCAACAGTCAAATACGTAGGTACCAATTATTGTTATAAATTTAGTTTTTGTGATGAACAAATAACATGGGAGGGGGGGGGGGCCTTCCTGCGTGTTGTGCCTACTATACCAAATTTTCTAAATCGGGCCCTGTCGTGCACTATTGGAGCATGTAAGCTCCATGTCAAGGTAACTCCTAGATACTTCCTCGTCTGAATATGCAAGTGGTGTTCCAAAGAATTTTTAGCAAATGCATATCTCGCAGCCTTTTCGGGGTAAACAGGACTAGGCTAGTTTTGCTGGAGTTAACCGACAGGTTCACCTCTCTGCACCAATTTTCAATCTTTTTAGGGCAGTGCTCATGATATCCGTTTTAGTATTCTGGAACTTAACTCTTATGACCATTGTTGTCATCAGCATAACCTAGACAGTACTGGCCCAGAAAGTGAGTGCTGTTTAGGAGCTCGTCAACAACTAGGCTCCATAATAATTGTGACAACACACCTCCCTGTGGACAGCTTTTACAGTGAGTGTGTCTCCCAGCTCGAGCCATACTTGTCTCAAGCATATATTTTATCCAAGTGCAAACCAATGGGTTAACTTTTCGTTTGATAAGAGATTACATCCGTTGGAACTCTATCAAAGGCCCCCGCAATATCTAGGCTGCCAAAGCAATTTCCTTTCCATTAACCGCTCTATCAAGGACCGTAACAAGATCGCATAGGGAAGTCTCTGCAGATTTACCAGGCTGATAGGCGTGTTGAAATCTTGATAGGGGCTCAATTTTTAGAACCGCGTCTCTCTCTCTCTCTCTCTCTAATGTATCTCTCAATCAATTTCTCCAAATTCTTAAGAAGAAATGACGTTAGGCTAATAAGTCTGAAGGCTTTAGCTTCATTGTTTCATTTCTCGCACCACCCACTCGTAGCTCTACGTAACGATATGCACCTGTCTTACGTTTTTACAGATCTGTGTGGCTCAAGTATAATGCAACACCCTTAATTAATGAGAGCACTCACTGAGCATCTTCCCATGGGTGCCCATGACTTAATGGGTTTGTACAGGATATTGCTTTTTCAGGTCTCTGGTAAAAATTCAATAGCACCCTCTTAAGTGCACCCATGAATCAAAAACAGATACATGTCTTTTCTATGTATTCCCGTAGATACGCCCATGAATTAAAAATGGTATATTGCTTTTTTCGGGCCTGAGGAGCGTAATGAATTATGTGGCCCATGAATTAAATATATATATATATATATATATATATATATATATATATATATATATATATATATATATATATATATATACGTATTTGCTTTCTTACGGGTAGGTGGGCTTAAGCCGGTACGCAGGTGCGCCCCTGTGAATTAAAAGGTGATTTTTTTTTCAAGACTAGTTTGGCATATGCTCCCTTATCTCCCTTGGTGAATGTTTCCACTGATAAAAACATTTACTTTATATCCTCTGAGGGAAATTTAAAATACCAAACCTTTCCCTCGTGTGTGCACTTATGCACAGGGTCTTCAGAAAGGTGGTTCTGTATCTTTCACTTCAATAACCAATATTTAATTTCGATTGGACTATCAGACCAAAGGATATAGGTTTTTTATGGAAATTGTTTACATTTTATTTTTACTACGAAAAAAAGAGGGTACAAAAATTACGTACACAGTTTTTGTAATTCAAAGTTAAATTGTGAGACTTTAAATTTAAAAAGCATTCTCAGTGGCATATAATAAATTATCAGAAAGCATAAAATAACCCCAATATAAATCGATCGGATAGTTAGATCAAACGATACGGATAATGTACGTATAATGTGTACAAATGACATGTATTTGAAAAAAAAAATTTTTCTATGAATACTGTTCCAACTTAAAGCTTTCCTAAAGCAGAGACAAATAGCGTACAATAAAGAAATACTTTTGGGGGGAAAAAATGTGTAGCGATTTTTTGGAATTGAGGCTAGGATTTCAATTGAATGTCTGAAACTAAAAAAAGGCACTCCCGATTCAGGTGCTTTGCGTAAGAAAAACAAAACTTCTCTACAAAAACAGGTTTAAAATTATTTTTCTTTACCCCTTCCCATTATGTAAAATTGGTCATTTTTAATCAACGTCCTACTAGAGCAACACAACGGGCTATTGACGACGGTCTGGGATCGATCTCTTAAGGATAAAATCCGAGGACAACACCTCGTAATTTTGAATTACGGTCAGGTAACGAAGCAACACCTGAGCTGGCACCCCACTCTCCAAACCTCCACACCAACTAAAGTGAGGACTTTCGGCCACGTCAGATTTAAGGTGCACCAGCCGCCTCTACACCATACGCTTACAAACATACATGCCCGGACCCAGATTCGAACCAGGAACCTTCTGGATCTAGAGGCTCTCTAACAACATAACCACTTTATCGGTTGGTCGGCCCCATTATGTAAGCACTTGCGAGGTCCCTGCAGACTAGTGTTTTTACAACTTCGAATTTTTTTTTCACACACTTAGGGCTGTTGTAGCCCAGTTATAAGAATAACGGATTAGCAACCTGAAGGTTGCGAGTTCGAAACTAGGTCCAACCAAAGACCGTCGTATATACGGTGGGAAGTGTGCACGTTAAATGTGTCGTGGAAACAAACATCCTCACGATGGTGTGGTGTGGAAGCTCGGAGAGTGGGGTGCCAGCTCAGGTGTTGTCTCGTCATCTGACCGTGGTTCCAATATCGTGGTCCATAGACCTTTCTATTCGGAATTGATTCCGTGCAACTTTAATTAACTACATATCCAACACACACATATTAGTAATTTGCTTAAATATTTGTAGTAAATGCACATAAAGAAGGTTCATAATTTAATTTTAAGTAACTTTACTTAAATATTAACCAAAAGTTTAACTTCTGCACTGATGATTTTTTATAGTACATGATCTTTAGAGATGGTAGGTATTTTAATCGTCACAATGCAGCAATACAACGGGTATTGGAAAGATCGAGTTTCGAACTCGCAAAGCTCGAGTTGCTAATTCGCTACTCTTCCAACCAGGCTACGACGGCCCTGATAATTTTATAGGTAATAATAATAAAAAAGAACACAAAATGTTGAAAAAATTTGAAGTGTATACTTAGAAACTGAACTAAAAACTAAAGTGTATAATTAAAACGAATTTTTTCTCAATATGTTTTGGCAATTTTCTGATTTTATTTCTTAAATATTTCAAATGTAATTTCGCCAGAAACTTTGTTAATTCAATGTTTCGGAAAGATTAACCTTTGATTTTTTTCTTTTGAAATTATAAGATAAGCTCTTTTTACCATTGTACAACAGATAACACAACAAGATCGCAAATATAATAAACGTAAAGAAATAGATGGGTATAAAAATATTCGTCCACATCACATTTTATTGTGTTGGATATTCAACTTTTCTGTTTGTTTTGGGATGCAAATGATAAAAAATAGTGTTTGCTTAAATGTTTTTTTGTAACTTAAATTTAAAGTGTTAAAAATAATTTAGACAATTACCTATCCATACAAACGTTTACGTGTAACCAAATTTTTACTAAAAAAAAAGCAAGTGAATATTTTGATGAAATGGATTAAAATACTATGGCCTATATGTCATTTTGATGTGGCAGCCAAGTAAAGGCACTTGCAAAACAATTTAAACCTGTATGTATCAAGTAATTTTTTTATCTGCTTTTCGAAATGATTCAATATGGTAGACGCTTCATCAAATTGCACTTTTACTGAACTCGATGTTTAGAGACATCCAACTAAATTATGAATGTAATAGAAAATCTGAAATAGTTGGTAGAAATTGAATCTCGACTTTTATGATGGAGTCTTAAAGATAAAAGAAACCCCTTTTCAGTAACTTAGTTTATTGGATAAAAACTAATAATACTCATTGCTCTCAAATGTAGCATTGCAAAGAAGTGCGAAATTTCAAGACGTATATTTTTTATCCAAATTGCAAATTTATTCCTCAAGTAAAGCTGCAATATAAAAAGGAATTTTTTTTTACTGTTTACACGTGAATTCGAACCTGGTTTTAAAATGAAATGAATTATTTGATAAAAACCTGTTTTTGTCAGCAAAGCAGTGCTCAGCGAAATGTAGTCAACTAGGCAAATATTTCACAATTTGATGGATTTTAATTATTTGATGTTCATATGTTTCATTTCCATGTTTAAAGAAATTTATACGCATTCCTCTTTTGTGCATAAGTTATGTGATTTTGAGTGCACGATTTTGAAAAATTATTGCACTGTAAACTTATTAAGTGAGCAGTTAACTGGATGACACTTAAATTATTTTGAAATTGTCAGGGAAAAGATTTTTTAATTATGTGAGCAAAAAGTGGCTAAAAATAAACAAATTGCTCTGTTATAAATACAAAGGCAAACTTGTATTTCTTCTCAAAGAATTCATGTCATTAAATCTATTGTTTCATACACAAACAAACATGAAAAATATTTAAAAGACATTTTGTACAAATTACAATACATTTCAATGCGTTTTTGTGATTTTTTTTATTTCCAAAAGAGTTTATCACTTAAGAATTAAGCTTTAATGATTATTATTACTAGTTCTAATTTACAGTTGAAACAACTTCTATTAAAAAATCTTGTTTTTCTGGGATGATATATTTTTCCTTCGCATAACTTTACAAGCTTTCTTGAGCTTGACCAGGAACGCATTTCAACTTTAATTTCCATTCACTTGTTGATTTGAGGAAATATCCGTTTTTAGTTATTATCCAACCCATCCAACACACTTTGCGCCATAAAACCCAACCATCCATTTCTTCCCGCGCGCGCGCGGTCATCAACCCAGCCTCGATTTATAGACAGAGAATCTTAAAAAGGCGGGAAACGAGAGGAAAAATGCGTCTTCCTTCCACAAAAAAGGATTGCCTTTATTGGCAGTTTATGACAAAGGCAAAATGGATCAAAATACTACATAGTCGCCAAAAACGGTGTTCTTACTACGTCAAACCTTCAGGCATGCGCAGTATTAAGAGCCAGACAGTGCAGAGTAAGGAGTTCTTACTCCGTTGAGACGTTCGTCTGACAAGGCCGTAAGCGTCGTCTATCGACCATCTTTTGTGTTGATTGCTTAAGAAATGTATTGTCCTTTAAATTAAAAGGACTGGGTTCATTGTGTTTCATTAAAAATACACTCAATACCCACCAGACGAAGTAGATTGACTATAACTATCGAAAATGAGTTTTGTAATAAATTGTGTTTTAAAGAACTCATACGAGATTATGCAGAGTAAAAGGTCAGAGGGAAATGTTTCGATTCAAAATGGAATTTTTTAATATTGTCAATTGTGCTTTTTTAAAACCAAATTTTCAAATACATTTTATATTTTAATTATTGTTATTAGTTTTTAACTTTTTTAAATTATTGTTTATCTTATTTCATTGGTTTTTTAAAATATTGCCTACTGTGCTTCATCGAAACCGAATTTTTAAATATAGATTCTGTTTAAAAAAATTTTGAGCACTCATAGGCGGCAGAGTCAGAATCGAGATAATTTTTACCCATTGATTCAAGCAAATCAAATATAAATCTTAAAAGATCAGAAAAATCGAATCGTTTAGGAAAAAATCGACGTTTTAATTTCTAATTTAAATGTATTGTAAGTTTTAAAAATCACCATAAAGTCATTTAGTAAATATTGTATAAAGAAAAAAAATATGATTTTTTTAAAAATCAAGTGTCAATTGATGATTATCTTTTTATATTAATTAATTAATTGTTTATAATTTATTATCAATAATTAATCAATATTAATATAATTAATTTATTCTTCCCACTTTTTACAGGGGTACTTTTCGGGAGAAACTCCCTCCCCATTCAACAACCCTAGTTACGCCTATGCTCGCCCCCCCTCTATTCAAAACGTTGGCACGTCCCTGATTGTGGGTTCTGTCCTCGGCGGAGCCTGCAATTCTGATGATTGCGAGATCGGCGCTTCGACCTGGCTAAAGACCGTCGTGTTCACTAATGGTGACTGGGGCACGTTAAATAGGTCGTGGTCACAAAGTCCCCCATGTTCCCATACCAAATCAATACCTCGGGGTACCTGATCAGGGGGTTATCGGCCTCTGATTGGGATCTAAATTACGATATGTGTGAGTGAATGGATGTATGAAAGGGGCCTTCCTGTAAAACGGATGTGTCATGTATGTCGAGCAAAGTCGGACTTCCACCCAATGGGGCTCAATAACATGGAAGGCGCACCCTCTTGCCGTCTTCGACGGGCCTGGCGCTCCTCCGGTCTGCCAGTGTAGGCATAAGAAACAACAACTTTGGATTATAGATGGCGCTGCAATCTTGTTTCTTTTATATTTTGTGTAAATTGTCATTCGGTAAACAGGCATTAAATCACATTACAGTGGATTCGAAATGACCACCTTGAACAGCGAAAGTAGTTTGATGCCGCCAGTGTGTGCACTGAAATAGATGCACACATGCCTTACAGATGAACTGTTCAAGCATTTGAGGATTCTTACTGTAAACAATGTCCTTCAAATACAATGACTGTCACTGAAGTATTCATCAAGAAAGGTGAACACTGCAGAAGTACGGAGTGGTCGGGCACCATCTTGCATAAACAACGAAGTGTCGGGTGCATCCTCCAATCCTTGAAGTGTGTCGAAAAACTTACAAAATCGCAATGTAGCGGGATGACGTCGCAGTTTCTCATGAAAAACGGCTTGTGATCCCTTTACCAGATGCTGCAGCCAAGACTTTTTTCCGAATTAAGTGCTTTTGCCACACAAAAATGCTGGTTTTCAGAAAACCCTCCATATGGAAATGAGCCTCATTGGTAAACCATATGCAGCCGACATCAAATTGATTAAACAAAGAAACAGTGGGAAAAAAAATTTAAAACTAAGATTACAAGATATAATAAGTGTAAATTAGATTGAACATAAACATTGAGTTTCACTGGTCATGTTTTACCCAATGTTTTCAAATCATTCTGAAAGCATATTCTCGAATTTTCAAATGCAGGACAACTGAATAGAAAATGCTCCACGTCTTTGTGGTTGCTTTTTTGAGCACACGCATCGTTGATCCGAAGTTTGCGAAGAAAAATAATTCGGAGTTCAATCTAATGCTCAATAGAATGAAAAATGTTTTTTGTGGTGCAAGCTATCTCAGACGAGACATACTTCTTCGTTCCACTTAACAACAAGCTTGTCACAACACGAGGCTTTCAAGTTACACTTTGAAATGAGAACATTTACATCAACTGTTCAATTCAAAGCGTCTTTGGCTAAAAAAAATCAGCTCTTTCATTTCCGTAAATCCCATAATGTCCGCGCACATGGGCAAAGAAGATCTTCATTTCTGATATTAGCTTGAAGTTATGAAATTCTAGTCTTAAAATCATCAGAATTTCAAACAATACCAATATGGATAACCAGACATATAGGCGGCATTCCCTTGGCCAGGACCATCTACATCACGAGAATATACAGGGTCTTATCTTATTGACGAATGCGGAGTTCCGATTACTATTGTCTTTCCTGAAACGGTTTCAGACTGGATCATAACCATTCTAAGCTCTTGGCTATTTAGTTAGGCCGGTAGGTGTTAAATTTGGGAAAAGTGAATCGATTCTTTCCTAACTTGTTAGGCGACATGAATGTGAGTATGAGTATGAGTTCTTTGATGCGCTTAACATGATCAGTTTCTTTGTTCAATTTCTGGATATATATTGGAATTAAATTTTTAATTAATTAGGTTTTTGTTCTCTAACAATTTAACTCACACAATTTAAGATATACGAGAAAGGATAAAGAATTAATTGAAAGGGTTCAGCACAGAGCTACAAAAATAATAAAGGGGATAGCAAATCTAGACTATAATGAACGTTTCAGTAAGCTATACATGTATACACTGGAAAGAAGAAAAAGGAGGGGGATTTGATTCAGCTTTTCAAGTTGGTAAAACAAGGGGACACAGAGGGCTTAAATTTCAATAGGGATAACAGAACAAGGGGCCATGGGTATAAATTGAATAAGACACATTTTAATCGGGATTTAAGGAAAAACTACTACTTTAAGGTATCTACGTTCGGAGTGCTTTTTTATCAAAAAAGTGTCCAAATAGGGTTTTTTTTTTCTTTTTATGATAAAATACCTTATAAAAAGATTATACAAAACAAAAATTTTCTTAAAAGTATGTATATATATATTTTTTTAACTAGCAAAAATTGACAAATTTAGGTCAAAAAGGACGAAAACGTCAAAGCCCATAACCTAAAATCACATCACTACAACTACACAAGATTTTTTGTCAAGTCTCGTAACAATATGATCTAGCGCCTGAGCTAGGATATTTGCAATATTCCTCTCCAGTCATGATATATAGTGCATAACATAGAAAGAACATGAAAATTTGAAAATTTTCCTAACGACACTACAATGAAATGACTCTAAAAAATTTTCCTTTCAACATACAACTTATATCCTAGCTCGGGATCTTCAAAACAAATATAAAAAGCCATGGGAAAAAAATTCATTCAAACATTTTGAATACACTTTGAGTTATTATCTTTGTCGTGCAAAGATTTTATTGAAAATCACATTCTGAGAAAAACGCATTTAAAGATTTCTTAAATAATTTACTAATATATATTTCAAATTAATTACTTCAAAATTCGCCTGTTTTATACATTAAACCTTCCTCTATCTCCTTATATGCCCATTTTTTATTTTTGGAAGCTTTTAATTTTTTTCTTTGCAGTTTCGTCGAAGGCTGTGACTACCTTTCAGAAGAGGAAATTCTCTTTTTATCAATGGAGGCATATCCTTTTGATATGTAAACTCCAGGACTGAGTCTAATATTATTTAAAACTTGGAGCAAGCCCCTAAAACCATCATTGAACTGCAATATAAACTGCAAGTCTGAGAGTTTTTAGACTCACAAAAGTTTCTTTCTGGTCAATGTTTCATATAACTCCATTGAAGGCTTCGTTCTGATTTTGTGTCATTCCGTGCATACACTTTTCTAGCAGACTTCTATCACACAAACTCATGTATATTGCTTTCACAATGTTTATAACTGAATTGGGAAGACCAAGTGATTTCCCTTTCAGTGTTTTCCCCATGGCTTTAGCCCTTTGGAAACGACACCAGCTGTTCTCACCCTGCGGACATTGTCTATGCATAGGTTTGTCTTTGGATGAACAGCACGAACAACAAAATAAAAAGAACTTGTGGCTGATATATAGCACAGCATAAAAACATGAGTTAGCGATTCTGCTGTTAAATATTTAAGACACACGTGGCTGTTTAATTCATTTAACAGCGAAACCAAAACCAAAACTGAGCAATTACTCAACTTCCGGTTTGAAAATCAGCTTTCACGATTAATTCAAATGAATAGATCTCCACTTCTATTGATCTTAGAAACAAAATAAAAACTGTTTTGGAAAGAAAAAAAAGTCTAAATTTTTATAATATTAAATAAAACGAAATACAAAATTTTGGTCAAAAATGGACTTTTCAACGTAGTCAGATACCTTAATAGGGTAATAGACAAATGGGATGCGTTGCCAGAAAATATAGTTTATTCAAAGGGAGTGTACGAATTTAAGATACAATTGGATAGTCAGTGGGAATTGGGGAATTCATAAACAAAGGACCAGCCTTGTTGGGCTTGAGCCTGTAGCTGGACGTTAATATTTGTATTTGTACTATACAATACTTGAGTGAACGAAAGAAATTTGCTGCCGGTATATACTGTTGACAAATAAACATATTTTATTTCCAAACGTAGTTAAAATATTACTAGGACTAGACCCAAGGATGTGAATATTTATTTCACACTGGTGGCATTTCTACTGTTTTTTGTATTGGATATAATATAACTAATCTAATATAAAATATAATTAACTAAATATTCATCTCCATATCATTGCATCCAACAATTTCAAAATTTTACAATTTTTATGATCACAAATTTGTAAAACATCGAGTCTTTTGGTTCAGTTGAGAACAAATCAGGGCGGGAACAGTTTAAGAACAGGTAGTAGTCTTATAGCAGTTTAGGAACAGGGAACGTGTGTGTATTGCAGAGCAAGGGGAAAAAATCAAGAGGAGTGAATCGAGAACTGTAGAATGAACAGCTGATTCGAACTTTGCATAATTGAACAAAAGATCTATGCCACAAGTTAGAGCAAAGAAAAGAAAAAAAAATTATTTTCAAAATTCCAATTTTTTCTGTAATACTAAAATTGAAGCCGTAAAAAAAAATTGTTATTGGAAAGTGAGAACAGCTGTTTCTTTTTGAACAGGCGAAAAAAAGTCAGCTTCCTATTGGCAACGAATACTTTGAAATGTAAACTCGTGTTTGAAGAATCTTCCCAAATCACTCATTGTGCATTTGTAAATATTTCTATCATGTAAATACTATCTGTAATAAATTTTTGTGTGTAAAAAAAGCTTTCATTGTGTCTATATACACTACATGGACAAAAGTATTTGGACACTGCATGTTTTTCAGAAAAAATGTTTTATTATTCTATTTAGTAACGTGTAGGCCCTCCTTTTGCTTGTATTACAGCTGCAACACGTCGAGGCATACTTTCTAGTTGCAAGGCTGTGAGAAGAGGTTGTGAAGATGGGCGTGCATGGCGGATGTACTCGTCGCTCCAGTTTGTCCTCAAGTGCTCGATTGATATCGAGGCTCTCAAGAGACCAGTCAAGCAAATTCACCTCATCTTCAGGAAACCAGCCCAGCACACGTTTTGCAGCATATGACATGGGGCATGTTGCTGTTGGAAGAAACAACCGTCATCGCTGTAATATTGTCATAGTGTAGGCAAGGTCGAATTATCCAAAACGTCGAGGTACACGTCATCATTCATGGTACCTGGTACATAAAGCAATGAGCCAAGTCCTAACGAGAAAAAACAACCTCTCACTAAGATGGATCCTCCTAATTTCTGCAGCAAATACCTTTGTACATATAGTGTCTTCCTCTTTGTAATGGAAAATGTAAACAAACACAAAGTTAAATTTATTAAACAAATAAGCTGGTCGAGGAGAAAATTTTAAGTTTTCATTTTACTCCATTGGCGTTTAAATGTACCAGCTGGAATTTTCTGTGTCCTTCATATTACCCGTGTCTTTCTACATAGAATCTACAGAATGTGTAGGAATTTTGCGTTCCGCATAATATAGTACAAAGTCCCAAATCCGGGCAATTTGCTAACCGGCGATTTTTTTCTCTCACTTTTTTACATATTTCCGACAATTTTTTAAGAACAAGGAATTAAACCTGGACCTAATTGTTCAGCAACGCAAAATAACGGATATGTTCAGAGTAAATACCACACAGAAAAATTAGAAGATTCGTAAGTAAAATTGGATTTTACCTTTTAAAATTTATTCCTATTTATATACCTTAACTTAACTCCGTCATGGGATACCGACCCTTAGATTGTGTTTACGGTAAACAAAATTTCCCATAACGTAAAGATGACCAAATGAGAAAAGGAAAAAAATTATTTGGTGGGATGCAAAGCAGAAATTACAAGTTAAGAAATGTACACACAGGTGCTGCTCTAATAAAAGTTTGCTATGAAGTTATAAAGGCAATTAAAGTCTTGCAGTCAAAAAGTGAGCCTAAACGACGCTTAAGTTCAAACTCCCTGGAGGCCACAAATCGCAGGATTTGTATTATCGTCCTTTGAAGCAAGGGTAGAATAGCCAGGCGTCATAGTACTGAGGTGCTGGTTCCTTGATGTGCAGATGAGATGTGATAGGGCAGGTGGTAACGTAGTGGTCCGGGTCTGCTTCCACATCACAGATGCAGAGGTGACTACAATGAATATTCATCCTAAATAGATACTGTAGTAACGGGCCTTGGCCTTTGTAAAAGTGTGAGCTCTGGGGTGGAGATGAGGCGCTTTGTGCAGACCTTGAGAAAGAACCCGAATGTTCTCTGACCTTTGATGGAGTTTATACATCTCTCTTGCCAGATGTTAGTTGATGCAAGCTTGAGGGACCTCTTCAAATGAGACGCCGGTAGAGTGAGGGAATGCAGGCGGATGGGCGTATTACCAGTGGCACTTCTTGCAAGATGATCTGCTGCTTCGTTTCCTTCAACACCGGAATGTCCTCTGATCCAAGATATATAAATGCACTTTGATGGAGCTGCCGCTTCAGTGATGTAGTGTATTTTTTGTGCCATCGGGTTAGTAGTGAGAAGGTTGGTCAAAAGAGTCACGCTGGAGAAACTACGCTGAGAAAATACATGTTTTCTGAGCAATTTCGGAGTGCCCAGGATGAAGCATCTCGAATGGCAAGAAACTCAGCTTGGAAAACTGAGTTGCCGTCGTGCAGTCTGCGTGCCCACTCAAAGATCTTTCTATTGTCCAGGAACACACAAAAGGCGGTGGGGGTTCCATCCTGGGTTTTAGATCCGTCTGTATAGATTTGGTAGCGTGTTGCTGGGGGACTAGGTGTAACGAATGATGTGTCTTTGTTGAGTGTTGGGATCCTGGGAGTTTTCGTTTCGAATTGATAAGGAAACCAGGAGATACCATACGTTGTGGCGGGTCTGCCGAGTCTGGTAACAAGAGCCGTAGCCTCTTCCCTTGCCGTCAAGACAGGGGCGCCGACTTCAGAAAAATATTGAGGGGGCCCAGGGAGTTTCCACCCCCCCCCTTCCGGAAACTAAAAAAATCCTCTTTTGACCAAAAAGGCAATCCAACATCCCTTCCTAATTTTTTTCGGCTACGTCTCTGCGAGGGAAGCTAATAACCGGCCACCAATAATAAAAAACGAAATAATTGGTGCATCATACTAATTTGGGACCGTCGCTAAACTTGCATGGCACATGTAACATTTTGTAAAAAAAATTTCATATTTTTAAACCTCTAATTCTTTTAATACTTACAAAAAAAAAATTTCGAAATCCTTAAATCCCTTTCCAGGGAAATAAAAATTTAGTTTAGAAAATTATTTTTTAGTTTCAAAAGAATGGATTTAGGATTTAGAATTTCATGTCTGAGTGATTGGTAAACTTCGTTTATTATTTTAAAATATTTTTCTCCTCAAAATTACATAAATATTAACTGTACAATGCTTGTTCAGAGAACCAATAAAAATATATTTCACAACACTAGGATATAAAGATAAAAATACAACAATAAAACTGTAGAATTTTTCTTTTGACAAGAAATGCAAATAATCCGGAATGGCCGAATTGCGGAGGATTTTGGACTTTGTATTGTATTCATTTTTGCTACATAACTGAGAAGAAAATATAACATTTTATCCTAAACAAACCATCAAGCTTATGACATTAAAACATGGATGATGCAAATTAAGCAATGGTAGTCAATTACTGGTCCAAGCTAGCTGAATCCTTCTGAACTATGTGGAAGACGTTTTAAAAAAAAATCTATCAAATATTAAAAATTATACTACAGCTAATTTTAACCACCATCTTTACAAAATACAACGAACAAAAAATTATACTACAGCTAATTTTAAACACCATCTTTACAAAATACAAAGAACAAAAAATTATAAAATTGCGATTACAATTTAGCAACGGAGAAATTTTTTTTATTGGAAAATGAGCACTAACTGGTCATACCGGCTGGTTAACCCCAAATTAAATTATCTAAAAAAGTTATTCCCCAAAATCAGAATTTATTGTAAAATACTTTTTTTTTTACAATGCTCGGTTACAATACAATCAAAGAATAATTATGTAAAAAAGAAGTGTTTACGTTTTTTTCAAAAGAGCATGAGTTATATTTCTATGAATTAAACATTAAATGTTTGAGGAACGAATTATTTTAAACCTTTGTTCGGTAATTTTTAATTAACTTCGTACTAGAGCAACACAATGGGCTATTGACGACCTTCCGTGGTCAATCCCCTAAGGGAAAGAATCGAGGACAAAACGTAATTTTGAACCACGGTCACACGACGAGGCAACACCTGAGCAGGCACCCCACTCTCCAAACTTCCATATCAACACAACTTGAGGACTTTCGGCCACGACAGATTTAAGGTTAACCAGCCTCCTCTACACCATAAGCTTACAAACATCCATGCACTAACCCGGATTTGAACCAGGAACCTTCCGATCCAGAGGCTAACACCTTAACTACCAGACCGGTTGGAAAGGAAGCTTTTCCTGATTGATTGTTTGGTTAGACGAGTTACATCACAGATACCCATAGCTACGCAAAACTATTTACCCAGAATTTATTGGTATGCCATAGTATTTTAATTAAAATCATATTGGAGTAACACAACGGGCATTCACGACGGTCCGGAATAAACCCGAAGGAGGAGAATCGAGGACAACACCACGTAACTTTGGACCACGGTCTGAGGACGAGGGAACACCTGAGCTATAGCACCCCACTCTCCAAACCTGCATTTCTTGAATTAAATTTGGTAATTTTTTTGTTAACGTCGTACTAGAGCAATACAACGGGCTATTGACGACGGTCCGGGATCAGTCCCTTAAGGGAAAGATCCGAGGACAACACCTCGTAATTTTGAAACACGGTCAGATGACGAAGCAACACCTGAGCTGGCACCCCACTCTCCAAACTTCCGTGCCAACCCAACGTGAGGACTGCATTTCTTGAAGAGTGGTATCACAGAGTTTGGAGAGTGGTGTGCCAGCTCAGATGTTGCCTCGTTATCTGACCGTGATTCAAAATTACGCGATGTCGTCGAATCTTTCTCGTTGGGTAAATTGTAATTGTAATTTTAGTTAACGTCGTACTAGAGCAACACAACGGGCTTTTGACGACGGTCCGGGATCAGTCCCTTGAGGGAAAGATCCGAGGACAACACCTCGTAATTTTGAACCACGGTCTTATAACGAGACAACACCTGAGCTGGCACCCCACTCTTCCCACTTCCACGCCAACCCTACGTGAGGACTTTTGGCTGCGACAGATTTAAGGTGTACCAGCCGCTTCTACACCATACGCTTACAAATATCCAAGCACTGACGCGGATTCAAACAACCAGGAACCTTCCGATCTAGAGAGTAACATCTTAACCACCTGTGGAGAGTACGAATTGAAATTCGTTGTTCTTGTCAGAAGCAGACGATTCGCGTAATATCGCTCTCTTTCTCTCTCGGCGCAAGTTTGTAATGCGCATGCGCGAAGCATTGCGAACGGAGCGCGTATCAATATTCTTACTTCTTAACTTTTCCCTTTCGGTTGTGTTCGTCTTGTGTCTCTTTTCGTCTTGTGGAATAAATTATTGTGTTCTAATTTATGTTGTATTAATTGCACACCAACGAACGCCACAAATGGTGACCCGCTATTAAAGAACGCACAATACCTGAATCCGGATATATTTTTCAAAATTATCCATTATTTTTCTTCAACGTGCTGTGAAGCCTTGGACTTAAAAATGACCGACGTCAGCGCGGTGAAAATTCCGTCCTACAACTTCAGCGACCCTGCACTTTGGTTCCACATGTGTGAGAGTACGTTCGAATTAGGAGTACCCAAACCAATAACGGACAATCGTACCAAGTTTAACTACATTGCATCCAACCTTCCTCCAGAAGCAGCGTCGACAGTTCGCGACGTCATCACGAAGCCGGACCCGACCGACCCTTACCAACATATCAAAAGGGAACTAATCAATCGAAGTGGCGAATCATCACACCAGGAAATTCGGAAACTTTTAGCTGGCGAACAATTAGGAGACAGGAAGCCTACTGAATTGCTCCGCATCATGAAGCGACGTGCCGAATCGCATCAAGTGCCAGACGAGCTCATGCTCGAACTTTTTCTAACGCATCTGCCAACGCGAGTACAGTCCATTCTTGCAGCCATAACTCCTCTGACGATCGAGAAAGCAGCGGAAGTGGCCGACCGAGTACTGGAAGTGACGCCGATGCCGGTAAGTGCTTGCTCAGTTGCCTCAGTTTCCATGGAAGATCGATTATTTGCATAAATTGAAAAATTAAATCTGCGCATAGATAACCTTTCTCGTGGCAGAAGCCGCAGTCATAATAAGCAACATCACGCGCCGGGTAATCGCAGCAAATCGCGATCCAGCCAAAACCAACACGACCAATGTTGGTATCATTTTAAATTTGGCGAAAAGGCCCAAAAATGCACACCTCCCTGCAAATTTCAAAAAAACGACCGAGGCCTGGTGTAGAGGCGACTACCACCTTGCCCAAAAATTCTCATCGCCTATTCGTACGCGACAGACGTACTAATATACAGTATTTAATCGACACAGGTTCTGACGTTTCCATAATTCCCGCATCAAAATTACAAAGGAGAAATGGCTCGGAAATGACTCTTTCCGCAGCAAACACTTCCCCCATCCATGTATACACATCACAAACTCTCTCCTTAGATCTGGGTTTGAGACGCGTATTCACATGGACATTTTTAGTTGGAAATGTGTCCACTCCCATAATAGGCGCCAATTTTCTGTACAATTTTAACCTAGTACCAAATTTAGTGCAGCATAAATTGAATGATGCACAAACAAACATAAACACTGACGGTATAATGCGCAACAGTAGCATCCATTCCGTAAAAACGGTATCTGGTAATAGTGTATACCATAAATTGTTAATGGAATTTACAGAAATCACACGACCTCCACGCCCGGATCAGGAGATAAAACATTCAGTTGTTCATTACATCAACACGACTGGTCCGCCCGTAACGGCCAAAGCCCGCAGACTTGCACCTGACCGCTTACACATTGCTAAGGAGGAATTCAAAACAATGATCCAATTAGGCCACATGCGCCCCTCGCAAAGCAATTACGCATCTCCTTTGCACATGGTACCGAAAAAAGATAGCTCTGAATGGAGACCTGTTGGTGACTATCGAGCACTTAATGCTCAAACAATCAAAGACAATTACGGTGTACCAAATATTTTAGATTTTACATCGAACCTACATGGCACAAAAATTTTTTCGCACATAGATCTCATGAAAGCGTATCATCAAATCCCTGTTAATCCAGAGGATGTTCATAAAACTGCCATTATTACACCCTTTGGTTTATACGAAAGCTTACGTATGCAATTTGGTCTGTGTAACGCCGCATCTACTTTTCAACGATTTATCAATGAAGTAACTCGAAACCTCCCTTTCGTTTATGCTTTTGTTGAGGACATATTAGTGGCTTCTCGATCATCAGAAGAGCATATCGAATATCTACAGATTTTATTTGAACGAATACAACATTATGGCCTTACTTTAAAACCATCAAAATGCGTTTTTGGAATCTCCTCCATTGATTTCTTAGGTTTTAAAGTTTCCGAATCGGGTATTGAGCCTCTGCCAGAACGTGTAGAATGCATCAAAAATTTTCCAAAGCCAACCACTATCACACAATTAAGGCGTTTCCTTGGATTATTTAATTTCTGCAGATGTTTTGTACCCAAAGCAGCTCATATATTAGCCCCTTTAAATAAATTCTTAGAAGGCGTCAAAAATAAAAAGAAATCTAAACGAATTACAGTAACCAAACTTAATGAGTTACTTCAATGGACTGATGTGGCAGAGCAATCATTTACGGATGCTAAAAATGCCTTAGCAAGTGCAACTCTTCTGCAACATCCGATACCTGGAGCGAAGCTGAGTGTCTGAGTCGATGCAAGCGATTTAGCTGTTGGCGGTACTCTTATGCAACTGAATAAAGATGCCTGGGAGCCTATTTCATTTCTATCTGCCAAGCTTTCCAAAAGCCAACGGAACTGGTCCACGTATGACAGAGAACTATTAGCAATATACACATCCGTCAAACGCTTCAGACATATGCTCGAAGGTCGTGATTTCATCATTTTCACCGATCAAAAGCCTTTGATTTACGCCTTCAAGCAGAAGCCTGACAAGTGTTCGCCAAGACAACTCCGTCATTTGGACTATATCTCTTAATTTTCAACAGATGTCCGCCATACAAAAGGCACTAACAACGTCGTCGCTGATGCATTATCTCGCATAGAAATTGACACTATCTCTTCTCCATTAAATTTTCAAGAATTTGCTTCAGCCCAAGCGAATGATTCAGAGTTAAAGGCGATTCTAACCAAAAACGACACTTCACTAATTTTGGAAAAGACTTATTTTCCAATCGCTAATTTGGAACTGTTGTGCGACATGTCCACCGGACAACCTCGACCATTTGTCCCACAATCATATCGAAAAATCATATTTAACCAACTTCATGGACTTTCCCATCCAGGAATCTTCGCTACAAATAAGTTGATAACTTCTCGATATGTTTGGCCAGCAATGAACAAATGGATTAAAGAGCAGGTACAATGTTGTATTCCTTGCCAACGTTCTAAAGTCCATCGCCACACCAAGACTCCACTTGGTACATTCAATCTACCAGATGCTCGATTTTCCCATATACATCTGGATTTTATTGGACCACTGCCATCATCTGACGGCTAACGTTATTGCCTCACGATAACTGATCGTTTCACTCGCTGGCCTGAAGTAATCCCGACTACTGACATGACTGCCGAAACAGTTTGTCGAGCACTATTAAGTGGTTGGATTTCCAGATTTGGCTGTCCTACAACAAAAACAACAGATCAGGGCAGAAGTTTCGAATCAAATCTCTTTAGACAGCTAACTAAAGTGCTTGGAACCAACCACATCCATTCCGCAGCGTATAGACCCCAATCTAATGGGTTAATAGAACGTTTTCATCGTCACCTCAAAAGTGCTCTTAAATGCCATGAGCATACAAAATGGACCGAGGTACTACCAATTGTTTTGCTAGGATTGCGATCTGCAATAAAGAACGATATTAACGCTACGTGTGCAGAACTTGTATATGGAACAACACTTCGTTTACCATCTGACATTTTATTAAATGAACAAGTTTCTGCAACAGCCTTTCCATCATACGTAGATCAACTTCGCACCTTGATGCAAACTTTAAATCCAATTGCAACATCAAAACATTGCAAGGATTTAATCTATGTTCATCCCTCATTGGAAACATGTTCTCATGTGTTTTTACGTGTGGACTGTCACAAACCTCCATTGTCTCAGCCTTATACTGGACCACATCCTGTTCTTGATCGTTCGGAAAAGAACTGTCGGATTATTGTGAATGGCAAAACAATTTCTGTCACGTTAGACAGAGTACTGCTCATATTCTGCGTGACGATAGCAACATTAACTTATCTTTGCCTTCTAAATCTACAGAGTCCATGGAATCTGTTCAACCTCTCACAACAAGAAGTGGAAGAACCGTACATTTCCCCAAAAGGCTTATTGAATATATTTAATGTTATATTTGTACATATTAACGATTATCATTGTATATTTGTGTTTACTCATTCATTTTCAATTTTTTTTAACACATTCTATTGTTACGAAAATGTGCGTATTTTTTTTAAATTTGTGTTTTTTTTATATTTTCAATGTATATAATCCTCTATTATGACTGTATATCGTTCCTCGGTATCCCTCTTTCACTGGGGGGATACTCTGTGGAGAGTACGAATTGAAATTCGTTGTTCTTGTCAGAAGCAGGCGATTCGCGTAATATCGCTCTCTTTCTCTCTCTGCGACATCGGAAGGTTCCTGGTTCGAATCCGGGTCCGGGCATGGATGTTTGTAAGCGTATGGTGTAGAGGCGGCTGGTGCACCTTAAATCTGTCGTGGCCGAAAGTCCTCACGTTGGGTTGGCGTGGAAGTTTGGAGAGTGGGGTGCCAGCTCAGGTGTTGCTTCGTCATCTGACCGTGGTTCAAAATTACGAGGCGTTGTCCTCGGATCTTTCCCTTAAGGGACTGATCCCGGACCGTCGTCAACAGCCCGTTGTGTTGCTCTAGTACGACGTTAACTAAAAAAAATTACCATTACCAAATTACCTCGGCGCAAGTTTGTAATGCGCATGCGCGAAGCATTGCGAACGGAGCGCGTATCAATATTCTTACTTCGTAACTTTTCCCTTTCGGTTGTGTTCGTCTTGTGTCTCTTTTCGTCTTGTGGAATAAATTATTGTAATTTATGTTGTATTAATTGCACACCAACGAACGCCACACACCCAACCACCTACCCACAGAGAATATTGACGTTACTCTGAACGGTGTTATCACCTTTACTGCTTCAACTGATAATTTTTTTCCTTTTTTCTGAATGAATTAAAAAATAAAATCCATATTAAGGCTGAAATTTTTTTTTACGTGACTAGAGTGTACTTAACAAATACAATGCACAAGCCACCCAGTTTTGCAACAAAATCTTTTAGTACGGTATCTGGCAAGGAATATTAGCTTTTCGTTCCGTTGTGTTTACATTTAACAAGTAAAGTAATATTTATCTTTAATTTCATAAAAAAGCGCTTTCGGTAATTTAAAGAATTGAAGGAAAGCGGTAGATGTTTTGACTGTGTGTAAACTTGGTATGTACCAGATTCTGCAACTTTTCTACCCTCTGCTCTCCTTTCCTCCACAAAAATTTTCAATACATGATTTAAGATTCTACTATTTAGTTGTTATGGTGAATAATCGGTTGTGGTCTCCAGAGAGTAAAGTTTAGAAAGAGTTTTCTATAAAAAAAGTTTCGATTTCAATATGCAAACTTGTCCTCTAATTTATCTCTATGACGTTCATTAAGGCCAGTGTCAACATTGCATGTGTTTCTTTCGTTTGTTTTCAAGCATTGAAATTATTTTTCCTTTAGTTGAGAAATAATCCTCTTGAAGCATAAAAATTGGTTTTGTTCAGTGAAGTTTTTTAATAGAATTTTTCTGAGTGTTTTACTTTATGAAACAGCTGAGCTTATATTTAAGTCTCTAGTATGACTTGAGTTGTTAAAAGAGTAAAAATATGTACTCATAAGGAGTGATTTTAGATCCCCAACTGAAAATTTTACACTGACAATCATTCTTTATTGCACTAGTAGCTACTAGTGACGGGAGTATTCGAATACAAAAGTGCTCATGTACTCTGCTTTGAAGTAATTGTTCTACTCAATTCTTTTCCAATGTATTCAGATACAAGTATTCCGTTACCAAATTACTCAGATTCCAGGCATTCGGTTACAATAATATTTAGGTACAACTATTCGTATCTAAGAGTAGTAGTCGGTTACAAAGTACTCATCCTATTTTAATTTGATACAAGAGTAGTAATACTACTACTAATACAGATTACTATTTAGTAATCTGTATTAGTAGTTGGATACAAAGTACTCATCCTAGGTATTTGGATGCCAAAAGTGCTCACCCTGCGTATTCAAAATACCAGAGAGCAAACTTTTCAAGTATTTTTAAAGAGTTCTGTATAACAACTTTAATTTTGTCCTTGGAGCTCCCACTAAAAGAAGTCTGACTACGTTTTCTGTCAAAATTGATTATCAATGACTTCCTCAAGCTATGGTGAAAAATCAAGTCTATCCAATGCTAAACTAAAATTTAAAAATTATTTGTAAAATCAACATAAATAATATTTCACGGACATTTACATTTGCAGAAAATAAACTTGTGACCAGAAAATTCAGCAATTTATTCATGAGATTAATTTTTGTTCTTCAAAATACAATTGTTGTACAAAGATTGATAGTAGATATTTTACAATTACAAAAAAATTAATGTTAGTAGTTTTCGTGCTTGAAAATTTTTTGTAATTTATATTATTAATAAAATTTAAAAAAAAAAAAAATTTGATTATAATTTTGATTTAAAATTTGGGTTTTGTGTGAAATTATTATTATTATTATTATTTTTAAATTTAGCACAGCTTGATCAAAATAGAATAAATTTGACTGCCTTGTCAAAACTTATCCTTAGCATAAAATAGCTAGGTATTCCCCAAATTCGTCTTGTACTGGATTTGAACCATGAACCAGTATGTTACATCTCCAGTGCTCTAAACCACTATGCTTAAGGCGAACACAATTGCTAGGAGTTAGTTTTGAATAAACATATTGTAGTTATCCGATTCTTACAATCGATTAATCGTTTTTGTATATGTATTCAAATATTTACTTAATACTTCTTGGAATTCCAAGTATTTGATACTCTTAAAGTACTCGATACTGCCCATCACATGTAGCTACTGAATAGTGAACATAGTATGTCTAATATCTTAAAAAGTGACTGTAGCACATAAGTTAACAGTTAGTATTAAAGAATAAAAAATAACTGGCATTCCAAATTACAATTTTTCAAAATCCAAAAATAGGGACTTGAAGAGTTAAATAGAAGCTCACTGGTGGTACCCATCAAAGTCTATAACATTGACTTGATACTTAGTGTCATTTTTCCAAATTATGCTAAAATTTTTGAACTTAATATACTATCTTATCAAAGCTTTTAATGTTAGCAAAAAAGAAATTCTCTACCATTGTTAGCATTTGTCGAAATTTGATTAAAATAATTATCAATTCAATTAACTGACCAATAATATTTTGTTTAAAATGTTTTAAGAGTTTTATCTGTGTTTTGTTCCTTAAAAATACTTTTAAGTTAAGAATCACGTTCCTTTGTTTAGTTTTGTGTTAATTTTTTCATATATAGAATAAATGTTACATCTAAGTGAAGAATCATTGTCAAAAGAACACAATTGTACCACTTATTTAAGAAATTGCTGCATGATTCAGCTGATATATTATGCATCGTGTTGCTTAAACAATATTTTTTTAACATTTCCAAAATCTTAGGAGATTAGTTGATGGTTACATTTCCAGGCCAATTTCACAATCCAGTCTGTCACAGCTATAATATAGTGTTAAGCCTTTCCATGTCGTATCATTTTCATAAATTCTGCATGTTATGAAATTAAAATTTGATTACATTTCAGAAAAAGCCATAATGTCGAATGCGGCCAACTTAGCACTTCTTCAAACACAGATCCAGTCAACTGCTGGAGCTATACCCGTTTTAAATGAAAAGGGTAAGTTGCTTTTATATAAATTATAATGTGTTACTCTTCATTTTGTCGAAGAATTGTAACTCGTGTGTGCAACTATTGTTAGCACATGGCTAATTCAGTTCTCTTGCAGTTATTCTATGCTATTTGAATGAATTTGGGACTTTGTACAGTATAAATAATGTACAAAGTCCCAAATTCGGAATTGTCCAAAATCTGGTCGGTTTGCAAACAAGTGTTTTTTTCCGGTTTCTCTCACTTTGTTCTATTTTTCTGCCTCTTCACCCTTCCGACAATTTTTAAAGAACAAGGCGTTCAACCTGGACCAAATTGATGAAACAGTGCAAAATAAGGGACATGTTCAAAGTAAATACCACAAAAAAAATTAGAAGATTTAAAAGTAAAATTTATAGCATTGTATTAAATAGTTTTTTCCTTTTAAAAAAATTATTCGAACTAATATATCTGCTATTTTAAGTATTGCAAACGTGTTCCGAATGTAAATAACGGGAGTTAGATTAGGGTTTTTACAAAAAAACTGTAAATAATCCAAAATTTGGAAAGATCCAGAGTGTCCGAGGTCTATAGGATTCCGGATTTTGGACTTTGTACTGTACTTTGAATAGCACAACACATTAGTATGATTCTATTATTTACTAAATTCCTGAAATATCAATATAGATTCATCAATTTGGAAAGTAATACTTCTGTATAAGATGTTAAATTTCTAGGTAATAATTTTATTAACTAAAATAAATTTTCAATTATATTCCAAGTAAAAGTGCAACCAAAGGGTAAAGAGAAAACCTATGAAAGACTCATGACACATTGGTGTGGATATAGCTTTTGTCTGTCCATCCTCTAGTCTTCCCTTATTAATCACAGATGTTCTGACTAGAGAGCATAGTAAAATTTGCAGGTGGTGGATGTTCATTTCTTGAGATTTAGAATAAAGGGGGCAGCAGGGGACGTACGGATTTTGTAAGCAGTAGTTGTTTAGCCAAACAATCCTAACCAGTCAGAAGTCAGGTTATTGCCACAGATTCTGCCCCTCGGGGCATCTGCGATGTATTTATGGTTAATCCTAGTTAATAGTTCTTGGTAGGAAAGGTTCTTTGATTTTTTTAAATTGATGAATATGTGCTGGAATTATATGGATAGGTCTGCTTAGAATCTGAGCAAGCAATATCCTTCTTTTGCCAAATAATCCACTTGTTCGTTATTATGAAATAGATTTTGATTTCATGAGACCCATATGCAAGTATGTGGTAACAGAAACTGGTTTAATGTATGGCAAAATTTTCAATTGTTTATAAAACCTGTTGAACTCAAAAGTGTAAGTTCTTCTTTTTAGGGAATGTAGTACTCTATGGTACTGATCAACCATCAAACAATCAATAATTTTCTGATTACCTACCTATTTTGAAATATATATATATATATATATATATATATATATATATATATATATATATACATATATATATATTTCTTTTTAATTAAAAAAAATTTTTTTTGGAGACTACACAGCTGGAGAACTTGGACACATTACTTCCAAATAAAGGATATTTTAATAGTTATTTTTTTCTTTCAAATACTAAAAACAGCAAAAAATTTACTCTTCCTCTCTTTCCCTAAGATGTTTCCACACTATCATTTAAAGCCAGAAATTAAATAAAAAGCAGTAATATAAAAGTATTAATAAATGTAATTTACTTTACCAAGAAATTAATATTTGTTTCAGGTGAAGTGTCTATGCAAAAAGTGAAGGTTTTCAGATATGTATCTGGCAGAAGGTAAGGAAAGAGTTTGGTGTTTTGTTTCAAAGAAACAGGAGGCACTTATTCTTAACCTGTTCCTTTTTTGTAAATAAACCTGTTTTAAATTTAATAGCATATCTAGTTGTATGTATTATGTCCTCAAAGTGTTCACATGGTCAGTGATTTAAATAATTTTTTTAATCCTATATGCCCATGGTGCGTTTTCCAAGCATGAAGTGCCCAGCCATCCAATATATAACACAGTGATCATGAGAAAAGAGAAACATGATTGTCCCTAAGAGCTGAGCAATGAAAAAGATGCTCTCCACTCAAGTTCTCACAACCCCACAATCAACAGATCAATGAGTCATAAAGCTCAATGAGGATTAAAATCCCAGAATAAGCTACTTTTCAAGTGGACTGGTTTGGTAGTGTAATCATACTGTTGAGTGCATTCTGTATGTGTGTCAATACATATGGTTTCCACAGGCCTGACTTTCCTTTTTGGTTTTAAGGGCTCTTACATCCTTAATATTTACTGGAAGTTCAATTTTTTGCCTTTGGTTTTACAAGAACACTGCATATTTTTTTACTTGTATTCAAAAACCACAATTTAAGTTTCTAGTCCATGGTTGTGGTATCAAACATTGGGGGCTTAATGTATCTAGGTTTGCAAAAAATTGATGTGTTCAAAACTGGGTCTTGGACTCAACTGTATGGTGAACGAAAGTTTCTTCCCTTATGTGCTCACAGGTTAATCTATTAGGATCTATGTTAAATGTATACTTTAAAAATGAAAAATAGCCCTGAAAAGGTCCTAATGTTTCTTTTGCTTGAAGATGAGTTCCATGATAGATAAAACTTAAAATTATAAATAGAACATAAAATTTCATGGAACAAACTTTGATGTCCTTTCCACACCAGAAACTGAACTTTTAAACTACAGAAGTTTGATGTCGAACCAAGTTTATCGACCTGGCATTCTTATCTTCACTTGGTGACAGGAACATGTTAAATATATTCACCATCACATCCTGACAGAATAACAAGCAATTTACAGTGATATCCTCAATAACTGATGGTCAATACAAAGTACATTTAATTTTTGGGGGGAATTGTTGAAAAATGTGTTTTGTTGATAAAGAGTGAGTGGAATACATTCATTTCTCCATGCACTTTTAAATACTTAATAAATTTAAGTCAAAATTTTAGTCTTGCAGCAATGGAAAATCTTATTAACTAGTTCAGGCAATTTGAGTCCACTGTTTTATATTTTAAATTATATGATTAACCTGAGGAAATTTTTATAATATCTGTTTCATACTTTTCGAGAGAGAAGTTAAGAAACATCTAAATTATAGTGTGAATATTTATTTGAATGAAACTCTAGGTCTTGAAATGCATATTTTTCCTGAAATCAAATTAATTATGCATTGCCTACAGTTCCTAGTTCTGTTAATTCTTACTTAATGCATGCTAAAGTAGTTTAATTATTTCAGACCAAAATATGCTCCTGAGGAAAGCAGTGAAGAAGAAAGTGATGATGAATTCCCATTTGAGAAAAAGCCAGTAGCTGTGGCTCCAGAACCACCTCCTATAGACGACGAAGAAGCACTGAAGCAAGATCCTAGACTGAGACGTTTACTGAAAAGAGAACAAGAATCTGAAGATGAAGAAGACAGGTAACATTTTATTTTGTTATCGGGTTGGATAATAATAATTTCAAGTTCTGTAACTTTGATGAAATGATCTGATCTTAGTTTTATCATGATTACCATGTATGATATTATGATGGGCATCAAAAACTTTTTGTACTGCTTGTTGGTCCTCATGTAACTGTCTATGAGTGATTCAGATATGCACATGCACTTAAGTCTGGTGCACACATCTGATTTTTCAATGTGCGGCACTGAAGTCCAACTATGCATACATAACAGTGAAATGACATAAAAATAGTACTAATTTCACGCCATTTGCGATAAATATTCTATCGAAGAAAATGTTCTTATTTCGCTTACTTGGTGTAAAAAAAGTGTCTTGAAACACACCCACAAAATAGACGTTACTGGATACAACCATTTATTAATTATTATATTCCATTTATTTATGAAAACAAGGTACTTCAGACCAGAGAAGCATATGCAGCGAGCTGCGGTGTCGTGAGGAACTGTGGTACAAATTGCACACAAGTTGGACCTGTGTTGCTGCAGCGGTGCAGGAGGCAATGTGTGCACTACTCCATTGGATATAATGTATCTCAGACTGCACTTGCATTGCAGCAGCGGTGCCACATGTTGAAAAACTGGATGTGTGCACCGGGCCTTATTGTCAGTTTACCAGTAGCCAAGAAGCTAAAAGTACAATGTACACAAAACTGAGAACTCAGAATAATAGCTCGTGAATTCAACCTTTGCTACTTATTTGGTTGTGTTGTGGTTTCTTCATAGACACCCAAATGTGGGAAAACTCGCCTAAAAAGTTCTTCAAGGTTGTAAATGCTCCCTTGTTGGGTTATTTTTAGTAAAGCAAATCTGACCATAATAAATCCTACATGGGATAGGTATAAGGCTAAATTAAGCTTGTCTTTTGAATATATGGTGAATTTAACTAGCCCTTATGTTGCACAAAAATTACTCTAGTGTATCAAATCAAACAATACACAGGCTAGTCACCACACTGTTTTACTATGCTTTCAGAATTTATGAAACATTTTTATTAATCTAAAAATCTATTCCTTATTTTATATAGATGATTAAAAATATCTTTCCTTTTCTCTATGAATATACTTACAAAATAGGTTTGTTTTTCTTATAACTATGCACTGGAAAAAATATTTTTTAATTGTGCATTACTCGAATACTAAAACTATTTTATGGTAGAGTAGACCTGCTTATTGATTAAATTGTAAGAATCTCAGACCGGTCAAAAAACTAAAAAGGAACTTGCAGAAAAATTCAGTAAGTTGGAATGTTGAATAATGATACTCCAAATGACTAGGAAGGTTATATTTTTAATGGCTGTTCTAAAATCAATATGAATCGACCCCACATTAAATATTATGAAAGTTTAGTTCGTTTTCCTTTTTAAACTTAAATCAACTCTTGTTACATTTATATTTCGTCTGAATAGTCATTGAAACACAGTATGGCTTTCTTAAGATGATTTCTCTTTCAAGAATCGAGAGACATCGTCACATCCACGAACCTGCCCCAGCGGGTGATGTCAGTGATGAAGAGATGACTGAAGGAAGACCTGTGAGATGGAGGGAAGAAGAAGAGAGCAGTGATGAAGAAGAGTTAGATGATGAAGTAAGCTATTTAATATTTGTGATGATGTTTATCATTTACAAGTACTGTTCTATATTGAAAATTTTATGTGAGTTTATATTTTGATTATATACAGTAGAACCTCAGCTTACCGATAGTACTCAGTCCCAGTAAAAATCAATATCAATATTATGATTGAACAAATGAATAGTCACAATTATAATGACCCTATTACATCGTAAAATTTATTTACCTTTTTATTGCTGCAGCAGTCACAGTTTGAATGCCATGCATTCCTTGTATTACCATTTGAACCTACTCCAAGTAGTCAAAAAATGCATACTATTAGAAACTTGTTACTTTAATTAAAAATTGTCAAAATGACTACTCCAAACGATAATATTTCGTTTTTTTTTTTTTTTTACAAAATTTGTGATTTTATGGTTTTAAAAATTTTAGATTAGATTTTTTAGAAATTATGTTTTAAGTTTTCAAATGGTTATTTTAGGTTTTCAAATAGTTATGTTAGGTTTTCATAGGTTCTAAACAGAAATGTATATCACTTTAGATTGTTATATTGTAAGATAATGCAATTTTTCTATTGGTATAATAGCAATTTTTAAACCTCATACTATGTTTTTATGAATAACATTGGAAATATTTATTTGTGTGTGTGCAATTTGTCATAGAGATCTAGTGGTATTATAACCAATACTATGATTTTAAAAACTAAGCATACTTGAAAACGTCTAGACTTTACTATGAGAGTTACAGGGTTATTTCCAAATGGAACAGGACTGGCCAAAAAGACCTTACCAGAACGAAAAATTAGATTGAACTTCTGAATCAGAAGGCAGATTAGAATTCTCTATTAGACTCGACAAATTCATTTATATCCATCCCTGTTGTGATTGGCAAAATATTATCTCTTTCAACCTCTACCCTTCAACATTTAGGTTAAAATTACTAACTACACACATCTGATTCAGTCCTTCTGTAGCAAAAATTGATTGTAGAGTGTTCAGTCAAATACAATCATAAATGTTCATTAGTAAAATCCCTGCAATCTTTATATAGAATTTGTTTCAGTTCTATAAAACACATTAAGTGGAACATGATGTTAGGGAACAAATATCCACATAGATTGTTTCCATGGATACATTCTCAATTATTTTGAAGCAAGGGCTCCTTGTGAGGTCACCCTTTAACTTCCTGGGTACTTTGCCAATCATTCCAAGCCCAAGTGTTTCCCTTGTACTTCCGCATCAAATCTCACTTTGATCAAAGGCTTCCTTCTATCTTGTAATAGTAAAAGCTAAGTTGTTGTTGTAGTGTGCTTTTATGAAAGCCAGAGCAATAATAGTTACAGGGACGTCTCAAGTTTTTTTTACAGCTGTGATAGCCACTGCCACCTTTTCTAAAAACTACTCTAACACACCTTTTAATATTCACATGGTGATCTGATCAGCATAATATAATGCTACAGACAATCTCATTCCCTACCTAGTGAGAATAGGTTCAGATGGAAGAGGGACATTCGAAAGAACCTACTAAAAATACCCACCTGTTTGGCATTGGCACTTTTAAAATGTCTTTTCTACTGAAGATATCAAAGCCTTTTCTTTTGGATCTAGGTCTTGTATCTTCGAAGCAAGGTTCATTTCCAGCTTTTAGCATACAGGCTGCACTATCATCACTAACCTAAGCATGTGTGTACATTTCTCTTCTGTTTTTACAATATGCAGATATATTCCTCTTTGAAAAAAAAGCCTTTGTCAATAGGAATCCAAGAATGACCTTGATTCTTTCAGCTCCATTATGGTATTACAATTTTTGTAGACGTTTTCATTGATTTTAAAAATAAATGACGTTATTTATTTGAATAACACCAATTTTACATCAATACCTGATTTCGAATACTGCTCGAGGAAATTTGGTTGCATAAACTGGCCATATCACATAAGAAAAGGAGTGTCTTGTCAGAGAACCTCTCAACTTGTTTGAAGCTTAGTATTTTCCATTTTTTATTTGTTTAGTATAATTAATCTTTTCAGAGAAAGGACAACTAGTCACACAGCGAAACTGAACTACGGTTTACCAATTTGCTTTTGCATTTGAAGTTTTCTTTAAAAACTCATGACTTTGAATTTTCTTAAGTTTAAATTGTCTCAGGTTTGTTAAGTATTACTTGTTTTAAAAGTTTTAATTGATTTTATGTTGGACCATTCCAATGGTTTAGGATCTTAGTAATAGAAACTGCTAAATAAAAGCAAGACATTTCTTCTTTATTTTGTTGTTTGATGCATGTATTATTCATAATAAACTGGGCCAGTTCCTATGACATGTTTCCTTTTGGTTTCTCCATTCGGAGTAAACAGCATCATATCTCTCAAAGTGAAAGTGTCTGTCTTAATTTGATTTATTACTTTAGGCTGATAATTTAATTGTTAAATTTTGCTTTTTAAATGTCACATTAAGTGAAACAGTTACAAATTTTGATCTATTTTATGAAAGCTTTCCAAGCTTGAAAGCAGAATTTTAATCTATCTTTAGTGGTAATTTTTCTCATTACAATTTCATTTAAAGAAATTATTTTCTGTTCATGTAGGAAATCGAAAGAAGACGATTACTTTTGAAAATGAAAGCTCAAGAAAAAGTACAGGAAGAAGAGGTAACATTCTTGTGAATAATAATATGGAATCTGTATAATACTATAAAGCTTTCTACTATTAACAGAAGATATTTTATGAGTTTGAATTGATATCTATTGTGCTGTATATCAATATTTGTATTGGAATGTTTTGAAGATTATTCATGCTATTTACATCAGAGAGCTATTATAGATTTTTAATCTATTGTTTTCATACATTCATAAGACAACAGATCATATAACCCTCAAAACATTATTATTTATGTTAAAATATACTTGCACATTGTCAGTAGGCATTCTATTCAGTTATTGTCATACAAAGGTAGTTGAGAAATGGATTTGCAAAATTTGATTTTAAAATATTTCCTTATGATAAAGGAATTATATGTTCGAAAATATATGGAATTATCATTTGTTACAAGTTCAAAATTGGATATTTTTTGTTAAAATGTGTGTGTGTTAAAAATCGTATTTATACATGTTCCAGAAATTAATTTTTAATTTCTGGTATATATGAATAAATAATATGCAACAGTCCTAATTAAAGTTTCTCTTGACAGTTAATTGTATTTCTTTTTAGTTGAAATGTATGATTTTAAACAAATTGAATTTTTAATCGATTTGTAGAACATAATTGTATGCTAGTTATCTGTCACAAGATATCATTGACGTATATAATTCAGTGACTATTCAATACTATCTTAAAAACAGGTAAATCTTACATTCAAGCAACAAATGTTAGTCTTCCGCAGTCTCTACACGAACATGCTTCTTAATCTTTTAATTTGGAATATTTTATATAACATTGTGAAAGTGCTACTTTAACCGATCCATTTTCTGATCATAGGAGCTTCTGGATCTTGAAGATGATGAACACAAATCAGAACCTGAACAATCAGATGAATCAGAATATGAAGAGTATTCTGACTCTGAAGAGGAAGTGGAGCAGCGTTTGAAACCAGTTTTTGTTCGAAAGTATGACTGAATCTGTTGAAAACTTTTATTCTTATTTGTCCTAAATCTATTTTTATACCCTATGTAGAATGATTTGAAATACAAGTTCTTATGATTGTCTTAACCATTTGTCCTCAAAACCTGTCTTTTATTTCATAAGAGGTTTTAAGAGGAAGATTTTTGGAGTTAAAAATACAAAGTTTTCCTTTTGATTCAAGTAGTGTACAAAGAAATTTACAATTAAGATGCTTGCTTACATCTTTTAGGCTAAATGAAAAATGAATATTTAAAGATGATATTATCTAATTGTTTACCAACTGCTTTGTTAACATTTTTTCACTGCTGTAAAATTTACTAAACTGTCAAATTATTTGCAAAAGAAACATTTTTATTCCGTTTTTTGGTTTTACTTATATATTTAAATGGCACAAGAGATTTGGTAAAAACACATATCAAAGTTCATAAAAATTTCGAGTGCTTAACCTTTGATAATTATTTGGAAATGGTATATATTATGTGGTGTATTAGTGCCAGGTGTCTAGGTAAAGTTCCCTGTCTCAAGTGTAGCCCCACGTGAAACTACAGTTAGTTAGCTTTCGAACTCCATCTAGTAGAGATGTCTCTGTAATAACTGGATAATTTTCATAACTAAGCATTCATAGTGCTTTCCTCGTTTTCCTAAATTTTAACTCTTGTGTTGTAATGTCTGTGTTTTAATAAATGTTAGTTCAAATATCCAAGCAAGTTTGGAGTAAACATTTCAGCACAGTGGCAAAAAATGTCACTTTTGAGGTCATTAAAGGGCATTTAAAAGGCTACTGATTGGAGTGTTCACATCTTTGATACATTTTAAAAATGTTTCTGAACAGCTGCAAAAATTATTATAAGTCATTTAATTATAAACTTAAAAATAATTTATGTAAAAAATGCAACAAAACAATTCTGAATGTCTGATGATTTTATTCTGCAAGTGATCTTAAACATTAAAATATTCTTTATCTTCAGGAGAGACCGTATAACTGTGCAAGACAAAGAGCAGCAGGCTCAGAAAGAAAAGGAACAAGAGTTATTAGCCAAGAAACATGCGGAAGAACGGCGTAAGCAAACACTTAAGGTTTGTTTTTGTCATATTTATTTATTCCTTCAGATTTTCATCCTTGAATTCAGTTTATTCTTCGAATCATTAATAACTTGACAACTTGCAAATTGTGATCAATATCAACGATCATTTAAAAGGGGACAAAAGAGAGGAAAATCTCATGATGCACAACTGTTGTACTGACCTTAGTCTAAAGGTGAAATATGACTTATTGTGGGGGTGACTCTAAAGAGTGCCAGCACCGCGACTAATAGTCTATTGTACTCAAACCCCCTACTGGTCTGTTAAAGACCGATAAGGGTTCCAACCTTTACAGTACCAGTAAAAATATCTAAAGAGAAAAAATACAAATATTTGTGGAAAATGATCCTTTTACCCCACCCGATCCTAAATATTTAAACATATTGTCATGTGGATACTGTATATCAATACCAATTAGGGATCATAACATTTCTTAAAGGAATTGTAATATCAGGGAAATTTTTGCGAGACTATCAGGGAAATCACGGAAACATCAGGGAACATTTTTTCGAGGATTTTGTTGCCACCTAGAAGTCCTTTTAAACTTTATATGATGTAAATACAATTTTTTTCATGAGTATGAACATATTTGGTGTGCTAGATCCTTGAGAGACATACCTTGTCACTAAATGGGTTTCTAGAAAAATTTTCTGTAAAAAATGACTTCAAATTATATATGTAATGTCTTTTAGTGTTTGTATGAAATACCTAATTAGATTTAACTTTGTCTTAAATAGTGTGCCTTTCACAATGCTCAATACTTTTATTAGTAATTTTAGTTAGAATAGAAAAGTGAGATTTGACTTAAATCCAACATTTTTCTTATGCTTTTTTCATATATGTTTATATTTGATTGAAAACAAGGATATTGCAGTGAATGCTAAATAGAAAAAAGTATATTTAGAGAGAAGCTTTCTACAAAATTGACATGTGGTATTACTTGTATACTGAATCTTTATTTTGCATTTTCCCTCAGTTGGTTGAAGACGAGGCTAAGAAAGAAATGATGGAACAACAAGAAGTACAGAGTGTCTCCGATTTGGTTATCACCGATGATGAAAATGATGAAGCTGCTTATGAATCTTGGAAACTGCGTGAATTAAAGCGCATCAAACGGGACAAAGATCTCAAAGAATCGTGAGTATATAGATTGGGAACATAAACTAATAATTTCTGGTTTCATATTTTCAATTAACTATGTTTAAGGATTTTATTCCTTGTGTAATCAGGAACAGAATTAGTAGCACCTTTTTGTCATTTTTATAATTTCTATGAAGAACTAAAGGTAACCATTTCCCATTTTTCAAAAAAGGTTGCTCAATTTAAAAGCTTTTATTTTTTAAGAAGAAAATCCTTGTTTTTAACAAGCATTTTATATATATAAATTCATTAAAAGCTTCCAACTCGTAAAGTAGGCAACATTCATATCCACCAGTGAAGAATTTTTAATATTTCAAATATTCTAGTTAAGATTTTTGTAACAGTAATATTCTTTCAATGTTGTAAGTTCCATTTAAATTTATATCCCTTATGTGGTTGTTGTTGCATATGATGAATTGAATAGGAATTACAATTTATTAAATATAAATCTTGAAAAAATAGAACTACACGAAACAGATAACACTAAAGTCGGCAGGGGAAAACGCCTGATGACATCAATTCATGTTTCTTTATCTCATGATGTAATTCCTACAACTTACAATTAAAAATAAAACGTAATTTTAAAATGCAAAATTAAATGGGAGTAATAAAAATCTGGAAATAATACTGCACTTGGCCAACAAATATGAATTTTCTTTCCTTTGAGCTCATGCTGCACTTCAAAGCACATTTTACAATTCAAAGATTTAGTTTAGAATGGAACCACATACCGGTTTTAAAATGTGAATGATTATGTTACTAGCCTGTTAAGTGCAGCTTTAAAAACCAAGTAATTTTATTTGTAATATGGAAAAGAAATGCAAGTCTTAGTGAGTCTAAAATAATGTTGCAAAGGAAACCTATGTCAAAACTTAAAAATACTTTGAATAAATTCGATTAACTTCTATTCGTGGTTCAAGAAGCTTTGTGCTGTATGTTTTACTTTTTATAAAAAGGAATTCTGCAACCACATGTGTTAAACCAAAAATATTAGATGAAAGTTCATAGAAATGTAAACGTGCTGCACAGAAAATGAACACGCACCTTTAGCAATATTTGGACACAGAATAATTCATTTCTACAATGGTCTAATTAGGGATTGCAATCCGGCATGATTTTCAATTCGGTCGGATTGGAATTTTGGTATTAAGTCTATCTAACCAGTATGTATTTTTCCAAAATCGGCTGAGTGAAAGTAGGTAAAAAGGATATTATTCCAAATGGACGAAGAAAACGTTTATTTTAGCATTAGAGAATCAAATTTATTAATAATTATCCGTAGGTAGGAAATCAGTCATCAACAATTAATTATAGTAACTATTAGTACTGCTAGTAATAAGTATTAAACGATTGATTATGATGAGTCTTACTAGTTTCCACCCCCAAAAACATCAGCTTGTTGTATACGTAGTACTTTTCTATTTATCTAAAGTTAAGTAATCTCTATCTCTAATGTCATTGAGCAAATGACATATAAAATGTACCTAAACTTGCCTCATACTAACACAAAAATGTAATCTTTGGCAGTATTTGGTTAACATAACAAACAAGGGTACTCTTAATGCTTCTTAATTGCTTAAATGGAAGTTATATAGTAATGAAAATCACTTTTAAGTTTGAAAAAACCATGTAAGGAAACATCGTATTAATTGTGTCCTCCCCCAACCTACTTCTCAATGAACAAATAACTAATAACCCAAATATAACCAGCGGCCGAAAAGAAGGCCCTCTCAGCTTCAACACTAGTTGGTTTAACCGTCATTAAGTAGTCGTACATAGGTGACAAATATTTTCCTTTGACTCCATTTCATATTTATGAAGTCATTTCTTCATTATTTTCTCAAAACCTGTTTATTTTCTGAAATTTGTCTTTTTGCAACAGTCTTCATTTTCTTGCAGAATTTGCTTTTCTAATTGCTTTTTATTAAAAACATATTATTTATAATTTAATTTATTATTTTTGCTAGAATTCTCCTAACTGATGATTGACAAATATAAAATCGATTGCTTAATAAACGATTTTGCGACTTTAAAGTTGGGTTTGAATAATTGATTATTTAATTTTTTAAAAATTCGTATTTATCGGATCCGGACCAGATTTGATAGATGTTGCTGAATTCGGTAGGTAGCTAAATGATGCCGGATCGGATTGCAATCCCTAGGTCTAATGCTAAATTGAATGTTTCATTCTCTTCACATTGTCTGTTCTCAATATTTAGAAATGTATATGGTGATAGAAAAAATGAAGCATTAGAATTTAAATTCCTTAAAAATAGTATTTTGGAAAAATAGTTTTCAGCAGTACTGGTAAAAGAAACCAAATAATCGTACTGCTCAATATATATTCCAGCTTCTCAAAAGCTTCCAATTTATGGTCAATTTAAATGAAGTTACACAGTTGTTTTTGGCATGGAACTTGTCTAAATACGTAAGCAAAGAAAAGTTTAATATTGCATTCACTAAACTTAAATACGATGTATAAAATAAAGAACATTGTATTCAAATATAGAATAAAATTTAGGTGATATATGCACAAACACAAAACAGTCATAAAATGAATGCAAGACTTGCAGTATGCAGTTTCCTGCAAATATACCAGCCATTTGGACATAGTACGGACATACACCAAACATATTGCACTTACATACACAAAAGATATTGCACTTACATACACAAAAGATATTGCACTTACATACACAAAAGATATTGCACTTACATACACCAAAACCGATTAACTTGCAATGGGGTCAAAATATTCAATGTACAAACCCTCAATTCTTATATTTTGATAAACCAAATGCTATCTAATTAACTTCAGAAAAAGTAACATTTACAAGAAATTGAGTAAAAAAAGAATTTTTATATAAACAGAAATCAAAGTTATAATTTATTTCCTTTTGCTTTTATTTGTGGTATATTGTAATTCTTTTAGCCTTTATTTGTGCTATATTGCAATTTTTGGACTTATATTTTTATGCTATATTAGTAGTAGCATATACTATTAAGGAATTAACTGATAAAAATATTTAATGTAGCTGAGGTCCAAAGAAGTGAGGATAAAGATTTATTGTAAAAGAACTATTCTTGCATGCCTTGAAAGCATGCCTTAAGATACATTCTGTGTTTAAAATTTTCAGAGGAAAGATAATTTGTTTTGAAAATCTCCACAAACAATCCAAACATCGAAGCCAAAATGCTAATTGTTTTTCAGATAAAACTGAAAAATCTTATCAGAATTTTGTAAAGATAATTTGTTGAGAATTTTTTTAAATTTTCTATTTAACTTTTTTGTATGATAAATGAAAGTTAAAACTCGTATAAAATGTTTTCCTGCCGTATTTAAACTATTTCTTTGTGTTTCAAATGTCAATTTTCTATTTTTATGTTGGTTATTGCATTCAGGGTATATCCAGATTACTACTGAGGGCAGTGTGACACAGAAATTGAAATAACACTGCTTACTGCTATGTAATGGTACTTTTAAAAGTATATTGTTAAGTAGAAATAAATATTTCATAATGTGTTAATGTTCTTGAAGTAATTGTTATTCAAATTGTGTTCACATTTTAAAGATTTTCAACTAAACAGTTTTAGAATTAAATACATTTGGGATTATAACCTGTGTGAAACTTACCTTTTATCTTAGTTCCAATTAGAAAATAGGAGATTAAGTATACGTGTGTAAATTGTTGGAATAAAAACTGTTTAACTCATTAAAAAATTCCATATTTTTCATAAAATGTTATTAATTTATTTAAAAAAAAAATATATATATATATATATTTTTTTATATTTATGTCTGAACTAGGTTAATTATCATGTAAATAAATCAATTTGAATTCTTTAATTTGCAAAATTTAATGCTGCATATTATGGAATTCAGATTGGTTTTATTTAATTCAACGTTTACATCAAATATAGAAGTCACCATCTCATTTTGTGTGTCACTTATTATTTGATAGATATGAAAAAGAGAAACAAGAAATTGACAGAATTCACACCATGACCGAGGAAGAAAGACGGGCTGAGCAGAGGGCCAATCCCCGTTTGGTCACAAACAAGGCTGCCAAAGGGAAATACAAGTTTCTTCAAAAGTATTATCACCGTGGAGCCTTTTTCTTGGTTAGTATTTAATAATGGAAATAGAGTCACAAACAGAATCCTCACAAGCCTCAAGAAAACCTGATTTTTCATTTTAGTTTTAAGGACCCTCTAAAAGCTTTAATATTTACTTTAAGTCCTGAAAAGCATTGTAGAAAGCCTCAGTTTTTAAAGAACAATGTATATTTACAACTGCATGTGCTTAATTAGTGCATGGTTTGCTCCTGAACTAGAAATGTCTAATACGACTCCAAAATTGGAAAAACCCTGTGCAGAGTTTATTATATAGTTAGGAATTCTCATCATTGTGGTTCTCAGTTAAGACTTTAGTTATTTGTTGCACCAAATGAGCAAACTTTATTCTGTGCATTTTAAAATTCATTTATGTAATATCTTAAAAAAAAACATTGCAACAGTAAAAACATTGTAAAAAGATTTGTAACAGTAATATATTTCCTTTTGCTTAAAGTTATGTAGAATAGCTAAGTTTTATCCATTCTTATTTAAATAATTTGAAAGTGAACTTAAAGTTGTAACAATTGTTTTTCAATACAATTAAGTCAGTATGACCAGTTATACAACATATACTCAATTATATGTATTGCATTTGAAAACACTATAAATATATGAAACACTGTTACTGAATTTTATGCTTTAAGCCTTTGGAAAAGGAGTCCTTTTAGTGTTGCATATAGCATCAAATCACTTTAAAGTCAGGTGAGGTAAACAATTTGAATCTCAACTCATCAACTTCCATTTATAACACTTAAAGCTATTTAAAATCGGGTTACATATGAACTTTTGTGAACTTTATTTTCAAAGATTTCAATTTTGTTGTGTATTTACAGGATAACGAGAATGACGTTTATCGTAGAGATTTCTCTGCCCCGACATTGGAAGATCACTTTGACAAGACAATTCTACCTAAAGTTATGCAGGTATGTATGGCTTTTATAAAATTATATTACTATCATGTCACTAAGGTGGTATTTTATGAAATATGTTTAATTTCCCCCTTTTCAAGTACAATTTATTATTTTTATAACATTTAATTTAATTCTTGCCAAATTTGATGCTCTGTAGCTGTGCACTAGAATTTTTTAGTGATGTGTGAAGAAAATGAATAAAGTGAAACATGCAAAATAACTAAACTTTTCTGCAAGATATCTGAAATTATTTTGGTGTATGCTGTGTTTACTGTTTGGATACTCTAGAAGTAATATTGCAGAATAAATGGAACTAAACACAAATGAAAAGCCACTGCTAAAAGTAATCTAGTCACTATTTATGTTTATATGAATTTGTCATTCTTAAATTATGTATTAATTTGCAATTCATCATTTTACTTTCACTCAATCTATTGACATCAAAAGCCTTATCCTTTAGCAAAGGATGTTACTAGCATAACTGTTTTTAGTATTTTAGAAGTGATTTCATAATTTAAAATTATAACTTTTGGTATCTTGTTTTGGAAGTGAAAACTGATTTATTCCCTAGTTTGATGTTTTTATTCACATGTAAGAAAGTTATAGGCTGTCTTACAAACTTTTTATTGTGTTCAATTGTTTCCTAACAAAAATACTGCTACATAAATTGTTAAGTTGGCGATGCAGTTTCATTTTCTCCCCGGGTATATATACTTCTATGTCAGTTACTTGATGTCTGTTTTGTGTTTGACTGAGCTTGGCCAAACATTGCCCATGCACCATAAAAACCAACCATAAATTGTTAGGTGTAATTACCCAGTTTGTTTGTTATCAAAATTCTTTTGGGAAAATGAAATGTCTATTGTAATTTCATTATGAGTTATTAAGCTGTATTATCATAATTTTGTAAGCCTCTTTCAATCCAGGCAGTATAGTGCTTTTAATATCGTGATGTAACCCCTTAGATTAGGGCTTTGATGACTTAAATTTACACAAATTTGATTACATTTACTATTGACTTTGCACTTAAAAAAATTAGGCTACATTCTGATTTTTGGTTCACCAACTGTGTTTCAATGGCTACATTGAAGTTATGGTACTTATTTTAATATTGACGATGTTTACTTACGCGCAGCTTAGTGTTTTCCCTCTTTACATCAGTTCAGTGTATTTATTCTTTTCGAGGAAAGAAAACACCTAATTTCACATCAGAACTGAACCACCATAGCAATATGCTTTTCAATGTGAATCTTAACAGTTGGCAATGTGATTTTAAATTTTCTTTAACCCAATTTTATTTAGTATTTTTTGGGGCCATTCCTTAGGATCTTAGTAATCAAAACTGCTCAAAAACAAAAGTGAAACACATTGCTTCTTTGTGATGCATCTGACGTATGAACTGTTCTTCACGTTTTAACTGAGCCGATTCCTTCGATGTGTTCTTTACTTTCGGTTTCTCCATTTGTCGATGCTCTCGTGAGATTTCTTAAATTGTCAGTTTAAATCTTTACTGGTGTTGTTGTTGTGTCTTAATGATAAAAAATTTTTTTTTTTTGGCTAATAATTTGATAGGTAGTTTTTTTTTTAAATATCACATTAAGTAAAGCCGTTATAAATGTTGATCAATTTTGGGAAAACCAGGAACACACCTGTAATAACTGTTTACATAATCTTTTGTAAAGTGAGTTTTTAAAAGTTGATTTATCAAAGAAACTGGAATATAAATGTAAACTAAAGTTACAAGACTTGATAAAGTTATAAAATAAGAAGAAAAGCAGATTAGATTCAACAAAAACACTGAGTTTCACTAGCCATGAGATTTACCCAATCTCAAATCATTTAGAAGGCACGTTCTTGAATTATCAAATGCAGGACAACTGAAAGCAAACGATCCACATTTTGTGAATGCTTTTTTGAACATGCCCATATCATTGGTCTAAAGATTAAAATTATATAGTATTTAGCAAAATTTCTACTGTCAGATAAAAAGAAGTCCTACATCTTTTTCGATATATAGTGTAATTTATTCGCATCAGTCTGAACTGCTTCATTAAATTCTATGTTGGGACTATTTTATTTATTTATCATTTTGCTTTTCAGGTCAAAAACTTTGGACGCTCAGGGCGAACAAAATACACCCATTTGGTCGATCAAGATACGACTGTCTTCGATTCTCCGTGGATGGCGGAAACTGCACAAAATGTCAAATTCCATCACAACCAGGCAGGAGGAATGAAACAAGTATTTGACCGTCCATCAGCAAGGAAGAGGAAGAAGTGAAGATACGACAACCACAATCCCTTTGTACATATTAAATGATGCTGTAAATAAAGTATTGAGACTTTATGTTCAACATTTTCCTCATTACCCACTGAAAAATGATACAATAAATTTGTATGTTTTTATTCATAAATTTGCTTTATTTCTACTTATATTCTGACCATCAACATAATACATACTTTTCTGACTACTTTTCAATAGCTGTCACATGTGTGTTAGCCATTCATCACACATCGATGAGTTGTTATATTTGAATTTTTTAATCATACCGATCTGTTGAATGTAATAAAATGAGTTTAGTGTTAACACATTGTATAAAAATGACAAATCTAATAAAATAATAAATATTTACCTTTATTTAAATGTCGTAATTTTTTAGTCTAACCATTGGGTTATCTAAGTAGTTTTAACCGTTCACCAATTATGAGAGGGTTTTCTAGTATAAACACATTAACCAACGTCAAGAGAAGTAAAAGTACTTCTGGTTAAGAACTAATGTAATCATTTCATAGCCTAATAGTTTCTGCTATTGGTTGTAATAATGTTTGATTTGTTACAATGTAAAAGAGATAATGGTTAAGTGACATGCAGAGAAAACTCCAGTTTTCATTGTGGCAATTTGAATTCTGTCTGCCCAAATAAATAAAAAGAAATGAAGAAGAAAAATTATATCAACGATTTTGGTCTTCCTGAAAATTTTGTAAATCATGTTTACGCAAATGTCGATGCATTTTAAAATTTTGTTTCTCCAAGTTTCCAACTTGAATGGCATGTTTTAGACATTAACAGAAAACACTCTTTTATTCAGTGTCATAAAACATGGCATTTAAAGCCATTTTGAGGCTTTTTAGTTGACAACTACTGCTAACAATTGTTCATTTTCAAAATGGAATTGTTAATAAGTTTTGTTCAAATTTTAAAATTCCTCTTAATCTCAAAAGATTTACATGGTGTTGTCCTTGGATCTTTCCCTAGGGGGACTCCTCATCCCGGACCGTCATCAATAGCCCATTGTGTTGCTCTAGTACGACGTTGATTAAAAATTACCATTTACTCAAAAGAGCTATAAAAGGAAGCTTAAATCACCGTCTTGTAAAGTCACAAACAACAGTTCGGTATCAGGTCAACACCACTGACCTTTGGCAAGAACATCTTGTGGGGGTTTAATTGTCTTACAAATGGTTTTTAGGCGTGCGTTGCCCCATGTGAACTATCTCTCAGGAAAACTGTCAACGTAGGGATAATTGTTGCAGAGTTTAAGCTGAGTGGAGGTGTTTTTATGGTACTTGCGTTTCAAGCCCAATGTTGAGTTGATCCTGTTTTGCAATGTTCATGACATAGGGATATAATTCGTTGATTTTATTATAGGGTAGATACTACATGTTTAACATAAATAAACGTTAGTTATTTGTAAGTCAGGCTGTATTGTGTTTATTGGCACACCACTTGATCCACTCTGTTGCAGTCTTGGGAAAAAAAATGCAAACCCAAAGTACTTTGTACCTTATTTAAAAATAGTCAAATGTGCAAACAAAATTCTCGTTTAGTATTCAGTTTGCTAAAGCAAGTGAAAACTATGTGCTAGGTGACTGAATGGGAAGATATTGGATGAGACAAATGTCTTTTCTGCTTGCCTAGACATGAACCAAGCACATATTCAGAGGCAATGATTTAATTTCAGCCTTCACAAAATATTTGAAGTGTTATGAAACAATCTAAAGTACACAATGAAGCAAATTGCATCTGTAAATCGAAGTTCCATTATCACTGGTAAAATGCACTCAGATGTGTAAAAAAAAATAAAAACTCAATGAATATGATGTTTATTTCGCATTAGTACCTTTTGATTGAAATAAGTGGAGATAGGGCCTTCTGAAATTATTTTCTAAATGTGTGCCTGTTATAAAACAAAAGATTACTGACAATCAACTGAAAAAACTAATTTATGGTTCACTCTGGACTTTTATTTGAAGAATATGGTGATGAATTCTATGGGCACTTAAGTTAAATCTTATTTTAGACGTTAATTATTAGGATTTTCACAACTATATACATACTATTTAGTATTGCCTTTTTGAAAACAAGGGGAATATCTGAATAGTTCCTTGTTCTGTGTAATATGCAATCTGTTCTCAAAGTTTTAAAAGTTGCAAATACTTTCATTGCAATTATAAAAACGTTTACAAGTGTGCAAAGAAAAATTTATGTATTTTGATAAGTTCATTGAATTTATGTCTTGAATATTCAATAATAGGTGATACCAGAGTCTATCGTAAGATGCGGATTGAAGCTAGGCTTTCATAGGATGATGGAACCAATGTCTTGTCAAAAATGTATCAGGATATTGTTCAAAAGTCTTTGCCGAATTGTTTTTATTCAGAAATATTCAGAAAGTCGAAATTCGATACGTTTTCACACATCTTTCTTTTTTCAGAATTCTGCATTTTTTCAAGGATCGGAATTTCGTTTCTGTTGGTGTATATGTGTTTTAGTATTTTACATATTGCAGATATATTTAGGTGTTAAATTTTAATGATTTATTTATTTCTTGCAAATATCAGACATGGATAATTTATTGGCGATATATGTTTATTTCGACCAGCTTTCTTCAAGTCTGGTTGAATATGAAATGCTTTATAGAATGCTGTTTCATAAAAATAAATATACAAAACAATATTTTAAATAATGTGTGTAATTTCTTATTTTGAAATGACCACTAAATTTTAAAAAATCCTTTTAAAATAAGATGGGTTACGTAAAATAAGAACCTAACATAATAGAAATCTTGAAAACTGATTAACATTCATCTCACTGATTGTTGAGTAAGACCTACCGTACCTAAATGTTTTCTTTTCTGCGGCTCCGTGAGAGGGCTGTCGACCGATTTCGATTTTTTTCAGTCAGTCGATTTTTTTAACAGGTGTGGAAGGTCGATAGGAAAACTGCCATACGCAAAAACATGAATGGTGATCACTGTGATTGTTTTCCCCCGCCAACTTATCACTGCTGCGGCTCCGAACGATTCTCTAATATTATAAAAGGAAGTGTTTGTTTCTTGCACGCAAAGTCCTGACGAATCTATGGCACTTACATTAATGGGATTTGGCACACAGGTAGTTCGAATTTTTTGCAATCTTAGGGTCGTGGCGAATTTTAAAATTCAATCTAGAACATTTTTAAATGAATTGAAGAAATTTAATTTTATTGTTTTCTTTGGAATGGCTTCATCATAAAGAGGTGACATATTCTCTATTTTTTCCGTTTTCATGTTGCGCTGAGGAATCATTTTCCAGCAGATGATAAAAAACAAAAGTTTCAACTTTAGTTATGTATTTCTTTTTTCTATATCCTAGACCGTTAAAGATAGAGAAAAAATTTCAACGGATTTGAAATATGCGGAAAATTTCTCGTTAGATCGGTACCAATGAAATCCAACGGCTGTTTAACGGATTTAAAAACAAAATAATCAAAACAAAAATTTAAACTTTCCGCTTGCCGAGGTTGCCATAAAAACCGCAATGCAGATGGGTTGCCTTAATCTGCAATAACTCGCTACTATAAACGTAGACTGAAGTTGCATAAAAATTAGTATTTATTTGATTTATTCTTTTGTAACATAGCGTTTTTATTTTCCTGTTAATTTTTTTTATGTATCAAAGGTTTTGGAGCTTTTAATATATTAAAGCAGTTAAACTTTTTTTTTAAGTTTTGCTTTGGAACTCACTTATAGGTTGGAGTTCTTTGTTTAAGTCAGTCGTTTTCAAGACAAATTAATTTCAAAACCTCTAAAATATATGAATATAGATGAAATTGCACAGTTAGACAAAGAAATTATGCAAACTGAAAAGAAAATGGCGTAATTACTCCAATCCAACCACATTCGGAGACAGTTTTTTTAAATTCACAAATTGATATATGATTTTTTACCAACTTCATTTGATGCAGAAAACATAAAAGTAAAAAAGTTACATTACGAAATGTTTTTTAATTGTTGATTTTTTTCTTCGATTTTCATTAAAATTTCAAGTATTCAGAAAACAAAAATAATGAATATACCATAGAGTATGTGTTTATTGTTCATCTACTTTGACATGATTTAAGGTTTGTCTTTATTTTGAAAATTTTATTTAGAAAACAGCTTATTGAAGCTGAAATTTGATATTAAAGTCCTCTTTAATCGAGATTAGACTGTAAGCAATAAAAAAAAAAGAAGTGTGATTTTAAAGTATAATTGTATCTAACTGACCCACATAATCATGTAAAATCAGATCATGCATTTTAAAATGCCCTTAAAAGGTCCCCAAAATGTCCTGAAAAAGTCCCTAAATGGGCCTCCACAAATTTAGTAGACATCCTGATTTTGTAGTTGAACACGAATAGCCCAGACGAAAAACTCATCAATCATAAAAGCGTAGTTTTGCGTGAATAATAAAGATTGAGATCCCTTCGGGGCCAAGTTCTCCATGACCTCATCAACACCATTTTGAATTTGATAAACAATTTTTTGTGTTTTTGAGTTGACAACGAAATGTTGTGGTCATATTTGAGGATTTCCAAATATTATAAATAAGTGTTATTTTTGTAAATAAATAATTGTCAAAAGAATTGTTAAATACTGTTCAAAAGAGTTTTGCCGAATTGTTCTATTATAGAATATATTCAGGAAGTTGAAATTCGACACGTTTGCACATATCTTTCTTTTTCAGAATTCTGCATTTTTTCAATGATCGGAATTTCGTTTCTGTATGTATTTATGCGTTCCGGTATATTAACTAATGCAGATATATTATTTAGGAGTTCGATCCTAATGATTTATTTATCTCATGCAAAGTATCAGACATGGGTACTTTCTTGGCGGTATATGTATATTTCGACCAACTTTCTTTAAATATTTGATTGAATAAGTAATGACTTGTAGAATTCTGTTTTATAAAAATAAAACATACAAAATAAGCTTTTTAAGTAAGGCGTGTAACTTCTTATTTTAAAATGACCAGAATTTCGTTTCTGTTTGTAATTACGTGTTCCATATTTTAAATATTGCATATATATGATTTAGCTGTTGATTTTTAATGAATTACTTATTTTCTAAATAATATTTCAAGACATGGGTAATTTCTTGGTGGTATATGTATATTTCTATCAACACTTTTCATTATATCTTTGGTTGATTACATAGTGGTGTCTAGATTGCTGTTTCATAAAAATATATTAAATACACAACTGAAAACATTTAAAAATAATATGTGTATTTTCAAATTTTAAAATTACAAGTAAAGTTAAAAAAAAATCTCATTAAAATAAGATGGGTTACGTTAAATTAAAACGGGAAGCCATGCGTTGTAGTTTTAATATATTTCAAAATTTTAATAAACCTTTTCACTGACAGACGAATAAAATCAATTAAATTTACATCTGTTTCTCATGTTTCATACGTGTTATTGAAAGCTGTGCTCCATAGTTAAGTAACTACATCTATCATTCTAACTAGGTACGTAGTTTCCATTAAAAACAGTATCTCTGAATTTAAAGAAGTACCATAAGAATTTGATTTAAAAATTTATGTCTGTTGGAGTAAAGGGAATTTTAAACAAGACTTTGTGTACCTTGGACTAACATCACAGTTAGTAATTTGGAAATTTGAAATTATTTTTCTTAGCGATAGATACTTAAATACATATGGATCATTCGTTGAATGCAAGGATTTTCTTTTTAAAAACGCTGTAAAATCCACCTTCTGTTTTTTGAAAATTTGTAACAGATTAAGTTTAATTTGTCTACATTGATGAAATTTATTTCTAACACAAGCTCTATTATTCCACGTGCCTCTGAATGGAATTTTCCAGAAAAAATTCCTTTGCTTCAAACTAAATTAATTATATGAATGCCGTAACAATTTAATTCACCACCACTGATATTAATGATGAAATTTGAAAACATCGTTTACAGTTGCAATAGTGCCACAAGTAAAACATAATTTGTAGAAGGGATGAAAATGTTATATTTTCCGTACACTTAAATGATGCTAGCATTCTTTTATGAAAGAGAAGTGATTAATATGATGACTTTTTAATCAGCATTTAATTTGTTAAATCCGAGTTACGCTGGGTAATTCTGCTAGTATTTAATAAAATATAAAATGAATACAAAAAATAAAATAGATTAAATTCCATTCCTGAATATGTCCAGAGTCTCTTCGCTGTTCACCCGTTTGTCTATAAATGTGGAAGATGAGGTGGAAGGAGACAGGAATTCAGACCAAGGATGAGTGCTTGACACAATAGAGTAGGACGTGTTAGGAGTGCTGTAAATTGTCAGGGAGGTTTTTGGCATTGAGTTTCAGTAGTAGTTGGAAGATGGTGTCGGACAGGATACATTCAATAAAGGTGTGTAATATGGCATGTTTGGTGAATATCCATAATTCTATGGATGCGAGGACATCCTCATCCACTTGATGAGGTTGAAAATTCCACAGCGGAACTCCAGCTTCTGGTCTCTAAGTAAAATCATGTATGGATGGAAGAATGCTTTCAAAAAATGATCTGTTAGGATTATGTTCTGGAACGGCTGCTACAGTCTTCATAAAATCAACTAAAGAGGATTCTATCACGTTAACGCTTCTTTACATTATTCTGGTCATAGCTATAAGTTTGTTTTGACCCCACTGGTTGTCTTTCATTTTACCTCGGTTGTTCTTCGTCTGATCGCTCCAGAACCTCCTCTTGGTCATAGCCACTTAAACTGAATTGAGTCTCTATTGTGGCAACAGCATTTTGTAGGAAAGATAACTGCCGTGCATAAATAAATCGTCTTCCCGAGTCAGCAGCCTATCCATATTTTACGTTCTTCGCACTTTTCATATAGTGATCTTCAATATTTCCCCACTTTTTGATCAATGCGTTGCCTGGAAAGAATGACACACTTGCAAATATTTTTTACAATTCATATCTCTACTGTTATAAAAGGAAGCGTTTGTTTGTCTATTTCTAGCCGCAAAATCATGACGATTCCATGACACTTACAGCAATGAGATTTGGCACACAGGTAGTCCGAATTTTTTGCAATTTTTGGGTCGCGGCAAATTAAAAAATTTAATCTGGAACATCTATATACATAATTCTCTTACGTGGCACGCAAAAAAGACGTTATTTGTAATCGCGTTTTGGCAAGATTGTATGATTGTTTGTTTATCACGAGCCTCGCGCTTCCATTGAATTTATAGCGTTATCGGATGAAATGTTATTGAAAAAAAAAATTTAATTTTAGTCGAGCTGTTGCAGTTAATAATAGAAATAAAAGAAAGCGTAGGATCTTTTCAGGGCCATTAAAAAAAGGTCCTTTTCAGTGCCAACAATTATAGTTCAACAAGACGCTTGCACTACAACTTTCGACAACAAACTCAATAAAAAGGCGTGGGTGGCTCGAGTGCAGGGGTAAATGTACACACAAACAACATGCTGGGTATTCAATTTCCAAATCAGCGCTCACATTTCGAGCTAAATTTGCTCTAAGTATTCATTTGAATTCTGATTCCATAGGTACTGTATATATATTTTCTGAAAAACAGCAAAAAAATTTAGATTTGAAAAATATTTTTTTGGAATATCATATTTTGTAAACATTCTCTTATACTAGGACACATGTCTTCATTGATGCGAGTGAAGCGAGCATATGTTCGCGCAGCGAACCAATGAGGATTGCGAAGCAATCCTCCCGGGGTTGGCGAGCGTTAGCAAGCAGGGGGCGGGCCCCCTAGTTTAAAAATAAATTTAATAATTTTATTCTCTTGCGGGTTTTTCAACGCGTTTGTTTCGGAGAAAAGAAGAAACACCCGAATCTGAACTTTTTCTACCCACGTGACCTTTTATATTTTCCCAAAAGATTGTGACGTCACGTAAACTTTCTCTTAAAAAAAAAAGTGTTAAAAAAAAAGAAACAGATTTCATTTCCTGTCTCACACCATTTCCGCGGATGAGAGCAAGAAATAAAAAACATATTGACTTTGATTGTCAAGTTTTTTTTTCGTAAAATCGCAATCGCTAAAGTTAGATTGAAAATTTCAATTGATTTGAAATCTTCGGAAAATTTTGCTATAGATTGATACCGAAAAATATAATTTTCTTTAAATAAATAATTTTTAAATTGAATATAACTTCAACGGTTTTGAAATCTGCTTAAATTTTACACCATATTAATACCTTACACCACGGGCACGGGCAACGCCGGGCTAGCCACGCAGTGGCTTTTTAAAATTAAAAGGCAAACAAATTTAGAAAACAATTATTAATCACTCAATTTATTTAAATATTTAGGAAGTCTAGTAATTGATTATGTATTTTTGTTATATATTTATGAATCTACTTTGTCCCTTTATTAAAGGTACATGGGTAATGGATACGATCAAACGGATTTTCATCTGACATATAGAATTGAACACACAACAATTGGAAAGATCTTGAAAAGAATTTGCAGGGATATTTAGGAATGTTTACGAGCAGAACCCTTTCATGAATCGACAGAACAACGGTGGATAGGAATATCTGAAGGATTTCAAAAAGATTGCCAGCTTGATTAGGAGCCATTGATGGCAAACATATGAGAATCAGAAAACCAAGGATGAATGGTTCTCTTTTTTATAACTATAAGAATTATTTTTCAGTTGTGTTACTATTTATTGCAGACGTCAGTTACAAATTCATTTACACCAGTGGTTCCCAAACTTACTATGTCCACGGACCCCCTTATTAGAGCAAAACCCTGACCATGAACCCCCTCCCCCCCAAAAAAAATGAAATAACTCTGCATAATAGACAAACTACAAACTTAACATTGATGTCTTGAATGGTAAATAGTGACGTAAAAAAATATTAATAAAGAATTTTGATATTTAAAATAGTATTTATTGAAATTATAACTTAAATTTTTTTAAATACAATAACACATATTTTTTACAATGGGATGATATGATATTATTTGTGTTGGGCTCTATGTGAGTAACATTCGTAAGTCTCCACAAGCACTACTTTTCAGTCGGTTACTTTATTTCGTGGTGAGGCTCATAATTCACAAAATCCATGTTCTACTAAATAGGAAGACGGGCAATCAATAGCTTCTGTACAGTGACCCAAAATGCAGGATATAAAATTGATATCTGTTTTTGTAACCAGTATTTGTGGTATCCTTGTTCAAATATTGGTTTCAGCTCCTCATTTGTTAATAATTCAATACATTGCTACTGTAGTATAGTAGTATGGATTCACATCGGAGTTTGTGGGTCTACTTGCAAAAGGGTCCAACACTCCATCGGGGATAACCAAGTGCAGAAAGTCTTGAAATCTTTGGCTGAGGACAGAATGAAGAGCCCTTAAGTTTTGAAAATAAGCAAGCATATCTTCATCTCGTTTTTGCAATTTTTAAATATTTAGAAACTGAGAGCATTCTTTTTTCTCAGAGTTTTGTTTGCATAGAAAAAGTTTGGTATACTTTTAGTTATTATTATTAATATTATACTTTTAGTTTTGATTAAATTTAATTGATAGCCTTGTAGCTTGAAATGGGTTTCGTTAAGTGTTTGGCAAAAGGCTGTATAATTTTTTGAATGAATTAAATTGAGCTGCAAATGATCGTCTTTACTTTCCAGGAATTGAAGCATTCATTTTGATTTTATTAACTGTTCTGACATAATCTATTGAGGCATCCAAACTTTCACTAAGATTTTTGACGGCTAAATTCTGACGATGAATGACACAATGTACAGATAATACATTCCGTATAGCTTGTTTTAAGTATACCAGAAAGACTAGGTGTGGTCCTACCATTGCCGGAGCACCGACAGTAGCAACGAATAGAATATTATTCAAGAGTAAAGCTTTTAAATCGAAAAATCTTTTAAATCATTAAATATTGTTTCACTTTTCGTATCAGTTTCCAAACATTTGGTAAATAACAATTCTTGGGAAATTTCTTTTACAAATCTCACATAAAGCAGCTAAAAGTAAAGCTTTTTGTTTCCTGGCAAAGTTGACTGATCAAGCTGCATAGAGAGAATTCAGATGTTTTTAAGTGCTCGCATAAAGAATTTTCTACGCACTGAGCCATTTCGTCAATCTTCCTTTGTACTGTATTATTACTCAGTAGAATTCTTATAATACCGAAAGCTGGTTTATGCAGCACTGTGCGTATTACCTCACTTACAGCTGGTAGAATAAGTTTCGATAGATCAGTGAAATGAGGCACTGCAATTTAGAAATATGATTCATTTGTCAACCCCACACATACCTTCCGATTTTTTGTCGTAATTAACATGAAATGTTGAATATTTTGCCTAAAACGTGAGGCGTCGTAATTTCATTTAGAAGCGAGCGCGCCAGCCAATACGAGCCAACAAGCAGTTCGCGCGTTGTCGATGCTTGGCGCCACTGGCAGATTGCTTATTTATCCCCCGACTTACGTTTGTGCACGCTTGTATTTTTTGTATCTATCTATACTTATATTTTACTCAGGATGTAATAATAGCTACCAATTTATTTATTTCTATTTGTTTTAACTTTCATATTAATGAAATGGGTCACGACTTAAAATTAATACTTTCTTGCCCCCCCCCGACTTTGTCTATGCACCCCCAAATTAACTTTAATTTGCCACATACTCCCTCAGAGGTCACAAGGACCCCTGGGGTTCGTAGGGACCACTTTGGGAATCACTGATTCACACTGACATTGGAGATTCAGACTACGATATTTGAACTCTTTTTATGGAAAGCTTGAAAGTAATAAACTGAATATTCCAAGGGGCCAACCTATCCCAAGTACTACAGGTAGAAACATGCCCTACAAGTTTATTGTCGATGAGTCATTTTCTCTTTCTACAAATGCAATGGGGCCTTTCAGCGGCATTTGGCATACTCTCGAATAAATGTAATATTTTTCACAAACCTATCAATGTAAATTATGATTTATCCATACTATTAATAAAGACTTGTTGTGCTCTTCATACTTTGTATGAGTTAGAGATGGGTTCAAAATTCAAGAGGCAATGAGAATAAAAAGTTTCATTGATATTGCACTAGACACCTCAAGACCCACAGGAGGAACGAATTTAAGACACAATTGGATAGTCAGTGGGAATTGGAGAATTCATAAACAAAGGACCAGCCTTGTTGGGCTTGAGCCTGTAGCTGGTCGTCAATATTTGTATTTGTATATTTGTATTTGTATTCTGTTCAAGCAAGAAACAGGTTGACAGATTTTTTATTTCGAATGTTAGCAGTGTCACTTGGCAGATAAATTATCATTAATAAGGACATTTTCTATGCGATATAAATTAACAATATTCTGTGTAAAACTTGCATTGTAACTACTACACTGTATATTTTCGGAAAAAGAAATCTATAAATATTATTAATTCTTGTACTTACATACATCATTTTTGTCTATGTCGTCCTTTTCCTCGAATCCTTCACAAAACAGAGAGAGGGGAGAGAGAGAGACGGACAGTGACTCTGGTGGCCACGTTGGACTGAGTACAAATACTGATATGTACTTGTGTAAACACTGTACATATTCTTACGATCTTCGAATAATAAGAACTTAAAAATCTTAGCTTTTGGTTGCCTTCTTGTGTATGATGATTCGTACTCTTTTCACGCTACCGTTTGGGGCAACACTACAACATCGGCGTGCATTATTTTTTTAGGAACAGGAAACTACGCTAAATACACCAATTGTGTTGATGCATAGTTTATGTTCAACCTCCACCTCATTTAACCCTCCAAGTGGTTTCGACGAGATATCTTGTACATCAAGATCTGATTCACTTTGCTGGTGACAAAAGGACTCATCCTCAAGATATTGTATATTTTTTTAGATTACAAGATCTCACAATCTTCATACCTAGATGACAACGTATCTGGTCTTTAGAACAATTGGTCAGATCTTGATGGACTAGTTATCGTGTCGAAACCACTTACAGGGTTATTGAATAGACTCGTCCGAAGTCACGTGACTTAAATTTACCCCTTTTACACACTGTATACAGCACTCTTGCGGATTTGCCTACTCACGAGATCGCTCTATAATTACTAGAATAGCCTGCTTGTGACGAGATACAATGTGTCTGCGAGACATCGTTCACATCTTAAGCAATTGCACTACATGGTACAATACGAGTTATAATTTGAGTACGCTGCTAATACGTACCGAATCGAGGCCAAATACAGCAATTTTTAGCAGTGCATGACATGACCCGTCTGTAAACATCCCTTCTGATTTGAGTGGCTTAAAATTAATTACGTGGTGTTTTAGCAAAGGTAGGTAGGTATTTTAATTCATTTATTGTCTTTTTGTTCAATTTGTATTCATATCAGAGAGGTAAGCACTCTATAACAAAAAAAAAAAAATCGACGCACCAAGAAGGAGTTGTCCTATGAAGACAAAAATTGGTGTATAACAAAATTATGTACAGAAAAGAAAATGATTAAAATTTCAGAACAATTGAATGATTTATTTCAGAGTTACAGTAACGAGCTCAATAAGGTGTTGACCCGCCTGTAGCCTGGATGCAAGCTGCCACACGGCGTGGCATAGACCGATAAAGCTCCCGGATGGTCTCCTGCGGTATTTCTTGCCAAATTTGCTCCAATTGTCGAACTACGTCATCAACATTCCCTACCGGATGCAGTCGCCTTCCCATCATATCCCAGACATGCTCGATGGGAGACAGATCTGGTGATCTGGCTGACCAAAGAAATGTTTGACAAGCTTGAAGACAGTTCATAGCAACACGTGCCGTATGTGGTCTGGCATTGTCTTGCTGAAAAATAAGCCCAGGGTACTGCGAAAGGAACGGTAGCAAAACAGGTCTCAGAATGTCGTCAACATACCGCTGTGCTGTAAGTGTACCTCTAATGACGACCAAAGGGGGTCCGGCTATCAAGGGAAATGGCACCCCAGACCATAACTCCTTGTTGAGGGCCCGTGTTTCGTGTAATAGTGAAAGCAGGATCGGCACGCTGACCTGGGCGTCTCCAGACACGTCTTCGATGATCGTCAGGACACAGTTGGAAGCGGGATTCGTCGCTAAAGACTATATCAGTCAGACCCAGTCAGCATCATTCCAGCCTGATCGAGCCAAGCACCACTGTAATCTGGCTCGACAGTATGCAGGCGTGAGTGGCAGGTGGCGTAACGGCACTACCTCCTAGATTATAAAGCCTTCTGACTGATATGCAAACCTTATATGACGTCACCATCAAAGTTATACAATTCGTGTCTTGTTTGAATTGAATGCTGAAGCCATCCGAGCAAGCGTTTCATCAGTGGATTTGTTAAAAGTAGTTCGAATTATCGTTTGTACATTAGTTATTGTTATATTTCCGTATAGTCGTATGCACATTAATTACTGTTACACTATCGTATTATCGTTTGAACACTAGTTACTATTATATTTTCGTGTAATTTCAAAGAAGGATACCTGATAAGGCAGCCGTGTAAATATTTCTATGTGTGAAATCAGATAGAATAAAGTGTATTTTGTAGAGAATGATTGAAGAATTTTATTTAAGGAGAATCTCGTACCAGGATTATCGTGATTAAATTTTACACTCGCAGTTGCTAAGAAAGGGAGAAAAAGGTATGTTGATTTCATTTTTAATATACTTTAAGTAATTAAAACCAATGACATATTTGTTAGGTTACGAAATTCTTTTCGAATCACCAAAAGCCCAGCATCTGTGATCATCCTGTTTTATTCTCCTTTGGTTATGTTAATTATTCAGCAAGTTTAATAAAATATCGTATTATAATGTATTCAACAATTCACAAACATAACTTTATTGAACTTCGCCTAACGTGCTCTTTTGGTTAAATCAAAATCGGTACACAACAAATATCTATGGAACAGCACTTTCAGATTTTTTGGTTAATATTATTACTCGGTTATTGTTATCAAACTCGGTTATGTTATCTGGGAGTCGAAGTAATTACAATACACGGATTCTACTGTAAAATATACTGATGTATAAAAGTGTTTATATGCGTTTATGAAGCCATATTGATTCCACATATTGAGATCACAGGTAATGACATATATTCAATTTCTGATAACATTCTTTATATCACATTCGTTGAAAGGTATCCTAAATCGCAATGCAGCAGAAAATTTTAACAACAGTTCAAGAACAACTCCTTATATACATCTGCTGGATGCGCAGTTCCGATGCGCTGGAGATATCACTATTCATTCATTGGACACCAAATTTTAATCATTTGCATATTTGGTCAAAACATTCTTGCATACGAAATTTCAAAGCAATCGGATGATTCCTTCTTGGTGCGTCGATTTTTTTGCTATAGAGTGTATTGAATTAACGTCATATTAGGCAACACAACGAACTATTGACGACGGTCCGGGATCAATCCCCCAAGGAAAAGATCCGAGGACAACACCACGTAATTTTGAACCACTCAAATCAAAAGAGAGGTTTACCGACTGCTCATGTAATGCGCTACTAAAAACTGCTGCATTCGGTACGTATAAGCAGCGTACTCAAATCGTAACACGTATTGCACCATGTAATACAATTGCTTATGATGTGAACGATGTCTCGCACACACATTGTATCTCGCCACAGTCAGGTGAATGTAGTAATTATAGAGCGAGCTCGTGAGTAGGCGAATCCAAAAGAGTGCTGTATACAGTGTGCGAAAGGGGTAAATTTACGGACAAATCTACAAGTCTATATTCAATAAACTTCCAAGTTGTTTCCATATTGTTCATAGCTAATTTTTTCCTTCTAGGTGCACTCAGTGCACCTAATGTTAAAAAAAAGAGTGAAACGTGTTTAATATTATTTTGATGTTGGAACAAAATATTAGTATCTACCTCTCTCGCTCTGAAGGAACGTAATTAAAATTCCTAAATACACACTATGAGAAACAAAATAGTTGGGCCGTAACGGGTTTATACAGGAGGAAGGTTTACTTGTGCCACTGCCACCAGAACTTTCCGATGATCGAAACATTTTTCAGATGGCGCTGTTGAAGCGACTGATGTGCGCCGGAAAAGGGAGAATTTAGATGTTTAAATATTTTTATTTACGATCTACTACTGACCTTTATAAATATACCCAACTAATAAAGTAGTTTACATTACATGATATATATATATATATATATATATATATATATATATATATATATATATATATATATATATATATATGTATATATATATTGATATATATATATATATATATATCACTGTTCACAAATAAATCCTTCAAGAAAAATAATAAAGTAAGATGAAGCTGATTTATTATTATCAACAATTACGCCACCGATGACTATTTCTATTTCGTCATTTCCTCTGAGTCATTGGTGTTGGCGGTTTGTTGAACTAAGTGAGTTGCGGCATTTGATGCGATCTTCTGGCTTTGTGTTGCCGGTCTCCCGACTGCTGCTGCAGGTTTGATTTAAATTTTATTTTTCAATCTTTTTTGTTTGTTTGTATATTTGTTTTCAATGGTGTTTGGGGGAGTATATGAGCAATTTCTTAGCATTTTGCGGCTCATATTCGTAGAAAACACCATTTTGTGTTGCATGGATCAGGCTCCTCCCTGATGACGCCCTGATCCACCAACACTTTCGTTTTCAATAAATTCCTTTCGGTTTTTATTTTGAAAATTTCCTCTTGTTTAAGAAAAAAAAATATATATATATATATCCCTAAGGGACAGATCCAAGGACAACACCAAGTCATTTTGAACCACGGTCAAATGACGAGGCAACACCTGCGCTGGCACCCCACTCTCCAAACTTCCCCGCCAGTCCAACGTGAGGACATTCAGTCACGACAGATTTAAGGTGCAACACCCTCCTCTGCACCATACTGTTATAAACATCCATGCATTAACACTGATTCGAACCAAGAACCTTCCGATCTAGAGGTTAACACCTTAACCACCATACCGGTTCGTCGGAGCATCTTACCAGAGCCGGCACAATAGAATTTCGTATGTCCTCCAAAAAGTGTGATTTGATTACTTAATACTTTTTTTTTTAACGAGGCGATGATTCGCTCATCACTATTAAACTAAACGTCTTTCGTTTAACAAAATTTTATAAACTTCCCCTAAAAGGTATTGCCTGCCCTTTTTTCCACTGTATCTTTTATCTGTAAAGTTACATTTAACAATATCTGTAAAGGTATTGCACTTTTTCTATTGTATCTTAACAAGAGTATTTTCTGTAACGCAGGCAAAATCTTATGACAGCTACTGTTAAGTCTTTTGCTACTTTTGTGCTATTATATTGAATTTCTTTTACAGCAAAAAGGGTATTTGGAGATAAAACATCCTCCAGGCGTAGGGTGAAATAATTTCATGAAATTCTTTGCTGCAGAACATATGTACTTTCATCACTTTCCCCTTGAAATAGTACTGACACTTTTCTTTTACTAAGTTCTTATCGTGGGATGTATTTTTTACTGTCCTTTTTATACGAGAAAAGAAAACTTGGACACCATTTATTTCACGCTATTAAGCTCAATAAATAATAATTAATTTCATACGAAGAAAAATAATCTTTTGGACACCATTTATTTCTCGCTATTAAGCTAAAAAAATAATAATTTTATACAAGAATAAAGAAACTTTTGGACCACCATTTATTTCTCGCTATTAAGCTTTAGAAATAATAATTAATTTTATGCGAGGAAAAAGAAACTTTTGGACCTCTATTTACTATTCGCTATTAATCTTAATAAATAATAATTAATTTCATACGAAGAAAAAGAAACTTTTGGACACCATTTATTTCTTGCTACTAAGCTTAAAAAATAATAATTAATTTTATACAAGAAAAAATAAACTTTTGGACCACCTATTAATTCTCGCTATTAAGCTCAATAAATAATAATTAAATTTATACGAGGAAAAATAATCTTGTGGACACCATTTATTTCTCGCTATTAAGCTTAAGAAATAATAATTAATTTTATACGAAGAAAAATAAACTTTTGGACACCATTTATTTCTCGCTATAAGCTTAAAAAATAATAATTAATTTTATACAAGAAAAAATAAACTTTTGAACCACCAATTATTTCTTGCTATTAAGCTCAATAGACAATAATTAATTCGGTTTCTATTTAGTGGAGCCGATCAACAGGTTTAGTGGTTAAAGTGTTAGCCTCTAGATCAGAAGGTTCCTCGTTCGAATCCGGGTCCAACCATGGATGTTTGTAAGCGTATGGTGTAGAGGCTGCTGGTGCACCTTAAATCTGTCGTGGTTGAAAGTCCTCACGTTGGGTTGGTGTGGAAGTTTGGAGAGTGGGGTGCCAGCTCAGGTGTTGCTTCGTCATTTGACCGTGGTTCAACATTACGAGATGTTGTCCTCAGATCTTTCCGTTGAGGAACTGATCCCGGAACGTCGTCAATAGCTCGTTGTGTTGCTCTAGTACGACGTTATGTAATAAGGATTGACACTAATCCGGCTGGATCCGGCCGGATTGTTACTTTGTTAATAAGTCTATCTAACCAGTAAGTATTTTTCCAAAATCCGCTGAGTGAAAGTAGGTAAGAAGGATATTATTCCAAACTGACGAACTAAACGTTTATTTTAGCATTAGGAAATCAGCTTTATTAATAATTATCCATAGTTAGGAAATCAATCACCAACAATAAATTATAGTAACTTCTTGTAGTATCTAAGTATTAAACGATTGATGATGATCAATCTTACTAGTTTCCACACCAAAAAACATAAATTTGTTTTATACGTTGTACTTTTCTATCTATCTAAAATTAAGTAGTCTCTAACTCTAATGTCATTGACTTATAAACTGTACCTAACCTTGCCTCATACTAACATAAAAATATAATCTTCAGCAGTTTTTGGTCAACTCAACAAACAAGGGAACTCTTAATTCTTCTTAATTGCTTAAATCGAAGTTATATAGTAATGAAAATCACTTTTGAGTTTGAAAGAACGATCTAAGAAAACCAATCGTATTAATTGTGTCATCCCCCAACCTACTTCTCAATGAACTGCAAATATAACCAGTGGCCGAGAAGGCCCACTCAGCTTCGACACTAGTTGGTTTAACTAACATTAAGAGGTCGTACATAAGAGACAAATATTTCCCTTTGACTCCATTTCATATGAAGTCATTTCTTTCTTCAGTATTTTCTCAAAATCTGTTTCTTTTCTAAAGTTTGTCTTTTTGAAACAGTCTTCATTTTCTCGCGGAATTTGCTTTTCTAATTCCTCTTTATTAAAAAGATATTATTGATAGTTTAATTTATTATTTTTGCTAGAATTCTCCAAACTGATGATTGAAAACTATAAAATCAATTAATTTACAATCGATAGCGTAATAAACAATTTTGCGAATTTAAAGTTGGGTTTGAATAATCGATTATTTAATTTAAAAAAATCGAGTTTATCGGATCCGGACCGGATTCGATAGATGTTGCTGGACCCGGTAGGTAGCCAAATGATGCCGGACCCGCCTGATCGGATTGAATCCCTACATGGAAAGTCATCACATGACACCTCGCAATGGTATGAGGTAATTCGACTGCACAATGATACGTCCAGCAGATCCTACAACATGTTTTTTTTTATTCCTTTCATGTAACGCGTCCAAGGGACTATTTACCAACACTTTATCGAATCTGTCGACTCCCCCAGGAAAGCCAGCGTGGCGTTGAAACCCTTCTATAGCCAGACAGTTCCCCAGATCTTATCCCATTGAGCACATCTGGGATATAATTTCTAACTACAGATAAATTATGGTTTATAATTAAGAACAATAGGATAATTGATAAGTTAGGAACGAAAACCCACCACAATTCATCAAGGACCACCATAAAAATATAAAGTATGATCCTCAAAAGTGAGTATTTGTAAGAAATATAAGCGTTGAGCTTCAAATAAAGTTGAATTGTAAATCATTGAGGCATGTCCTGTATTAATGGATCGCCAAATGTTGAAGTTTCTGTAAAGGGATTTCCGCTTAACATTTAGTTTGGTCCTGAATGTAAGGAGGTATTTATACCCACAGAAAAGGCTTGACACCACTGTGTTCTCAAATAGAAACTGTAGGGGTATTACATCCCCGAAAAACCCGTTCCGAGTACTGGACATAAACCAAAATATGTATTTAAAATCCACAGAATATTAGATCTGGAAAGTTCGTAACCTGCATTTTAAAGAAACTGATGAGTGTCAGTTCTTACTCCCTTCCGAAATTGTTTTTTTTGTCAGGTTAAATCTGTTTTAAAACGAATTTGGCTCTCTGTTTACGATCATTGAATCAACAGTGAAAGAAAATCTCAAATAAAGATATACAACAATTCCCATACAACAAAATTCCCGATTCTTTCCTATTTTCCTGTAACGCACTGTGTTCCAAACGATAAGTTCCAAGTTCAACTATTAAAAAAATTATTCCATGACTGGATGTCAATGTAATTCGAGGGGAAAAATCCTTACCAATAGCCATATCAAGTTTACTTCAATGAGAAGCAAAAAAGACAATCGTGGCTTCTCTCACCATTTGAAAACTACCACTTTTCCTTCTCCAAATACAGTCAAACTTTTCCTCAACTTTTTAGTGGCATCGGGAAAAATAAGAGACATTCTAGGCTCGGGTCGGTTCCTTCTTTCGAATCACTGATTTGAGGGGTTTAAGTAGTCTTCTGGGCCCCCTTTTTATCCCTCTTCGGTGGAAACGATTTTCCCAGAAACGGGAAAATTGCCGTCGCCCTCTGCGCACAAAAATAAAACAAGAATAGTGGTCGCGCATTACCCAGAATGCCCTCTTTTACCAGCGCCCGAAGCAAAACACACGAAATAAAGCAAAAAGAAGTGCTGAATGCTTAAAAAGAAACCTTAGAGAAATAAAGAGGGGGAGGGGGCGAGCAAAACCATTTCCAAATCCACTCGTAAAATATTTCCGTGTCATTTGGTGAAAGCAAAATTGAGAAGGTACATAAATTTGGAACGTTCTATTCCGAGTTTGTTGTAAAATGCCGCCCTATTTAAGTATCAGATTCGTTCTTTTTCTCGGAAAAAGAATGTTGTACAAATCTGAAGGACGCAGAACGAATAAGAGGGGTTTTTAATACCGAGAATAAAATATCGTTTGCCCGGTTCGTTTAAGGAATAAAAAATGGGGCAGGGAAAGGTCTCTGTTCATTTAATCCTCAAGTCTCGAACAATTCAAAGGCAAGTTAGGCTTAAGAAACTTTCCGAGGCATGAATAGTGAACTTTAATTTTAACAAAGGTTCTTTACGATTCGGATAACATTTTTCTGCGTCATTTATTTACGGTGTGGATTTACGAAAGATTCTGTGCTAAGCATCAAGGAATCAGCTTAAATGTTATGCGCATCGAGAAATTAGTACTTTATTGAAAAATATATGAATGAATAATTTTAGAACAAAATAAAGGGCATTTGGTCGTGGAAAAGATGGCACATTGAGATCAATTCTGCACGTTTTCAAACCTGTCAAAACAAATGTAGCGTCATAAGTGCTTAGATATAAAACTCAGAAACGAACATCAACAGAAAATGTATGTGAAAAATTAAATTAATCTATATAAATAAGAATTGAGTGGTTTGTACATTGAATATTTTTGAACCATTCCAAGTTTTCTATCCGTTTTGAACACTTCTGATGCCAAATCCGCCTCTCGCACGTTTGGTGTCTGTCTGTCCATCTGCCAGTCTGTACTGTGTGTGCCGTATACACGTCCACGTGGTTTAATATATTTCATGAAACTTTGCGTACTGTGAGTACTTATCTTCATTTAGTGATTGAATTTGGTTGTGTAAGTCTGTTTGTCTTTCTATGTTCGATTTTGTGTTTGTATGTTTGTATAGACATGAAATAAATTTTATTCCACATATTTGATCACAATGTGCTTTATTTTGTTCATCATATATTAGTTTAGTATTAAACTTTTCTTTATCTCTTTATTTTCATATTTAGATAAGTTTCATGCTAAAACACTCATAAAATTTGGTAGTTTGGGAAAACTTGAATGTAGTATATTAAGTATTACGATTACTTGGATTATATAATTTGCCGTTACTGCTGAAAAAGCAATTATTATTCCCAAAATTATTATTTTGTTTACGGAATTTCAGCTCTGATACTTCATTTATTTCGAGTCGTGTTTTTGTTCTTTGCGTAATGTAAACGATTTCCAAACATTTGGGATAGACTATATTTTTCAACTAACGGGAATGAAACGAAAACTCGTATTGGTCGATCTCGTGCAGTGATATTTTCTGTTTCTTTCGCTCTGAATTAATTTCGCATTTCTAAATGTTGTGCAAGATCAAGAGATAAAAAAAAAAGAATTACGAATTAATATCATGGAAACAACTTTTATTTTGTTTTATTTCGCTGTTTTCCTTTGTTTTTGCTTTAGATATTTATTATTTTTTCCTGTCGATCACACGCAACACCACCACAAAGTATAAGACTTAAAGTGGTAGGTAATTCAGAATAAATCAAATTTTAAGCGTAATTATATGACGTTATTGAAAGAATAATAATATTAAAAAAATCCGAACTAGAACTTTTCTAACATTAAGAAATTCTTTGTCATAACGACAGGAGATTTTGAAATTCCACAATGTCGCATGCCTGATGCAAGAGTGCCACAAGTAAAAAAAATATTGTTTTGTTGACTATGAGTACGAGAGTTCTCGCCGTAAATCGTCATTTTTATTAAATGAGTTGAACATGAAAATAACTTAAGAAAGGAAATTCCAAATCTCCCTTAAAAATCTTTTCTTTTTATAGTAGTAACCATAGCGTCACCTTTCGTCATTTTGTATTGAAATGTGATGGGGCGATGTATGTGAAATGTATCACTTGAATAGATATGGCATTTGTAGGATTTGTGTCCAAAGTAAGCTGTAGAAATTATGAAGACGAAAGGTGTTAAAATATTTTATTCTACCAAAGACATAAGAGATATTATATATTTGATCATCTCTCCAATCTAGAGTTAACCAATTCAAACCGAGCAAGGTTGGGTATTTTGCTAGTAATAGAACAAAAGAAAAAATATATAAGACTTGTGTGAGTAAATTACAATTCATAACTTATAAGATACTAGTAGATTTACCTGATCTTACTCGGGTTGATTGGTTAACTGTATTTAAAAAATAGTTATTAACTATTTTTCGATTTATTTACAATTTTTATAACGTACATTAGATGCAAATCGAATACCTGGATATCAGTCGTTATAGTCCATTCCACATACATTCCCCTGTTTCTATGACAAAATTACGAAAGCTGATACAAAGGTAACTATTATACTACAAAAGTTGATTTTGAATTTGGGGCTGATTATAAATGCCCCTTCTTAAGTTCTTATTTATACTGTTGTTATATACGGTTGATGTTCATATTACTTTCTAATTGCAGTGCGGAAGAAGATAGAGGTGTTACTGCTGCTGTACAAGCTGGTTTTTCGGATGAATCATTGACTGCTGATGCAATAGAACTTCTTGAACTTTCGAACAAGTTGCATAGCTCTACTTCCTCGGATACAAGTTCCACAATTAAAATAACTTTAAAGCGAAAGTATCGTGATTCTTATTTGGATATTGGGTTCGCTGAGACCACCGATAATAAACCTCAGTGCTTAAATTATGGAAAAGTCTTGCCGAACAGTTCAATGTTTCCAGCAAAAATGTGTTGTCATTTTGAGGGGGTTCATCCAGAATGCAAGGATAAACCTACTGATTTTTTCAGAAGGAAATATATTGAACTCAGAAAAGTCCAGCAATGAATATCGTATCATTCAAAAACTGTCAACGAAAAGGTTTTGATTGAATCTTACTTAGTCAGTTACTGAATTGCTCAAGCTGGCGAAACCCATATTGTTGCTGAAAACCTTATCAAGCCTTATGTAAAAGACATTATCGAATGTATGTTTGACGTAAAGGCTGCAAAAGTGATAGATATAATTCCTTTGTCAAATGACAATCTCGCGACGAATCGGGGACTTCACAGAGAATGTGAAAGCTACTTTAATTTCTCGTATAAAATCCACTAGATTTTCGCCTCAAATGGACGAATCAACCGATGCTGCTGGTTTGGCAATTCTTATGGTATTTGTGCGCTATCCATATTTGGACTTTTCAAGAGGATTTACTTCTCTGCAAGCCATTACCGACTACCACAAGTGGCAGTGAAATATTTAATTTATTAGATGAATTTTTCGCGGAGATTAGCATTCTATGGCAGGGGTGGGCAAACAGCGGCCCGCCAAGACAGTAAGAAAAATCTACATGTGGTTATAAGTTCCACAACCTCACATCTTTTCGTTTTTTCGCTCAGGCATCGTTGGCCCATGAGTCGGCTATCTCCCATTCATAGCTTCTTCCATCTTCTGATTTCTCCCCCGTTTTCTTGATGCATACATCACATGAGATGTCCAGAGGACTTGAGCATGTTGGAACCACCCTTTGAATCAAGAACAAAGCGCTATCTTTTCCACTTCACAAACAGCAGTAGCTGCAGTGCTATACAAGACACAACCACCCACGGTGTGTCAACCAGGCGACCGTTTTTTTTTGGCCTCTCACCATCCGTTTAAAGAAGGTCAACCGGACGACTGTTCCAGCTTACTTGCTCTGCTCTGACTTTCCTGAATTAGTAAATGAGGCGACCGCTCTCCGATCTCCTAGTCTTCGAGCTGCACCCCATCCTTAGAAGGTCAACCGGGCGACCGTACCTACCTCCCTACTAGAAGCATCGGGTAAACTCTCCTCTGGTTCTGGTCTACGTCTTTGATCTTCTTTGCAACAGTAAATTTTCAATTTTAGTGAAACCACGAACCCTCCGAAAAAACGTAGAGTCAGTGAGGAGTGTCGTTCGTTTAATGAAGAGGGGGACAAACAAATATTTCTTTTGTAATACAGGGAATAATAAGGCAGTGTGTCTATTGTGCCAAGAAACGATTGCCGTATATTCAAGGAGTACAATCTGAAACGACGCCATGAAACAAAACAGTGGATTTAACTCCCAATTTTCCAAGGAAGAACGCAAAATAAGAGCTGCAAAGTGTTTGAAAAGGCTGAAAAAGCAACAAAAATTACCTACAAAGCAATCAACACTTCAAAATAGTGATACAGAAGCAAGTTTTATGGTTGCCTACAACTTTGCTAAACACAACAAGCCTTTTTCGGATAGCGAGTTTACTAAGCAGTGTATGGTAGAGTGTGCAAGTATTTTGTGTCATGATGTGAAAAACAAATTTGAAAGCATTTCGTTGTCAAGAAGTACTATAGTGCGGCGCATTGAATTAATCAATAAGTTGAATTAACTGTAGTTTTTCACAAGCTTGCAAACCTAAAATTGGCTTGGCTTTTACATCTACGACAATAAATTTAAGAATAACATCAGAGTGTTTATCAGTACAACAAGCTAGATCTATAGACCCAATAGTTTTCAACTTTTTATTACCATACGACATTAAAATCACATCAGTTGAGTTTAATTGGTCCTTTTGTTTTAAATTTAAAGTTTCAAGAACATGGAGTGGTAACACATTGACTTGGGCTCCTGTGTCCAGTTTAAAAGAAACTTGTTGACCCTCAACTGATATTACTTTAAGCCATTCATTGCAAATATTAGATTGAACATCACGTACAATATCAACAAATAGGCTAACCTCCGAATTATTTGTTTCGGCTCTCTCCAGAACCTCTATCAAAATTCTGTCATGGTCTTTTTCATCTTTACCTGCTATGATGAGATCGTCAAAATAAATTTCTACTCCATTAATATCACCAAATAATTTCTGATTCTTTTTCTGAAAGACCTCGGGAGCTGAACAAATTCCAAAAGGTAGCCTGTTAAACTTATATCTACCAAAGGGAGAATTAAATGTACACAATTCTGAACTGGGATTATCTAATGGTATTTGCCAGAATCCTTCTTTTAGATCTAATACAGAGAAACATTGCTTTCCTTCCAATTTGTTTATGATTTCTTCTGCAGAAGGAATTACATGATGTTCACGCTTTATTGCCTTATTAAGATTTCTGGGATCAAGACATATTCTTAATTTACTATTAGGCTTTTCGACCACAACTAAACTATTTACCCAGTCTGTGGGTTTGTTTACCTGAGAAACAATTCCTTTTTGTTCTAATTCCTCAATGGTAGTTCTTAACTCTTTATGTAAAGATTAGGGTACTCTTCTAGGAGCATTAACAACAGGTGGTACATCTGGATTTACTTCAATATGATGAGGCTCCCCAGGAAATTTTCCCAATCCCTCAAATACATTTTGGTAATTCTGGATAACATTTATTTTCGATTCAAGATGAATTATATCAAGAAGTTGAATTAACTGTAGTTTTTCACAAGCTTGCAAACCTAAAATTGGCTTGGCTTTTCAAAAATATCACAATTTGGTCTATGGTCATAAGGTTGTTGTTGAAAGTGATCATAAACCCTTGACTTCCATAGTCCATAAGCCAATAAGTAAAATTTATTCTCGTTTACAAAGAATGCTTCTCAAACTATTAAAATATGAATTTACTGTAAAATATTTGCCAGGAAGCCAAATGTATATTGCCGACACTTTGTCAAGAGCATATATTAAAGAGGAAAGCAAAGATGACCCAGAAATGATGAACATGGTTCATTCTGTATCTAGACTCTTGCCAATGAGTGAGAAAAAATTTAAGCAATTTCAGAAAACAACTGAGGAAGATAATGATTTAAAGTTAGTATGTAAATATTTTAAAATTGGATGGCCTGAAAAGAAAAATGTACCCAACACCTTGAGGCATTACTACAAATTGAAAAATGATATTGTCTGTGTTGATGGACTGGTATTTTTAAACGACAAAATTGTCATTCCAAATGTTCTTAGACAAGATATGTTAATGTTGATACATGAAGCTCATCTGGGTATTCAGAAGTGTAAAAATAGAGCCAGGGAATTAATGTACTGGCCAGGAATTAATCAAGACATTGAAAATATCATTTCTAAGTGTAATGTGTGTGAAAAATTTCAAAAATCACTATGTAAAGAACCTCTTGTCCCGCATGATGTACCAAACCGTCCGTTTGAGAGAGTCGGAGTAGATTTAATGTATTTTAATAACAGTGACTATCTAGTATTAATTGATTATTACTCAAAGTAGATTGAATCGGTACCTATTCGAAATAAGACTACTAAAGAAATCATTCTCAAGTTAGGGGATATATTTTCCAAATTTGGAATTCCAGTAATTATTGTTTGTGACAATGTTCCCTTTAACATCTATGAATTTAAAAATTTTGGAAAGGGATGGGATATTGAAATTATATTCACTAGTCCTAATTATCCCCAAAGTAATGGGATGGTTGAGAAGGCAGTTGGGATAACCAAAGCAATTTTTAAGAAAGCTTTCGAGGATAATCTTAGACCTTCAGTAGGATTATTAGAATATCGTAATACACCCATTTCTGGATTAGGATTATCACCAGCCCAGCTAATGTTTAATAGACGATTACGAACCAAGTTGCCTATTAGTAATAAACTTCTTAACCCTGAACTCTTTAAAGATGTCGATATAAAATTGTTGAGAATGCAACAAAACCAGAAGCACTATTACGATAGATCCAGTAAGAATTTGAAAGAACTTCAGCCTGGAGACAAAATCACTGTTCAGAACGTAAAAACTAAATTATGGGAACCCGCTACTGTTTTGTCTTTAACCAATAACCCAAGGTCATAAAAGATTTGAACATACTTTGGAAGAGTCTTAGTGAGAAACAGAAAGTTTTTAAGGTTATCCAAGACCTCCCATCAATTTTACAATAATATTCCCGATAATCTTCCAGATAATAAAGAAACATTTATTGATACGAGTACTGCGCCGCTATCCAATACTGTAACTAAACCTCATGCTCGCCAATCAGGTCGTACATTAAGACGACCCAGGTATTTAAGTGATTATACATGTTATTGATTGTTTCTTGATTTTATGAAGTGTTTTATATGTATTATTATTTACTATACAAGTTAAAAAGGAGGATGTGATGTGTTAACTGTAACCATAACTGTAAAAGTGTTTGTTCTACAGATATTTGTAATATACAGTTTTTTATATAGATAACCAAGAGAGCACGTTAGGCTTTGTTCAATAAAGTTATGTTTGTGAATTGTGGCTTTCATTTAAATACGATTATGAAACTTGCTGAATAATTGACACAACCACTAGAGACTGAAACAATAGTGCGGCGCATTGAATTAATTAGTGACGAACTCACAGAACAGCTGAAGACTGCAAGCAAAAATTTTGTTTGGTTTACTATGACACTAGATTTGTTGACTGTGCGAATGGATTCACGTAATCTCTTTAAAGTTCAATAAACACATTTATTTTACATCACACACATAAGCATAAAATTAAACACTTACAGCTCGTTAGTTAGATCGCATTAGCAGAACACTTAAACGTATCAATAATCGTTTTTTGGGTTCTATAGAACTTGCCAGATGCAAAGTAATATCGTACAATAGGTTTATAAATTTAAAACAATGGTTGATTACAAGACTAGTGAACGGAAGTAAATAAACCTAATTGAGTGACAACAAGATGAGAGCACAGATAACGAAGGCACTGCACAGTTACTCCTCTTTATCCGTGGAATTAATGAAAATTTCGTCATAATAGAGGAATTGCTTGGTTAAGAATCAATGAAAGATAGAACCACTGGTCAGGACTTGGTTGAGTATGCTGTGAAATGTGTGGATAAAAGTGACTTGTCGTGGAACAAAATGGCAAGCATTACACCAGAGCTTTCATCGGAAAAAATATAGGTATGGTTAAGCTTTTAAAAAATAAGTTACGAGCACAAGACACAGATAGTGACATCTTGACTTTTCATTGCATTTTGTATCAGGAAAACCGTTGCAAAGCTACACTGGATTTGAAGCATGTGGTTGATCCTATTATTAGTGTGGTGAACACAATCAGAGCAAGGGCACTCCACCATCGACAATTTAAATCTTTTCTTGGGAGGCAGATGTGGTGACAGAGTATGAAGAAGTAATTTACCATAGTTGTTTAAGGGTGGTTGAGCCTGAGCAGAGTAAAATAAAAAGAGTTTGGGCATTACAGAATGAAATTCTCCTATTTCTGGACATGAAGGGGATATCTTATGATTTTGTTACAAAAATAAGATGCGAGGAGTGGAGATATGATGATTTTTGCAGCTTCTACGTTACTATACAGGTACTACTTCATGATACTACTATACAGATAGTAGTTGCAGATACTACTTCATGATTTTTATAGCACAATTTATACTTTATCTGTAATGCAAAGTTAACTTGTGAATGCAATCATTTTAAAAGGCCCTCCATTAACCTCCGCTTCCATGAAGTGGCCCATGAGCCAAAACAATTGCCCGCCACTGTTCTATGGGATAACTGTGTTGATGTGTATACAGATGGAGTGAAAGCTATGACTTGTTAGGTGTCTGGTGCAAGCGCAATAATAAAATTAAAAGCCAAGGGGGAGGGGAGCAGTAGCCATTACGTACTTCCCCGACATACTCTTGCAATGAAGAAAATGCCATCTTTTATAAAAGAAGTGCTGGATGTAACTGTTAAAATCATAAATTTTATAAAATCACGACCTAAGAATACCAGGTTGTTTAAAATCTTATGTGATGATATGGGGAGTCTGCATACGTCTTTACTTCTTCACACAGAAATATGGTGGCTCTCCCGCCTTTTTTAACTAAGGAATGAAGTAAGAATCATTATGAGTGACAATGATTTTGCTATGAGAGAGAAGTTGTTTGATGATCGTTTGTGGCTAATGACATTGGCGTATTTGGCAGATATTTTTACAAAAGTTAATGATTCATGTCTCTCACTTGAAATAAAAGCAGTAACTGTTTCAGATGGTACTGATTAAGTGGAAGGGTTTAAAAAGAAACTGAAGTATTGGGCAGAGTCAATCGAAACCGGAAGCCTGGATTGTTTTCCACTAACAAAAGGATTTGGAGAAGAACTCGAATCAGACATTCCTGCGGATATCTTAAACAGGTTTGAAGTTAATCTCTTGAGTTTGATTGATACTTTAAATTAATCCAAAAGGATTGCATGAAAACAAAAAAAGAAAACGTTCGGGTTGTAACACCATACTCTATATCCAAAAAGACATCCTCCCTGACTTCACAGGAATATGAATGCTTGCTTGATTTGACATCAGATACAGCGATAAGATCAAAGTTTGAAACTGAGAAATCAATCTCAGTTTTTTGGTGAACGCTATAAAAGATGAATAAATGTTATTTTGTTTTAACGAGCGTTCTAGTCCTCGTTGTGGCATTGAAAAGACATGAAACGTTAACCTTAGACGACATAGCAGGATGGACAGTCCTACATGAATCACGGTTGCCCTAGACTTTTGCCTCACTTATCTAACACGGGGACAAAAAATATACCTGGTGTCAACGTGCAACTTTTGTACGATACTATCACCACACAAAAATTACATTTGACCCAACTCCAATACAAAATCCCTTCTAAGCTACTGTTAGCAACGACAGCAATGCATGAGGGGTTAGATCGGCGTTTTCGTTTGACACTTGGGACCTCAGAAACAAACAACTTCTGTACCGAGATTGGGATAAATCCCTATCTCGGTACAGAAGTGACAAATTACACTTGCATATATATAAATATAAACGTCACGGAATATTCATAACTGTTTTTCACCTGTACGGAGACCAATTAATTAGGGGATTCCACAATGGTAAAAAACACTTTCTCCCGTAAAACAGAATTTTCCGAGTTTCATATTCTAGTGCTTTTATTGTTCCTTTTCATCGATTTTTTGCGCGCGTAAGCCCTCCTTACCCTGCCCCCACGCACTCAACCGCATATGTTAAAAATTCATCACTTCAGAAAACCTCTTGAGAGCGAGATATACGCTCTTTTTTCCCTATAAGCCCTTCTGCAAGGGAGAAAAAAGATTACATGAACAATTCATTTTATTAACAGGTTCTGAAGCGATGCGGCACTTTATCACTTTATAAAGTTCTCGGCCTGTCTTAAGCGAACAAAAGACCGGGCCTGAATAATTCATAAACATAATTTACATTTGTGTTATCTTGGGAAGGTGTTTGCTTTTTTTTTATTTGCGTGTGTGAGCATTGTTTTCTTTTCCAACTTCCGAGGCATTTGAGATATGAAGTTGAATAAAGCAACGCGGGGTTCGTTGAAGAGTTTCTACAGTACACAGGACTTATTAGAATAAAAGGTTTTCCCCCAAATAAAGGGAATTTGCCTTAAACGGCGGGGTGATAAATATGTTTACAATTGAAAATTAAAATCTCATTAAAAAGGAAGAATTATGGGGTTTTCGTTCTTCTTTCTTAATAGATTAGGTGCAGTGTGTATTACCTATTGCTCTGTCTTCTTTGTGCTGTGTATTGATGGAATTGACATCAGACTCGACTCGCTGTCGGCATCAAGTGATTTTCATACTTTGTCTCTGGCTAAGAAGCTCATAAACATCCTGTGAGTCCCATCATTTTTACGAAGGAGTGACCTTTACTGTCACGATAGTGTAGTGTTTTTGCGGGGTAAGTGCTTAATGTGATTATTCCTAACAGGACGTTGTGTTTGTATTCGAATACGCTTAAAGCACAACGACAATCAAACTTCCAAAGATATAATTCCTAATAGACTGGTCAACGCCAATTGGGAAAAACACCGCCAAATTGGCGATAAAGTACATTTTAGTTATTCCTATATGTATAATATGAGAACATCTGAATAAGGTTAATTAAATCTTCGCTGCGGTCTGTTTTGCTTGTGCACACTGAAAATTCCTCTTTTTGTATGTATACAGAATAATCGTTAACAGATGTGTAAGCTTTCCCAGAAACATACGCTATGAAATATCAATCAATACACAATCATCTTCTACCGCGTAGCGAACAGTTGAATTGATTGTTGCTGGAGCGAGCATCGTTTTTGCTTGTGCACACTAAAAATTCCTCTTATATGTATGTATACAGAATAATCGTTAACAGATATGTAAGCTTTCCCAGAAACAGACGGAAATACGCTATGAAATATCAATCAATTCACAATCGTCTTCTACCGCGTCGCGAACAGTTGAATTGACTGTTGCTAGAACATTATTTTTGCTTGTGCACACTAAAAATTCCTCTTATATGTATGTATACAGAATAATCGTTAACAGATGTGTAAGCTTTCCCAGAAACAGCTAGAAATACGCTATTAAATATCAATCAATACACAATCGTCTTTTAACGCATCGCGAACAGTTGAATTGATTGTTGTTGGAGCATATATGTAAGGCAATCGAAGTTTCGCACACCACACAAGTAATATGAACTCTGAATACTTATATGCTTCTGAATACTAATATACCGGAGAGCAGTCGAAAAAATCCTTTAACACAATGTTCACGTCACATTACGGTATTTAGGATGGTTTAATTTTATGTATGAGCGCCATATTTATCACTCTACGCCAAAATAGTAGACAAAGGTGAGTTAATGGATAAAAGAAATGGTTTACTGACACAGATGATAAGGCCGGCTACAAACGCTGGGAATGAACATGTAGAAAAGGAAAGTTGTTCGAGTCTACGAACACACAGGCGAAGAGCTTCTGCTAGTGTCTTCATACCACGTCCCTTTGTGCTTGTAGGTAAAACCAACAACCAGCCTGATAACGTCTATTGCTTCAATGTCGTTTGAACGCTTTATTGAGAATGCATGCACGTTAAAGAATTAGGTTTTACTCAATATGTTTCAGCTTACTGCTTTACAAATACTGTTACGGTAGTGGAATACGTTTCTTGGAGTGTATTGAAGAAACCTTAATTACAAAGACAGTTTTGAGTTCAGAATGGATATGAGAGTTTATTTACGAAAGATTTAAAAGCAGTTTCATAACCTACGCATGTGAAAAGATGAATTTGTTGAAAAATACATGTTAAAAGCAATTTGTTCAGAAGTTAATTTGAATTCGAAAGCTTAAATTGTATGTGGTGAAGATAATACAAGGAAAATACTTACTTTTGACAAAGATAATTACAATATTTATCTTGAGTTATCTCATTAAAAGGACTATTTTGCTCATAGAGCAGATATAATAGCAGAGAGAGCTATGGCAACCTTTTTATGTCCGCATGATCATATGACCAAAATCAGTAGTCACATGACTCCTTCTCTCTTCGCGCATATTGTTTGCGCATTCCTTCTTCCCTAGCAAGTAGCAAATGCATTGAATACTCAAGTTAAAATGGGTCTACAGTGCTGCGTATATGGATGTAATTCCAAATTTATTAAAAGTAGAAACATTACATTTCACAGGTGAGCGAAGAACGTTTATTTCACATTTATATTTTTCAATACTTTCTACAAGATGTCCTAAAACTTCCCGTACTCCAACTTAAAAAAAAAAAAAAAAATGATTCCCCGTGTTTTTTTTAATTATTGAATTTTATCGTCTGCTTATATTTTTATCGACGCTTTAATTTTTATCGTTTTATTTTCTTTGTACTCAAGTTGTGCGATAATAAAGTTCCACGTCATTTTGTTCTTCATTGCAAAATGAATTTATCACGCATTCAGAGAATTCCGCTGTTTGAGGCTTATTCATTGACGCCATCTTAAATTTGGCGATTTAGTTTGAAAAGTCGCCAAGGGGGAACGTACAGTCAACGATAACCAAATGTAAGTTCATATCCCCCCCATCCCCACGTTATGTTAAAAGGGCTTTTCACCATTAGCATAAAAATAATTGTTTTAAAGTTTGTTGATTTTGTATAATAAATTCACGAATCGTCAGTACAGGAACTTTTAGGACACCCTGTAGTATGATAAAAATGGATATTCTAACTTTGGAATTAATAAACACAACCTGCGGACATTTCCTGTTCTATGAAAAGATTTCATACCTTTGCAATCAGTATGTATATAAAATAATGTTTGAAACAAAATAACGGGTGGAGTGTGTTTCGAATTGTAAATTGAAATTTATACTGTCTTAAAATATAAAAAATAGTTAACCGAAGTGTAAAAACTTGTGCGAAATCGTTCTCTGTCTTGGCGATTATGTTTTGGCAACTAAGAGTACTATATTTTTTCGTGTCTCACGATAAAAATGCTATGAATTTGGTAACATAAATTTAAATACATCACATAAATTATTTTTCTTGCTGAGAAAAATTGTTTTGTATCCACCCATCTGTGCAAACTGTAATAACATAAGAATTGATATTTAAAATAAAAGAAAACGTTTGAAACTTTTAATTATATATTAAATAAAATCAATTTGTTAAAAATAGGATTAAAGCATTTTCTAAGCCGTATTATAATTGTGAATTATTTTAGATACATATTATAAGTAAAACAATTTATATTTACTTGTAATAAGAACTTGTAAAGATGTGCACCTGCTGAAAATTCATTTATTCAGTTCTTATGTATTTAAAATTTTTATTTTGTTCCATTTATTAGTTTTCCCAAAGATGAAGAAAGAAGAAAATCGTTTTAATTAATTAATTGAAGAATTTTGTTTCTGTCTTTTAAGTTAATTTAAAATGTGATGAATGTGACAGTAAATTTCATTGGTTTACTGTTTCTTATTTATCTTTTGTATTTATTAAATATTGATTTCACGCACAATAAGTAATTAAAAATCAATATAAAAATCTTTACAAAACTTTTGTACATGCTTAAAATCATAAAAATTGTCAAGAGTTATTTACATCATCACTTTGATGAATTAAAAATTCCTATATGGACACACAGTTGCAACTTAATTAGTTTTTGAACCAGAAATCTAAAATTGCAAAATAGAGCTAACATCAAGGGTATGGTTTAAAATAGTTTCCTTCATTCTTAAAGATTATGTGTATAACTTTTCTTGTTAATATTTTTATGCGTAACTCCTTGAATAAATTTGTGTTTGTGGAAACGTAAATCAGTTAAGAATCCATAATATCAGTGAAAGCTTTTGTGGTAACCCAAACGTTATTTGAACAGGGAATCTTCTAATCTGTTTTCAGTATTTTTATTTTATGCATCAGTAAAATATTAATTCATGCAGTCATTTCCAGACATGGGCATTTATTTTTCAATTTATTGCAACTCATTCTATCCTCATTACATTGAAAGAAGTTTAAATTATTTTCTGAAACGAAATCTTTGAGATAATTTCTTCACACCTAATACAGTTTTTGAAGAAACATATATAAAATATTGTATTAATTAAATAATGTCGGGTTTAGACCAACTATATTATACCAAATTTTAATCTGAACTCCTAACCTGAGAGCAATCTATTGACTACAATTTATTTATCTCAATCGTAATGTTTTGTTTGTATATGTGCTGGTTAACCTTAATCCCAATGAGTACTTCAGTTAATTATAAAAAAGCTCAAATAACTAAAAACATTAAAAAGTAATATGAATTCAAAAAATATTCAGCAGTGTAATAGTAAATATTAATTTGCATTTCCCAACAATGGTAAAATGTAACTCAAATTCAAGGAGCATTCAGTATTATGCATATTAAATATTATGCACATTAATTGAAGTTATTTCCAAACATGGGTATTTATTTTTCGATTAATTCCAATTCATGCTACCTTCAATAAATTTTTTCAAAAGTTTGAAATATTTTCTGAAATTAAATCAGATAATTTCTCTACACCTAATACAGTTGAAGAACTATATATATAATATGGAATTAATCTATTGACTACAATTTATTTATCTTAAGTGTGCAGGTTAACCTTAATCCCAATGAGAACTTAATTCTATAATAAAACTAAAAACATTAAAAAGTGATACGAATTCAAAAAATATTCAGAAGTGAAAAAGTAAATATTCATTTGTACTGCCCAAAAATGTTAAAATGTAACTCAAATTCCAGAAATACTCAGTATTATGCTCATCGAAACGCTAACTTTTTTATAAGAAAATGTCGACAAGAGAGGCGATAAAAGCCCAAATCAAGCAGCCAAGCTGAATTTTCGTAGCGCAGTCACGTGACTACTGACAACATGTTGCAGACGCTTTGCGAAGCTCTTCTTAATAGCGATGCTCAGTCTACTTATATTAGAAGTTTATGGTTTTGCTTAGTTTCAAACAACTTTTTACCAAATATAAGTATATAGATTGAAGTAAATTGTTTAATCTTTCTTTTTCTATTACAAAAGAAAATCTTTCAGTCTTTTACAGGTTTATACGCTTTGTGATTGGTAGATAGCGAGTCTTGTGGTTCAACGAGCTAAGGAATTAGGAGCACGCGCACACGATAAACAAAGTTATATTTTTTAATTAATTTATTCATTCATAAAATTTGAGAGCACGCGCTAGAAAGTGTGCAATGTTTTCAGAAGAACCGGCAAATTCGATCGTCGTTTAAATAGCAACAGTCGAATATGAAAATCTTAAAAAGTATTATTACAACCATGGAAGTAGGAAAGTCCATGATTACAACACGGATCAGCTAAAACATTTAAAATTATGATGAGATTTCCTCTGAATTTTAACAATATGTAATTTATTTAACAATTTCCTTTTTTATGTGGAAACAAGATGTTTTGTTCTCGACATTAAAAAAAAATTGTGTTTTTATTTACCGTATATTTCCGCGTATAAGCCGAGAATTTGTGGAACGTTTTCTAAAGCTAAAGTACGATGGTCGGCTTATATACAAATTCGCTAATCTCGCAAAAAAAGTATGCAATTTTCCGTTACTCGGGCGCATGCGATAAATATCGCAAAGGGAAGGGAAACCTTCAATTAACATCATACTAGAGGTCTGGGATCAATCCAGCAGCGAACCAAATGGGGATGAATTGTGCAGCAATCCCCTCTCCCTCATTGTTGAAAAGTAAGCGAGCTAAATATGATTGTGTAACAATCATCGGGGGTTGATGAGTGACAACGAGCAGGGGACAGAGCCTCCTAGTTCTTAAAAATATATTTTTGTAATTTTTTCTCTGATTAATCTATTATATTTTAACAATTTTTGTTGCAGTCCTAATTTTGTTTCTCAGCGACTCAAATACCTTACGTTAAACAAAGGTTAACTAGCTTTCTTTGGTGAATAAAATGCTGCAGACCTTCCAAAAGATGTATATTTATTCCATAAACAGACAAACAAACACTTCCTTTTATAATACTAGATACTAGGGGGCTCCTCCCCCCTGCTCGCTTACGATCGCCAACCCCTAATTTAAAAAAATTTGTGTCAGCTACTTTTGATTGCATCGAATTTATTTATGAACCAATTAAAAAAAAATTGTACCGTAAGAAAGAGTACGTTCTGAGGTATACTGCGTTATTTTCAAAATTAAAAACTAATAGTAATACGATATAGATATGACAGTTTTAGTTTTGTATCAAATTACGATATGAAAGTTCCGAAAATTGTATGACCAACTTTTAATTGCATCGATTTTATTTATTAACCAATTTGAAAAATAATCGTACCATAAGAAAGAGTGTAATGTAATGTATTTAGTGATGTTCTCAAATTTAAAAATAATGGTTTTTGCTGTAGATATAACGGTTTTAGCAAAAAGTAGCGAAAATATCCAAAGATTCCGAATTTTGTATGACCAACTTTTGATCGCATCCAATTTAATTATTAACCGATTTCAAATACAATAGTAATGTAAGAAAGAGTGTATTCTGAGGTATATTGCGATATTTAAAAAATTAAAAACTAATAGAAATAAGATACAGATACGGCAGTTTAAAAAAAAATAACAAAAATGTCCCGATTTTCCCCGAATTTCAAAAAAAAATATTATCAAGAACCAAATTGAAATTTAAAAAAAAAAAAAAAAAAACTCGACGAGCTGCAAAAATTTACGTTCAGAGGTACTCTTAAAAAAAAAAAACTCACGGCTGAAGACTGAAAATTTGTAGGTGTTTTGCTCACTCGCGGAAGAAATTTCGCGTCTTCAATTTGAACACTTAATAAACCATAAATTCATAGCCGCATCGGAAAAAAAATCATAATAATTGTTCAGGGAATACTATTAAGAACAAACCATGTTAATTTCGTTTTTTTTCCTATCAGTACTTTCTCGGGAAACCGTCTAAGAATCGAGCTAAACAACACAGTTTTCAATCCTGCGGCAACTTTTTTTTAATATAGAGAGATTAGAGATATGGACAAAAGTATTTGGACGCTGCAGAAATTCAGAGTAGGATCCATCTTAGTGTGGGGTTGTTTCTCCTGGTTAGGACTCGATCCATTGCTTTATGTACCTGGTGCCATGAACGCTGACGTGTACCTCGACGTTCTCGATAAATTGGCCTTTCGTACACTTTGGCGATACTACGGCGATGATGGTTGTTGCATCCAACAGGATTGAGCCAACACCACCTAGACGAACAAGGCCCTGTTTCTGAACCGAAACTTGTCTGTGACGTCACACCAAGTAGGGAAGGAAGTGCCGAAGACAGAAGCTTCCGCTCGCCATTATTCCTCTTGAGACCGTGACTTCGTTACCACGCTAAAAGGGTTAGGCTCAACGTATGCATTCAATATTTTAAATTCGTTCTAAAAAGTGATGGTGTTCACATGTTGCGTGCCAGGATGCAGGGGCAACTATCCAAATAGCCCCAAAGTCCAAGTGTTCTCTTTCCCGAATGAAGAAGTATTGAGCAAGAAGTGGATTCGCGCAATTTGCAGAAAGGATTTCGTTCCTACAAAATATTCTAAGGTATGTAATTCATTTGTTCAAAATATTATTTAGACTTAAAAACACAGTACCATCGCCACTTCATGGCCGAATATTTAGAAAAAAAATTAGAATGTTTTTGTGTTGCTAAGAACATTTGCTAGAACCATTTTCTTAAAATTTACACTGCTTTTTGTTTTACGTTTGTATTATCGTTCTTTTTGAATATTTCCCATTTTATTTAGAAAAAAAGCTTGATGTGCAATTAAGTAATTGGCTTTACTTTGTTTTCAAAATATGTTCTCGGCTGCATAATTAAAACAAACAGCATTTATTTGTAATTTTAACGTTTTTTAAGAATGTGTGATTAGAAAATGTTTATATCTATACAAGTATTAAATTAATTGTTCTCTAAAAAGTATGTTAAAAACTTTTAAATAGAGATATATATAAATACAGTTGAATTACTAAAATTTCTTCAAAAATGCAATAAGCTGTTTGCATTCTCTTGAACATGTTTTAAATAAAATATTTCTTCATATAGGTATGTGAGCTACATTTCCCTAAGGAGTCAATTGAAAGATGCACTACAGCCTATGATCCAAAGACTGGAAAGCACATTTCTGTTTCTTTGAAGCGATCTAGGCTTAAAGCTGATGCTTTTCCATCCATTCTGCCAAATTGTCCCATTTATCTCTCGTCTACTTCTACCAACACCAGAGAAAGTCCCGATGAAAGAAGACTGAGGGTGGAAAACGACAATTTACAGATTTGCATTGCTGAAAGTATATCATCCAAAGAACAGCATGACAAGAACACAAAGTTTCATTCTTTAGAACAGTTAAATGGATGTTTAAACGTAGTAAATGTTCCTGCAAGTTGGAGCATTGTCTGTAGAACTGATAAAATACTGTTTCTTCTTATGGACACAACAAATGTACTCATTAGCAAATCTTCTCTCATCATAAATGAAAGTTTAAAATTTTCTGTTTTCTTGGGAGACATAGCATTAAATAATTTGGGTAAGTTCAATTTCCCTCAAACTGTAAATGATATAAATGTAATATTAGAAATTTTAAATATTTATCTGATAAAGTTGATTCAAATGCAACAGAAATGTAATTATCAATTGTTACATCTATTGTGAAACTATTGAATACTTTAATGGTAAATGTAAATGATGATGAAAAAATTTCTATCCAATTCCTAATTGAACAAATTCATTCCATTCTATGCAGTAAATTTTTATTAAGATACTCTCCTGAAATGCTTATATTTTATTGTATTTTACATTCAATATCTCCTCATGCCTATAACTTTTTAAGAAATTCTGGTTATGTTATGATTACACACCCAAGGACTTTGAAGAAGATTTGTGCATCACTGAATACTAACCCCCAACTAGAACAATCTGATGAGAATTTTTTTGATGTTCATATTAAGACAAATTAACTCATTAGAGTCTTGTGACAAAATAGTTGTTTTGCTAATTGATGAAATACATATTAAACCTTATCTTGACTACAAAGGTGGAAATATATTAGGATTTGCATTAAGGAGTTGAATTTTACATATTTTTTACCTGGTAAAATTCAAACCAACTCCCTTGAAGATCGCTTTGGAAAATATAGAACACTCGCGGGTTCACAATATCTAATATCAGTTTCACAAATTTATGTATCTGAGGCCAAATTAAGGATGCAAAATTTTCTTCCACCTGTTTTAAATTCCAACATGTATGGTGAAGTAGAAATTAAAAACACTGATCCTGAAAATAACTGCTCAGAAATTAAGGAAAATGTTGGATATTCCCAATTTGTATTAGATATTTCTGAAACGGATTTTGATTTAAAACCCCTGCTGCCAGTTTTATCCTATTTATCAGGTTATTGTGCTCATTCAGCAATTTCTAAACTCAATTGTGATGTTTGCTCAAAATCTTTAGTTCTAGATAAAACTTTAAATTTAATTTCGGACTACATTCTTATTCGGAATTTAGACAGAGGTGGTTTGCTATGTCTATCTCCAGATGTTACTGCTGTTACATATAATTACATAGTTGTGCAAAAGCTAGTTAACCAAAAGAATGAACATTTGTTTTTGAGACAGAATAATCAAAGGGAACTTGTAATCACTATTAGTTTTGATTTGATTAATAAGCATGAATTTTTTCTTAACGATGAGAGTTGTTCTAATGGGCATTCAACAGACCATGTACTGAAACTAATTTTAAGACCTGCAACAAATGTTTTACAAAACAATTATTGCACATTAAAAAATGATACACCAAAACCTGTTTCACTTGCTAAACAGCGTAAACTAGAAACAGTTAAAAACTCCCCAACAAATGCAACTCTGCAGCCTATGCCAGAAAAAAAAATCGTTCCCCAAACACATAAAAACAAAAAAGCCAAAGAGTAAAATATCCCTTTAAAATCATGTAAAGCACCAGAATAAATACTAAAACTAAATAACATTATTTTAAGGTTGATTAATATGAATTTGAATATAATCAGAATTTTATCATGTTTACCTTTACATAACTAAGATAATATAAATGTTTGCTGATATTTGTATGTGTGCAAAAATAAAGTTTGTTCTTGCTTTTATTTGTGTTCTATTGTGTTTAAGATTTGATTTCCAGGCATTCAATTTTAACAACAAATATTTATAAAATTCTATTGCATTTGTATTCTTCAAGGCAGCTGCAGAAAGTATTTCTTATTTAAAATTAACTTTCCTTTTCAAGCCTAAGTTTTCCTTGAAAAGAAAAAAAAAGATTAAAAGCACATTTAGGCATTTGTTTTCTCATATCAAACTGCGGTAGATAACCGAGTAAGCTTATTTTTGGTTGCACTTGTTAATGTTTTGCGGTGTCTTTGGGAGAATCCAGCTTCACCGTTTCCCTACTTGCTCTGACGTCACAAATGAGCGCCGCGGCCTTGTCCGTCTAGGTGGTGTTGATTGAGCTCCATGTCATACTACAAAACGTGTGCTGGATTGGTTTCCTGAAAATGAGGTGAATTTGCTCGACTGGCCTGTTTAGAGCCCCGATCTCAATCCGATCGAGCACTTGTGGGACACACTGGAGCGATTCGTGCGACACCGCCATGCACGCCCATCTTCACAACAATCTCTTCTCACAGCCTTGCAAGAGGTACAGCGAGCTATTCCTGCCCTTACTTACAGAGAACTCGTGGAAAGTATGCCTCGACGTGTTTCAGCTGTAATTCTAGTTAAAGTAGGGCCCACCCGTTACTGAACAGAATAATAAAGTACTTTTTCTGAAAAACATACAGTGACTTAATACTTATGTCCATATAGAGTACTTTTTAGAAATGCTGATGCCCTGCTTAACACGATTTTTGTAATACATTTCTACGAGTGTATGGCATGTTACCTGAACCTGTTTGACACCTTCAAAACATTGCACCAAATGTAATAGAGGAAAACCATGTAAATAAATTTTTGAATATGAAAGAGCTTTAACACACGCATAATAAACCTCTCAATTTCCATGTAGTAGAATAGTTTTTAATCGTAATTTCTTTTATTGTGTGACGTGTTGGAAATGGTAGCATCATCTACTTGGCGATGGAGTCGATCAATAAACTATCGTTTATAAATTCGGAGTTCATTCTCAGGAATTTACATAGCTGACATAACGTAATTGTAGTGTATAATATTGACAAAATAACTATCGTAGTTTATGAAAGTAGTAAGCTCAGTGAATTCGAAATATAAATAACTTTCAAGTTTCATATTTTACACGAATACATTTATCGTATTCATTAGCAAAGTTTTATGATTCAACATACAAATGTCTTAAAATGTTTGGGAAATACTTTTGAGGTAATGCTGAGAAGCCAAAACATTAAAACTCGTATCTTCATCTACCAATAAAATCCCACTGGAATATGAAGAAATCCTTTAATATTATTAACCTTTTTTTATTCTCAAGCATAAAAGTTAAAGTAGACATGCCTAAATGCTTAACTGAATTAAAATGTGACATTTCGTGCTTCACATTAAACCCGAAGACTTAAAAATAGAATCCACCATGCTTTAAAAGACGAACCCCAACTAAAAACAATGGAAATTAAAAGCACTAGAATAAAGTTCTCTCGAATAATCCGTGACACTCCTACATAAGCAGTTCATACATCATCTCACATCACTTCATTTTCTATTCTTTTAAATGTCATCAGTTGATTTCATTATCGAAGTTCCTTACCTCTGGTATCTCTATTAATAAGCAAAGAAGCTTAAAAGCGCTTTTTGCGAACATTTGAAAAATTATCGACGTTCTCTAGAAAGCTATTTACTTAACATTTTTTTTTGCATTCTTTATTTCCTTTTCACTGAACGCGGCAAACGATTTCATCAATGGCGGGAATTCAATTAGAGAAACATTACCTAGGAAGCGTATGTACTTTCGGAGCGCGAGCAACGTTCCAGTGGGAGTGATTTTGAATAAAAGAATTTTTTTTATTGGCAGCTTTTTAATGCACTTCAACATACTGCGTAAAAGTGCACTTAGTATATCAAACATGGGTTTGAGTGGGATGGAATATGCAACGTAGCCATAAATTCCACGCCGCCATTTTTTCTGTATTGAAAAACAGTAATCCCGACGATTTGCGTACTTTTAAAGGGTATTTGTTGAACATCTGTTTTTCTATGTTCATAAGGCAGAACGTGAAGCTGCATTGAGTTCAGTTCTTCTGAACGACATATACAGTAGGTCATAAAAAGTATTTGACAACCTCACGCTCTTAATTATTTTCATGTATTTATAAGGATGTAGTTAAAATTGTAATTTACAATTTTACATCACGAAGATATCTCTCTTTTATCCTCAAATAGAAGTAATTGAATAATAATTATAAAAAGGTTTGCTAAAAATAATCAAAATATAACGTTACTTAAGAAATCAGACACACAAAAGTGTGTGTATTCGGCTGTTTTCCGTAAGAAGTGCAAATGTTGGAAATAAACTTAAATATCAACGTCTACACATTTTTTCATTTTGTCTTACACTTTAGTATGTGTTAGGTCTAACTATTACTGTTTGCATCATGTATTTGGTTAAAGTTTAACCAATTTCACTTTATTCGGCTTGAAGACAGATTTTAAACATATTTTATTAAATATTTTATGACATAAGCATGAGCGATTTCTTCAGATTCCTCATAAAATTAACAGGATGCAATTAATTCTTGTAACTGAGGTTAAATTTTATCTAGGATGCCGCTTTTTGATCTATTACATACAAATCAAACCTTTCTTGGGAAAACACTACGTTTCAGACTATAGTCATTGTTGACCAAATACTAGACTTAATTCAAATTTACCATCAAATTTTCAATGAAAAAAAAATCAATGCATTCGTATTGAATCTTTTTGTAATAAAATCCAGATGTATATAATGACATGGGAGGTTACAGAAACCTCCTCTCTCAAGTCATTACAGAACGTGCCGTGAATTTGTTAGTTTTACCGCTACTACGTTGACTGATTTGATCTTCCTTTCTCGCAATTTTATTCGAGTTTGTGTAAATTACCAAGCAGTTTAAAATCATTTAAAATATTTATTTTTAAACCTTCCATGTAGCATTGGAGTCCAATTTTTAATTCAAGAAATCTCAAATGAAAGTTGGTCATATCCCCTGCCAAACACAGAGGATATCTAATAATTTTTGTGTCTCAGTATCTAGAGTAGATTCGCATGAATTTATTGCTTGTTCAATCCCATATATTGATTGTTTTGAATAAGTTTCAAAGATCGATCTTTTAAAATAGGTTTTGAAAAGTTTTGGTAGTAAATTTGAATTAAACTATTGATTTTGGTTCATCAATACAGTAATACTAAAGGTAGTGCTATGTATATAATTATTTAGCTGGCTTATTAAAGATCCAAAATGACTAAATCCAACCTCAGTTTATAGATGTGTCCTATACTTACCTTTGTGAGGAAATTTGACGGAGAACCTCGTATTTTTTTTGGTTATAAATAGTGAAATCGATAGAAAATCTGTCTTCAAGCAGAATAGAATGAAATTGGTTTCAGTTTGATCTAAAACCACGTGCAAACAATGATATTCAGTATTAAAAAACTTAAGAATTAATAAAAATGAAAAAAGAAACCTTGTAGACATTGATATTTATGTATTCTAACAACTACATCTTACGGAAGATAGCCGAATACTTCTGGGTGCCTGATTTCATTTTCAATATTTACATTCTAAATATCTTTTGTAAAACTTTTAATAATTATTATTCGATTTTTTTATGGAAGGCTAAGACAGAAAGACAGCTTTGACATAGAAAAATTGTAAATACGTAACTTTAACATCCTTTTAAAATACATGAGCATAAAAGGGTGGTGAAGCTGCAGAATACTTTTGTGACCTACTGTATTAAAGATCGGGAAAGTTGTAAGTATTAAAAGTTAGTGAGAATAGACAATGTTTTTAGTTAAGTTTTTTTTTTATCACTTGTCATGAAACCAAAAGCTACGATGCATGATATAATAGACACTCGTGTAAAGGGATTCCGATTTTGGGAATCCATACAATTTGGGGAACTTTTAAGATCATTCAATATTTTTTCAATATAATATTCTAAACATCAAAATCTCTTATCAGGTCAATTACACTGGATTTGTTCCAGGTACAACTCATGTAGGACTTGACATAGTCTAAATTGTTTCTTGGCTCGACCATGATACAACTACCACGTCCGTAGCCTAAAGGTTACTGAAATAAAATTCAGTCATTTTCTCGTTAATTAAAACACTAATAAGCCATATAATAACTATATAATAATATCAATAGTCTAGACCTGTAGTACTACGATTATAAACCAGCGTGCCGTAAGAATAACACTGATATGTCTTACGGTGATATATAAAATGGTTTAAATTGTGTAAAATTTATTGAATTCCAACTTTATTTAGAACCTTTGACAAGTGTGTTCACATATTATTTCAAGTAGTATACCTATAATTTTGAGTATTACTTTTACTTTTTGTCACAAGTTATAAACAAACATTGGGAAAGTAATAACTTTTGTACCTGTAAAATCAATCAAAACTATAGCATTCTTTTTGCCAGGTCGTCAAAAAACATAACATAATGCGTGTGGACTCAGGGCATTAAAATTTAATTAATCGCCGCCTAGTCGACATTTAGCGATAATTCCCTACGACAATTTCAGTATGGAACACACAGGTCGATTTCATGTACCCAATCATTAGAAATGCATGCAGTGATCGTGTTTTCAGTTAAGTAAAAAAAAAAAAAAGCGAAAAACAATATTTATATAATTTAATTTCTAACCGATATGCCGAAATTGCATTCGATCACCTGTCAGAACAAGTATGCCGTCACAGAACAGAAAATACGTACTCCGACTAGAACACGAGCGCCCTCTGTATTCAGCTCTACAGCAAAACCCTCTCATAGAGTGTGCATAAACAATCCTCAATATGATTCCTAATCGGGAGAAAGATCAAATTCCACTCAATAACTCCAGAGAAGTTCCCAAGTCCAGGATTCCATTTTAAATAATTGCAAAAACCGGATCGTTGATCAAGACTTAGGCATCCACTTGTGTGTTAATCTCCATTGAATCCGGGAACGAAATTATACGATGGCCGGTCTCCTATTTTTGGGACACGACAGGGATTTTCCCGCTCCCGATAATGGAAAAATCCCGTCATTTGTCTCAAGGGATTCGGGAGATTTATCCCCCATATCTTATTCTTTCCAGTTACCGGAGGATTGACTTCTGAAGGGAAGTTTTTTTCTGTCTTCCGGTTTCTCACAATAATTAATTATTTGTTCTCCGAGATTTGCATCGGCCGTTGGCTTCGGAGAAGGAGGAATTGATTCTTCGTCTTCCGATTTCTTTTTCCGCTCTGTTGTGCTTCTTTTTTGGTTTTGTTGTTTTGCTGATGTACCCCCCTCTCCAATTAGACAACAATCCGTGTAATTAAACCGGTGATCTATGGATTATTTGCTGTTCTTTTCCGCTTCGTCTGAAAATTGCAAGTTGCCGTCCTAATAATTCGATCGCGTTAGTGACATGTGGCTGGAGGGAAGACGCCAGTACCGGAGGGTAAGAATTAAATAGGAAATTGATTTAATTAAGGAGTGGATATTAATTTGATTCAGAAACTGGGCGAGGAATGAATGCTCGGTAAATAATAAAAGTCGGAAGCTGGAGTTGCGCACTCCAGTTCTAAATACCTAGGTTTTGCCTCAAGTAGTGAAGGGAAAGATAATTAAACGAATTAAAGAGACAGAATGAGATAAATAAACCTTTCTATATATACCTACATATTATGCTCAACTAATTTTCCTCGCGTACACTTCTGGCATTGCGTGGCTTCGAAAGAAGGGCAGATGTACTTGGTGAGTCCATATCCGCAAAGAGAGTCCAATGGAACAGGCCTCCATGTGGTGCATCCTGGGTAGAGTTGAATCTGTATTGGCTATTGTAAGGCTGGAGCTATGAGTGTTCTGCCATCGTAAAGTGTGGGAATTGTCGCGAGAGATTGAAGTTTTTCCACTGCGGATCCCCTCCTATAGCGGTATTTATTGAAATGAGATGAAGTATCAGCTGATCAAAAAGGAGACAGTACTCTTTAGACCTACCGTTATGATATACCCTTTGGATATGAAGTTAGAATAATCCAAAGATTAAATGAAAAGTGTTTTAATCCAGGGTGGTTACGATATCCTTTCCGATCCCTCAGTATATAGCGAATTTTTGATTAGTGACAAGGCATGATTAACTGGTCAGAAACTTACATCGTTTTGGTATGTATGGTAGCCTGTAACATTCATGTACAGAGGGATGCTTGATAGGGACTGTGACCACCTTTTGGAATGTTCGGCATTCTCAGGGCCAGGTGGTCCATTCATGCTTTTGAAAGGCCAGAGAACTTTTGAAGCAACTGAAATCTTGTTGATCTTTGTGTTACTTTTTCTATTTGCTCTTTGCTCTAACCTCAAGTGTTACTATTTGACACACGGAGGTTAATAGATGTACTTGTATAAGAGCCATTTTTTGCAGTACTTATAAAGTAATATCTGAAAAGTAGTATAAGTATGGCAGTGAAAAAAAAGCTTTCGCACACAAAGTTATCTATGGTGATCGCCATGATGAGTAATTGCTTCGCTAACTCGTAATCACTGCTATCACTTCCAGCACCGATCGATAAATTCGAAGGAGAATCTGCGTTAACAAACAATTCTGGGAACCCAATGTTTACGTTTAACCTATTATTGAGCGAAAATGCTCGTTCAAATCCATGTGACAAATACCAAACATGCGACTTAAATTACAAAGCACAGTCTATCAGGGTCTATCATGCGTCAATCTTCTGCTGAAATAGACAGAGAGTGTGTGAGGAGTCTCTAATAATATGTGTGGGTCACATGGAATCGACTTGGGCCGAGTGGCTATCGAAGCGCATACAAGTGGTTTTCACCGCGCTTGTCAATTACTCCGACATTAGGATAAGGCCAGGGTAGCCCAGTAGGAAAGAGCAACCGGAGAGTTGCAAGTTCGAAACTAGGTCCAGACAAGCACCTTCGCGTACACGGGGGGGGGCTGGTGCATGTTAAATCTGTCGTGATCTCAAATGTCCTCATGTTAGTGTGGTGTAGAAGTTTAGAAAGTAGTGTGCTGGCTCTGGTGTTGTTCTCGTCATCTGACCGTGGTTCAAAATTACGAGGCGTTGTTCTTGGTTCTTTCCCAACGGGATTGATCTCGGACCGTCGCCAATAGCCAGTTGTGTTGCTCCAGTAGGACGTTGAAAAACTATCTATCTACCAATGGACATTAGGATTCGTGGTGACCTGACTAAGAACTTCAAACCCAGTGATCAGCAGAAAAGGCATGAAGCTGCACTCATGTGATACGTTTATTTCATTAGGTCGATGCTATGATTATGTTAGTCTTTCCTCACAAAGATTAGCTAGTCCACGCTTTCCTTAGTTCGCTCATAAATGAGTTACTTTGATTTTCCATCAGTGACTGATGGAAAGAAGCGTTATCATGGATTTTTACCACCCATCAGGGTCCATACATATCGCCGGTTTCATGAAAACGGGGCCAGTGTCTTCGTATATGAAACGTTTTTGAATGGCAATAAGCAGTCTGCTTTCTAAGTTAAAGTTATAAATATTTTCATCATGCTTATAACAAAGGTTTACATTTGTTGAAAACGCTTGGATATACTCCATAAAATTGTTTTGGTCAGGGTCTTGTTTGAATGGGCTGAAATTGAGATATTGTACATTATGTTGTTAATATTCATAATACAAAAGGTTTTTGTGACATCTTTTAGGGGCATTTTTTCGTGTCGACATATCTACATATAGTTATTTAAATTTGTATCGCTGCATGGTGCTGAACTTGAGAGCAAACTAAACATCTAGTAAATCTTCTTAAATGTTTTCCTAACTAAATATCTTCGAAAAATTAAATTTTTTTTAAAAGTTACTTCCAACGCCAAACTGTTTGAATGTACTAATAACGTCCATTATTGAACATCCAAGAATAGCATTAACTTGAGTCTCAGATGGAGAGATTAAGAGGCACATTGAAACTAAGGTGGAAGAGAAATAAGGCTAGATGGCAAGGCTGGGGTCAAACAAAGATGGGGTGTTAGACAGAAAGAAATGGAGGATAAGACTGAAGGTCTTAAGGGCCTATTTGGCGTGTAGAAAATAAATGATGAAATATTTATGAGACTTGAAAACTGAATAAGAATTCCAAAACTCAAATTGATTATTGCTGTGAATGCCAAAACGCCACACCGTAGACTGCCGTATACATGGGGGCTGGCGTACGTTAAATCTGTCGCGGCCTCAGATGTCTTCACCTTGGCGTTGTATGGAAGTTTGGAGAGTGAGATGCCAGCTCAGGTATTCCCCTCGTCATCTGACTGGTTCAAAATTACGTGTTGTTGTCCTCGAATCTTTATCTTGGGGATTGGTTGCGGGGAGTGACCAATAACCTGTTTTGTTGCTAGAGCAACATTAATTAACTACCTACATTTCCGCTCATTTGTTCCAATTTCATCCCCGAGCTTTTAACCAGAGATTTTAACAGTATCATAAATGGGTACACGTATAATGCATTTAAACTGTTGATGGCAATGGACCTGAGAGCTATGAGCTTTCCAGAATGTACTACTTACCTTGCACCACATTTTAAGTTTGAATGAATAGTTCTATTAATACAAAGAATGCTAGAATCTATTCTAATGGCCGAGAATGTTAAACTGGTCTGGAACAAATTGCATAATAAAGGACCTATTGATTTAATTTTTTTGCAGGTAAATAATTTATTATATTTTGAAGTTTGAGTAATAAAGATGAAAAAGTTATTGAAGACAATATGTGTTCCAGATGAGAGCTGATGAATACTTTTCACGTTGATGATATACCTGAAAGGTAAAATAAATGTCATAGTCAATATTTATTCGTTGTATGTTATTGCAAAAGCTCGTCCCGTTTTTGGTGCTAGATGGCAATGCATTGCAACGTGTAAAGTTTTGATACATTTTGTTATTTTCGTTATATTATGCTTTCTAAAGAAGGCTGGAGAGGAATGTGAGAGGAGAGAGAGAAAGACAGATATAGAGAGAAAGGAGAGATATGAGAGAGAAAGAGAGATGAGAGAGAGTGGAGAGAAATAGAGAGATAGAGAGAGAGGAGTGAGAGGAGAGAGAAAAAGAGAGAAAGAGAGAGAGAGGAGATAGAGAGGAGAGAGAGAAAAAGAGACAGATAGAGATATAGAGAGAAAGATAGAGAGGAGAGAGAGAAAAAGAGACAGATAGAGATATAGAGAGAAAGATAGAGAGGAGAGAGAGAAAAAGAGACAGATAGAGATATAGAGAGAAAGAGAGAGAGGAGAGAAAAAGAGATATAGAGAGAAAGGAGATAGAGAGGAGATAGATAGAGCTACAGAGAAAGAGAGAGAGAGGAGTGAGAGGAGGGAGAGAAGAGAAAGAGAGAGAAAGAGAGATATATAGAGAAAGGAGAGAGATAGAGAGAGAGAGAGACGAGAGAGATGAAGAAAAGTCATCGAACAGAACATTATATACGGAATTGATTACATATATCTTTTTCTAAGTAAATAATTTAGGAATTTTTTCTAAATAAATAAAATTGGGAACACAATAGGAATAATTAAAAAAAAAACTTTTGTTACTGTGTTGTTTGGTATGTGGAGAAAATTGATGACAGGTAATGTTGTTCTTATGGTAAATGTAGCGAATCAGCTAATCATTTTGTCTTTGGTACCCCAAAATAGCTTGGAGAGATTTCTGTCCTGTTGTTGAAAGGAGTTCACGATCAGACAGACTAGGTGATGATCGTCACCCACGCTGGAATCTGAAATTCTGTAAATAATGCATTCTCTGAAGGAATATAATTCAATTATTTCCAGGTGTGCTTCAAGGTAATCAGGCTCAGTTCCAAAGTCATAAAAGTGCCCTGCTTCTTTTCTGGGTTTGTTTGTGTTGTCTTGTCACTTTTCGTGTTGTATAGTTTCATTTCTTCTTGTTATTTTTATTTTGAGGGGCTTCTTTTCTGGTATTAGATGTTTTTCTATGTAAAAGCCTTTTAGTCGAATTCGTGTGTGGTGGTTCCAGATTAGTCTGGATTTTAGTTCTCATTTTGGTCGATATGTCTCCCAACGCTTTTCCCCGAATCCTAATGTGAGGTAACCCTTTGCAAAAGTACAATTTTTCTGATACTTGTATACGTATGAAAATTAGTCGCTTGGCTCTGGCAATACAACATCGCAAATTAGCTTTTTCTTTCAGTCGTGCTGCACAAATTGGTTGCAGATTTAACGTCTTTAAAATACAGCGAACCTGAATGATCTCGATATAGTTTTATGCTTCATAAGACTAATTCTGAGTAAAGAAGCTAAGTTAGTAGACTAGTCAGTCTATTATATTTATTGAAGTTTCGATGAATGTTTATTAATTAACCAGTTGATATCTTCATTTAACTAAGAGAATTGAATTAACACCTACTCACTCATAAGACAGTAAATGCAATGTATCAAGCTCATATTGAACTTCGGAGCAACTGAAAACAAACTTAAATCACATACTGCACCTTTTATGTTTCGTTTTGGAATCCGAAACCATCGTCGGAAACATAAAAGTAAGGATTTATCAAAAAACTTTTGGTGATAATATCTGGCAATTGCCACGTGTTTTCCACGCATTTTCTCCTTTCAGCAACTCGCCGTAATTTAAGTTTTACCACAAACTTTCCTCCTGCGATAAAGACTTTCTGATAGCCCTTATGGAAGTAATTACTTTCCCTCGCTACTTCAACACCCGATAAGGCCGCGGACAAAGGGACTTTACTGGCCGCTAGAAAAGAAGAATCTTTTACTTCCAGAAGAGAGTTTTATAAAACGGGGTGCCAAGGTTCGCTGGATTATCATCGTCCGTGGAACGAGAGTACTATGCCCTCTCCACACGCTCTGCGCTGAGGGAGAAGAGAGAAAAAAAATATTTTTGGAGTTATAAGTTTAATGCAGGTGGCACTTTATCTTAAAACCTGCCTAGCGCGCAACCAGTGGAAGTAACAAAGATATGACGCGGACTGATTACTTGAAAAATAAAGATCGATTTTTGAGAGTGAGGGGTTGTTTCTAAGTGGACTCGAAAGGACTGTTTTCGTTTTTCTTTGAAAAGGGGGACAAGAGTCCTCAATCTTCGCATTTGATCGATACGAGCGAGCAAGACTGGCTCATTTGTTAAAAATATTGAAAACACCAGATTCATAAAGGCTGACAGGAACACGAGAAATTTCTGTCTTTTGAGGGAGTCTTTTTCTTTGCAGTCTAAAACACGAGTTCTGGTTACACCGCTTATCAGTAACGATGGATTGGTTTCGCTTGATATTTTATTTCTGGTAGCGTTCCGAGTGTTCAGCCCACAAAATATACTGCATTATTCAAATTTTTAATGAAAGCCATATGCGGTTGTAATCCAACTGCCCTGAGTAGGCAGTCGAATCACGTGATTTTGAACTAGCCTATGAGTTAAATTTGGTAAGGCGAGGTAAGTTTAATTAACGTCGTACTAGAGCGACACAACGGGTTATTGACGACGGTCCGGGATTAATCCTCTAAGGGAAGGAAATATACAAGGACAACACCACGTAATTCTAAACCACGGTCAGATGACGAGGCAACACCTGAGCTGGCACCCCACTCTCCAAACTTCCACGCCAACCCAACTTGAAAACTGATTTAAAATGCACCAGCCACCTCTACACCATACGCCTACAAATATCCCTGATCGAACCCAGATTCTAACCAGGAATCTTCCAATCTAGAGGCTAACACCTTAACCACTAGACCAGTTGGTCGGTGAGTTAAATTCGGAGACAGATGGTAACATAAACAAGTAATTTCCACAATTGTCATCTTTAGTTTGGATTTTGGCTGTAAGTTTATCCATCTGCAGCATTAACAAATTAACGAATAATCGAATTGTCAAATTAGCAATGTTAACGATAGCGACATCAGTAATAACATATTGTCGAGAGAAAAATGAGACACGGTGATAGCTATTCATGCTATGGCAGCCTTCTCCTAATAAGGTCACACACATTTTCCAAAATCAAGTCTCAAAGTCGATTGCCACTTCTGATCGAAACTTCACTGCACGTTAAGGACGAATATTGCATTACATCAGACACGGTTATCTCCATTCATGCTTTTGCGTATGGTAGCCTTCTACTAATTTCCACCTTTTCAAAAATCGACTGACTCAAGGTCGATTGCCTTCTCGTCGAAACCTCACTTTACATTAACTTTTTTTTCCAATGGTCCTTCATAGCCATTGTTCTTCTTAGTGTCCCAGAGACTCTGTATGGTTGGTTGTTTTTTTTTTGGTGCAAAGTTCACATCTGGCCACACAATGTTTTACTCGTAAGGTAAATGGATATACACATAGAATCAAAGTCTTTATTGACGCAGAAGAGAAACAAGCACAGGGTGGTTACAAGAATCGAATTTGTGCTGTGTACAGCTCGCAGGCTGCTAACTTGGATAGAAAAACCCATTAAGCCACGTTAGCAGTATGGAGATATTCAATTCAAAAATTTTCTGACGTCACTTCCGGTCGTTCGAATTTTAGCTTTTAAAACACCACATACTTTTGGCACACGGGGCGTGGTAGAGTAAAGTATAAGCAACCGGAGGGTGGTGAGTTTAATCCAAACATAGACCGTCATGTACAAAGGGGCTGACACGTTAGATCTGTCGTGGTTCAAATATCCTGACGTTGGCGAGGTGAGGAAGTTTGGAGAGTGGATTGCTAGCTCAGGTGCTGCCTTGTCCTCTGACCGTGATTCAAAATTATGTAGTGTTGTCCATGAATCTTTCCATTTGAGATTGATCCCTAACCATCACCAATAACCCTTTGTGTTGCTTCATTGCGATGTTAATTGAAATACCTAAATACCTTCTGGCATCCCTGGAGTTACTAGTACTACCTGAGAGCAAATCAAGACATGTATACATAGAGAGCCAAATAGATAAACAAATTCGAATTTGAACAAGCATTTGAAGGTATGCATGTTTGCATCTCCGATAGGTGATATACAACCGAAAAATACATTTCTAGGATGGTATTTCGACAAAGATTGGCGTGGTATGGTTACTGCGCGTTCGCTTATGACCTCCCTGTACGAATATTGAAATATTTTGATGTCAAAGAGTACAGGAAGGACATCGGGTGTCTCACTTTTTCTTAAAAAACTAATAGTGGCTGCCTTTGTTCAGCAGGCTTGCAGAATGTGTCAGCAGTCTGCGAGCTGAAGTTGGGCCAATTTCAATTCCAGTACCATAAAAATCTCCAAGGGTAGTCGAAATTGAATTCCATATTCCAATTTCGACAAGCCTTGACGTTTATTTTCTACGTCAGTAAGACCTTTTGCGTGTGTATGCCTACCTTTCGGAAAAGCATTGCTTGCCGAATGCGCCAGCAGTCTGCGAGCTGTAGTTGGGCCAATTTTGATTCCAGCGCCATAAAAATCTCCAAGGGTATTGGATGAATGTGCTAGCAGTCTGCGAGCTGAAGTTGGGCCAATTTCGATTCCAGTACCATAAAAATCTCCAAGGAGTAGTCGAAATTGGATTCCATATTCCAATTTCGACAAGCCTTTGAGATTATCTTCTGCGTCAGTAAGAACTTTTGCGTGTGTATGCCTACCTTTCGGAAAAGGCATTGCTTGCAGACTGTGCCAGGAGTCTGCAAGATGTAGTTGGGCCAATTTCGATTCCAGTGCCATAAAAAATATCTCCTAGGGTAGTCGAAATTGAATATCAAATTCCAATTTTGACAAGCCTTGGAGATTCAGATTCTTTTCTGAGTCAGTAAGAGCTTTTGTGTGTGCATGTCTATTTACCTTACGGGAAAGGCACTGTTTGTAGTGGTTTGGGCAGTTCTTGCGCCATTAAAACTAACAGACAAATGAACCATAAAAACCAGAAGTACCATAATTTTTTACAGTTACAAATGCATTTATATAAAGTGGTGGCATCACCTAAAAGTAGATTTAGTTCAGTGTCTTTAAAATGGCATGGCCAAGCAATGCGTTCAACCTACTTAACTCCCTCCTGAATAAAAAAATAGCAATGTAGAGTAGAGCGTCGAACCTCACCATTAAAACTAACGAACAAAGGAACCTTAAAAACTAAAAGCACCATTTTTTTAAAGTTCAAACTGCATTTATATAAAGTGGTAGATACCCACAAAATAGTTTTAGTGTAGTGCCCTTCAAATCGCTAAAAATGCGTTCGACCTACTTAACTCCCTCATGATTAAAAAAATAGCAATAGAGTAGACCGACAAAACCAACCAAACAATTGTCCCTAATGTCCGTGATAAAAATTAAAGTGTCCTTAATGTATTTGTCGCTTTAGGGCAATTTTTGTTACACGTTCCCGAATGATAAAGAGTAAAATAATTTATTTCAGGTCAAAGTTTAAAAACAAGGAAATATAAAATTGTTGATTGTGCAACGTGTAAATAGTTTTTGTAGGCTAATTGAATCTGTGATTAATATGATAAAAGTTGGCTAATTACTGCAATTTATTGTTAACGAAATGTGGGTGGACATCATTAGATTTTTGTTAATGGCTACCAAAGGGTTTGAGGTAAATACCTATATATTCTGAATTCATTTTGTTATCTACTAATTCAGGGTAAAGGTTCCACACGTAAACATTTTTGTTTTCTAACTTAGTCTAACTTCTTGTCTAACTTAGGTTAGGTTGCAGTGTTAATACTGCAAAGTAGTCACTATACTTGTGCGTTTCGGGGATATGTGTTTGTGAAAACAGGTAAAGAATGCAACCAATAATATTAAAATTATTTGACTGCAATATTTCGAGGATTTCATTAAGAGACACGGGACGAACGTGCTTGGATAACCCCGTCAATTTTGCTGTTGGGGTTTTGTTATTTCTGTAGGTAATTATGTACTTTCGTATTTGTATAGTGAAGTGATTTTCAATGTTAAATTTGTAGACTATTTGTACTTTTTAATGTTGTATTTGAATTTTATAGTAAAATTTTAGTATTTTTTTAGTAAAATTTAGTAATTTCATATGCAACAAATTTTTAGGTTTTTATTATTTTCTGTAAAATGTTTGGTTGGTAAAGCATGGAAATATGGCAAACGAGGGCATCTAAATAAATGATTTCATCACGTGCTTGCATACGCTCTATAAATAGTAGTTAATATACAGTATCTTTAATAGTTTTGTACTTGTACAGGCAACATGTTAAAACTAGTATTTTTGTTTAGTTCTAGTTTTAAAATGTCTGAGCAACTGTCGGGTGCACAAAAGAGAAATATAAAGAAACGAACATTAGAAGAATATAAGTGAATGTAGCCACAATTAGCTAAATGGTTAAGAACAAAACACCAGAGAACGGAGGAGGTGCAGAAGAGGTACAATCTATTACGACTTCACAAGCTAATGATACAACATTAAATTTGACAATTACCCCTTCAATGAACGACAATTCTTAGAGAAGCAAAAACAAGGAGCTACTGCAAGAAGAAAAATCTACTGCTTCACAAGATATTTTACTACAAGTGCCCTTCGAATATTTCTAACTCTTCCCGTTTCTATTGCTTCGTGCGAGAGAAGTTTTAGCAAGTTGAAATTAATAAAAAAAATATTTAAGATCAACTATCGGGCAAGAGAACGATTATCCAATTTTTCTATAATTTCAATAGAATACAATATCGTTAAAAATATTAATTATGATGATGTAATTAATGAATCTGTTGTAATGAAATCCAAAAAAGTGAAGTGCAATTAAAATAAATCGTAGTAAAAATTTGTTTTATTATTTTCCCAGTCCTAATTAAGGGGCCTAACTGCAAATTCTTGCACAGGGTATAGGAATGGCTAATTAAGGCACCGTGTAAACCGGGCTTTAATTATCTTTATTAGTTGATTATATGTAGACTAGCAGAATTATCTGGCTTTGTAGGGGTTAAATTGGTTAAATGTTGATTTAAAAGTGACCAGACTAATCAATTTGATTTCATTGATTAGATTCTTGTAAATAAATGTCACACTGGAGCAAGACAGCGGGCTATTGTCGCCAGTCCGGCTTACATATAACCTACCTTTACTCGACTAGAAGGCAAGGGAAAATCTTAAGCCTGCTGACTCGTTGGTTTCTCACCGTGATCTATGACGTCACTCATAGTGCGCATGCGTGAGCAGCAGCAATATTTTACAGTATAGAAATTAAAGGTTTTTTAATGGACATTTTCTTTACATTAAGTAAAATGCTTTAGAAACAAATAAATGGTTGCTCACTTACAATTGCTTAAATGCCACTTACGATGTATGTAGTCCAAAAATTTGTACATACGATACTTTTACTCTGAGGTATAGAATTGTAAATGCATATCTATGTTTTCGAATTAAAAGAATGTTCATAGAAATCTTGAAAATGCGCATTGTCTAATGTATAAGGTGTTCAGAACGGTTAATCGTGAATAATTAATAAAATCTCCACTAGCCAATCACGATGGGACGGACTGAGCGAGCACAAGACTCGACATTGCACGTAAATAGTACTAAATATTGATACTGCTCACACATGAGCACCATGAGTGAGTGACGTCATAGATGACGTTGAGAAACCAACGAATCAGCGGTCTTAAAATTTTTGCTATAGCTTCTACTCGAATAAAGTTAGGTTATATGCATCTGGGATCAATACCCAAGGGAAGGATCAAAGACAACACCAGGTAATTTGGAACCAGTGGTCAGATGACGAGATAACACCTGAGCTTGCACCCCACTCTCCAAACTTCCTCACCACATCAACGTGAGGACACATGAGGCCACGAAGGATTTAACGTGCAACATCTGTTCTTTGTACACGACGGTCTTTGATTGGATTCGATGGGGACTCTACGATTGCTTAATCCGTTGTTCTTCCAACCGGGGATGGCACAACCCGACTGAAATCAGGGAGGAGTTCCGTAATGTGTCGAAATTCTACTGTGCTTAAGCTTCAGTTTCCTAAGAAAGCGTAGTCGTGATGTAGCTGCCGTGATGTAACGGTGGGTGACGTCACTAAAACGTTGTTTATACTAACACATGGTGTTGGTTTCCTAGAGAGCGTTGTTTTGAGCGTAACGAAAATGATCAGAGCCGCCATTTCCATGACTGTCGTCATAGCGGTCTCAAACAGTTGGAGAACATTTTTTCTCTTGTAGCGGCCACATTTCATTTCCTGCTCCAAACGATTCGAACGAAGAGGAGCGAAATAAATAAACATTTCTGACTGCCATTGATTCATTCATTTTTGTAAAATCGGGATCGTTAAACACAGAATAAAAATGTCAACGTATTTAAAATCTGTGGAAAATTTGACACCAGATCGATACCTTAAATATGATTTTCTTTAAATAAATAATTAATTATTTAATAAATAATTAAATAATCAAATGGTAAATTATTGAATAGTAAAACTGTTTTTGATATCGATCTGGCATAGAAATTTAAGCTAATTTGAAATCTGTTGAAATTTTCACTCTCCCTTCAACGATCCCGAAGTTAGAAACTTTGGACTAGAGAATGAAAAACCACTTTGTTTTGTTTCTCGAATAAAATAAACCACGACAGCCGTCTGTGTTGCACATTCTCCAACGTATTCTGTCCGTCTAAGTTGACACCTCAGGATTCTTGTTTAGACGGCCGTCTAGTTATGCCGGCGGCATCATGACGTATCACGGCTGTTAGATAACGGCTCCACTTTCTTAGGAAACCGAAGCTTTAGTGAGCTTTGTGCCAGTGTAACTTTGGGTTGCGTGTAGTGAGGACTGTGTATGGGGTGTCATATTAGAAAGCTATAAAATTATGCGACGCTTACAGGGCTTTAATCAATAAAATTATTCTTTAACTAGGGGGCCTGCCCCCTGCTCGCTAACGCTCGCCAACCCCCGGAGGATTGGTTCGCTGTGCGAACCTATGCTCGCTTCGCTCGCCTCAATGAAGACATGTGTCCTAGCAGAAGGGATTGTTTACAAAATATGTTTCCAAAAAAATATTTTTCAAATCTAAATTTGCTGTATTACAGAAAAAATATATACAGTATCTCTAAAATCAGAATTCAAATGAAAACTTTGTGCAAATTTTGACTCGAAATGTGAGCGTTGCTTTGGAAATTGAATACCCAGCATGTTGTTTGTGTGTACATTTTCCCAGCACTCAAGCGACCCACACTTTTTCATTGAGTTTGTTGCCGAAAGTTGTAGTGCAAGCGTCTTGTTGAACTATAATTGTTGGCCCTGAAAAGGACCGTTTTTTAAATGGCCCTGAAAAGATCCTCCGCTTTCTTTGATTTCTATTATAAACTAACTGCAACAGCTCATTAAAATTTTTTTTTCAATAAAATTTCATCCGATAACGCTATAAATTCAATCAATGCGCGAGGCTTCGCGATAAACAAACAATCGTACAGTGTTGCCAAAACGCGATTACAAATAACGTCTTTTTCGTGAGCCACGTAAGAGAATTATATATATGGATATTAGTATAAAACTGCAGTTTAGTGATTCAAACTCAAAATGAATTGTTGAATATTCACAATGAACAATCGTTAAAATTTCGTTCCACAATTCAACATCAGATTGGAGTATTTATAATAGTTTTTACACAATAGTTAAAACACAACCAACAGTTTGTGTTTTGGAACAACCGACCAATTCTTTCAAATATTTTTCGTATGTTGCGCAACAATTTTTTTCGAAACATAACTTCACGAAAGTTTAAAAAAAAATTTCCAATGGCGCAATATTAGTGTCTCCGAATGTCAACACCAGGACATATAACGTCTATTCAAAAGCAGATGTATGTTACATTTTATTGGGAAACGATGTATTATTAAACAAGAAAACGATCATTTCTGCACGTTGCACACACACACCTCTATTTTATGGTATTCATAGGCGCTGAAAATACCGCCTGTGCAACAAGTCGGGAATGAAGACTCAAACGCCGAAATCTCTCTCTCTCTCTTTTGAAATGAGCCTTTCCGAAGGAATTCGCTTCACACGCGCGCGTTCAATGAAAACTCTTTCAAATCATGAAGAGGAAGAAAATTTTAATACCGGAAAACTTCACGACTTCCTTCCTCGAAAACTCTTTTGAAAATTCCTCCATCGAAGAAAACGTTAAACAAATGTTTTTTTTTTCAAAGTAAAGTAAGATTTCTGAGATAAAAAAAATAATGTCATGTAGTTTCGTAATCTGGAAAATACAACCTCGCATAAACTTTGGTGACTGTTTTTATATTTCTTAAGCAATGTGATCATAAAATTTGTGTAACATTTGTCCTGTTACATAAAATTTGTAACAGGACAAAGATACATAGAATAATTGGTTACATAAATATCATAGTTAAAGAATTTCGTGTGTTTGAGTTGAAAATTGTGGTGAATTGAATTGTTGCCCCAATGCTGAATTAAAAAAAAGTTGTCACAAAATTCATCTATTTCATATCTAGAGAGTTTGTGTGAATATTGAATACTTTCGTTCTCTTTCAAGTTAATTATCCATTTTGGGCCTTCATTTTTTTTTTTGAAAATTCCATTTTGCGGCACGTGTAATATCAAAAGAAATTGACCAAACGTGGAAACTATTCTTTTTTCATTCGCTTTAAAGAAATTAATCATGAATATCATCAAATTAATTTGTCATCCTTCCCTTAAAAATAGCAAAATTCGAAACTGTCTCATGTCTTGGTACAAGAGAAATGAAGAAAAAATTGACTGGAAAACATTAAGTGCTGGAGTATTTGCATTATACTTGTCTTTATTACGAATAGCTGCAACAATTTTACAGGTAACGAACTTAATACCTCCCAAAGAGAAACTCAAAATCATTTTTTGTAGTTGTTACCCTTCGTAGTTTTGTTATACAATAGGAGTGTTATGATGTGATATGTTTTATGTATGGATATGCAGATATCCGATTTGCGTCCAGAGTAAACTGTAAACGTTATAAAAGTTTCGAAAAGCTTTAAAAAATTGTATTCCTGACATTTAAGTGATGTTGGTTAGATCAAATTAAAACGAGTAGTCATACGTTTAAATCAAAGATATTTATAAATTTTGATAGATTTTCATTTTATGATTGAATATTCAATTAAATTTACATTCGTTTTTCATGTTTCAAGAAAGTTGTACTCCATAGTCAAGTAAATACAACTATCATTCTAATTAAGCAAGTGGTTTCCATACAAAAATCAAATCTCTAAATAGAAAAAGTATCATAAGAATTCGATTTAAAATTTAATTCCTATTGAACTAGTTCAAATAAGAAGTATTTAAAATTTTTTTTTGTCTTAAGCGATAGAAGGTCGAGGTTACTTACTTTACCAAAATGAAGCTCATCTGATACAACTTAGTGAAAAATTCGTTGAAATCAATAATTTTTTTCCTTTAAAAACGCTGTAAAATCCGCCATCTGTTTTTTTTAATCCATTGACTTTGCTTTATCTACACTGATGATTAAAAAACAAGCTCCGTTATTCCACATGCCACTGAATGGAATTTTAAAGCAAAAATACGTTTGCTTCCAAATAAAGTAATTACGAATGCCATAACGATGGAATTTGCCATCCTCTCATAAGGATGGAATTTGTAAACATCGCATCCCTGATGCAAGCGCGCCACAAGTTAAAAAATATTAATAGGTAGACTGAGTGGCAAGAAAGGAAGCGCCGGAAGTTAGTCATTTTTACTGAAAATGATCTTAAGGGGCATTCGTAATCACTTTAAAACTCAAATCTACTTCTGCAGGCAGTCGCATTTGAAAAACAAAACTTTCACAGTTGTGTAGCAGGATTGAGATAAACATACTATTGCGATAAAAAAGTATCAGAAATGCCTTTCTTTAAAATACAAATACAATAGATATCGTCAGAAAATTTGTTTAAAATATTTTTACAACTAATATAAATATGTGGCAACAATCAGGGATTTATTTAATTTCATCGTCTGAAAATAAATTTGTTTTGATTAAGAGAAGAATTTTCACTTCGTTGATTTTCCAAAATGTCGAATGTAATTGAACAAAGAACATGCATTGAAAGTTTTTCGCTATAAACAAACTGGTATAAAAAATACTTCCGACTAAGAAATAATTTAGTTTATCGCCGTTTTGACGATATTAGGCGTTAAATTTTCATGTAACCGAAGCATTAAAATTCCTTTCAAGTCACCTTACTAGTTACGAAAGAGTTAGTTTACGAAAACACTATAGCGAACTACATTTACCTTTACAAAAAAAATGTCATACCAAACATTTATTTTAATTTTCTAAAATTAGTAACTCGGAGATAATTCTATGAAGTAAAGAAAATGTTTTTTTCACAGTCATAAAGAGCTTTGAATTTCATGTAAAAATAAGTTTTCATTGCAAACAAAGAAATCAGACCGTTGAAGAATAGTTTATTCCTCTACCCAAATGCTCGCAAGATATACTACTGTGATAAAAAATTATACGGAATGCTTCCTTTAAAATACATATATAGTAATTATCGTCTGCAAAGTTTTATCAAATATTTTTACGACTTATATAAATATGTGGCAACAATCAGGGACTTATCGTCTGAAAATAAATTTGTTTTTAATAAGAAAATAATTTTAACTTCGTTGATTTTCCAAAATGCTGAATGCATTTGGTCAAAGAACATGCATTAAATTTTGTTTCAGTAATGGAATTTCCGCTGCATTTGAAATGTTGCAAAAAAGGTTTTACAGACGAGTGTTTATAAAAAACAACAGTATTTGATTGGTATAAAAAGTTTAGGTAGAGAATCCGTCGTAAATGATTCGCGAAGTGGTAGAACATCCACTTCGACTAATGATCCACTTGTCAATCTGGTCAGAGAATTGGGTGATCGTCATTCGACAATAAGAGACATTATTGAACAAGGTCTTATATTGTTCGTCGAAACGACAGGTCGAAAACGACCTGAATTGTGACGAGATAACTCATGGGTTTTGCATCACGATGATACGCCTTCTCACAATGCCATTTTTATTCGTGATTTTTTGACAAAGCATTCAACAAATACGGTCCCACAAGCTCCGTATTCATCTGATTTCTTATTACCGCGGGTGAAACTTCCTCTTTGTGACCACCGTTTTGAGACCATTGATGCAATAAAAGAAAATTCGATACAAGCCCTGAAAGGGTTTTACCAAAACGCCCCATGTTTGAAAAGAACATTGGCAGAAGTTTATTGAAGTTGGAGGAGATTACTTTGAAGGAGATGTAGTAAATTTTGACCAATAAACTGATATATTTTGTTTTACGTCAGAAATAGACTGTAGAAGTTATAACAAGTCAAAATGATGTTAAAAAATAGTTTTCCGCTCACTTGCTTGCATTTGTCTATGAAAGAAAAGTGATTAGTCTGCTCACTTTTCACAATCAATATTTAACCAATTCTACCCGGGCATCGCCGGGTAGCCAACTATAAAAATGGAATAAATCATAAATTATATCTGGGCATAATTAAATTTTATATTAGTATAGTATTACTTTTACACTACAGCACTCACATAATGATTAAATAATCACATAAATTTGTTTAATCTATCACAGGAAAGATTCCACTGTCCAAACCCGTGATAAAAGCTATGGCCACACTATTCGAAATAAACGAAACAATTTAATTTCTTAAATTTATCTGAATTCTCCGAAAATATGTATCGACATAGATCAATAATTAATGCTATGCCCTTCACTCTATGATATCTGAACACCTTTTCCCTCAAAATATGTTTTAGATCTTCACCATCTTCATACCATGTACGGCCGGGCATTATCTTTTTGAAAAGTAAATCAGGGGTAAATCGGAGTTGAAAAGTAAACAGTAAAACTCAAAAAGAACACAACCGGTCGTAGAATGTCGTCTACATACCCCTGTGCTATAAGTGTGCCAGAAATGACTACAATGACTATCAAAGGAGATGGCACCCCAGACCATAACGCCCTGTCGTGGGCATACGTGCGATAGTAAGAACAGCATCCCCACGGTATCCTGGACATCTCCAGACAAGTCTGCTGTTGTCGTCAGGACACAGTTGGAAACGGGACTTCACTAAAGACTATACGTCCCCAGTCGATCGAGCCAGGCACAACTCCTTCTTGGTGCGTCGATTTTTTTTGTTATAGAATACATATAAAAAGGGCTGTGATTTTTAATCTCGGAAGTTAGAAAAAATGCCATATTGGTTTCGATGCGACATGTAGGAATCAAAACTTCAACACGATACATTTCCCCTCTCCCCTTGATTCTTCCTGCATTTTACTTCAATTTACATTACATTGTTCACTTCCAACCCCAACTTCTCTTCCTCGCAGAGCGAGACACGCGAATCCGATAGTTAAAGAAACAGCCCCATCCACCCCCAGAGAACATTTCCGGGGCCTATTTCTTCAGGAAATCGGTCCTTGGAATTGAACACGAACCCATCCTTCACCCCGGGGTGGGCTCTGCACTTAAGGAGCCACCGGAGAAAGGGAATATTTCCAAGACAGAAATGCCCCATTTACCTGATCACCCGGATTTCCATGTGTCGTTTCAGAGAAACTGGCCCCTTGAGGGTGATGGATCCTCACGACCGTTGCATGGGTGGGGAGAAAAATGGGGAGATATTATTTACTGATGGGCGTGAGATCATTGATATGCGGGGAGATGAACGTTGTTCAGGGTTAGAGAGGTTCTTGGATATTTCATTCGTGTGAGAGTTGTAAGATCACTCTTACGCATTCGACTGAAAGTGTTGTTATTGAAGGTCAAAGGGACGCCAATGAAGATAGTTCTGGCGGTTTGTTTGTAACAAATGCCAGTTTTGTGTAAGTAATGAAATCATGTAGACATAACATCAGAATGGATATAATTTGCTTTACTATAGCATATTTACAACTCTAGAAGTTAGCTTAGTTACACCAACAAGAATTTAACGTAACTCTACAGTTAGCTGGTCCGAAGCCTGCGAGATAGAAAGCTAGAATAAATTTAAAATTCATTCATTCGTGTGAGAGTTGCAAGATCGCTCTTACGCATTCGATTGAAAGTGTTGTTATGAAAGGTCAAAGGGACGCCAATAAAGATTGTTCTGGCTGTTTGTTTGTACCAAACAACAGTTTTGAGTAAGTAATGAAATCGTGTAGACATAACATCAGAATGGATTTAACTTGCTTTACTATAACATATTTAGAACTCTAGAAATTAGCTTTTTTACATCAACAAGAATTTAACGTAATTCTACAGTCAGAAGACTGTGAGGCAGAAAACTAGAATGAATCTAAAATTCAAAACGAATGTTCCTTCTTTTTGCTCTTAAATTTTGCATGTGTTCGTAGCTCACAAGAACTTTCGAAACTCCGATCGGAACGTCAGAACACAAAGAACAGTTGCTATTGGTATCAATTTGGAGGCCATACCGAAGAATCAAGCATATGACGTCACCACATGCTTTTTATTACTTTGCAGGTTTTGAGTTGTTACCTGGATGTAGTCTTGCCTTTACATAGTGCTGGGTCGGTTTTTTCTGACTCCCGTTTATCCAGGGTGCCTCAAGACTTCCTGAACAAGCTTTAAGTAGAGGTAAGACACACAAATTTATCTCTCCTAGTGGTTTAGACGAGATATCTCGTTCACCAAGATATGTTCCATTTTGCTAATGACGAGATACCTCGTTATCAAGATGTTGCTGAGATTTTGGCGATGATGCGATCAGGATCTGGCCAATTTTCTTCGACGAGATTAGGATATGGTCAGTTTTCCTCGATTAGATCAGGATCTGGTCAGTTTTCCTCGACGAGATCAGAATTTGGTCAGTTCTCTTCGAGGAGATTTTGATAGCTCGTCCATCAAGATCTGGTCAGCTTTGCAAATGACAAAAAACCGTCCAGGCACGAAGGTTAAACCGAGTTCATATATATCCGCGAGCTTCACCCTGATTGTCTGAGGGTACCCTAAGATGCATCAATGAAAGACAGTGTAAGATCTGGTCAAGATTTACATTGTCACTCACACTTATTGGCTGTACACTAGACATTACTGTGGTGAATACCGAGAGGGAGGGAGAGAGCGACGAAACTTCGTGATAAATTATTTATTTCTATACATACGTATATACGGTGCACTATTTACACAGACTAACCGTCCCTTTATCACACCATTCACGACGAGTCTTCGTTCCTCCTTCGAGAAATTTAAATATCTTAGCTGTAACATACATCACACGTGTGAAATCTTGTAGAACTTGTCATTCTTTTAATGTACCTAAGCGTTTTTACATGTAATTCTTAACCCTCCACTTGTAAAATTGCCACACCAACAGTTCAGTTTCATTGACTCTCAAACTATCTACACTTGCATTTGATTTTACAGGTATCATTCATTCAATAGAATATTTATAAAAAGTCCCTTTTAATTTAAAAGTAAACAATAATAGTGTCAATAGAGTATTGCCTTGTCCACAAAGTGCATATCAGAGATAGAAATCCGAAGAACATTTGCTACAATTACTCCACTTTAGGTAATGTCAATGTCCGCCTGCGGCGTCAATACTTCAGCTAGTCTCATAGCAGGTGTAGAAAATTGCAACAACCAACAATAATACGCGCCTGACAATGTCTCAACCTTTGTGCATACTATATGCTGTACTTTTGCGTTAACTACCTCATATCCTAGGTGCACAGTATTCTTGTGGAATGAAATATACAATATTACTCCTCTGGAAGTCACCCTCTAATATGACTGGTTCAAACTGATCAAGTGTAGCGCCCTCTAGCAAATCCCGGTGATGATTTAGATCAAAATCTATCTGAAGGCGGTTTAATTTAGTGTTCTGTTTACATCCTCTTAAAATTTGTACAGGAAGTTTTGAAACACCTTGCATATTAGCTGGGTTTTAAAAAGCAAGATGACCATGATCATAACGCAAAACTTAATTTAAATAATTTAATTTAAGACATCGAAATTTCACAAACATAAAAAAATAGGTCATAAAGTAAGCAATGTCTTCACAATTTAAACGTAATGCTGGAATTTATATCTCAAAAGTCTTAACATACAATTATCCCTGGGGGAAGCTAGAATATAGTTCAATAGCTGGTGTCACATCCAAAATTGGATATAACCTTATTGTAACAATGAAACTTCAAGAAAAACTCACAATGAGGTTTCCTACAGAAGCAACACACTGAAGTGTGCTTGCACAGTGAGCTTTCCTACATAAGTTACATACTGAAGTATGTTTGCAAAATGAGGTTTCCTACGTAAGCAACACACTGAAGTATGTTAGCACAATGAGGTTTATTACAGAAGTAATTCACACTAAAGTGCGTTTGCACGATGAGGTTTCCTACTGAAATAACACACTGAAGTGTGTTTGCACAATGAGGTTTCCTACAGAAGTAACAGACTGAAGTGTAACTGCATACTAGGATAAGTCAATAATATGTCTGTTAAGTCAAATATATCTTTTATTAGAAAATTATAATGGAATCCTATGTTTGCAATACAAGCGTTAAACTGTATTCGAGTTTTAGATTTTTTATTATGTCACATAATTTTAATTGAAGTGCGTTAAGAAGTTAACAGTTACAGTGAAGACCGAAACTAAAAAAAGAATTTTATTACTCTTATAAGATAAACAAAATTTCGTCATTTACCTTTCGAGTTGTTGAGAACAGATATATTGTTCACGTATAGTATTGAATTGTATAGTATTACTACCAAAAAAAAATTTACCCCTCAGTTAGAATGAAACAAAAATGAAACTGAAGCTTTTTGAATGTTTTTTTACCATAATTCGGAAAGAGGAAAGTGCATTACTATTTTTTCTCTTTGCCCAATATTTTATAAAGTTTAATTTATTTGATTACTTAATAACATTTTCAACATCAAATGTGTGTATATTTAAGAAATATGTATTTATTTTATACATTTCTTAAAGTAAAAATCCTGACAGAATATTTTTCTAAGTAAACAAATTCAATAAAACTATCCACAGACCAAATGCAATAACATGACTCCAATTTTTACGATAAACAATTAATCTTCAAAAACTTTTAGCGACTAGAAATAGATTCAGCATTCAAGCTGCGAATGACCGAAAACCCCCGGCATTTTCCAAACAAAGAGAAATCCAAGCCAATGCATTAGGCAGTGCTTGCAGAATCGGAGGTAAAGGACCAACGAGGGAAGATAAAGTGCCCAAGAGACAGATGAAGATGTGAATAGGCCTCTTCCCCTTAATCTAATCAGGAATTCGTTAGCTTTTTACAAACAAAGAGCAGCTGGCACGGGTAAAGACTTGACACGATAACTAAATTAGAAACGAAACTCTTTACAGACACATTTCATTACAAAGGAAATGAGTAACAAGATGAGAAAACTCAGCGCTTTCCACAATGCGATTAAGTTGGAACTTTTCGAAAGTATTAGTGTCACACTGTTTAAAGTGGTGAGATTAAAATTGCGCTTATGTGCTACCGCTTAGGTTCTGCAAAGAGGAGGTATTATTATAGGATACCGGCTATGAATTTTGCAAGATGCGTACGCAAATTGATTGATAGCTGAAGAAATCAGGCTATTTCTGTTGTGTATATATCTCTCTATATTAAAAAAATAGTTACCGTCGCCGCAGGATTGAAAACTGTGCTGTTTAGCTTGATTCTTAGACGGTTTCCCTAGAAAGTTTGGATCAGAAAAATATGAAATTAACATCGTTTGTTCTTCATCGTGTTCCCTGGAGAACTGTAAAGATTTTTTTCCGATGCTGTTATTAGTTTAGGGTTTATTAAGTGTCAATATTGAAAAAGCGAAATTTTTTCCGCGAGTGAGCAAAACACATAAAAATTTTCAGAACTTTCAGATCGTAATTTCCGATACAAAACTAAAATTGTCATATCGATATATTATTACTATTAGTTTTTAATTTTGAAAATATCGCAGTATACCTCAGAATGTAATCTTTCTTACGGTACAATTATTTTTAAAATTGGTTCATAAATAAATTCGATGCAATTAAAAGTTGGTCACACAAATTTCGTATTTTTTAGTTCGCTGAGAAGGTTTCGTAGTCAGGTGTGGGTTGTATTTTTGACTATAGGGTTTGCCAGATATCAAATTTATCGTAGCAATTGCCATAAAAACGATTTCTTTTTATTTGGCGAGGAAAATGGCTCACTTTTTTCACTCTGTTCTCAGACGATTTATGGACAAAGTACGAAGTACAGATCGTAAAGTTAGGAGATTAACACGGTTTACTTAAAATTGTACAGGGAAAAAGATGCAGAAGGTTTTTTACTGATGCGGCTATTAGTTTATGGTGCAATAAGTGTTAAAGTAAAAAAAAAGTGAAATCACTTGTGAAAAGAGTATTGGTTTGTGAAACAAACCAAAGGGGACTACGTAGCAATCCCCTAGGGTCGTCAAGCGTAAGCGAAGAGGGGGCGAAGCCCTCGCTGTGGTGTCATGGACCGGAAAGTCAACTCAGGATCATACGAATTATTAAGATAGTTTCGTTGTTCAGGAGATTCACTCTGCGTACAAAACCAAATGGGATTGCGTTGCGATCCCCCGGGGGGGGCTATTTTCCGAACCCTCACAGATACTACAACAGGGAGCGGGGCTAACCGTAACGGCCAATGAGACTGAAATCAACCAAATATAAAATGATCTCTTCTTTTAAAGTGCTTCTTTTCGTGAAGCAACGATGGCCTAATGGCTAAAGTCACCTACCTTTAGTTTGGCGTCGGAGGCGGAGGATGGCTTCCCGAGTTCGAACTTAGCTGTCGGAAAAATTTTTAGATCCCCTAAATTATTAAAAAAAAATTCCAATTTAATTCCTTTTGATTCTAAATTACTTTTCCTAATTTTTAATTCCCTTTTTATATTTTTCCAAGCTTCCGTTGATTTTACATAAATTATCCAAGAACCACTCCTGAACTCACTACCAGCTGATATTTTTCCGCCCCTCTGCCGTCCCCTTTGCTTTAGGATGATGGTGTCGTATCCACCCCTGGTTTAGGACCATTCTGATGTAACAAAAAGCATACATAAAACAATAACTTATATAATTATTAACTTATGTAATAAAAGGATACCATTTTCGGCTCCCACCTCTACCCACCCATAGTCATCTGAAAAGAAAAGAAGACAACAGAAAAATTATTTAACATGTTTCATTTATTACACTGCAAACAGGATCAGACAGGATTTCAGTTGTCTTTAGCGTAGTGAAGGAGATTCCTATACAGCGCTCGCGATCATTGGCCGTTACGGTTAGCCCCGCCCCCAGTTGTAGTATCTGAGAGGGTTTGGAAAATCGCCCCCGGGGGTTTGCGAGGGTAAGCGAGCCGGCGGCGGAGCCCCCTAGTTACTTAAAAATTGTTTATGGTATGCAAAGAACCAAATAATCACTATTTTCGTAGCTTGTGTGCAGTCAGATGTAAATGCATGTTTATGTATCGGTGTGATTTTCAATACGAACAGACAAACCACAGGAGTATTCTATATCCGGTATTCAAAATGCCCTCTCTCCGTTGAGCAAAAACTTAAAAATCTAGCGAAATGATGTCACTTCCAGAATACATATAGCAAACACGCTCTATCACCGTACAGTAGCGCCATCTACATGAAGTTTTACAGTAAAGTCACTCATACGTAAACGCTAGCATGATTATGCGGTATGTGTATGTATGCGGTAGTGATTATATATGCTTATATACGAGGGATTTAATGCGAGTTCATGTGTAAGAATGTACACGGAGAGCAAATATATACAGGTTTGGATAAAAAAAACACGAATCTCCCCTCTTTATTCAAATCATTTTAATAGCAGAGAAAATTCAAGCATGGCATTCGACATGAAATAACTTCTTCCGTAAATTCACATGCATAAAACTTGTATAAGGGGCCGTCATCCTATTCAATTGAGCACTAACTTTAGAATTTCCAACAGCACCCCCTTATTTTGACACAAAATTTTGAATCTATATAATAATTTAACCTCAGATACCAAATTTCACGTCATTCCTGAATACAGAAAGTTTGGAGGTCCTAATAGTAAGTATATTTCCCAGATTTTTATGGATATCTTTTCCTAAATAATAGTATTCAGGTCGAGGTAGTCTGGTTGGAAGTTAAGTTAAAAGAGTTAGCGACCGAGGGGTTGAGATTACAAATCCAACCAGACAAAGGGGATGGTGCACACTAAATTTGCCATGGCATCAAATGAGCTCAAGTTAGCGTAGTGTGGAAGTTTGGAGAATGGGGTACCAACTGAGGTGTGACCTCATCATCTGATCGTGGTTCAAAATTATGTGGTGTTGTCCTCGGTTCTTTCCATTCGTGTTTCATCCCGTACCATCACAAAAAACCCATTGTGTTGCTCGTATATATATATATATATATATATATATATATATATATATATATTAAATAAAAACCTACCTAAATAATATTCCTATAGCGCTTTCGTATCGTGTTGTTATTAATGTATCCAAATAAAATAAAGATAATAAGTATTTTAGTTTGCTACATTAATTATTAAATTAATATTTGAAAAAATTATGGATAAGAACCTTGATAGGTTTTGACCGAAATTGATTCAGAAAGACTTGTAATATTACAATAAAATTTCAGCTCTTTCCACTGGATAGTTTCTACACTACACTTAAAATTTCGTGACTACAGTGATTTTATGGAGCATACAAAAGCTAAAAACAACTGTGACAAACATGAGAAAAGTGTAATATTTTGAAAAATGCTTGGAAACATCATTTTTGTAATCTAACGGACTGGGCTTTAACCTATCATGTGGGTACTGCTGAAGAATGATCAATCTAGTTGTTGAGATTGGCAAAACTATGTTTTTACGATAACAGTCTTAACAGCGGTTGAGAACTTGCAATAACTTTTATGATGGAAAACTTGTTTGATATTTACTGAATATGTTTAACAGTTATCATTAATTGTTAAAAATTGAAATTGACATATTAAATTGAATTGATTTACTAAATTGAGTTTATTAATTTGATTTATTAATTTATTAAATTGAGTTGATTTATTAAGTTGAAGTTGACGGTGAAATTAAGCAGTAAATATGGATTGTCATTTTTTCTAAATTTCTTGTCCATCAAGATCTGGTCAATTTTGTTAATGATGATATACCTTGTAGAGGCAATCACCAGAAGTGTTACGGTTATTTGTAATCTTCTTTTAGTCAATCCTTGTAGAGACAATATCACCAGGAATGTTAATGTTATTTGTAATCTTCTTTTCGTCAATCCTAGTAGAGACAATATCACCAGGAATGTTAATGTTATTTGTAATCTTCTTTTCGTCAATCCTTGTAGAGACGATATCACCAGGAATGTTAATGTGATTTGTAATCTTCTTTTAGTCAATCCTAGTAGAGACAATATCACCAGGAATGTTAATGTTATTTGTAATCTTCTTTTCGTCAATCCTTGTAGAGACAATATCACCAGGAATGTTAATGTTATTTGTAATATTCTTTTAGTCAATCCTTGTAGAGACAATATCACCAGGAATGTTAATGTTATTTGTAATCTTCTTTTCGTCAATCCTTGTAGAGACGATATCACCAGGAATGTTAATGTTATTTGTAATCTTCTTTTCGTCAATCCTAGTAGAGACAATATCACCAGGAATGTTAATGTTATTTGTAATATTCTTTTAGTCAATCCTTGTAGAGACAATATCACCAGGAATGTTAATGTTATTTGTAATCTTCTTTTCGTCAATCCTAGTAGAGACAATATCACCAGGAATGTTAATGTTATTTGTAATCTTCTTTTCGTCAATCCTTGTAGAGACAATATCACCAGGAATGTTAATGTTATTTGTAATATTCTTTTAGTCAATCCTTGTAGAGACAATATCACCAGGAATGTTAATGTTATTTGTAATCTTCTTTTCGTCAATCCTTGTAGAGACGATATCACCAGGAATGTTAATGTTATTTGTAATCTTCTTTTCGTCAATCCTAGTAGAGACAATATCACCAGGAATGTTAATGTTATTTGTAATCTTCTTTTCGTCAATCCTAGTAGAGACAATATCACCAGGAATGTTAATGTTATTTGTAATATTCTTTTAGTCAATCCTTGTAGAGACAATATCACCAGGAATGTTAATGTTATTTGTAATCTTCTTTTCGTCAATCCTAGTAGAGACAATATCACCAGGAATGTTAATGTTATTTGTAATCTTCTTTTCGTCAATCCTTGTAGAGACAATATCACCAGGAATGTTAATGTTATTTGTAATATTCTTTTAGTCAATCCTTGTAGAAACAATATCACCAGGAATGTTCATGTTATTTGTAATCTTCTTTTCGTCAATCCTAGTAGAGACAATATCACCAGGAATGTTAATGTTATTTGTAATATTCTTTTAGTCAATCCTTGTAGAGACAATATCACCATGAATGTTAATGTTATTTGTAATCTTCTTTTCGTCAATCCTTGTAGAGACGATATCACCAGGAATGTTAATGTTATTTGTAATCTTCTTTTAGTCAATCCTTGTAGAGACAATATCACCAGGAATGTTAATGTTATTTGTAATCTTCTTTTCGTCAATCCTTGTAGAGACGATATCACCAGGAATGTTAATGTGATTTGTAATCTTCTTTTAGTCAATCCTAGTAGAGACAATATCACCAGGAATGTTAATGTTATTTGTAATCTTCTTTTCGTCAATCCTTGTAGAGACAATATCACCAGGAATGTTAATGTTATTTGTAATATTCTTTTAGTCAATCCTTGTAGAGACAATATCACCAGGTATGTTAAGGTTATTTGTAATCTTCTTTTAATCAAACAACAAATAAACAGTTTATGATTAACTACAAATAATATGAATAGCAACTTGCAATGTGTAGACAATCCCTGAAATGTGTGGACAACGGTTGAATATCTCCAGATATAACGATAGTAAAATTATAACATACATATTATAGTTATGAAATTTCATATTTACACTAATTTGATGTAGAATCTGATAAAGGCATCAAAACATAGTGTTCCTATTGGAAATGTTTGTGCAAAATTTGTTGTGATGCCGACCCTTTATTAAATCGGAATGCAAGAATTAAAAATAAATTTATACTCGGATTTGTGATAGTTGTATAACTAATCTGGACGTTAGTGTTGCTTGCCTCTTAGACTCTTTAAAAAGTATTTAATAGTTTTCTGCTTTCACAACACACACAAACTGAATCATTTATCTTTTATATTAAAGCATTTTAAACTAAAATGTACTTTTTCATGTTCATGAAATGTTTATAACGAGTTTTACTTTTCTCATACTTTTTTGAAGAGTATTTGGTTTTTATGTGGTTAACGCGAATATATATATATATATATATATATATATATATATATATATATATATATATATATATATATATATATATATATATATATATATATATATATATATATATATATATATATAGATATATTGTTTATATATATATGTTTTATCATGCTTTTAATGTCGGTCTGATTATAAAACAGATATTTGGAATATGTTTTTATTAAATTTTATTTTGTCTAGCGTTTGAAACAGCTTATCCATTTGCGGTTCTTATGCCATAATATCAAAACCAATTAATCGTTTCCCCACCAAACCAGACCAAGGCAAAGACTCGAGACTTCATTTAAAAAAATACTCAATGTCGAATTATACTCAGATAACAGGAACACTGGCATAATGTAGGTTCTAATGTAATACAATATGACAATCAATTCAATTAATGAAAATAATTAATATCCATGGGTCCATTTTTATCACTTCGTCCTTCACTGGCATTTTGTTTTTATTTACTTTCTTATTTGTAATCCCATCGATAAAGTCCTTTCTTCCACTTTCCCAAGAAAGGAGTTTCAGATTCTTCGGGATGAAGAAAAATCGCATTTCTTCCTAAACGGGATTTGGAGCTTCTTTTTTCCCCACTAAAAATGGGTTTACCCGTGCTTCGAGAAAGTGTAGTAATACAAGGGTAAAATAGTTTGAAATGTTTGGTCAGAAACTGAAACAATCCCACGGGTCTGGTTTTAAGTTTCCTTTGAACGCTCGACTTTTGTGAGGACTTCTCTTACAATGATGGATTGAGTTGTATTATAGTATTGAATGTAGACTTTATTACGTTTATTACACAGTTCAAAGTCCAAAGTCCGGAATCCTCCGGACCTCGGTCATTCTGGATTTCGGACTTTTCCGGATTTTGGATTATTTTCATTTTTTGTCAATAAAAACCTAAATCTACCCTTTGCGTTTGCAATAATAAAATAGCAGATAGATAAATAGGAATAATTTTTTTTAAAGAAAAAACCTTTTTAATACACTACAACAAATCGAATTTTTCTGTGTGGTAGTTACTCTGAACACGTCCGTTACTTTGCGTCGTTTCATTAATGGTCAGAAACTGAATGGTCAGAACAAATCCAAATTTAACTCCTTGTTCTTTAAAAATTGTCGGAAAAAAGTAAAAAATTGAGAAAAGCAACAACAAAAAAAACGCCGTTTAGCCAAACGTCCGGATTTTGGACAATAGCGGATTTCGGACGCCTGGATTTGGGACATTGTACTTTAGTATACATATATCTGTGTGTTTTCGTGTGTGCATGTGTGTGTTAGAAATTAGAGGAATAAGACGCATACACACAGGGATAAAAATGTACACTAACTACCAACAAATAATTGGACACCTGTGATAGCATAGGAAAACGAAGTTTGTTAAATGTTGTTGTTACTAATCCCGAAATGGTCTCTTTAAGTTAGACCAAGTTAACGAGTCCATAAACCCCCAAAAAGTCCAAGAATAGTAGAGGTTCCGAATAAACCTTGTCCCTTATCGTGGCGAGGGGGTGTCAATGGGCGGAATGGGTGGAGTACGTCGGGAGCCTGGCTCCTGGTAGGGACATCCTAGGCGTGAAGGTCATTCCAATATGCTCAGCTAAGGCTAGCAGGCGAAGTTGAGGAGAAAAGTCAGACTTCTACCTCAGGTGCTCCAGGTCTTTTTGGCCCACAGAAGCTGCAACACTTACCCCTTTATCATGAGTGAGTCAAGCGAAGTTTATTCACCTTCAATAGTTGGTTGAGCCACCACGAGCAGCACGAGCTCTCCGGGGCATACTCTCAACCAATCGTTGTAGGACAGCCCACGGTATGTTCCACCACTCGGCTTGAAGAAGACAGGTCAGTTCCGTCACCGATGCCGGACGGTGGGGGCACCCCTTCAGTCGACGCTCCAATTCGTCCCAGAGCGCTCGATCGGGTTAAGGTCCGGGCACTGCGCAGGCCAGTCCATTCGATGGACCCCATTGTCATCATAGATGGTGGACCTCGCAACATGACAAGTGCATTGTCATCCTGAAAGTAACATGGGTCCACCCCTTAAAACAACCACTACATAGGAAGCTCATAGACATCCAAAATGGCGCTGTAGGTCTCGGAATTGAGTCTACGTGGAATTGCGACCAAGGGTCCCGTGCCATACCAGTGGAAACATCGTCGATTGCAGGAGTGTCTAATTATTTGTTGGCAGATAGTGGGTTGTAATCTAAGTTTCTTGTGTGAAAAGGTAATAAAGTGAAGTTACAAAAGCTGTTTTTTTGTCGAAGAAAATGTCTATTCTCATTAGTATAGTGTACTATATCGTTATGCTAATTAACAAAACTCGTAACTCCACTGTTAAAGTATAGCAGTTACGAGTTTTGCTAGTTAGCATGACGAGTTATTTCCTGTTATGTTATGAAGTTATGGAGTGAATTCTAATACACTACACATGCTATTTACTTCAATCGTGAATTTTCATTCATTTTACCACTTTAATATTAATTATTTTCATTAATTGAATTGATTGTCATATTGTATTACATTAGAACCTACATTATGCCAGTGTTCCTGTTATCTGAGTATAATTCGACATTGAGTATTTTTTTAAATGAAGTCTCGAGTCTTTGCCTTGGTCTGGTTTGGTGGGGAAACGATTAATTGGTTTTGATATTATGGCATAAGAACCGCAAATGGATAAGCTGTTTCAAACGCTAGACAAAATAAAATTTAATAAAAACATATTCCAAATATCTGTTTTATAATCAGACCGACATTAAAAGCATGATAAAACATATATATATAAACAATATATCTATATATATATATATATATATATATATATATATATATATATATATATATATATATATATATATATATATATATATATATATATATATATATATATATATATATATATATATATATAGATAGATAGATATATATATATATATATATATATATATATATATATATATATATATATATATAGATATATTGTTTATATATATATGTTTTATCATGCTTTTAATGTCGGTCTGATTATAAAACAGATATTTGGAATATGTTTTTATTAAATTTTATTTTGTCTAGCGTTTGAAACAGCTTATCCATTTGCGGTTCTTATGCCATAATATCAAAACCAATTAATCGTTTCCCCACCAAACCAGACCAAGGCAAAGACTCGAGACTTCATTTAAAAAAATACTCAATGTCGAATTATACTCAGATAACAGGAACACTGGCATAATGTAGGTTCTAATGTAATACAATATGACAATCAATTCAATTAATGAAAATAATTAATATTAAAGTGGTAAAATGAATGAAAATTCACGATTGAAGTAAATAGCATGTGTAGTGTATTAGAATTCACTCCATAACTTCATAACATAACAGGAAATAACTCGTCATGCTAACTAGCAAAACTCGTAACTGCTATACTTTAACAGTGGAGTTACGAGTTTTGTTAATTAGCATAACGATATAGTACACTATACTAATGAGAATAGACATTTTCTTCGACAAAAAAACAGCTTTTGTAACTTCACTTTATTACCTTTTCACACAAGAAACTTAGATTACAACCCACTATCTGCCAACAAATAATTAGACACTCCTGCAATCGACGATGTTTCCACTGGTATGGCACGGGACCCTTGGTCGCAATTCCACGTAGACTCAATTCCGAGACCTACAGCGCCATTTTGGATGTCTATGAGCTTCCTATGTAGTGGTTGTTTTAAGGGGTGGACCCATGTTACTTTCAGGATGACAATGCACTTGTCATGTTGCGAGGTCCACCATCTATGATGACAATGGGGTCCATCGAATGGACTGGCCTGCGCAGTGCCCGGACCTTAACCCGATCGAGCGCTCTGGGACGAATTGGAGCGTCGACTGAAGGGGTGCCCCCACCGTCCGGCATCGGTGACGGAACTGACCTGTCTTCTTCAAGCCGAGTGGTGGAACATACCGTGGGCTGTCCTACAACGATTGGTTGAGAGTATGCCCCGGAGAGCTCGTGCTGCTCGTGGTGGCTCAACCAACTATTGAAGGTGAATAAACTTCGCTTGACTCACTCATGATAAAGGGGTAAGTGTTGCAGCTTCTGTGGGCCAAAAAGACCTGGAGCACCTGAGGTAGAAGTCTGACTTTTCTCCTCAACTTCGCCTGCTAGCCTTAGCTGAGCATATTGGAATGACCTTCACGCCTAGGATGTCCCTACCAGGAGCCAGGCTCCCGACGTACTCCACCCATTCCGCCCATTGACACCCCCTCGCCACGATAAGGGACAAGGTTTATTCGGAACCTCTACTATTCTTGGACTTTTTGGGGGTTTATGGACTCGTTAACTTGGTCTAACTTAAAGAGACCATTTCGGGATTAGTAACAACAACATTTAACAAACTTCGTTTTCCTATGCTATCACAGGTGTCCAATTATTTGTTGGTAGTTAGTGTACATTTTTATCCCTGTGTGTATGCGTCTTATTCCTCTAATTTCTAACACACACATGCACACACGAAAACACACAGATATATGTATACTAAAGTACAATGTCCCAAATCCAGGCGTCCGAAATCCGCTATTGTCCAAAATCCGGACGTTTGGCTAAACGGCGTTTTTTTTGTTGTTGCTTTTCTCAATTTTTTACTTTTTTCCGACAATTTTTAAAGAACAAGGAGTTAAATTTGGATTTGTTCTGACCATTCAGTTTCTGACCATTAATGAAACGACGCAAAGTAACGGACGTGTTCAGAGTAACTACCACACAGAAAAATTCGATTTGTTGTAGTGTATTAAAAAGGTTTTTTCTTTAAAAAAAATTATTCCTATTTATCTATCTGCTATTTTATTATTGCAAACGCAAAGGGTAGATTTAGGTTTTTATTGACAAAAAATGAAAATAATCCAAAATCCGGAAAAGTCCGAAATCCAGAATGACCGAGGTCCGGAGGATTCCGGACTTTGGACTTTGAACTGTGTAATAAACGTAATAAAGTCTACATTCAATACTATAATACAACTCAATCCATCATTGTAAGAGAAGTCCTCACAAAAGTCGAGCGTTCAAAGGAAACTTAAAACCAGACCCGTGGGATTGTTTCAGTTTCTGACCAAACATTTCAAACTATTTTACCCTTGTATTACTACACTTTCTCGAAGCACGGGTAAACCCATTTTTAGTGGGGAAAAAAGAAGCTCCAAATCCCGTTTAGGAAGAAATGCGATTTTTCTTCATCCCGAAGAATCTGAAACTCCTTTCTTGGGAAAGTGGAAGAAAGGACTTTATCGATGGGATTACAAATAAGAAAGTAAATAAAAACAAAATGCCAGTGAAGGACGAAGTGATAAAAATGGACCCCTGCGAGTGGAACTGCGTACTAATCTAATGGATTAGATATTGATCAAAGCTGCTTCGATTGAAAAATTGAGGGAACAACAGTTGTGTTCTTCGTCTGCAGAGGGCATTCCGAAGCTAAGGTAGTGGGGGTTTAGAGTTGATTGGAACGGAAATGAGAATTTTAGAATGTACTTAAACAGGAAAACTGGTTAAAATATTAAAATGTTTTGAATTGTAACTTAGCAAGAGAGGGTAATTTTGGTAATTTTTAATTAACGTCGTACTAGAGCGAACAACACAACGCTTTATTGACGACGATTCGGGATCAATCCCCTAAGGCAGAGATTCCCAACCGGTGGTACGCGGCAACGTTTCAGGTGGTACGCAAGGATAATACGAGCGACCCAAATATTCTACGAAGTTTGTTCGATTTTTTAGTATGCTATTTTTTATGCCATTTGTTAGTAGTTACTTGTGTGAGAGTGGTTTTTCTGAACTTTGGTATAGAAAAAAAATAAATATAGAAACGGGAGTAAATGTTGAAGAGGACTTAAGAGTGAAGTTAAGCTCCATTGCTCTTGATATTGATATTTTAATAAAAGACAAACAACAAGTTTCGCACTAATAATTGAATTTTGATTATGTTAATCTTTGTTTGCTTAGTTTGTACTAATTATTTAAAATTAGTTGTTTTTAGACCTGTGAGTAAGAAATAAAACTGTAATTTTCAATAATCGTTTTATTTTTTCCTTTATTAAAACATCGTTAATATGAAATACAAGTGCATTAATCATAAAATATGAAGCTTTCTTAGTAGTTTAATTAAAATAAAACAAGCCACTGGGCACTTTTCTGACATTAGATATATGTTTCTAAAAAAATATAGGACTGGTGGTACGTAGATACAAAAAGGTTGGGAACCCCTGCCCTAAGGGAAAGATCGGAGGACAACACCGCGTAATTTTAAACCACTAGCAAGAGAAGGATTTTAGGTGTAACAAACAAGACAGAAAAAGGAGATTTTATTCCGCTCTTGAAATACTCTCGTATGAAACATATCAGGATTAACTTAAAGCGTAGTTTATCAACACGTCTGTTGGGCGTTTAATCTAATAGGTGTTAACCAATCAAGTATCTTGTATGCGGAATTCGTTTCTCCAAAATTTTTACTATCGACGTTCTGAAATTGTATTCTTAAACCAAGCCAAATTACAGAATACGTACATAAAACACGTTTCTCATTGGATTTTAACTTGAGAGAAAAAGCATTTCATAAGGTAATGGTAATTTTAGTTAAAGTCGTACTAGAGCAACACAACCGGCTATTGACGGCGGTCGGGATCAGTCCATTTAAGGGAAAGATCTGAGGAAAACACCTCGTAATTTTGAACCACGGTCAGATGACGAACCAACACCTGAGCTGGCACCCCACTCTCCAAACTTCCACGCCAATCCATCGACAGATTTAAGGTGCACCAGTCGCCTCTACACCATACGCTTACAAACATCCATATGTCCGGACCCGGATTCGAACCAGGAACCTTCCGATCTAGAAGCTAACTCCTTAACCACTATCGGTTGGTCGGTCTTTCATAAGGAATAATATGTTTAGTTAACGTCGAGCTAGAGCAACACAACGATCTATTGGTAAAAGTCCGGGATGAAACCCCGAATGGAAAGATCCGAGGACAACACCTCGTAATTTTGAACCACGGTCAGATGACGAGGTCAACACATGAGCTGGTATCCCACTCTCCAAACTTTCAGACCAAGCCAACATGAGAACATTTGAGGCCACGATAGATTCAACGTTTGGGATTTAATGTAACTTGTCAGTAGGTAGTAAACTAATGTTGCACTGGAAAAGCACAACGGGTTATTGGCGACGGTCCGGGATGAATCCCGAATAGAAAGAAACAAGGTAATGGTAATTTTAGTTAACGTCGTACTAGAGCAACACAACGGGCTATTGACAACGGTCCGGAATCAGTCCCTTAAGGGAAAGATTCGAGGACAACACCTCGTAATTTTGAACCACGGTCAGATGACGAAGCAACACCTGAACTGGTACCCCACTCTCCAAACTTCCACGCCAACCCAACGTGAGGACTTTCGGCCACGACAGATTTAAGGTGCACCAGCCGCCTCTACACCATACGTTTACAAACATCCATGCCCGGACCCGGATTCGAACCAGGAACCTTCCGATCTAGAGGCTAACACCTTAACCACTATACCGGTTGGTCGGCGAAAGAAACAAGGATAACACGACTTAATTTTCAGACATGGTCAGATGATGAGGTCACACCTGAGCGACATCCCACACTCCAAACTTCTACACCACGTCAACATTTGAGGCAATGAGAGATTTAACGTGCACCAGCCCCTATTGTACACAATGGTCTTTGGTTGGATTCGAACTCGCAATCCTCTGGTTGCTAGTCCGTTGCTCTGCCAACCGGCTTCTGCATCTCCTCCTTTCGTTAAGGTGTGTTCAAATAAATATTTCGTCATCAGTTGCAATCAGATGGGGTGCTAAATGTTTGTGTTTCAATAATTGTTTCGCCAGTCAGTAACTGCTATTAATTCCGAACCAGAATTATAATCTTAGATAAAGCATTCGCGCTGAAAGCACTGCTCGTGGTATCATTACGCCCCTCGCCTAATTCAGTTAATAGACTGGGCCAAAATGACGTGACTCAAATGCCAAATCGCAGAAGCCGAACCATAATTATCAATATTTCCAACAGGGACATTATGATTTTTAAATTTCGGAGACACTGAATAGGTATACACTACCCTACAATAATGAACCGGACAGCAAGTTGTGATGGTATAAGGGAAATAATACATACTTTAAAATGGACCGTACTGCAATTACACTAGCAACCCTTCTGGGCATACTTTCAACAAGGTTTTGATACACAGTTATGGGTATTTGTGTCCATTACTGCTGCAAGAATGTCGACAGCTCAGCCGAAGATTTCGGACGCGGTTCCCTGGTCCGTAAGTGTCGCTCTCACTCGTCCTACAAATGTTCTATGGTGTTTAGGTCGGGACTCCGGGCAGACCAGGGAAGACTTTTTACAACCATATCTTGATCCCACTGCTTGACAGAGGCTGCAACATGACATGGAACGTTGTCGTCCCGGAAGTAAAATTCCATAAAATTGCCAGAGCTTAGGAAGAACCTGATTATTCAAAATGTTCATGCAGGAGTCGGCGTTCAATTGACCAGGAACAACATTCAAAGGTCCCAGGCCATACCACGAAAAACACCCCCAAACATGTCGGATTTTATGCAAATCCGCTGGTGTACAGTCCATTATTGTAGGGTAGTGAATGTTTTTAAAACACCGTAAGAAATTCTTATTCTTATCCATTAATAATCTTATTAACAGTAGCAATCTTGTTGCAGATCTCCTGTGGTTTAATTACTTTTTACCTAGGTACCCATTGCAGTACTAGTATTTGAGGTAACTTCAGTGCGAACAAACAAACTAGAGGAGGATATTATTACCTCTTACCTAAATGCTGTAGAATGATACACACCTTTAAAACCTTAAAATGTAATTTATCGTCTTTTAATCCGATTGGAGTTGATGTACACTCTCATATACTAATTCAGTAACGGAAATTTTTTTAAATTAACGTCGTACTAGAGCAACACTACAGGATATTGAAGACGGTCTGGAAAGGAATTTCCCCCAAGCGAAAGATCCGAGGACAACACCACGTAATTTTGAACCATGGTCAGATGACGGGGCAATAACTGAGCTGGCACCCCACCTTCCACACTTCCACACCACAGTGAGGACTTTCAGCCACGACAGATTTTAGGAGCACCAGACGCCTATACACCATACGCTTACAAATATCCATGCACTGACCTGGATTCGAACCAGTAACCTTCCGATCTAGAGGCTTACAACTTAACCACTAGACCGGTTGGTCGGCATATATATCAATTGAGTCCATTCTTTGAAATTATCATTATCCAACTCTTATGTTTCTTATCATTCCATGCACTGACATGTTATCAGATGAAAAATTAAAAAAGTAATGGTAAATTCTTTTGCCCTAGTGCCTGAAATCGTATTAGGAAAACAAGCCAATTGACATGCTATTCGGAATGCGTGCAGGAACCATATATCACCCCCACCCCCCAGACAATTTGTCTCTTACATTTAGCTTGACAGAAAAATCTCATAAAGTATCTATGGTGAATTATAAATAGAGACCAGATTCCTATTTAATTGCATATTTGGTTTAAAACCCCATTCGGCTGCCGACCAACCGGTATAGTGGTTAAGGTGTTAGCCTCTAGATCGGAAGGTTCCTGGTTCGAATCCGGGCCCGGGCATGGATGTTTGTAAACGTATGGTGTAGAGGCGGCTGGTGCACCTTAAATCTGTCGTGGCCGAAAGTCCTCACGTTGGGTTGGCGTGGAAGTTTGGAGAGTGGGGTGCCAGCTCAGGTGTTGCTTTGTCATCTGACCGTGGTTCAAAATTACGAGGTGTTGTCCTCGGATCTTTCCCTTAAGGGACTGATCCCGGACCGTCGTCAATAGCCCGTTGTGTTGCTCTAGTACGACGTTAACTAAAATAAAAAATTACCAAATTAAAACCCCATTCGGACTAAAGGATACTATAGGTAAAATTTTATATAGCATATTTTTGCATATTTGAGGGGTTACTGCATAAAATGGCATAAATGAAGGGTTATTGCATGTATTGCATATTTCAGCCAAAATATCAATGTTTCAAATGTTATAGCACTTTTTTTTCAATGAAATATAGAGCATTTCGGGACGAGACACTGAATTTATTTATAGCGGAGTAGAATTTGAAAATGGAACCGCACACACACAAAAATGAATTATAGGAATAAACCAAATGATCAATCACATCGGCGGCTGAGCAATTATAATTACGTAACACAGGAAACATGAAGATGAAAATAAAAGCATATTGCACAACAACACGATCAATCATTGGATTCTCATGAAGATGCATAATCACGGGCACATAGACTAAACAAGCAATAAACTAAAAAAGAATCGCGAAAACTTTCGGAGGAAGAATTTAAATAAAAATAAAAAAAATTAACACAAGGAGAAAAACATTCAGGCTCGAAAGCTGAACAGGCCGGAAAGACATGAAGTTATTCTATGAAAACAAGAAGAAAAGGAAGGAAAATAAACAAAACAGCAATAATTTGATTCAGTAGTGCTTTGCTTGTTGTTCAGATACATGCCTAAAATTTCACAATCTTTTTAGTTCAAAGTCAAAGGGTGGCTGAAGGATTTAAATAAAAAAATATGACCAAGAAATGTTTGCATACGACGGTCAGATCGTATATTGTCAACCTTGAGGCAAAACTATAACATGTGAGAGGAAATCTATAAACTAAAACAACATATTAAAACTGGTAAGTTATTTCCTTTCAGTGTCTTTATAGAAGATAATTGAGAATTTCAATCACATGTACATACAAATATGCAGGTGCTAATAAACTTGAACCTAAATTAATACGGCTTCACCTATTATGTGTTCATCCAAAAATTAAATAAAAGCAAGACAAAAGCTTCCTTATATTATCATATAAATTATGTAACACGGTTTTTCTTTACATGGTGTTTCTCAGGGGTGTAACTTCAGTGTTACGGGAGGCTCAAGTGTACATAACTTGATAGATGATGTGTTAAAAAAAATCTTGGGTTGACAAAATTGATAACTATTAATAAAATCCTTCAAGGTGAGGAAGGGTCCGACCTAAATAAAAATGACAAGTGGAACCCTAAAATTTTAAGTTCCTTGAAATTCGCCCCATAACGTCTGTGGATATGGAATGCTCTTTTTCATCGTATAAAAGAATTTTAAGTGAACGTAGACATAATTTTACGGAAGATAATTTAGAAAATACTTGTTTATTAACTTAAATTATTCGCAAATACAATAAAGTTATAACTACTCCCTTAATAACCATAGTATTTTTACATATATTTTTATATAATATTTTTTATATGTCGATATATACTGCTGTTTGTAAAAACTGCAACACCACGGAGGAGTCATCAGAATTAAATGAAATTTAATATACAAACGGCTTGTATTAGTACAAATAAATCAATACATTTTCAAAGCAGCAAAAAAAACAATATTAAGTGTCCGAAATCAGTATTTGGTGTAGTCACCACGTGCTGCAATAAGTGCTGCTATACGACGTGGCATGGAGTGAAACAGATATTGAATGTCTGCTTGTGGAAGATAATTCTATACTGTTTGTATGTGAACCCAATCAGCCCGCCAGGCTCTGTGCTCGTGAGCCCGTTGCAGACGCAGCCGTCGATGGTTTGGCGTGAGGGAGATCCTGTATAAAGGAATCCTTTCACACAGTCCACGGTGCAGCAGACGTCGTCGAATTGACGAAGACGACATTAGTACACCTGTAGCAGTAGACAAAAGTGCTGCCAACTGACTGGAGGAAGCATTACGGTCATTCACCGCCATGTGGACCAGGTGCCTATCTTCGCGGGCTGACGTCACCTTCCGTCGTCCACCCCTAGTTTTTCGAGTTGTCCGGTGCTCGTAGGTCCACTACTTCCAAATTCGCAACACTGTGGAACTGTTCCGCTGCACACGAGATGTTATTGCGCGATAGAAAAATCCTCCTTCACGAAGGCCGATGATTATCCCCCGTTCAAACTCCATATGTTGTTGAAATTTCACTCTATTTCAACGTGGAGGCATACTAGGTCTCACTAAACGTTCGCCACTAAAAAATAACCATGCGCTATTTTCAACGTCCCTCTACAGCCCTCTATTTATACGTTTTAAGCATCAGTTCAGAGGGCGCTGCTCACACCACACATGAGTGGTGGCTATGAAACTTTTCTACTTTGCATAACATCCTATAACTGACATTTGCTGCAAATTTCATTTCATTAGGATGATTCTTTCGTGGTGTTGCATTTTTTACAAACAGCAGTGTAATTTGTGTGTATATATTATTTCTTTGATTTTAAAGACTTTTTTAATAACTAGGGGGCTCCGCCCCCTGCTCGCTTACGCTCGCCAACCCCCGGGGATTGCTGCGCAATCCCATTTGGTTTGCTTCGCAAACCAACACTCCTGTCACAGATACCATTTGGTTTGCTTCGCAAACCAACATTACTTTCACAGAGTGAAACTATCTGAATAATTCGTATTATGCTGATTTCACTTTCCGGTTCATGACGTCACAGCGAGGGCTTCGCTGCGTCTCGCTTACGCTCGCCGACCCCGGGGATTGCTACGCAATCCGTTTGGTTTGCTTTCTCAAACCAATACTTCTTTCGCAAGTGATTTAACTTTTTTTTGCTTTAACACTTAATGCACCCTAAACTAATAGCCGCATCAGTAAAAAATCTTCTGCATCTTGTTCCCTGTACAATTTTAACTAAACATTGTTAATATCCAAACTTTACGATCTGTACTTTGTCGGTAAACTGTCTTGAAAACAGAGGGAAAAAAGCGAGCCTTTTTCCTCGCCAAATAAAAAGAAATCGTTTTTATGGCAATTGTTGCTACGATAAATTTGATATCTGGCAAACCCGATAGTCAAAAGTGTAACCCACTACTGCTTTCGGAAGCAGCTATGCGAACTGAAAAATACGAAATTTGTGTCACCAACTTTTGATTGCATCGAATTTATTTATGAACCAATTTTAAAAATAATTGTACCGTAAGAAAGAGTATATTCTGAGGTATACTGCAATATTTTTAAAATTAAAAATTAACAGTAATACTATACAGATATGGCCATTTTAGTTTTGTATCGGAAGTTACGATCTGAAAGTTCCGAAAATTGTATGACCCACTTTTATTTGCATCGATTTTATTTATTAACCAATTTGAAAAATAATTGTACCATAAGAAAGAGTGTAATGTAATGTATTCAGTGATGTTTTCAAATTTAAAAAATAATGGCTTTTGCCGTAGACAAAACGGTTTTAACAATAAGTAGCGAAAATATCCAAAGATTCCGAATTTTGTATGACGAACTTTTGATCGCATCCAATTTAATTATTAACCGATTTCAAAAATAATAGTACCGTAAGAAAGAGTATATTCTGAGGTATACTGCTATATTTTAAAAATTAAAAACTAATAGTAATTAGATATAGATATGGCAGTTTTAAAAAAAAGTAACAAAAATGTCCCGATTTTTCCTGAATTTCAAAAAAATATTATCAAGAACCAAATTTAAATTTCAAAAAAAACTCGACGAGCTGCAAAAATTTACGTTGAGAGGTACTCTTAAAAAAAAACTCACGACTAAAGACTGAAATTTTGAATGTGTTTTGCTCACTCGCGGAAGAAATTTCACTTCTTCAACTTTAACACTTAATAAAACCTAAACTAATAGCCGCATCGGAAAAAAATCTTAATAATTATCCAGGGAATACGATGAAGAACAAAGCATGTTAATTTCATATTTTTCCGATCAGTACTTTCTCGGGAAACCGTCTAAGAATGGAGCTAAACAACAAAAATTTCAATTCTTCGGCGGCGGCGGCGGCGGCGGTAACTTTTTTTTAATATAGAGAGAAACTGTAATGAGAATTCTGTGGAATGTAAAAGCAATAAATGTACATCTGTATTTGAATTTTGATGTCTATTGTTGACTTTATCATTTTTTTCCTTTCCTATAGTGCTACTTCAAATATAGTCTTTTTCATTTTCAATTTTAATTTGTAGTGCATAAAAATGCATATTTTGACATGTTTTACTGCATATTTTGTTTACTTTGTCATTTTTTACTGCATATTACTTGCATATTTTAGTATTTTTAACTGCATATTTTATGGCATATTTTGGCAGTTTTTAATGCATAAAAATTTGATCTCTACTTGTAAAATATACGAAGAGAGAGAGAGAGAGAGAGGGGGAGGGAGAGATTTAGAGAGAGACAGAGAGATTTAGAGAGAGAGAGACAGAGAGATTTATAGAGAGAGACAGAGAGATTTAGAGAGAGACAGAGAGATTTAGAGAGAGATTTAGAGAGAAACAGGAAGATTTAGAGAGAGAGACAGGAAGATTTAGAGAGAGAGACAGAGAGATTTAGAGAGAGAGATTTAGAGAGAGACAGATAGATTTAGAGAGAGAGACAGAGAGATTTAGAGAGAGAGACAGAGAGATTTAGAGAGGGATTTAGAGAGAGAGACATAGAGATTTAGAGAGAGAGACAGATAGATTTAGAGAGAGAGACAGAGAGATTTAGAGAGAGACAGAGAGATTTAGAGAGAGATTTAGAGAGAGAGACAGAGAGATTTAGAGAGAGAGATTTAGAGAGAGAGACAGAGAGATTTAGAGAGAGAGACAGAGAGATTTAGAGAGAGAGATTTAGAGAGAGACAGAGAGATTTAGAGAGAGAGATTTAGAGAGAGACAGAGAGATTTAGAGAGAGAGAGTCAGAGAGATTTAGAGAGAGAGACAGAGAGATTTAGAGAGAGAGAGACAGATAGATTTAGAGAGAGAGACAGAGAGATTTAGAGAGAGAGACAGAGAGATTTAGAGAGAGAGACAGAGAGATTTAGAGAGAGAGAGACAGATAGATTTAGAGAGAGAGACAGAGAGATTCAGAGAGAGAGATTTAGAGAGAGACAGAGAGATTTAGAGAGAGATTTAGAGAGAGAGACAGAGAGATTTAGAGAGAGAGACAGAGAGATTTATAGAGAGACAGAGAGATTTAGAGAGAAAGACAGAGAGATTTAGAGAGAGAGAGACAGAGAGATTTAGAGAGAGAGACAGAGAGATTTAGAGAGAGAGACAGAGAGATTTAGAGAGAGACAGAGAGATTTAAAGAGAGAGACAGAGAGATTTAGAGAGAGAGATAGAGATTTAGAGAGAGACATAGAGATTTAGAGAGAGTTTTAGAGATTTAGAGAGAGTTTTAGAGATTTAGAGAGAGATTTAGAGAGAGTTTTAGAGATTTAGAGAGAGATTTAGAGAGAGAGACAGAGAGATTCAGAGAGAGAGACAGAGAGATTTAGAGAGAGAGACAGAGAGATTTAGAGAGAGAGACAGAGAGATTTAGAGAGAGAGACAGAGAGATTTAGAGAGAGAGACAGAGAGATTTAGAGAGAGAGACAGAGAGATTTAGAGAGAAAGACAGAGAGATTTAGAGAGAGACAGAGAGATTTTGAGAGAGATTTAGAGAGAGAGACAGAGAGATTTAGAGAGAGAGACAGAGAGATTTAGAAAGAGAGACAGAGAGATTTAGAGAGAGAGACAGAGAGATTTAGAGAGAGGCAGAGAGATTTAGAGAGAGACAGAGAGATTTAGAGAGAGACAGAGAGATTTAGAGAGAGAGATTTAGAGAGAGATTTAGAGAGAGAGACAGAGAGATTTAGAGAGAGAGATTTAGAGAGAGAGACAGAGAGATTTAGAGAGAGAGACAAAGAGATTTAGAGAGAGACAGAGAGATTTAGAGAGAGAGACAGAGAGATTTAGAGAGAGAGACAGAGAGATTTAGAGAGAGAGAGAGACAAGAAGTGAAATTTTCACTTCCGCTACCAAAATGCTCTTGTATATCAGAGTTATTTCAAAATCAACGATTTAGAGAAGTTTTCCGTTTAACACACACTTTATATAAAAAAAAACGACGCACCAAGAAGGTGCAGAATAACAGCGGTTCCGGGTACATACTTTATAGGGTATAGACTTTAGTGACGAGTCCCGTTCACAACTGTGTCCTGAAGACAACCACAGACGTCTCTGGAGACGTCCATTACAGCGTGGAGATCCTGCCCTTACTATCGCATGCCAAACATGCCCACAACAGCTCGTTATGGTCTGGGGTGCCAGCTCTGATAGCCGGACCCCTTTGGTTGTCATTTCTGGCACACTTTCACACTTTGAGCACAGAGGAACGTAGACGGCATTCTACGACCGATTGCGTTACCGTTCCTTTTGCGACACCCCGGACTTACTCTTCAACAAGATAATGCCCGACCGGCACGTGTTGCTATGAATTGTCTTTAAGCTTTCTCAACACTTCCTTGGCCAGCTAGGTCTCCTGATCTCTCACCCTTAGAGCTAATTAGGACGTTATGGGAAGGCGGTTGCACAGATCCCGGAATGTTGACCATTTAGCCCGACTGTAGGAGCCAATTTGTCAAGAAATTCTGCAGGACACCATCAGGCAACTTTTTCAGTCTATGCCACGTTGGGTGACAGCTTGCATCCAGGCCAGAGGTGGACTAATGCCTCCTTGACTTCCTCCCTTTGTAACGGTAAAACTCTGAAATAAATCATTCAATTGTTCTGAAATTTAGTTTGTTTTCTATGCATATTTTCTTCACGTCTACCAATTTTTAACTCAATCCGGACAACGGAATCCAATAACGGAATCCTTCTCGGTGCGCGTCTGGAGACGCCCTGGGCAGCGTGCCGATCCTGATTTCACTATTGCACTCCACATTGGCCCTCAACAAGGAGTTATGGTCTGGGGTGCCATTTCCCTTGATAGCTGGACCCCTTTGGTCGTCATTAGAGGTACACTTACTGCACAGCGGTATGTTGACGACATTCTTAGACCTGTTTTGCTACCGTTCCTTTCGCAGTACCCTGGGCTTATTTTTCAGCAAGACAATACCAGAACACATACGGCACGTGTTGCTATAAACTGTCTTCAAGCTTGTCAAACACTTCCTTGCCCAACCAGATCACCAGATCTCTCTCCTATCGAGCATGTCTGTGATATGATGGGATGGCGACTGCATCCGGTAGGGAATGTTGATGACGTAGTCCCACAATTGGAGCAAATTTGGCAAGAAATACCGCAGGAGACCATCCGGGAGCTTTATCGGTCTCTGCCACGCCATGTGGCAGCTTGCATCCAGGCTAGAGGCGGGTCAACACCTTATTGAGCTCGTTACTGTAACTCTGAAATAAATCATTCAATTGTTCTGAAATTTCAATCATTTTCTATTCTGTACATAATGTTTCTATCCACCAATTTTTGTCTCCATCGGACAACTCCTTCTTGGTGCGTCGATTTGTTTTTGTTATAGAGTAACTTGACAACATCCACTCATAGGATATTGATGCAAAAGGGCATTTATTAATTTAGGACTAGTATATTTTATCTATCGCCATTTCTTTGCTATGTGATGACAACTTAGACTTAGATACTTGTAGGTGTAGACGTAACAGCCTGCTTCAGTGTCAACTTGGAGCGAAACAAAATGAACTTTGAAAAAGAACTAGTCGCCTCTGTTTTAACCATTTTTTTTCTATTCAAAAACCATTTCATTTTGAGGTACACTTAGTTTCTTATTTTATCACATAATTTTCGTCCATGTAACAAATGTAAGTCGTATTCTGAGTGATTGCTGAAGAAGTGTGCTCACCAATCACTCCCAATCCTAGTTCGCTGATTGAAATTTATTAGCTCGGTTTTTATTTACTACACTAATAACAAATAAATGAGATAGAAGAGACTGAGTCGAAAGCTTTCAGCGAAATTTCCGGAACAAGGTAAAGGTGATTTAGATACAGGATTATAAGATTGATACAGGGGGTAATCCAGCATGTAAGTATGGTTTCCATTCTTCATAGTAGTTTCAAAAATATTCAATTAGATTTTTTTTTTCCTGTGAGAAAGTTCTTTTCTACTAGGAATAGGAAGGTAGTGGTGTTGAGGCACCCCCCCCCCCATATATCTGTATGAACTATCTTTTCAACCAATTACTATTTTTAGATAATCAATGAACCCAAATATCCAAAAATGATTACAAATATAATTTATTGCAGATAATATATTTTATGATCTAAAATAGGGGTTTTCAAATTATAATTTAAATCTCATTATTCTAACCTAAGTTTTGATATTTTGCCGGAATTTTTGTGAGTATTTATTATTAATATAATTATCTTAAGTGGCACACAAAAAAGACGTTATTTGCTATCGCGTTCGCCGGGGGGGGGGAGATTTAATTTGTCATTTGCCATGTTTATTAATTTATAATTAAGACTTTTTTAACTATCAAAACAAAATAAAAAAATTAATAAGAAAAATTAACAAATATTTTATTTTCAAATTGAAGGAAAATAATATTTACAGCAATTTGACGTAGGTACTACTAACTATTAGTTTTATTTATAGTTAGGTAGGTACATAGCAATAATTATTTAAGTTATTATAAATTATTTATCAACTATTGGGGGAAAAAAAAAACTTATTTTTATTTACAGTAAAAACAAAATTTTTGGGCCTATAATTATTTTGTCCCCAATATATTTGTTTGTTTTTTACAGTTTGTAAAAAAAAAGAAATTTGTTTACTCTGTCCACCTTAAGCCGACTTCTTTTTTCACCAATTATGGAAAAAACTCTTTCTGATTAGGTATGCGACATCGACAACAAAACATAGATGCTTTGAAACATCGATATTCAATATTAAAACATTGATGTTGATAATATATCGACCAAAAACCCATCGATGTTTTTAAATATCAGTATATTTAAACTCCACCCTCCCATTTCTTAAAACTGGTTTAGCAATCTCAAACATTAATGTTCGCAGCGGGGGGAGGGGGAAAGATTTAATTAGCCATTTTGCTGTGTTTATTAATTTATAATATATTTTTTTAATTGTCTAAACAAAGTAAAAAAATTATTAAGAACTAGGGGGCCTGCCCCCTGCTCGCTAACGCTCGCCAACCCCCGGAGGATTGCTTCGCAATCCTCATTGGTTGGCTGCGCGAACATATGCTCGCTTCGCTCGCCTCAATGAAGACATGTGTCCTAGCAGAATGAATTGTTTACAAAATATGATGTACCAAAAACATATTTTTCAAACCTAAATATGTTGCTCTTTTTCAGAAAAGATAGTACCTCTGGAATCAGAATTCAAATGAAAACTTTGAGCAAATTTTGACTCGAAATGTGAGCGCTGATTTGGAAATTGAATACCCAGCATGTTGTTTGTGTGTACATTTTCCCAGCACTCAAACGACCCACACTTTTTCATTGAGTTTGTTGCCGAAAGTTGTAGTGCAAGCGTCTTGTTGAACTATAATTGTTGGCCCTGAAAAGGACCGTTTTTTAAATGGCCCTGAAAACATCCTCCGCTTTCTATTATAAACTAACTGTAACAGCTCATTAAAATTTCCTTTTTTTCCCCAATAAAATTTCATCCGATAACGCTATAAATTCAATCGATGCGCGAGACTTCGCGATAAACAAACAATCGTACAGTGTTGCCAAAACGCGATTACAAATAACGTCTTTTTTTGCGTGCCATGTAAGAGAATTATATATATAGATAATTAATAAATCTTTTATTTTCAAATTGAATAATTTAAAATAAAATAATATTTACAACAATTTGACATTGGAACTACTAACTATAAGTATAATGAGTTAGGTACGTAACAATAATTATTATTAATTATTTATCAGCCTATGAGAGGTGAACATAACAAACTTATTTTTTATTTACTGTAAATAAAAAATATTGGGGCCTATAAATATTACGTATCACAATATTTGTTATTTACAGTTCGTAAAAAAGATGCTTGTTAACTTTCTCCACCTTACGCCGACTTCTTTTTTCACTAACTATCCCACCAGTTAAGGAAAAACTATTTCTGATGGGACAGATGTCACCATCACTGATAAGTACTTAGTTGCACAGTTAGTTTTCTTATTTTTAAACTATGGTACTTTTTTCATTCAAAAACAAATCATCGACAACCAAAAAACATCAATGTTAAACAAACATCGACTCCAATAAATCGATGGTAATTACAACAAGTTTTTTTAAAAACATCGATATTTTTATGTCGTCATCGATGTCATCTATGTCGCATGCCTACTTTTCAGACCCTTCACCCTTAGCCACTTTTGTCTAAAAGTACCGGGTTACTACAAAAGAATCATTCATTTTCAGAACCCGATTTATTCAAAAGTATTATGCTTACAAATATGATTGATATATGAAAATAACCACAAATTATTCAAGTGTTATGCTCACTACAAATGTTCTATGTGTGCCCCCCCCCCTGGTCACACGACACACGTCCAGGCGGTAGTTCAATTAATTCCAGATATTTTGTAGCGTGATCGCGTCAATGTTCATCAATGCATCACTGATCGCAAAATGCTTTGTTTACAAGGCGGTTCTTTTCCGTACTGTCTTCTGAAAGAACGTTGCACTGGAAAAACAGACGAACATTTCGCATATTCTAGGACGCAGAAACCCTTTTCTCGCTTTGACTCCATTTCGGGAGAGACTGAACTAAACTCGTTAGGGATAACTGTGAAAGACAAACATGAACTAGTGCTGCCCCACCACCTGGTACACAAACTTGAATACTTTGTGGTTATTTTCATATATCAATCATATTTGTAAGTATACTTTTGAATAAATCGGGTTTTGAAAATGAATGATTATTTTGTAGTAACCCTGTATGTTCGATTTACTGATTTTGAAAATTATGCTACTTGGTTTATTTTTAAAATTTTAACAATGATATTTTTTTCACTTTAAATAAAACATCGACAACGTAAAAACATCGACTTTAAACATCGATGTTACAAAAACATCGCCTCCAATACATCGATGTTTTTTTCTAAAACATCGACATCGATGTCACATCCCTAGTATGTATATTTCCTTTCGTTTGGATATATTTTTGTTTTGTTTGTAAATGCTGTGGCATTCACAGTTCCTTAAACAAACTTAAAAGTTGTTATCTATGTGTATAATTGTTTAAATATTAAATAAGCTTCATAATTTATTTTCAGTCTAATAAACAGTTCTCAAGATTTTTTCAAGCAGTTTGATTCATTTTACCTGTATATGTTCTCTTTTATCTCATTAGTATGCTAATAGTTATCTATTAAAATTTTATAACGTGAATCGAGCAATTTAAGGAGTGCCTAGTACTAAACATAATTTATAAAAATAATAAATGACATTTTTTGCAACTGTTTTTATTTTTCCTTTTACCCACGGCAAAGGTAACATTACCCAGAAGTGACTTTAGAGGCAGTTTTCAATAGAAAACATCTGGTGGACAAAGTTACCCTTGTTGTCTAGGTAACTTTGCCCACCAGGTTTTTGAATTATTACTGAAAGAGAAAGCAATGAAGATATATTTACACACCATAAATCAACTCTATAAGCCCTCCCCCAAGCCAAAAAAATTATTTCTCCAACTGATAGAGAAGTACACGGATTTTTTACTAGACATTTAAAATTGGGCTAAGTAATCCCGGTTGACGGTACGCTAAGAAAAAGCTTATCCGGTGATGTAGTCGTTGTATTTGTGCAGCAAGGAACTAAACAATATCTAAAAGACGGTTTTCCAATTGTAGACATTTCGAAATCTTATTCGGTTTTACACAAATCCTTTTTAGATCAACAAGAAAGAAATACCGCTTGCTATTTCAACGTCGCTATCAAAGTAAACAGACCATCATAGGGCACAGTGACGTCACAAGAAGCCGCGTAGCAAAACTAACGTTTTTGAGATGAAGTAAATAGTGCGAACTTGAAATTTTTTTGTTTTACCTTTTCGGGCTATAAAAGTTCAAAAGAAAAATACTTTCCATCACATTTTTTCATTTTCTATATTATAAAAATCTAAATAAAAAAACGTGCAAGTTCCTCATTGAATTTATAGCGTTATCGGCCATTTTGAGGGCCAACAATTATAGTTCAACAAGACGCTTACACTACAACTTTCGACAACAAACTCAATGAGAATGTGCATGGGTGGCTCGAGCGTTAGGAAAATGTACAAACACACATGCTTGATAATCGATTTCCAAAGCAGCGTTCACATTTCGAGTCCAAATTTGATCAAAGTTTTCATTTGAATTCCAAATTATTCGCGTTATGATTCCAGAGGTACTGTGTAACTTTTCTACAGTATAAGACATTTATATTTGAAAAATATTTTTTTTTGGAATATCATATTTTGTAAACAATTCCTTCTGATAGAACACATGTCTTCATTGATGCAAGCAAAGCGTACACAAGGTTCGCACGGCGAACCAATGAGGATTGAAAAGCAATCCTCCGGTGGTTGGTAAGCGGTAGCGAGCAGGGGGCGGACCCCTAGTAAGATATAATAGTATCAGTTTCGATTTGTATAGTATCAGCTGATATCAGGCATAAATACTTTTTTAACTACATAACCAAATTGGAGCTATAAAGCATGGAATATTGATATCTAAAATTCTAAATAACTTCTTTAACCTTATGAAAAGTTCTACACGTTCCTACATGATCTAATATATATAAACACAGATACTATTGTACCAATGTTCTGTGAAAATTAGCTACCTACAACTTCGTTCAACCTTCGTTGTTTTTCACTGCTTTCTGAATGGTCTGCTTTGCCTTGCATGAGTATCGTTCGCGTTCCAATTCATTATACAAAACTTATTGTAATAGTAAATACCTTACTACTACTATAAAATCATTCGATATATTCCACGAGCTATAAACGTATTCCACAACAAGACACATTCAATTTACACAGTATTTAACGAAATCATTCTAGTAATTGTGAACGTTTTCATCATTAAGTATCCTCATTATAGTAATCTTGACATAATATTATTGAACTATGAAATAATATAGCAGGTTTATAATTCTACTCAGAGGCAGTTTAATGTATTCGAAGGTTATCTGGCCTCCGATTAAAATCGTAATGACTGTTATCGATAAGTGATTGTTATGTTCGTGAAATGCCTATTAAATACGAGGAAAAATTAGCAATAAAATGAAGCAAAGGATGTGCTTAAAGCAGAAATGTATTTATACGAGCGTATTTTTAAAGTGAAACAGCTTATTTTTTACAATGATATATGGGAAATCACTCAAACTTTACTTGTATACCATCTTTAAGTAACTGCGTCATCGGTAGAACAAAACCATTGCACATGACTTTTTAAACCAGCCATCTAATGAAGCATCTTTTGATTCGAGAACGCCCACATAACACACACGAATACTATAATTTTTGCATAACTTATATTTTGTATGAAAACAAATGAATTTAATGAGAAATATACAAGCGAAAAACCCATTGATAATAAAAGTTATTTTGCTACTTATTATTTGACAGTGTCTAAATCGATGTTTCATTAACTAATTTTATTCAGAACTAGCAAAATGACCTGACTTTACCCAGGTTAAAGAATTGGTTAAATACTGATGGAAAATGTGACTTTTCTACGCAGATAAATGTCAAATCATGTATGTAGGAGTAAAATAAGTTTTAACACCTCTTCGACATTTTTATAATTTCTACAACTTACTTTGAACTCAAAATCCTATACATGCATATCTAATCCTTCTAACATTTTTCTCATGCATTGCAACCTTGCTGTATGACATAACTGCAAAATGATAAAAGCCTTTCCTAAGTTTTTTTCTTGTAAAATTTCTCAACTCAATTCATAAAGATGACGAATATACAGTGGATACTTTACTACTCATAGTTTACCTACCAGCTTCAGGCATGAGATATTTTCGAATTTCGTCGTCTTTAAGGAAAAGATGGCAAATTTATTTGATATGGTATTCATCGTTGAGTTTTTTAAAACGAATACATTTTTTTTAATTCTATTTTGTGACGCGGATCAAACGATAATAAAATATTTTGATTTAAAATTGAATATTTTCTGTACAGACATAGTAATAGTAGCCTTGTAGCATTAAAAATGACAAATCGATTTGATAGCGTTTCTTTTTAAATAATCGTTTTAAAGAAACTTTTAGCAGATAATAAGTTGCTTAATCTTCAACTCGTAAAAAAAAGCCACCTCTACCTTCCCTGTCACTATGATAAATAATTTTTAATACTTCAAAGTCTTAGTTCGAAGGTTTTTAACATTGATATTCTTTAATTACGGCAAAATTCCACTTACAATGTGCTTTATTCTGACTTACACAACGCTTTAAATCACATATGTTTGATGGTGTTGTATGCGATGAAAATAAGAATTACAATGTTTTAAAAAATAAATATTTTATAAATTTAGTTCAGAAAACAGCGAAAAAAAATGTAAGCGGTTGAGAAAAAGAGTTGTTCGGAAGACACTTTTTTATCTTGTGATTTAGCATAGTTGCTACAACTTACAACTAAAAATGAGAAAAAAGTTTAAGAAAACGAAATTAATAAGCCACAAAAAGAAAATATCACTGCACGTGGTCAACGAACATGAGTTACAAAATATAGGCTGTCCGAATGGTCGGAAATTCTTTATATTCGGCAAAAAGAAAAATCAGGCTCAATATAAAATATCAGAGTTACAATTCCGTAAAAATACTTGCATTTTCAGCAGTACTGCTAAAACAATCAAAAAAAAAATGTTACTCCTAGAAGGAATTGTCAGAATGCAACGAAATCTTCAAGATTTGTAAAGTGCTCATGACAGAGTATATTATTAAAATTTGAGACTGAAATATTCAAACTTCATTGAAAAAAATTAAAAAAAGTGGTATCATTCAGTGTGGCGTATGATCGCCATTATGTCTAATGTAGCATGCCAAGTGCCTTGTTAGTGAGTCATACAGGCTCTTAATGAAGTCCTGCGAGAGTCCATCCCATGCTGCTTTGATTATTTGATCATTTGCATCTTCAATGCAGATGTACCACTCCTCCAAATGTCATTTATACCGATCTTCTCCTTCCAGGTGCAATTTTTTTTGCCTTAAAATTTACTCCCCGACTGCTTCCAAAACTACAAAATTATAGGCTGATTTATATGTGCTTAATCAAATGTTTTAGAATGAAATTTGTCCAAATATGAAAGCAAATGAAATTCAAGGTATATAAACACGTCCACACGGTTAAATATATTTTCAAGGAAATTTTCATACAGTGAGTACTTATCTTCATTTAGTGTGTGAACTTGGTTGCGAAAGTTTGTTCGTATTTTTGTTTTATGTTCGATTTTGTGTTTGTGTGTTTGTATAGGCATCGCATGAATTTTATTCCATATATTGCATTACAATATGCATTATTTTATACATTATCTATTAGTTTAGTGAATGCAATATTAAACATTTCTTTATTGTTACATTTAGATATATTTCATGCTAAAACACCTGAGTAAGTATACTTAAATCAACCGTAATTTGATAGTTTTGGAAAAATTGGAATGTATATTGAGTATTACGATTACTTTGATTACTTTACCATTACTGATGACAGAGCAATTATTCTTCAACAATTTTTTTGTATGGAATTTCAGCTACGATACTTCATTTATTTCGAGTCTTATTTTTGTTCTTTGCGCAATATAAACGATTTCCGAATATTTGGGACAGACGATATTTTTCAACGAAGAGGAATGAAACAGAAACTAGTGTTGGTTGATCACGTAAAAAACATTTTCTGTTTCTTTCGCTCTGAATTAATTTAGCATTTTTAAACCTTGTGCGCTTTTTAGTTGTAAGTTGTGGCAACTGCGAGATCAAGAGACAAAAAGAAATCACAAATTACTACATTTTTGACAACTTTTTCCCGACACCTCTTGTTTTTTTTTATTTCACTGTTTTCTTTTGTTTTCTGTTTTAAATACACTCTATAACAAAAAAAATCGTCGCACCAAGAAGGAATCATCCGATTGCTTTGAAATTTCGTGTGCAAAAATGTTTTGAACAAATATGCAAATCATTAAATTTCGGTGTCCAATAAATGAATAGTGCGATCTCCAGCGCATCGGAACTGCGCATCCAGCAGATGTATATAAGGAGTTGTTCTTGAAATGTTGTTAAAATTTTCTGCTGCATTGCGATTTAGGATACCTTTCAACGACTGAAAAAATGAAATTTGGTAAGAAATACCGCAGGAGACCATCCGGGAGATTTATCGGTCTATGCCACGACGTGTGGCAGCTTGCATCCAGGCTAGAGGCGGGTCAACACCTTATTGAAATCGTTACTGTAACTCTGAAATAAATCATTTAATTGTTCTGACATTTTAATCATTTTCTATTCTGTACATAATTTTCCTATCCACCAATTTTTGTCTCCATCGGACAACTCCTTCTTGGTGCGTCCTTTTTTTTTGTTATATAATGTATTTACTCTTTTGATAAACTGTGTTTCTTTTCATCACACGCAACACCACCTAAAGTATTCGACTTAAAGTGGCAGGTAAGTCAGAATGAAGCACATTTTAAATGTAATCATGCCATTATTGAAATAATAATACTGTTTAAAAAATACGAACTAGAACTTTTCTAACATAAATTTTTTTTTTTGTCATAACGACAGAAGATGGCGAAATTCGACAATGTCACATGCCTGATGCAAGAGTGTCACAAGTAGAACAATTTTGTTTTGTTGTCTGAGTTATTTTTATCATTTGAGTTCAGCAAGGAAAGAACATTAGAAACGGAATTACAAATCATCTCCTCAAAATTATCCTTCAAAATCCTCTTTTGTCGTAGTAACCTTAGTGTCACCTTTAGTCATTTTGTAGCTTTGCCATACAGCGAGGGTGCGATGTATGTGTAATGTATCCCATGAATGCATATGCATGTGTAGGATTTGTGTCCAAAGTAAGTTGTAGAAATTATAAAGATGGCAAAAGGTGTTAAAATATTATTTTATTTTACGAAAAACGTATGTCAGGACACAGGCGACCCTCTGATAACACGGTCAAATGGTACCGTGTTATAAGGAAACCGTGCTATACGAAACATGATTGGTCATACAATTTTTTTTATTTTGTACCGTGTTATATGAAACCGTGCTGCAGGACTGTTCGTGTTGTATAGAAACCGTGTCAAGCGAAACATAGGAATTCTATAAAAGTAGAGATTGCGTTCCGTGTAATAAGGAAACTAAAACCGTGTTATACGGAGTACTAAAAACGTAGAAAAAGTTAACAGATTTATTTGTATTTTAAATAAAGTTACATAAAGGATTATTAAATAATATAAGTTTTAAAAACATTTCGGTTATGTATTAAACCGTGTGGACGTGTATAGAGCACACGCAATACAGACAGACCAGACATACAGACTGACCAAACAAGACAGACAGACCAAACAAGACAGATAGACCAAACAAGACAGACAAAACAGACAACACAGACTAGACAGACAAGACAGATAGAATAGACAGAACATACAGACAGAATAGAACAGAACGGATAGAACAAGACAAACAGACCGAAATACAGACAGACAGAACAGACAGGACAGACAGACTGAACAGACAGACCAGAAATACAGATAGAACAGACAGAGCATACAGGACAGACTGGACATATATACTGAACAGACAGACAGGACAAACAGACAGACGGACAAACAGAACAGACAGACAGACTGAACCGACAGTACGAACAGACTGAACAGACATACTGGACAGAAACACTGGACGGACAGACTGAACCGACAGTACGAACAGACTGAACAGACATACTGGACAGAAACACTGGACGGACAGAACAGACAGAACAGAACAGACAGAACAGAACAGACAGGACATACAGACAGGACATACAGACAGGACATACAGACAGGACATACAGACAGACAGGACAGGACAGACAGACAGGACATACAGACAGGACAGACAGAACAGAACAGACAGGACAGACAGACAGGAGATACAGACAGGACAGACAGAACAGATAGACAGATAGGACAGACAGACTGAACAGACAGACTGAACAGACAGACCAGACAAACAGGACAGACAGACATGACAGACACAATGGACAGACAGAATAGATTGAACAGACAGATATGAAAGACAGACTGGACAGACAGGTTAAAAAAATTTAACGGGTCTCTTTAACCGTCCAATTGACCAACAAGAGGTACAAATAAACCGTGTTACACAATAACTACTATCGTGTTATACGAGGGTCGTCACAATTTTAGCTCCGTGTTGTAGTGAATCCGTATTATAAGAGTACCGGGTTATAAGAGGGTCACCTGTATATTTATATTATCTCTTCAATCTAGAGTAAACTACTTCAAACCGAGTAAGGTCGGGTATTTTAAGTATTTAATTTTGCTTGCATTTAATAAATTTTGTGATACTTGCTCAAACACACTGACACAAAACAGACGTGAAACTGAAAGACAGACAGATCAACGCAACTAAAATCCGTCACTAAATCAATGTAAGTACTCACAGTATGCTAAGTTACAAGAAAATGCACCCAGCCATTTGGACGTAGTAGAAGGCACACACATGTATAGACAGACAGATACCAAACACGGAAACCATTGATTTTGAACTAGAAGGGGGCCCAAAATGGATAAAACTCTTCAAATGGGCTGAAAATGTACAAAATAAACAATATACAAACACTTCAAGTTTATTTATATAGATAATTATTGGGTACATGAATCTATTATAATTTCAATTAAGAAATTATTTTTGCGATCCAAGTTCATTTTGAGACACGTATATTTTTCATGAACAGTTTATTTAAGAGTGTTAACAATATATCTAATAGTGAAAGGAACAAAATTATTCCCAAATGAAAATTTTAAATAATTAAATACAGTAATTGATAGAAAACAAAACAATTATTTTGAATGTTAGAAAGATGAGTGGATTTAAAATATAAATGGATATGATTCCTCATTTTTTATAAAGAAAGGCAAACTTTAGAGAGAAACCACTTTCATTTTGCTAATGTAGTATAACTTGGATAGTACAACTACTTATCAATTTCTATAACTTTCCAGAGCCGAGGTAACCCAGTTGGTAGAGTCGCGGATTTGCAACCGGAGGGTTGAGATTTCGAAACTTCATCGAACCAAAGGGACGTTTACGTGTGTGATGGTGAATGATAAATCCGCCGTGGCTTCAAATATCCTCACGTCGGGGTAGTTTGGAAGGGTTGAGAGTGAGGGTGCCAACTGAGAAGTTGACCATCATCCGACCGTGGTTCAAAGTGACGAGGTGTTGTCCTCGGTTCTTCCCCTTTTTGACTGCCGACATCCCTTTGCGTTGTTCCAATGGGACTTAAGTTCATTTTTATTTACACATAGATTATGAGTTTATGTATCTGAATTTTGACAGCAAAATGATGCTGTTATATTTGGACATTCCTAACATTTATGTGTTTCAATGTCTTACGTAGTATATGAGTAGAGCTCGATCAGTTTCCAATGATTTGCAAAATTCCGTTTCATAAAAATGAATCAAGCGTATAAAACAAAGCCTTTTAAAATATGACGATATTTCTCTTAAAATTCTGTAACATTAAAATAAAGTTCTATTTTAAAATAGGATGAAAAAAGTCAAAATAAGAAGTAAACATACGTTGTAAATCAATATATTTTTAAAAATTTTGAGACTTAGGTTTTCATTACATGGCAGTTAAAAGTTAGTAAAATTAACATTTGGTTTTCAAGTTTCAAACTCTTGGATTGCATTGAAGCTGCCTTCAATAGTCCAGAAACAATCTGTATCATTCTAAATAGGTATGTAGTTTCCATTTAGATACAGGATCTCGTAATCGACCAAAAAGTGACACAAAGAATCGATTTAAAATTGGATCCCATTTAGAGTAAAGCAAATTTTTTATTAAACTTTGCTGATTTTGGAAGATTGCGGAAATAAAATATTCCAACTACGACTTTTAAAAATTTAAATGTTTTTATATTAACTGACAGAATATCGAGGTTGTTTACTTTAGGAGTTAAATATATTTTTTGTAACTTCGCTCTCTCAAACAATCGTTCATAATATTCATTTTCTTGTCTATACATGATGTAAAATCAGCCTTTCGTTTTTTCAAAATTTTCAAGAAACATTATATTTGCTTGAAAAAAATTGATCAAGAATAGCGTATAAATTAATCGGCCTTTTTTGTCTGAAATCGGAAATATCACCTTATTCATCGAAGAGAGAGTGCTTACAAGTCAAAAAATATTAATAAGAAAACTAGCTGGAATAATACGTTGTACTTCTATTACTTGTACTGGATATAAACTTAAGAATAATTCAAAATCTTTCCAAAACTTAAAAAGCCGAGCAGAAATAATCATCTCACTTCCACATTTCATAGTTTTAGCTACCATATAGTGCAATGTACGCCCATACGTTAAAAAAAAAAAAAAAAAAAAAAAAAAAAAAAAAAAAAAACGACTCACCCCATCACAATTGCACAATTTACATCGCAGAACAAAACGGAAGGTAGCAATCGATACGGGTGAATGTTTTCTACAAATATACCAATATTTAAAATTTGTCTAAGGGGTCGTCTTCATATTAAATTGGGTGCTTGCTCCGATATTTTCAATGCGAACCCCCATCTTTTATCACAAATTTGGATTCTACACACAATTAGGCGGATTTGATGAAAAAATAATGAAAAACGGTGTAAAATTGACCGAGAAAATCCATAAAAACCCTTGAGGGAGCGTGTAAATGCTCGGAGTTCAATCGCATTATAAATATTAATAAGAACGTGTAGTGGCCGTCGCAGTCAATGACCTGTTGCAGGCGCCTTGGTATGGAGTCCATTAAGGTGACAAAGTCAGAATCTATTCTGATTGAATCCTAGGAACTGTTGGCAGAAATGTCTGTTTTCACTTTGTGAACAACCCCCAATAACGATAATAAACATCGAATTTTGCTAACAGTCGCACTGCGCTACTAAATATACACGTAATGAGCTGAAATTGGGAATTCTGATGTTTCAGTAACAGTTGAATCGCACGGAGTCAAAATTTGCCAAGGTTTCGATTCATAATTTTTATGAATATTAAATTCATAATTAATTAAAAATAGTAAATTTTAGTTTGATAGTTAAAATGTTTATAGATTGTGTTTGGGTTTTTGGGTAGCAAAGGATGAAAAAACAATTTCCAAGGAAAATCAATGTTTTTAGCAAATATAACAAAAAACGTGAAACACCAATTTAACATTAGGAGAGCAAATTTTCAAACACTTAAAAATCGGTGAAAAATCCAATAAAATGGATGAACTATTTTTTATTTCCGCCTGCAATTGTGTGTAGAATCCAAATTTGTGATAAAAGATGGGTGTTCGTATTGAAATTATCGGAGAAAGCACCCAATTTAATATGAAGACGGCCCCTTAGACAAATTTTAAATATTGATATTTGTAGAAAACCTTCATCCCTATCGATTGCTATCTTTCGTTTTATTCTGCGATGTAAACTGTGCAATTGTGATCGAATGAGTCGTTTTTTTTGACGGGTGTACGTGACATACATAAGGGTAAAACAAGCGTATGTATTTCATTCAAAGTAAATTTAGAAGCACCAAAAATGTCACTTGAGTTTAAAAAAATCTTAAGTGATTTTTCGGATTACTTTCGTTTAAAGTTTAATCAATTCAACCCCGGCATCACCGTGTAATTCTGCTAGATTATTTAAAACATTGATAAAATAATTTGCAAAATACGTTTCATTTGAACCCAATCGAACAACTAGGTTAAAAGGCACAAGCATATAAATGGGAATCAAATCAAATGCCCCCTTTTTCAAGCTTAATATTTTGATCGCTAAAACTATTAAAATTAGGAGGCTAACATTTTCCACATTTCCTCACGTGAGACTGACTAAGAAAAAAAAAAGAGTTTAAAGAAAATCAGTGAAAAGTGTTTGGTTTGTCTGTGTCGTTTTGACATGACACCCAATCAGATTTATTTTCTCTCAATTTGTTTTCTTTTAAATATATCCGAATGATTTTAATATTAATATGTTTAAAACAAACTATATTTATATGAATATACAAAAAATTGTACTAAAATATTGAAAAATGCCTAGATTAGTTGCACATTTTTTTTTAGCAAATTCCGTTTTCAGTCCATTGTGTATAGGTATGCTGAAAACCATGCTATGTTCCAAAAAATATCCTACTTGCTATTTCTTAGTAAAACACGAAGAAATACTATATATGCGAATATTCCTTAAGAAATTTGTAGAACGAAATTTTCTATAGTTCAAGAAACTGAACTAAATATTTCAAAGTTCTATTTGAACTATTCTATAGTTCTAGAGTAGATCTTAGTACCTTTGAAGCATTATAGAGATGCGCGTGTTTCTAAGAACAAAATGACCAGTAATTTCTTTCCTCTGTTATTTCCTATCGATTCCCCATCCTTTCAGTTTTTTTTTAATATACTAGGGGGCTCCGCCCCCTGCTCGCTTACGCTGGCCAACCCCCGGGGATTGCTACGCAATCCCATTTGGTTTGCTTCGCAAACCAACACTCCTTTCAAAGATGCCATTTGGTTTGCTTCGCAAACCAACATTCCTTTCGCAGAGTGAAACGATCTGAATAATTCGTATAATCCTGATATCACTTTCCGGTCCATGACGTCACAGCGAGGGCTTCGACCCCTGCTCGCTTAATCTCGCCGACCCCTGGGGATTGCTACGCAATCCCGTTTGGTTTGCTTCGCAAACCAATACTTCTTTCGCAAGTGATTTCACTTTTTTTTTACTTTAACACTTAATGCACCCTAAACTAATAGCCGCATGAGTAAAAAATCTTCTGCATCTTGTTCTCTGTACAATTTTAAGTAAACCGTGTTAATCTCCAAACTTTACGATCTGTACTTTGTACTTTCTCGGTAAACCGTCTGAGTACAGAGGGAAAAAAGCGAGCCATTTTTCTCGCCAGATAAAAGGAAATCATTTTTATAGCAATTGTTGCTACTATAAATTTGATATCTGGCAAAGCCGTTAGTCAAAAATACAACCCTTATATGCGTGCGGAATTAGCTCCGCGAAATAAAAAATACGAAATTTGTGTCACCAACTTTTGATTGCATCGAATTTATTTATGAACCAACTTTAAAAATAATTATACCGTAAGAAAGAGTATATTCTGAGGTGCTCTGCGATATTTTCAAAATTAAAAACTAATAGTAATACGATATAGAGATGACAGTTTTAGTTTTGTATCGGAAATTACGATCTGAAAGTTCCGAAAATTGTATGACCAACTTTTAATTGCATCGATTTTATTTATTAACCAATTAAAAAAAATAATTCTACCATAAGAAAGAGTGTAATGTAATGTATTCAGTGATGTTCTCAAATTTAAAAAATAATGGTTTTAACAAAAAGTAGCGAAAATATCCAAAAATTCCGAATTTTATATGACCAACTTTTGATCGCATCCAACTTAATTATTAACCGATTTCAAAAATAATAGTACCGTTAGAAAGAGTACATTCTGAGGTATACTGCGATATTTAAAAAACTAAAAACTAATAGTAATAAGATATAGATACGGCAGTTTAAAAAAAAGTAACAAAAATATCCCGATTTTTGCCCAATTTCAAAAAAATATTAACAAGAACCAAATTGAAATTTCAAAAAAAAAAAACCTCGACGAGCTGCAAAAATTTACGTTTAGAGGTACTCTTTAAAAAAAAACTCACGGCTGAAGACTGAAAATTTGTATGTATTTTGCTCACTCGCGAAAGAAATTTCTCTTCTTCAATTTTAACACTTAATAAACCCTAAACTAATAGCCGCATCGAAAATAAAAATCTTAATTATTGTCCAGGGAATACGATGAAGAACAAACCATGTTAATTTCGTTTTTTTCCGATCAGTACTTTCTCGGGAAACCGTCTAAGAATCTAGCTAAGCAACACAGTTTTCAATCCTGCGGCTTCGGTGGTAACTTTTTTTCAATATAGAGAGAATTCAGTCGGGGATGTAAAGGCAGTCGAATTAACCTCTCACTTAAGCAACACAATGGGCTATTGGCTATGGTACGGGATCAACCGCATAGAAATATCCGAGAACAACACTTCGTATCACAGTCACATGACGAAGTTAACACCTGAGCTGGATGTCTACATCATCGCAAGGTGAAGACATTAGAGGTCACGGAATATTAAATACGCACTAGCTTTCACAGGAGCGACCTTCTGCCTTTCCACCAAAGCGTTTACACCTCACGGGCGACAGGGTAGGGTACCGAACAAAAGAAGAAACCCTATAGAAGGTCAGTCGTTAGCAGCTCGTAAATGGGGATTGATGTCAAAGATCACTTAAAAGGGGGATAACATACACCGTACACAGATCTGTACCATGTCGCTGGTGTAAACGAAATTTTAGTGGTGACAATTCTCTACCTGTCACAACGTAAGGGTTAATATGTGGTCGAGGCTCAATCAAACAATTGCTAGAACTGCATTCATGAACTCTCGCCCACTCAGAAACTCTACGGTAGTCTGATTACAGATAACAACGAGAGAGAGAGAGAGAGAGAGAGAGAGAGAGAGGCGAAAGAGGATAGAGAGGAGAGAGAAGAGAGAGAGGAGATATAGAGAAGAGATAGAGAGGAGAAAGAGAGTAGAGAGAGAGGAGTAAGAGAGAGGAGATAGATGAAACAGGATAGAGAGAGTAGAGAGAGGATATATAGAGAGGAGAGAGAGGATATATAGAGAGGAGAGAGAGGATATATAGAGAGGAGAGAGAGGATATATAGAGCAGAGAGAGCAGAGAGTAGAGAGAGCAGAGAGTAGAGAGAGAGGAGTGACAGAGTAGAGAGGGAGAAGACAGAGAGTAGAGAGAGAAGAGAGTTGAGAGAGAGGAGATAGATAAGTCAGAGAGAGGAGAAAGAGTAGAGTAGAGAGTAGAAAGAGTTTAGAGAGAGAGGAGTGAGATAGGAGATAGAGAGACGAGAGGGTAGAGAGAGGAGATAGAGAGGAGGGAGAGGAGAGAGATAGGTGAGAGAGAGGAAAAGATGAGGGAGAGAGAGGAAAGAGAAGAGTAGAGAGAGGATAGAGAGGAAAGAGAGAGTAGAAAGAGAGGATAGAGTGGATAGAGAGTAGAGAGAAATATGGAAGATACGAGAAAAAATGAGCGTACACGAAAATAGGTTTAGACGTGAAACATATAGAATCGCCTTCAAGAAGAGAATTTGACCCAACGTAAGTGAATATTTAGAAGTTAATTGTAAGATAACTGAGGCATGCATTGATGAAATTCAGGTTTGACTCATTTTATTCAATTTGGAGACACCGTCGTTATCAGAGCTTACGACAAATAAATTTAAATAACGTATTATGTGAGAAACGACTCTGCCGTCAATCAATTGAAACAAGAATTTAAGAAATATTAACGCAGATCCTGCATGTGGGTCCGCCAATTTAAATATAAGTTTGGAATGCATTATTACACTATTCTATCTAAAAATTGTGCATTAAAGCGATTCCTAATTCAAGAAAATTTGCAAACACTATTCAACATTAAATTGTTTCAAAATTTAGGTCCGGTTTTCCTGTGAGAGAAAGCTCAAAAGGAGTTGTAAAAGAGAAGAGTTAAATAAAAAAACCCACCGAACTACGCTGAAGGAACAACATATTTACAGAGGCAATCTACTGCCCTAATCACGAGAATGTTCAAGAACACAAAATGGGATGCTTTTCTTCTAGCCTGCAATTAGAAGCCCCCACCTTGAAATTCCGAATAGATTTAAAAAAAGCTTTCGTAGTTACTCCTTTTTTGTTTTCAACATTAATTTTCCCCGAGAAATTTTGTGAATTCAGCCAAACTTGCTTCCGACTTTTAACCTGGAGGAAAATATGCGCTGGAATTACCTAATTTATCTACGTCACGAAAATAAATGCTTTTTTTTTCAAAGTTTTTGAATTTCGCAGTTTGCTAGAGCCCAAGAAATGACGCGTAATTATATCGTGCATCGTTGTAAAAATAGGCGAAGTTTGGTTAGAGAATTAATTTAGGTACTGGTTCAAATACACTTATCTAACCTATCTGACTGACAGAAACGAAATTTTTTCGAAGTTTATGCAATTTGCAGAGTTTGCTTTGAACCAATGAAATCATATAATTGCATCAAACTTTTAGTTTCTAAATATACGATGTTTGGTAATAATTTTAATTTGAGTAAAGGTCATGACTACACTTACCTATAACCTAGCTACATGACAGAAATGAAATATTCTTAGAACCTTTTACATCTTTAGTGTGCTAGAGCCCATTAATGCATTATTATATCTTAGCTAGTCTAAAAATATACGATATTTAGTTATATAATTAGTTTACAAACCTAACCTACATATAGAAATCAAATGCGTTTGCAAAGTTTTGGACTGAAGTGCAGTTTTTAAGAGTTAATAAAATAAACATGAGTTTTCAAGTTGCTCGATTATAAAATACTAGCCATGGCGTGACCAGCACGGAGTTGCCCGTGACAGTTCTTTTCGTGAAGTCAGGTGTGACGCTCGCCTACCCCAGGTGATTGCTACGTATTCCTATTTAGTTTGCTTCGCAAACAAACTCCACAGGCAAAGAGCTATTATCAACAAAGTAAATCAACGCACGCTGGAATCGGAAAACTTAGCCTGGTTCTTAAGGCATTAAGACGAAAAACGCTTGTGACGTCAGCGATCGAAAATCGCAAAATCCTTGACGTTCTTCAATGACGTCACATTCCGAAAAAAAGAACGAAAGGTGAAAAAAACTTATAAATTTACTAAAAAATGTTCTAGATTAAATTTAAAAATTCGGGCGCCACACAAAAAATCATAAAAAAGTAGGACTAACTGTGTGCCAAATTTCATTATTGTAAATGCTATAGATTCGTCAGGACACTGCGTACAGACACACCGAGAAACACTTTCTTTGATAATAGTAGCGATTAGGGATGCGACATCGACCACGAAACATCGATGTTCAAAACTAAAACATCGATGTTGATAATACATCGTCCCAAAACCTTTTTTTAATGTTATGTTTTTAAACGTCGATGTTTTTAACATCAGTGTATTATACTCCGCCCCCATTTCTTAAAACTGGTTTAGTAACCTCAAACATTAATGTTCGCTGGGGGGGAGATTTAACTTGTCATTTGCGTGTTTATTAATTTATAACTAAGATTTTTTAACTGTCAAAACAAAGTAAAAAAATTTGATACGAACAATAACCAAATCTTTTATTTTTAAATTGAATAATATAAGAGAAAGTAATAGTTACAACAATTTGACACATGTACTACTAATTATAAGTATTATTAGGTAGGTACATAGCAATAATTATTTTTAGTTATTAATATTTATTTATAATTTTATGGGGGGGGGTCATAACAAACGCATATATTATTTACTGTAAATAAAAAATATTGGGGCCTATAATTACTATATGCTCAATTATTATTTATTTTCAATTTGTAAAAAATAGAAGTTCATCGATGTTTTGAAAACATTGACATCAATGTCGCAACCCTAGTAGAGATACCATGTTTGGTAATAGTTTTAATATAGGTAAAGATCTTAATTACACTTACCTATAACCTAGCTACATGACAGAAATGAAATATTCTTAGAATCTTTTACATCTTTAGACTGTTAGAGCTCAATAACGCATAATTATATCGTAACTAGTTAAAAAATATACGATATTTAGTTACAGAATTAATTTACGAAACCTGACCTACCTATGTCTTAGAAATGAAACGCGTTTTCGAAGTTTTGGACTTCAGTAAAGTTTGATAGAGTTAATGAAAGACGCATGACTTTTTTAGTTGCTCGATTACAAAATATACAATGTGCGGCGACGTCCTTCATAAGGCTAAGTGCGCACTAAAACTTTTGCACCACGCATTTGCGCATGTGCGAACTTATTCGACTCTCAAACTGAGTTAATGCGTTATCACATTCTTGTAGCTTTAGCTGTATATTATTATCTCTTTAAATGTTTCTCCCTTAGATATTAATTTAAGTAATTTGATCTTATATGTGGTATTATTATGATGGTACCGACAAGGTTTACAGATGTTTTGATTATAGGATTAACCCCTTACCAGTTTTGCCCTGACTCAATACAGGCGCTGTTTTTGCACCTTTACTAATTTGTCCGTACGGGCAATATAAATTCTCCACCTATTTTACTGTTTTGCCCGTATTTTTTCTACTTTGCATACCAAATTAGTCGCATAGATGGCGATAGTTTTCCACGAATTTGTATCATCCAGTGCTTAGCTGTTTACATGCATTTTACTTTTACTGATCATTTGACAGTTTTATCGAAGTACAAGAAGTGCAAACTATTTTTACCATAAAATAATGGCTGATTCAGAATGTATTCAGCTAATTTCTTCGGACTGCGATTTGGAATCAGAATCTAAAATATCTGTAAATGAGTTTGAGTGTAGTGAAAGTTTTTTAGATGACTTCGTTACAAGTGACTGTGATAGCAGTAAAGTGGATTAAGTCAAGCAAGGCAATTTTTTTTAAAAATTAATAAGAAGTAAGTGTAATTGTAATCTAAAATTAACTGTAAAGTTATTGTATTTTTTGAATGGGGGGGGGGGGGGCACAACAGTAAATGTAACTTCCCTGCAAGGCTCTCACATAGGAGGAAAAAACAACTTCCAGGTAAGACATTATTTTTGCAGTAAAAAAATTTGTTCTGAATGCTTAAAAATATATATTAGAAATGTCAATTTTAATAGTAGTTTCTTGCTTGCAAATGTAAAATGAACAAAAAAAAATACAATTAAAAGATGCAAAACTTTTTGGATCGAATTTAGGGAAAAAATGATACTGTTAAGGGGCTAAGTTCGGTAAAGTCCCAAATTATTACGAGAGTCAATGATCAAATTTAGCCGACCAACCGGTCTAGTGGTCAAGGTGTTGGCCTCTGGATCGGAAGGTTCCTGTTTCGAATTCGGGTCAGGGCATGGATGTAAATTGTGCTGTCTTTTGTTAGGGACAATGATGGTCCACCCACTGGGTGCCCCTTCACAAGTGACCATCACTTCTGGCCTTGTATAAGGTTACAATGACTTCGGTCAATTCTGTAGTGTGTATTATGTATTGTATTTGTCTTTGCAATCTGTACTCAGCCTTGCCATTGGAAATTAAAAAAAAAAGATAAAATTTCAAAGATAGGATTGTTTGCGATGAGATCAGATCCACCTTATTGTGATGTATTAAGCCTGTTAACATGTGATATTGTAAATTTTCATTGTAACGACGAGATGGGGCCGACTTCACTCAGCCGCATCTATCGCTGTGAAATCGCTGTTTCATCAGTTGTCCGCTTTAAGTCTCTTTTAATTAATTAAGACCTTACCCAGTCTTATTAAAAATGATTTCGCTCATATATTCTATATATTTTTATAAAACAGAATTGTACAAACCATTTTGTATTGAACCCATGGACTTTTAAAGAAAGTTGGTCAAATTATACTGAAACCGTCAAGACATGAATGAACCGTCGTCTTTGCGATCTTCGTTTGCATTTATCGCATTAAATAGTTTTTTTTAACTACAAAATACAAGTTATGCATAAATGTAATCTCTATATGTCATGAAACAAATATTCACAAATAATATTAAAATTTTGTAAATAAATAAAAATACGTTCTAACAAAAGTTTTACCGAAATTTTTTACCAAATTTATAAATTCGGTACAAATAAATTATTCGAAAAAACCCTGCTGTTTAACTATACTGGTAAAAATATCTGAGCCATTCTAACCCCACAATCATGATAGTACTCAAATGTTCCTATGGAGATTTCAAATAGCTTTTAACCCCCTCTTGAATACCCAGAACAAATGGAACGAGAGTAAATGTGTACCCTACGTTACCCGCAGGGTTCTAGAGGATAAGTGCACCAAATTTGGTGTTGATTGATGAAACGCTGTAGATTTGTATATAGGACATACCGATCGACCGACGCCAAATCTGCCTTTATGTGAATAGATAATTATATACTTTACTAGCGGAATTATCCGGCGTAGCTCTGGTTGAATGAATTCTATGTTGATTGAAAAGTGATCAAACTAATCACTTCACTTTCATAAAAAAAATGTTAGTATCATTTAACAGTACTGAAAATAATTTTTCATATCGTTTTAACTTTTTCACAGCTTCTACAATTTAATACGCAAATATAATTACATGATACATCCATCCACATACTCCATTTCATACTCATCACACTTGTGTTGTAAGATAAACTACAAAAGTTTTTTCTAAGTTGAGTGCTACAGAAGTCGATTTCGAGTTTTGGGGTAATTTCAGGTCCACACTAATGACAAAATTACGCTTTGATGATCAACGAATTTTTCGTTTAGGCTTTTCGTGTTCCATTACAAAATGTAATTTAAGTAAAATTAAATATTTAAAAAAATTTATCTTCATTAAACAAATATTTATAAATTAATTACATCATAGGAAGAAATAAAAAGTCAGTTGAAACATAAATATTATAATTTAATTTGTTTTAGAAATTTTTTTCCCGAGCAATACTGGTAAAACAATATTATTGGACAACTTGATTTTCGATCCACACTGGTAAACATTCTGAACTGCGTATAGTAATCGTTTTATACTCAATGTTATTTATACGACGATTTCGAATTCTTTTTGGCTTCTTTTGCATACCTCGGACAAATAGAATGGGTGTTAAGAGTTAGCCCGCAATATTCCAAAGTACAAGTGTACCAAATTTGGTGTGGATTGGTCAAACGATGTAGATTTGTATAGAGAACAGATAGACAGAAAGACCGACAACAGTTCTGCTTTATATATCGTCATTCAAAGTGCATAAGACCGTATGGGTAAAGCTTCAGTCTACGTTTATAGCTGTGGCAACGGTCTTGGACCACTAGTAGCGTGTTATGGCAGGCTAAGGCAACCCATCTGTATTCGGTTATTGCCGTTTTTGTGGCAACCTCGGCAAGCGGAAAGTTTAAATTTTCATTTTGAATATTCTAGAAAGTTCTTCCAAAATCCGTTAAACTGTCGTTTAATTTAATTGATTCATTTGAAATAATTATTTCCTTGGTGACTTTTGAAGTACGCCAAAAAAAAAAAAAAAAAGCGCCAAGGCCGTTGCCACCGATATAAACATAGACAAAAGCTGTACCGCTGTATAACAAAAATTCCGTTTTATCGAAAATTGTTGCTATATGTGGAGTTTGTGATTTCCATTTGGGGGGCAAAATCTCTTATGCTATCAGCTGATCCAATAAAAGTTACAACCAATGTATATAACATAACAGAAAACAGACACGATCAGTTTTTTCAATCTACTGAAAAATTCAATTATTAGGCATACGATCTTTTGCACTTTGAGTGAATTTATAAAGATTTTTCAGATCGAATAAACTTTGCTGCTTTGATGAATGATTTTATTTAATGAGGCGCAGTCAATATTTGTTTTGATGTCTTTGTGCACAAAGCATTTGTATGAAATATCCGTAAATTCTTCGAGTAAATATTTGTACAGATATTAAGGAAAGAGAGTATATAGTGATCTAAGTAATTAAAAAAACAAGATCACTTTAAGAGCATTTATTGGAAGAACCCAATCATCCCGTTTTGTTGTTTTCCTTAAGCCCAGGGAGAGAATCAAGTTAAAGAAGGTAAATTTGAAGTATTCAAAATAATAAGACTAAGTCTATCTTGTTTACAAAGTGATTGTGACCTTTTGATATAGAGAATTGCTTAATCACAGTAATTTTTTCAAATATACAACATACATTGAATTTGAGAAACGAACGATACTTTTGATGTGTGCACGTATTCTATGAATCAGATTGAATCTGACATTATCAGAAGGTTTTTATTTTACGAACATCAAAGCACATACACATTACTGCGACAAATTGACAAAGCATACAACTTGCGTACAAAGAAGTAAGCGTTATATACAAAAATGCGGACTGAAACTTTAGGTAACCAATAGGAACGGCTTAAGAAGTGAGAAATGAAACTAATAGGAATGAGAACTGAAGCTGTAGTTCGCTATTCCCTCCAAGCCCGTTGATAATGGTTGAGATGTTCAAGTCACCGCAAGACCACAGTAACTTTGATTGTACCCAAAGATAGGGTGTCACCCTGAACTTTATGTCCTCAAGTAAATCCCTAGATAACGCACTCACCTTACAAGGACTATGAGTCGATAAAGCTAACTTTTATTAAAAACAATACCAGAAAGGTAAAATCCTCATTGACAGTCCTGTCTCCTGAACATAATCCAATTGAGAATATGCGATATGCTCAACATGCGTGGGATACCATGGAAATAAATTTATAGATGCACATAACACAAAACGAAGTAATAGAGTTGAATCGTTTCTTATAAACATGTTTGTGACCTTATTAAGCTGATTACCAGTATGTAATATTGTTATAGGAACTATTCTCGGTTTGACGTCACACTAATTGAAATAATTTTGTTAATTGCACTTCATTTTCGTTGTAGCGTAGTGTGGTAGCTTTCGAATGACACCACACACACAATCCTCCAATCCAAAGTAACACTGACCCAAATCTAGCGCAACACCGTAGAATTTGTGCATTTTGCTGACCCCTTACTCTCGCTCATAGCGCCTGGTGGACTCGGTTCGAAGGTTTTGTCAGGTAGGGGAACGGTGGGTAAGAGTACGAGGAAATTTCACCTTGTTGGCAGAGAATCATTGCCATTTTGGCCATTAATGATCGTTTAATGTGACGTTTTAGTTATTCTGCTATGTGTTAGAGAACAAGTTATCACCATCGATTTGCTACACTTCGTTTACAATTTACAAGGTAAAATTCAGTTTTCTTACTTTCCTATGTAATTTTTCGATCATAGAACACAAGTGTTTGCCATTATATAAAGTGAAATGATTTTATAAACTTATTTCAGACCAGCAAAATACCCGACCTTACTCGGATTTAATTGGTTTAGTCTAGATTGAAGAGACGATGAAAATATAAAATGACTTATGTTTTTCGTAGAATAAAATAAAATTTTAATGCCTTTCGCCGTCGTTATAATTTCTAGCACTTACATTGGACACAAATCCTACACGTGAATATCAATTCATGTACATAATACATTTCACCTACATCGCATGAGCTGCGGTAGCTCAGTCAGTAGAGCGTCGGGCTCGCATCAGAAGGGTTGTGGGTTCTGTCCTCGGCGGAACCTGCAATTCTGATGATTGCGAGATCGGCACTTCGACTTGGCTAAAGACCGTCGTGTTCACTAATGGTGACTGGGGCAAGTAAAATAGGCGTTGTCACAAAGCCCCCCATGTTCCCATACCAAATCAATACCTATGGGGGTGCCTGATCAGGGGGTTATAGACCTCTGATTGAGATCTAAATTACGATATGTGTGAGCGAGTGAATGGATGTATGAAAGGGGCCTTCCTGTAAAACGGGTGTGTCATGTATGTCGAGCAAAGTCGGACTTCCTCCCAATGGGGCTCAATAACATGGAAGGCACACCCTCTCGCCTTTTGCCGTCTTCGACGGGCCTGGCACTCCTCTGGTCTGCCAGTGTGGGCACGAGAAACAACAACAACCTACATCGCACCCTTGCTGCATGACAAAGCTACAAAATGATGAAAGGTGACATTAAGGTTACTACTACAAAAGACGATTTTGGGAGAAATTTGGAATTCCCTTTTTTAAGTTCTTTTTATGTTGAACTCAATTAATAAAAACGACGATTTACTGTGAGTATTTTTTTAATTGTGTCACGCTTGCATCCGGCAACGACATTGTGGAATTTCGTAATCTTCTGTCATTATAACAAATAATTTTTCAATGTTTGAAAAGTTATAGTTCGGACTTTTTAAACATAATTATTCTTTCAAAAACGGCATTATTCTTTTAATAATGTCATATTTACACTTAAAATTTGCTTTATTCTGACTTATCTGCCACTTTAAGTCGAATACTTTGTGGCGGTGTTGTATGTGATGAAAAAGAAGCGCAATTTATTAAAATAATAAATACTTAAAACAGAAACATATTTAAAACAGAAAACAAAGGAAAAAAGCGAAATAAAAGAAACTCAAAGAGGTCGGGAAAAGTTGTCCCTAAAAATATTAATTTTTGATTCCTTTTTATCTCTTAATCTCGCAGTTGCCACAACTTTTTCACAAAAAAGTGCACAAAATTTAGAAGTACGAAATTAATTCAGAGCGAAAGAAACACGAGTTTCCGTTTTATCTCCGTTCGTTGAAAAAATTAGTAGGTTCCAAATATTCGGAAATCGTTTACATTGTGCAGAAAATAATAATTATACTAGAAATAAATGAAGTATCAGAGCTAAATTCCATAAAAAACAAATATTTTTGGGAAAAATAATTGATTTTTTAGCAGTATTGCATTCACTAAACTAATATAAAAAATAAAACATATTGCAATCAGATATCTAGAATGCAATTCATTTGATGCCTGCACAAACGCAAAATTTGAACATAGAACAGAAAGACGGACAGACATACTTTCGCAACCAATCTCACACACTAAATGAAGATACATACTCACTGTATACAAATTTCCCTGAAAATATAGTAAACCGTGTGTAAGTGTATAGGGTACATACATACATACAGACAGATACCAAACGCTCAAGAGGCGGATTTGGCATCCGAAGGGTCCAAAACGGATAGAAAACTTGAAATGGGTCGAAAATATTCAATGTACAAACAAATACCAGACCTCACTCGGTTTGAATTGGTTTACTCTATATTGAAGAGACGATCAAAATATATGATGACTTACGTTTTTCGTAGAATAAATTAATATTTTAACACCTTTTGCCATCTTTATAATTTCTACCTTTTACTTTGGACACAAATCCTACACATGCATATACATTCATGTAATATATTTTACATACATCGCACCCTTGTTACATGACAAAGCTACAAAATGACGAAAGGTGACACTAAGGTTACTACTACAAAATACAATTTTGAGGGAAATTTGGAATTCACATTCTTAAGTTCTTTTCATTTTCAACTCAATTAATAAAAACGACGATTTACGGAGAGTTCTCTCTCACTCATAGACAACAAAACAGTATTTTTTTACTTGTGGTACTCTAACATCCGGTATGCGACATTATGGAATTTCGCAATCTTCTCTTCTCATTCTGACAAAGAATTTTTTATGTTTGAAAAGTTCTAATTCGGATTTTTTAAACATTGTTATTCTTTCAATAACAGCATTATTCTTTCAATACTGGCATAATTACACTTAAAATTTGCTTTATTATGACCTACCTGATGAAAAAGAAACTCTATTTATTAAAATAATGAATATTTAAAACAGAAAACTAAAGAAAACAGCGAAATAAAACAAAATAAAAGAGTTGGGGGGAAAATGTGTTCTAAAGATATTAATTTGTGATTCTTTTTATCTCTTGATATTGCAGTTGCCACAACTTAGAACTAAAATGTGCACAAAATTTAGAAATGTGAAAATTATCCAGAGCGAAAGAAACACGAGTTTCCGTTTTATTCCCATTCGTTGAAAAATATCGTCTGTCCCAAATATTCGGAAATCGTTTACATTGCGCAAAGAACAAAATGAAGACTCGAAATAAATGGAGTATCAGAGCTTAAATTCCATAAGAAATGATGTTTTGAAAAATAATTGTTTTTTCAGCAGTACTGGTAAATGAAATAAAAGTAATCGTAATACTTAATATACATTCGAATTTTTCAAAAACTACCAAATTATGGTTGATTTAAGTATCCTTTCTCAAGTGTTTTAGCATGAAACTCATCTAAATATAACAATAAAGAAATGTTTAATATTGCATTCCATAAACTAATAGATTGTATATAAAGTAAAATACATTGACAAGCAAATATCTGTAATAAAATTCGTGTGATGACTGCACAAACATACAAACACAAAATCGAACATAGAACAGAAAGACGGACAGACAGACTTTCGCAACCAAAAGCACTCACTAAATGAAGATAAGTACTCACTGTATACAAATTTCCATGAAAATGTATTGAACCGTGTGGACGTGTATAGGGCACATACATTCATGTGTAGTATTCACCCAGTAGATGGCGCTCCACTCTGCCGTAGCACAGAGTTGTATATAAAGTCGGTCTTTGAATACTAACACCAGCAGAATAGCTCCTCCCACCTCTGAAGTGGACGGTCGCATAGCCTCCTTCTCCCACGAAATCTCCACTATCACGGTTATTCATAGGTCTTTTTCAAGACCAAGTGACCACCTTTTCAATATGGAAACGGACCCACCTGCCAACGATGAGGAGGATTCCCAAAATATCCTTAACCATCTGAAAAATCTCTCTCCTGACGAAATCGACAAGCTTTCCAAGGCCACCCAAACCAAGATCGCCCAGACAAAGGCCGGGATCAAAGCCCTGGAACCAGCCCTGAACATCTATAAAATGGACGTTGCAAACGAAAGATATGCCTTCATGAACTCCATCATCCAGAAGGAACACGATCTACTGACCGTTCTGGAGGGTGAGTGGCTGATCATCGGTGCTTTCTGTAAATCCCCCCCTCAAGATCAAGCCACAGTCAAACGAGTAAGATTGGAAGATCATTCCAGCTCCCAAAATAAATCAGCAAAAATGGATGCTTCGGGATTCCAATCCCCGCAAAAACGACTCACCACCAAAAGAAACATTCTAACTCCCATTCCAACCCCCATCACTACTAGCAACTCATTCGAGCAGCTCCCGCAAGAGTTAAACTCCCTCCCAACTAAAATTGAACCAATCATGGTGAAAATTGTCCAGGACATCCCCACGCTACTAGAAACCCTTAAAACCACCTTCGGTAACTCCATCAGGAGCAAACTAGCTGGAGAGTACATTGAAATTTCAACCCACACACCTGAACAACACAGAGGCGTAAATGCCTTTCTCAGGGAACGTAAGCTTGAGGGGTAGACGCACTCGCACTGAAGGTGAGACGAACCACGTAACTAACCTATTATTGTTTATTAAAGTTCTTGCTGTTCCTGTTCCTGAAGTGCATTCTTTCTGCAACCATATACCGATCTCAACACATGCATGCAGACATACATACAAACAGACAGACAGGCACCAAACGCGCAAAAGGTGGATTTGGCATCAAAAGAATCCAAAACGGATAGAAAACTTGAAATGGGTCGAAAATATTCAATGTACAAACAAACACTCCATTCTAATTTATATAGATTTAGATTAAAGCATATGTCCTAAGCTACAAGTTGGTGTAGCTAGAGTTTATATTTCTGTGACATTCTGCCATTTAGCAGCGGTTTAGTAAAGCGCAATCCAGGAGGCCAACAGTTCGCAACAGATTTCACCTAGACCTGCAGGAAAATTCTACCTGCAGTAAAATTAATGTTAGCATTCATTCAATTTTACCGTCTCCAAAGCAAAGGAAAAACGAAAATGTGAACCAGAAAAAAAAAAGAGACCTGCGCTTAAGTTTGTCTGAAATCATGACATCTTCGCCTATTAAAGCCTTTTTGGAAGATGAAGAAAAAAAGCAAAAGGCAATGGTTCTTAACAAATCAGAAAAGGGAAGAGAGAGAGGGCGAATATAAAACAAACAAAAAAAGAAACAAAACGTAAAAAAAGGATTGACTTTTTCTTATGACGATCAACAACCATCAACGAGCTCTGCCTAGCCTATGTTTTCTGCTGAAGATGATGATATTCTAGTTATTTGTTCAGGATGTGTGTGTGTGTGTGTGTGTGACAATTCTTATAACGAAGACTGGAATCAATGTGGATTGTGCAAAAATTTGTGGCACGAAGATTTCAGTGCATACGAAAGCAGTGGGCCTTTTGTATGCGACTATTGTTAAGACAGATCCGGTGCGTACTCTTCACCATCCTGTACTCTTACCCTCCATAAAGGGCAAGAATACGCAATTTTCATTTTTTTAATTTACATTTTTACTTAAATGATAAGAGATAAAATCATGTAGTTTGGATTTATTGATTCACAGTTTAATAAAGTACATTGTGTAAAATTTTGAAGCCTATATCTTAATTACTTTACTTTTTATAAATAAAAAACCACTAGGTGAGTACACTTACTATCATTTCCCCTACGGATATTTGTCTACTGAACGCAATATTTATTTTCTTCAAGTTCTGAAATGAGAAGACTAAACTGTTGAAATTTTCTTTTGTTAAGCTCGACTTTTCATACATGTTCCCCAAACTGTTCCGATTTGAAAGACGTACGTCGAAAATCTATGAAGATAAAATTTCTTTAAAAATCTCTTTAATATACAAATATTAAAGATGTGATAAGGTAACCACGATATAAGTTATCGAGTATAAAACCTTTCTAAATTCTGAAACCCATAATTAAAATTTCCGATACAATTAGTATAACTAACTGAAAGAAAAACACAGTACAAAATGAGTTAGTTTAACTATTTTTACAGAAGAAATCTATTTTTTGCAATTTCAAACGCAATTCATATGAATAAATGAAACAATTAAGTACGCTTAAACGATTTGTGAAGTTTTTGCATCTTCCAGAAACAACATTCTTTCCCATTGTGTTTAGGCCTTTTTTAACATTCTGTATTCACGACTTTCCTGGCAAGAAAATTGGATACCTTTTTTACTTTTTTCCCTCCACTTCCTTTAAAGACTTGGAACAAAATTTTCTACTCCAGTGATAAATATAAGTGCACCGACTGAAAAACAAAATTTCACGGTTTTCATTCTTTTAGTTTCATTCCACATTCTACCGTTCTATAAAAAACTATTTTTCTTTTTTTCTCGTCCTCTTCGAGAAACTTCTTTTCCCTTTCCCCTTCTTTCCTTTCGGAAAAAGTCTTGCACTTATGGAAACGATTTATTTCTTTCAGATTTCAGTTGTTTAAGTGGCTTAAGTTAAAGAAATTGCTCTGTATTCCTTACACTTACATTCGGTGACTCAACAAAATGTCCTTTCATTATTTGGATAGCACAGCATCGCTAAGAAAAGGTTTTAGCGGAATTTGCCAATTTGTTTCTCACAACCGTTGCTGTAATAACACTGATAATTTTTTTCAGCCTGGCTAAAGAATTCCTTTTTGTTTTTGTGTATAAGATTTTTTACTTCAAATTCTTCATTTTTAAGAGGTAACGATTGATTGGATTACGATCCTTTACAATCGAGTATTTGCATATCGCACCCCGGCAAGAAAAGTGACACAAGTCAAAAAATAAAAATTTTGATGAAAAATTTTGAAAAATATGTATGAGATGCCCTAGCGTGTTATATTGCAATTCTATAGAATATAATAGACGTTACCACCATAAATACTTACCTAAAATTTAAAAGAAGCTTATACTATTTCAATATAAGTTTTATAGTATCCTTTAAGTTGATGTTTTTCTCAAATTCTGCAGTTTTGAGTTGTGTCGCTTTCCTTGCCGGGGTGCGATAGGTTAATGTAGTAGCAAAATGAATATAAAGTAAATAAAGTAGCTATTATGAAGTTGGAAAACAAAACATTCAAACATTGTAGCCTAGTTATTTACGAATTTATGCAAGGAATATGACGAATGCTATCTGTTTTTTTTTTTCAATTTCAGAATTAAATAGGAGCAATACATCGAGCAGGAGCAATTAAAGTACACAAAAGGTCGTATGTCTAAAAATTGCATTTTTCTGGAGAGCAAAAAAACCCCAATAGTTTTCTATTTGATTTGAATCTATTATTATTATAAACATTTGGTTGTAACTTTTATTATCAGCTGATGATATAACAGATTTAGCCACCAGGTGGTAATCACAAATTGCCACAAATAGAAATAATAATAATAAAAAAAAAATGGAATTTTTAACATACGACCGTTTGCACTTTAGTGACGACATGATAGATGAGGAAAAAAACGTTTGCGCATGCGTTCGGAATCTAATATTGTTTCACACTAATGAGCTCAGTTTCAGTCATCGACTTTCTGAAGCAATTAGCTCGTAAAAGTGGGATGTTTAACCGGCCGATGCAAAGCATCATGGCCATGGTTAAACATCCCATGGGGGTCTGCTCAAGGTCACGTCGTCGTAGTAGATTTTAGATGGAATCTAAAATAAGCAAGCATTCGGCATGTTTACTATCTGCACGCTATTTTTGCGGTTCGGATTTTTCCCCTCAGCTTGACCTTTGTAAGTGTTTTTTTTATGAATTCTTAACCCGATTGAGAGTGTATAAAAGGTTACGTTGTAATTGTATTGTCAGTACTCTATCTCGAGGAAGCAATTGATTCGCTTGGCTTTGGTAACTATGGACGACTATCCTATCTTTTCCCTCGCTCTCTTAAATTTCTTGCTGCTCGCTGTGTAACTTTAACTATTCATCACTTGCATGAAATGTATTGTCTTGATATACCAGTAACTTATTGGTACTTTAGTTCAAATGTGGTTTATACTTAATCGTGTAAAATTTGATTACTTGCTTCACTGCGATTGGACTCCTGCTCGCTTAGATGGCCATCAAGCATATGGCATCGGCCCTTTTATTCTTTTCTTTCAATTTATGGTATCTCTTTCGCGCTCTATCCATATAGAAGACTGGAATTGGGAAAGTTTCAGTCCTATACCACGAGATTGGTACTCGCATTTAATGCACAAGCAAGACGAAATGAGAGGTTTTCGTCATATAGCGTGGAATTATACACAATGGACCAATAGAAAACACAGAGATGTGTTTAATTTTTGTGTGAATTGTTGTAATATGTTAAACGAAACGAATGGATGGAATGAGGTGGCTTATATTAAACCAATGGGTCTTCATCTTGAGTGTACATATGGCCACAGAGTGCTGGAACAGATGCAAGACGTAAAAAAATGGTGTGATAAATGCGTACGCACTCCATTGTTGGGAAGTTTTGTAGCATTCCGATGTGCTTCCCTATCCAATTTCCACAGCCTGAGAACAATGATTTATGAATCGGAAGACGAATTTGAATGGTAATTATTATTAATTGTTTATATTTTATTTTAGATATTCCCGTATATCAAATGATGAATTCCCAGAACGAATTGAGGATGACCGTGTCGGAGTGGATACCGATTCTTTGGAACCTAGCGGATCCCCAGCTAGCCAGAGCCCCGGAATTTTGGATAGAGATCCTGACCAGAATTGCGGGAATGGAGAGCAGTCTTTCCTCGCCGGAAGCCTCCGATTACGACAAATTGCTCCAGTGTCTACGGAAAATTATGAATTGTTGGTTGATGAATTGTATGAGATGGGATATCGAATCGCCCGAGATGTTGCAAATAGAAATTGGAGTCCTTCTCGCAGCTACGTCTCTGTGACATTGCACATTTTATTTTTATATATAACTGACCTATGTCAGTGTATGTCTACCTCATGGACACAACCCCTGCTATCTCGGTCTGCAATGGACGCATAACCCCCATAAAAAGCCGTTAACAAGTCGCTGAACCCAGGGTAGGGGGTGCGAGAGGAAGCTCCCTGGCCGAAGAACTGTGAAAAACAAACACATTAAGATGCCAGAGTGATCGTCTTCTTGGGTTGGGAGAAGGAAAAACTGCAACTAAACAAGACAGTGTGAAACAACAAACGTTTCTGAGCACATTAAGCAGGCAGGCTTTCTCTCAACTCATCTCTACAAAGCAGAACCTATAAAGAGATAGAACGTCAATTTTGGAGACACTGACACTTACGCATTCCTGATTCATCCACGAACCAAAACCGACTCCTGCTTGGGACCGACTATGGATTCGCCGGTAAATCGCGACAACCTGATGCGCGTGAATACCGCGCCTGATTCGGGGGACATCGTGTTTTCAACGTAATTCTTTCCCTCAGTTTCCCCTTTTTTTCTCTTTTTTTTTATGTTCTAATACCTTCCGCCCTTCATCCAACGCGCTAGATGGGCTTGGAGACCCAACGCGCTAGATGTGCTTGGAGACCAAAGATAAATTAAATAAAAAGAAGATTTAGTTAAAAATGGAGTTTCTCTCATCTTTCCAGGTATGTTGATTTTCTGCCTGTGGCGAAGTGTACTACGCAATGCAGGATACGTATTTGTCCTTGTGCTGTCCGTGGTGGTGGTGGGTAGACTTCAATACGACAGCTAAGAGTACATCAAATATGCTATATTGGAGTGAGATCAGGGGATAATGTGAATTCAGTATTATCTTTAATACTTTTGTCATAATGCTTTACCATAAATGTTGTTAACATTTAGGAAATTTAACACAAAGATCAGATTAATGCTGCATTAAACATTTACCTTATGTAGGTCTCGGGCTCAGGATCAATGGTTCTATCAAAACCCCTACCTAAGTGGGAACTTGCAAAGAAACCCACTTATGTAGGGGTGTGGGGTCACTAACACATTATATAGGCTCTACATCTCTTTATCCTTCAGCAGGTTGAGAATAATTGCTTTTATCACTACCACCTAAACAAAAGTTTTGTAAATCAATATAAATTCTACTCGAGGCTCAAAAATAGATATAATGTGTTTATTGCTGAATGGCAACAACGGATATAAACAATGTGAAATCCACATCTTCGGGATTAAATCTCCAGCTTTTCCTCTCAGTTTAGATGTGTTTTTGTGAGCTATGAAGCAGAAGAGTATCTCCCAAAGTTTGCGCGAGATTATGCAGCCTCATAACGAACAGCTCGCAGCTCTAAATGAAATTCTTCAGCGCTCAGATTACAGAAGGCAATCGGAAATTTGGAAGACTGAAAAAAGGGGCGAAAAGAAAAAGTGAAGTAGGTTATCTCCTCAAGAAATGCTGAATCGCCTTTGAACAAAAGAATGGGAAGAAATAGAAGTAGATGTTCAGAATAGAGAGATTAGGGTAACATGACGGAGGTATGCTTTTTGCCATTCAGTTTATTGAAATTAAGAATTAGTACCAGATACTGTTATATATTTTTCAATAATTTTATACCAATTTGAGGTATAATATGCATATCGATGATTATATTCATTAAAAATGGATTTAAATGTGATTTGAAATGTAACAGAATCAATAGATAAAAGAATCTAAAGCTGAAACCATAAGCGGGTTTTCTGGTATCCATACAAAAAAGGTTGTGTGAGTGTATTCTCAAAAGAAATCCAAACCGTTTGACCAATCCACACCAAACTTGGTAAAATTATACTTTAGAATACTGCGGAAAACATAGTAGATTTCGTTCCTGTCTTCATAGCAATCTGTAGCCATGAAAATTGGCACACAGGTAGTCCTAAAAGTGTCCCTTGAAACCCCAATTTTAAAATCAGCAGTTTGTTTTCCTGCAATCAATGGACATGGACTAGGAAACACGTTTTACAGGGTTTGTGCATTTGAGTTAACGCAGGGAAATGTCGCTGTCATATTTTAGCTGTCACGGTAAGAAACATGTTCTACAGGGTTTGTGTATTTGAGTTAACACAGGGAAATGTCGCGGTCATATTTTAGCAGTCATGGTCATAATTAAAAACCGAGCAACGCCGAATTATTTAGCTAGTTTTATATAAAAATATAAATTCAATGTGCATGAAATTTACATGCACATTGAAGCGAAGGTTGAACTCCTTAGCACGCACGTCACCAAAATGATCAATTCAAAAAGAGTAAAACTCTCCAGGCATTTACAAATAGGCTCCCCTCTAATCCTTGTACCAAGTCTAAGTAGACAATAATTCCCGTTTCTACTTTCGCCTGGCCATTTTTCCCAAGTTCGTTTTTGTGACCTTCAGTGAACCATTTATTTCCTGCCCAATGCTCCACATGACTTTCCCCGTTTTTGCTACTTTCTTCCAATTCGACTCAAACGATCCAAGGAAAAAGTTTCGCAGAGCATCTGCTTGTCGGGTTTTTGCTTCCCGTGGCATGCATGTGGACGTAAAGAGCGCGGGTGCCTGCTCAGGTGTTGACCTCGTCGTCTGACGTGACTCAAAATTACGAGGTGTTGTCCTTGGATCATTCCTTTAGGGATTGATTCCGGACAGTCGCTAATAGCGTGTACAACCAACGTATTTCTGCATAATTTTTGATTGGCAGAAATTTACTTTTTAAAAATTAGACAGCTTTTTCCCGATCCAATTTCTTTCCAGTGCGTTGTTACGCAAGGACGATCGACAACACATTCAACAGTTTAAGATAACAATATATAAAATATTTACATTTGCTATCCCATAATTTCCAAAACTGTGCATGAGTAAAACTTCTGTACCCGAACGCACGGACCGTCGCTTATAGCGTGTACAACCAACGTATTTCTGCATAATTTTTGATTGGCAGAAATTTACTTTTTTAAAATTAGACAGCTTTTTCCCGATCCAATTTCTTTCCAGTGCGTTGTTACGCAAGGACGATCGACATCACATTCAACAGATTAAGATAACAATATATAAAATATTTACATTTGCTATCCCATAATTTCCAAAACTGTGCATGAGTAAAACTTCTGTACCCGAACGCACGAACCGTCAATAATAGCGTGTACAACCAACGTATTTCTGCATAATTTTTGATTGGCAGAAATTTACTTTTTAAAAATTAGACAGCTTTTTCCCGATCCAATTTCTTTCCAGTGCGTTGTTACGCAAGGACGATCGACATCACATTCAACAGATTAAGATAACAATATATAAAATATTTACATTTGCTATCCCATAATTTCCAAAACTGTGCATGAGTAAAACTTCTGTACCCGAACGCACGGACCGTCGATTATAGCGTGTACAACCAACGTATTTCTGCATAATTTTTGATTGGCAGAAATTTACTTTTTAAAAATTAGACAGCTTTTTCCCGATCCAATTTCTTTCCAGTGCGTTGTTACGCAAGGACGATCGACATCACATTCAACAGATTAAGATAACAATATATAAAATATTTACATTTGCTATCCCATAATTTCCAAAACTGTGCATGAGTAAAACTTCTGTACCCGAACGCACGGACCGTCGATTATAGCGTGTACAACCAACGTATTTCTGCATAATTTTTGATTGGCAGAAATTTACTTTTTTAAAATTAGACAGCTTTTTCCCGATCCAATTTCTTTCCAGTGCGTTGTTACGCAAGGACGATCGACATCACATTCAACAGATTAAGATAACAATATATAAAATATTTACATTTGCTATCCCATAATTTCCAAAACTGTGCATGAGTAAAACTTCTGTACCCGAACGCACGAACCGTCGCTAATAGCGTGTACAACCAACGTATTTCTGCATAATTTTTGATTGGCAGAAATTTACTTTTTAAAAATTAGACAGCTTTTTCCCGATCCAATTTCTTTCCAGTGCGTTGTTACGCAAGGACGATCGACATCACATTCAACAGATTAAGATAACAATATATAAAATATTTACATTTGCTATCCTATAATTGCCAAAACTGTGCATGAGTAAAACTTCTGTACCCGAACGCCCCTTGCCATAAAACACAACATAAATATATGAATTAATGTGTATTAGAAATATCCGTATATGTCACAATAACTAGTATTATTTGAATTTAAAAATGCATAAGTAAAAATTCACATTCTTATAAACTGCAGTAACTTTGAAAAGCAGTAGTGTTTTAATATCAAACTGAACACATCCACTGTAAAGAAAAATATTCACTTTATGAGTACTTATACATTACATCCGAAACTGTATTGCAGAACATTTAAACTTATGTCAGGATTACAGATCATTTGTGTTCATAAAGCTTATTTACAAGTAGATGAAAGAAAAAATAAATCAATGTTCTATTTACAAAGTTGTTTCATTTAGTGTTTTAACCAGAAAAGGGAGTTGCAGAAAATTGCAATGAAGCTGTAGTAGCTTTTTTGGTCTTTAATAATTCTGCACTGATTTTCTGATATAAACAAGGTTTGGGGTTTTGTGTTTCAACACCAACAAATTTTCCAAAGTTTTGTTAGATATGAGAGAACGGTATTCAGTTCTGTTCTTTCCGCCGAGGCTGAAGATTCCCTCACTCTGCATTGGAAGGGGTGAGGAGCAGAATACAAAGCATAATTTAAGCCGATCTAGCGAACTTTAAAAGTTCTCCGCCTCTCTTATTTTACCTACTTCAACCCAATGCACATCAATACGGTCATGTCCATCTATTATCAAAGTTAAATCTTCCAGCTGAAGACAAGAAAACTCCTTTTCGAACTCACCCAGTGTTTCGTCTTATCACTCATAAAGTCCGATAGAAAATTATTTTAGTGGAAGGTTGCAGAGAATGAAATATTTCGATTGTTCGATCGAAGTATTAAAAATTTGAAAATACGGGCAGACTTATCAGTAAATCAGTAAAAATAAATGATAAAACCGTAAAAGGCAAGTATACGATTCTTTGGAACCAGGAGCTGAGATCCCTTTACCTAGGGTCCTGCCACGTATGCTACAGATCCATTGGGCACACAGTTAATCATCCTTCATCAGCTTTAGAAACGCCACCTCTAAAACGAAAGTTGTGCAAATATTTTATAAAACACCCCGCATAAAAACGAAGCCCTCACACGCACGGCACCACACCGATCAATTCCAAAAAGTTAAAACTACACTCTTCAGACATTTACAAATAGCCTTCCCTTCCAATCTCCGTACCAAGTCTAAATAGACAGTAATTTCCCGGTCCTGCTTTCGCTCGGCATTTTTTTCCACCTTCGCTTTTGCGATCCTCAGCAAACCATTTATTTCCCGTCCAACGCCCCGCATGACTTTTCCCGTTTTTGCCGCTTTCTTCCATTCCCACACACACACACGATCCAGTTTCTTTCCGGTGCGTTGTTACTCAAAGGCGACTTACAACATCACGTTTCCCGAAGAATACAGTGCAGGACACGCCGATTACTCGCCGCGTTTCCTATTTCTTCTCCGGCAAGACTCGCATTTTTCATGACAATAAAACCTCGCTCTAAAGACGGGGGAGGGGGAACCTCGGACGGGGAGAAACAAATCCTTTGGCGGCACTCAGAGTTTTATGTCTCCGTATAAAGTTCCCGGGAAAGGACGGATTCCAGTTTTTTAAAAAGTCCGATAGATATAGGCACCCAAATACATTTCCCCCTCCGATTCTTGTTGGTATTCTGGAGAAGGGTCGGAAGACTGTCCTTTGATGGATTTGTTTCCCATCTGCTTTGAAGGGACGAGGACTAAAGTTGGGCTCGGACAAAGGGATGACTGTTTTTCCGTGGACTCGGGCAACAAATCTCAATTCCGTTGACCGGCTGACTGGAAAACTTTCACAAGAAAAAGGAAGACGCCCTCGCCTCCTGGCCTCGGTTTGTTTTCTTTGTATCATCCATTCGTAAGTTAAAGTAAACTCTTCTGGGTTGACCGATAGATGGCTGTCGGGTTTTATTCCTTCTTTCTCGTTCAATTTTGTGTTTTTTTATTTTATTTCGGCGGATTGTTTGTCTTCTTTTAACCGGTATAAAGTGATGTATTCATGTTTTTACAAATAGACCTCTCTCTCTCTTTTCAACATGTTTCCACAGGTTTTATTTCTAACTAGCTGAATAACCCAGAGACGCTCAGGTTTCATATATGACCGCGACATTTCCCTGTGTTAATTCATACACAAACCCTGCAGAATGTGTTTCCTACCGCGACAGCTAAAATATGACCGCGACATTTCTCTGTGTTAACTCAACTACACAAACCCTGTAGAACGTGTTTCTTACCGCGAGAGCTAAAATATGACCGCGACATTTCTGTGTTAACTAAAATACACAAACCCTGTAGAATGTGTTTCCTAGCGCGACAGATAAAATATGACCGCGACATTTCTTTGTGTTAACTAAAATACACAAACCCTGTAGAATGTGTTTCCTACCGCGACAGATAAAATATGACCGCGACATTTCTCTGAGTTAACTAAAATACACAAACCTGTTGAACTTAATTCCTTGACCATGTCCATTTATTACAGGAAAACAAAAGTTAGATTTTAAAATTTCGACTTCGAAGGGCCCTTTCAGGACAACCTGTGTGCCAATTTTCATGGTCACATATTGGTCTGAAGACAGTAAAAAAATAGCCTATGTTTTTCGCAGTGTTCTAAAGTATAATTGTACCAAATTTCCTGTGGATAGGTCAAACGTTGTAGATTTCAATAGACTATATACACCCACGCATACACCCATCACCCACCCTTCCTCATTTTATATATATATACACAGTCCAGTCACATTAATGTGACCACCACCTACTTTCGACGTCAACGTGAAATAACCAATCACAAAAGGCAGGTGGCAGCATATTGCAGTGGAGTGTATATAAAAGATGTCCCAGGGCATCGGAAAGCATTTCAATCGTGGGCATAATGCAGAAACGTAGCGATTTATCCGACGTCCAAAAGGGCTTGATTATTGGCTTTTGTGCCAAGGGTGGAAGCATTTGGGAAACGGCTAATTTTGTGAACTGGTCGCGTGCCGCCGTGGTAAAAGTATACCGTGCATGGCAAAATGGCACTATCCAAAATCAGCGGCGTGGCACATGTGGTGCACCACGGGCTATAGACGACAGAAGCGAACGAAGGCTACGGAGATGCGTTCGGGCGAATAGATGTGCAACTCTTGAGCAACTGACCGCCCAGATGAACCAAGGGGCTACCAAGAGTGTATCCTCAACAACGGTTCAGCGAACGTTGCTGCGCATGGGCCTCCGCAGCAGACGCCTGGTTAATGCACCTATGCTGACTGCTGTTCATCGGAGACGAAGGCTGGAATTTGCACGCCAGTACCGCAACTGGACGTCCACAGAGTGGCGACAGGTGTCTTTTTCCGATGAATCACGTTTAATGCTCCATCGGACAGATGGACGTTGGCGTATACGGCGTGAAACGTCTGTAAGCAAACACCCTGCAACAATTGCCGGAAGGATCCAGGCTGGGGGAGGGAGCATTATGGTTTGGGGAATGTTTTCCTGGTATTTACTGGGTGCACTCATCCTCGTGGAAGGCACGACGGATTAGCAGAAGTACGCACCTGTCCTTGCGGACCATGTATACCCTTACATGCGAATTATTTTTCCTCAGAATGATGGCATATACCAGCAGGACAATGCGAGGTGTCCTACAGCTCGCAGTGTATGTGCGTGGTTCTAAGAGCACCAGGATGAATTTACCGTACTCCCCTTGCCAGCAAACTCACCGGATTTACACACAATCGAGAATCTGTGGGACCACCTCGATCGGGTTGTTCGCGCCATGGACCCTCAACCGCGTAATCTAGCGCAGCTGGCCACGACACTTTAGTCGGCATGGCTCAACACCCCAGTGAACACCTTCAGAAACCTAATTGACTCTCTTCCTGCACGTCTCGCAGCGGTCCGCTCTGCCAAATGTGGTTATTCTGGCTTTTGACAGGTGGTCACATTAATGTGACTGAACGTAGTGGGTCGAGTGCTAGAAACAACGCAGCCCAAACACAATTATTTAATTCCCCAATTTAAAATTATGGAATACAGGGTATCTGGGTACCTCGGCTGTGGGCCCTGTAAAAAGGATTAAGGCGTTGCAGGATGAACTAGAAAGAGAGAGAAAGAGAGAGAGAGAGTTCCGCGGTCCAAAAGTACCTCCGTATTGTTCCAGTTGACACTGAGGGACAGTTTATTAAAGAGGGGGCAGTCGAGCACCCTTTTCAGAAAGATAGATTGAGATTTATGAACGGTGTAAAACCTACAAATGTTGACTCCTGATCCCGAGTTGTTACTATGAACGTTACATCACTGACTGCTTCAGCTTTCAGTTGGTTTGACTTGTTTAAGTCTGACTTAACCTGGTTTAGATTAGTTCCAAACTCAAACTTATTTTTCAAAGAATAAAATTACAGTTCTGTTCTACGCTAGTTCAGGTAGCGTTCTACCTCTAGTGGAGGTAGATTCAACATCTCGGCTAAACTAAACTAAATTTATGAAACCCATTACAACTGCGGAATCTATCCCCAAAACTGCATATCCTGTGAAAAATCAACGAAAAATGAAAGAGAAACTATAAATAAAGGCACTTGTCAGCACGACTTCCCCAACACAGTGAGTTTATTCAAGAGTTTTTTATTTATGCAAATATTTTTACTTCCGGAATCAGAACTAATGTTTTTGCCATCGATTTTCGACGCTCTGTAACTAGCTGAATTGCTTGTTGTTCATCTCGACATTAAAAACTAAATATTCGTTTCGGTTTTCGTTCGCTTTGCTTCGAGTGTAAATCTCTACTTACAAAACAAGAGGTATTTGGTGTGGCCAAAAAGCTTCTTAGAAGGTTTTCTGTTGGCGCTATTTGGAAACCGCTTAGTACCTTTCACTGTGAACCTCCTAATTTCGTTTCCCTGATCTCGCACGGGATTAGTTTCCTTTAGGGATTTACTTTGGGATGAAAAGAAAGCATCACATTCCCCCTGCCGTGTTCATGAAAATAAACCAATATTCACCTTATCTGAGAGGAGATTGAAACTATTTATCACTTATGATTTTAGTTCCTCGTAATCACACATATCTTGTTCAGTCACATACATCAAAACAGTATTAGGTTTCTCCCAGATAAAATGTACCAAAATTTCCGTTTTCAAATCGGCTGGAACGCTTTTAATATTAAACGCTTCTCCCCAAAGATTGAAAAAAAAATTGAAATGTCTGGTTTTGATGGCACAGGAATCGTTAAAATTTTTGATACTCTTTGTCAAATTCTCCAGACACGGTGACAACTCAACTTTCCTGACTTCGTGAACTTGCGAAATATTTCTCGCAGATTGTCTCCTTAAAGTTTCGATTTCGAAATCCTTTTCCCGACTCCTCGAATCTTATTTTATTTCGCTCACGTTTCGCATTCCTGTTGTTCGACACAATCTTTTGACATTCCGTCCTCAACGATGGAGTTTGTAAGCGAACGGACGAATTTGCAGTCACTCTTGCAAATTCAATTACTTTCAATTAACACTTTTAAATAAACAATTTTAACCCCCGAAGGCGCCGTTTCACCAATCTCTTCAGCGATGAGGATCGGGACCCTCCCTTTCTGTTGTTATTCAACACGCTTACGCTTGTAATTAAATAGTACTAGCTTCAATTCCTCGAAAGGTTACTCTGATGAAGGTATAAATGGCCGCAGCTCCCATTTCTACTACGGTGTCTAGGGTGTGATGAAGATTTGAAGAAGCTGGATTACACAGATAAGGACTAACACGATATTTGATTAAATTGTAAAATAGGATACCGAAGAGGAAAATTAGATTATGGTACAGACTGCACCAGTGGACGAAATAAACCCCCACTGGTCCATTTTGAGGGGTCAAAATAAATTATTTGACATCATTGTAAGGGTAATATTATTTACATCAAATTTAATATTTCATATATTATTTATACCATCTATATCAAACACGCAATCTTCATCAGGACGTCGAAAACAAAAGCATATATTTTTGTGTAACGTTGTCTATATAATAATGCAATGTATTGTGACGTCGCCGACACCGCCACTGACCTTTGATTCAAAATTCCTGAAACATATGCCCGAGCCCTGCTGACGAACAGCTGTCTCGTTTGTTTTGGGGTGCCAGTGATTTGTGGCTGTCGGAATAAGGGGTCTGCCGACAAAGGCAGAGATACGTCGGAGAACTCGAGGGAAGGGGATGTTTTTGGTTTTGCGGTGCTCGTTGATGATACCGCGACTGTTTTGCGCCTGTTTCGCACCACCCATGTCATAGGGATGCAAATCTCTAGTGTAAAAAGTGTACATAATTAATTGCAAAATAAAATGCAAGTTATTTTTAAACTAGGCTGTTTCATTTTGTAGAAAGGCACACCACTAGGCCCACTACGTTACAGTATAAACAAAAATATTTGGACTCGCAGAAATTCGGAGGACGTTTTTTGTTTATATGATCTACTTTAATATGAGTTTTACTCGAAAACCATATTTGTCACTCAAGAATTGGGTGATTATCATGTGTGGAAAACATTTATTTTGATATTTATTGCTTTGATGACGGTGATTGATGCATGGCATCGGTCAAAATTCAACAAGGTGATGACACTCATTTTCATTTGAATTCTGTTGTAAACACCCATAACTGTCGGATCTGATCCGACTCAAATCCAAACGACCACTAAAAACTTCCATTGCATGCCCCATTGCAGTGACGATATGGTGTGACTTCACGGCATCATTTGTCATAGGTCTTATGACTGAAAAAAAAAGACCTTGGGGCTTGTGATACATTTTGCTAATGGCATCAGATATGCACATATGATCTAGAGCTTTGTAATTCCATCACTTCAACAGAATTTTCTTGACACCGCACAATCTTCATGTAAGATGGTGCACCTCTCTCACATATCTTTACCTATGGAAACCTTAAAACTGCAAAACTTTTGGGTGTATAGAGTGATTAGCAGATCATAGCCACCCGGGTCGCCAGATCTAAACCCCTGTGATTTTTGGCTGTGGGGCTATTTAAACAGTCTTGTTTATCAAGTAATATTCTTAATTTAGTTGTCTTAAAAGACGTAATTTCACAACATGTGATGCAAATCAACTGCGTTCTGTGGTCGAGTTACAGTGAATGCAAGTCGTAGAGCAAGGTGATATAGCACACGTTAGAGCTGTTTGTGTGATGTTAGTTTGATTACGTGTGTAATTGCAATATATTGCACAGTTCGTTTTTGCCAATATATTTTTAATTTGATTTCCACATGTGAATAAAGCTATTATATATATATATATATATATATATATATATATATATATATATATATATATATATATATATATATATATATATATATATATATATATATATACAGTCCAGTCACATTAATGTGACCACCACCTACTTTCGACGTCAACGTAAAATAGCTAATCACAAAAGGCAGGTGGCAGCACATTGTAGTGGAGTGTATATAAAGGATGTCCTAGGGCATCGGAAAGCATTTCAATCGTTGGCCTAATGCAGAAACGTAGCGATTTATCCGACGTCCAAAAGGGCTTGGCTTTCGGGCCAAGGGTGGAAGCATTTCGGAAACGGCTGATTTTGTGAACTGTTCGCGTACCGCCGTGGTATACCGTGCATGGAAAAAATGGCATTATCCAAAATCAGCGGCGTGGCACATGTGGTGCACCACGGGCTATAGGTGACAGAGGCGAACGAAGGCTACGGGGATGCGTTCGGCCGAATATACGTGCAACTGTTGAGCAACTGACCGCCCAGATGAACCAAGGGGCTACCAAGAGTGTATCCTCAACAACGGTTCAGCGAATGTTGCTGCGCATGGGCCTCCGCAGCAGACGCCTGGTTAATGCACCTATGCTGACTGCTGTTCATCGGCGACGAAGGCTGGAATTTGCACGCCAGTACCGCAACTGGACGTCCACAGAGTGGCAAAAGGTGTTTTTTTCCGACGAATCACGTTTTATGCTCTATCGGACAGATGGACGTTGGCGTATACGGCGTGAAACGTCTGAAAGCAAACACCTTGCAACATTTGCCGGAAGGATCCAGGCTGGAGGAGGGAGCATTATGGTTTGGGGAATGTTTTCCTGGCATTCACTGGGTGCACTCATCTGTGGAAGGCACGACGGATCATCACAAGTACGCATCTGTCCTTGCGGACTATGTCCGACCCTACATGCGAATTATTTTCCCTCAGAATGATGGCATCTACCAGCAGGACAATGCGAGGTGTTATACAGCTCGCAGTATATGTGCGTGGTTCGAAGAGCACCAGGATGAGTTTACCGTACTCCCCTGGCCAGCAAACTCACTGGATTTAAACCCAATCGAGAATCTGTGTGACCATCTCGATCGGGTTGTTCGCGCCATGGATCCTCAACCGCGTAATCTAGCGCAGCTGGCCACAGCACTGGAGTCGGCATGGCTCAACATCCCAGTGAACACCTTCAGCAACCTGCACGTCTCGCAGCGGTGCGCTCTGCCAAAAGTGGCTATTCTGGCTTTTGACAGTTGGTCACATTAATGTATATATATATATATATATATATATATATATGCTTGTGTATTTTCTTTACGTTCAACTATAAGGAATTTAAACTTTTGTCCGAAATACTCGTAGTTGCTTTTATCGAATATGGTCCACTTAAAATGTGTGGATTGTGTCGATAAAATATCTCAACAGAAACAAACTGTAGTGTTTATGGTAAAACTACGCCAACACAAAAATAAAAGTTCAATTTCAAAACTTGTGTGTGAAGTTTCGCACTCATACACCATACTGAGGACCATTTAAAACTAACTTCACAACAATATACAAAGCGTCTTCCTTCGCAGAAATGGCGTTTAAGAGCCGGCTATTAAGAGTTCTAAATGGGTGATCAAAAGACGCTTGTGAAAGAGTTGCGGAAGTCAACACTGTACACGCCCGACCATTAAAACTATTCCAGATCTTGTGTTTTAGCGGTTCTACAGGCTGATTTTATTCATGGCTATACCCACAAAAGTGTTTTATGATGCAGAATGATTCAGATTCTCTCAAAGTTTGAGACCATGTAAAGGTAATAAGAGATAGGATTTAAAAGCGCACTTAATTATCACAACACTTTGCATGGAATTATGAATCTAAATAATCAATTGATAATTCCCATGACTGACTCAGTCAGTTTGCTCCCTACTCTTGCATCCTGCGAGTCATAGGCTGAATAAGTATCAGGTTTGATTCCTCCACGGGGTATATTTATCTCTCCTGTATCAGTTATGTTTGTGTGTACGTCTAATTATTTTGATGGGTTGACGATTTTTTGACACTATGTTGGGCACATCTTGTCCTAATATCACCCCTGAATCATGAGACCCAGCTAACTAACCAAAAATTATCAAATTTGGAGTTTATTACTTTTGACTAAATTATCTTTTTGCTGACATGATTTGGGATTAAACTCGAGTGCTAAAATATTCATAGTTTGTCTAGATTAAACATACGAACATTTATATTTAAAACGATAACTCCTAGTCCAATAACAATCATTAAAGCATTTTAAAAATCAAGTTATTAAGATTTTTAAGTATTTTATACTATAGAATCATATTTTGTGTGATAATTTTTTTCGTAGAGTCAGGTGTGACCACTGCTCGCTGTCGCTCGAAAACCCCGGTGATTGTAACGCATTCCCATTTGGCTTGCTTCGCAAACCAACACCACATGCAACTCCATGATGCCAATTAATTAATTAAAAAATATTTTAGAAAAAAATTTCAAAATCAAGCTGGACATAAAAAATCTTTCTGATACTGAAAACATTAAAAAGATAAAACAATAATTTTAGCAATGAGTTCCGCATATTTTAAATCCGTTGAAGTCTTCACACTATCTTTATCGATCGCGAAGATAGAAAACCTCAAATTTAATCGTCTTTGCCCATTACAAACTTGAAATTGCTAGCAAGAAAGTCATACCAATCAACAACGTCAATCAAACACAGTAGAAACTTGGTATGAATCCCAAGGCTTTTGGACGAAAACCCTTGTGACGTCAGCGGTCAAAAATCTTCTAGCAATTTTTCAATGACGTCACACAATCCGGAGAGAAAAACAAAAGGTAAAAAAAACTAATACATTTGTTTTAAAATGTTCTAGATTAAATTTTAAAATTCGGGCTGGACGCAAAAATCGCAAAAAATTCGGACTACCTGTGTGCTAAATTTCATTATTGTAAGTGCCATAGATTTTTCAGGACAGTACACATAGACACAGAGAAACACTTCTTTTTATAATAGTAGAGATTTTGTCTGTTACCTAAACATCCAAAGTAAGATGAAGTTGTTGAATTTTTAATGGGTAATATCAGCTATATAATCAAACGTTAGACATCTACAAAATACATTATCCTAAAGAACATATTAACAATTACTTTTCAATGCATATTTAAGAAACTGATTGTCGCAAATGAGAGGCCTTCGTGACTCTATGAGTTCGAGCACAGCGATAGAATCCTTATAGTTGTAGGTGGTGATGGATAGATTCCTAGTAGGTTGTGCTTCTCTCTTTTTGTGTCAGTAAAACTTTCCATGTGTGCGTAGGTTCATTACTGAAGTTATCTTGCATTTGGCAGAACTTGGCCAAAATTTAACCTTTGCGCCATAAAACCAAACCAAACGAAAAAAATTTCATTCCATATATATTGCATCATCACGTTTTGAGGCAAAATTGTGTGTTAATTTTCTAATAATCTTTTCGTATTCATATTTAAAATGATTTCCTAAAGTGATTCAGTACTAATTATTAATTAATACATGCAGATATTTTCTGAAGTTGAGTTTAAATATTTAAAAAGGGTCAATTATTGTTTTTGATTTTAGCCGAAGAGTACTTCTTAAAATAGAAACTAAGCTCTGTAGTAACAAGAGAAGCAGTCAGTAGATGTTTGATCTTAGTTTCCAATGACTGCTTTTCGAAAAGACTGTTGCCTGTGATATATTGTAGTATTTTATCTCTGGTAAATGGAATAACAAGAAAAAAAAATAGAAGAACATCTCCAAAAACAGCCCGTTAAGTTTTTTTATCCAGTTGAAAATAGAAGATTTGGCTATTTTGTCGATGGTTATTTTTCAACTGACTTTAATTCAGCGTTGGTAAAGACTAAAAGTAATAGATACACTCACCTACAATAATGTACCGGACAGCACGATGTGATGATATTAGGGAAATAATACATGCTTTAATAGCGGAATGGTCCCCACGTGCTACAATTACACTAGAAACCCTTCTGGGCATACTTTCAACAAGTTTTTCGATACACAGCTATGGGTATTTGTGATCCTTTTTGCTGAAAGGATGTCACCAGCTCAGCTGTACATTTCGGACATGGTTCTCTGGTCCGTAAGCGTCGCTCTAATTCGTCGGGGTTTAGGTAGGGACTCTGAGCAGGCCAGGGAAGACGTTTTACATCCATATCTTGATACCACTGCTTGACATAGGCTACGACATGACATGGAGCATTGTTGTCAATCGTCCATTCCATAAAAGTGACTGAGCTTAGGAAGAACCTGATTGCCCAAAATGTTCATGTAGTCGTAGGCGCTAAATTGACCAGGAACAACATGCAAAGATCCCAGGCCATGCCACGTAAAACACCCCCAAACAAGTAGTCGGATTTTATGCACATCCGTTGGCGTCCAGTCCATTATTGTAGGGTAGTGTAGCTATATTCTGGACTAATAAATTAGAAGCATTAACCATGGAAAATTATGAACATGTGAAATAGCAATGCTGGGAAGGATAAATTTATTGATGGAATACCATAAAAAACCTTGAAGCACATGCTCTTGAGATGTATACGGACTTCACGAACCGAAGTACCCTAGGAGGCTAGGAACCGAGGCACACTTTTCCCATTTGGTTTACTGTCTCTGGCAAACAGGGGGTCGTAACCCCAGAGAACACCAACGATATTTCTCTTTGTTCTCTCCATCCTCTTTCTACAATTACATGACATTGTCTGCCATATGCTTGGGGCAGCATTGCCTAATATGGCCAATGCGACATAAAACCCCTTACCTACCAAGCATTACAGTACTTTTGTATACTATGAAGTAATGGGGTTTTTATTTCTTGTCAATTACTACCGTAGCAATCTCATCCAAAATTACTTTTCAATTTGCAGCATTATACATTTTCTGCCAACAGTTTCTACAAAACAATAAAATTTTGAGCTATTATTTTCTTTTCTATATGTGCATATTAATATAAGTCGAAGAAAAGATAGAAAATAATTTCTAACCAAGTAATTTGTAATTTGTAACCAAGCGTTACAGTACTTTTGTTTCTATGAACTAACGTGTTTCTTATTTTTCTTGTTAATTACCATAGCAGTAAACTCATCCAAAATTACTTTGGAATTTGCAGCATTATACATTTTCTGCACAACAATAAAGTTTTGAGCTATTATTTTTTTTCTGTATGTGTATATTTATATGAGTCTAATAAAAGACAGTAAAAGTAATTTCTCCTACAATTCCAAGCCATACCAAGACACATCGAAGATGCTGTCAAAATGCACACTCTAGCCAGTACGCCTAACTGATGCAGCTAGGGTGTCTGCAACATCAGTTTCCATGTCACAACTAGGCTTTCAACAATGATTCAACATCCTAATTGTTATTCAGTCTCTAATAACATACCTGGATTTAATCGCGGACGAGTTGTCAATGATTGGACCTGAATAAATATTTATACAAATGCTTTATAAATATTCATCCCGTTTTGGAGGATTGGATTTAAATCTTCAAGGAATTGACAGGGAAAGAGCTCTCGAGGGCGAATAATTCGCTTCTTACTTAATAAATCTTAAGTCGAGATTGTCTGTTGACTTCAATTATCATCAAAGGGAAATATCGTGCTGCCAGTAAATGAGGGTATTTTGATAAATTTAGGAAACTAAAATATATACTAATATAAAGTGATGTTGCTATGGTTTGGATGTCTCTAAGTGTACCCTTGAGTTGCAGTCTCTATGGTTAACTAGCAGTCAACTACAACCAGTTATTGTAAATTTATTGTTATTTAGGGGGGTTTTCTGGATTATGACTCAAATTGAGTTTGCGAAATCAGGCTAACTTCATACATGTAATGCGACAGTACTTACAGAAAGCATACTATGCAATGACATCATTTTAATACTTCGCGTACTTTGGCAAGTACATTTTTCCCGTTCAACACAATTTTTTGCATTTTTTAGTAACCTTCATCTTTTTTCTGACTTTTCTACATTTTCCATGTCTTGTGAGGCCAATATGGTCAATATGTTTGCCCACTGCTTTAACAATTTGCGAGTTGGAGGTGACGCAGATTTGATTTTTGTAATTATCCTGGAAATATGTCTCTTTTGGGTCAGTAAAACTCTTTTCATCGCGTAAAACTTTGCCCCAAAACTTGATGGAGTAAACTTTGCTTGGAAATATGTCTCTTCTGTGTCAGTAAAACTATTTTCTTCACGTAAAACTTTTCCCAATAACTTGATGGAATAAATTTTGCTTGGAAATATGTCTCTTCTGTGTCAGTAAAACTATTTTCTTCAAGCAAAACTTTGTCCAATAACTTGATTTAGTAAGCTTTGCTTGGAAATATATCTCTTCTGTTTCAGTAAAACTCTTTTCCTCGAGTAAAACTTTGCCCAAAAACTTGATGGAGTAAGCATTAATTGGAAATATGTTTCTTCTGTGTCATTAAAACTATTTTCTTCACGTAAAACTTTTCCCAATAACTTGATGGAGTAAACATTGCTTGGAAATATGTCTCTTCTGTGTCAGTAAAACTAATTTCTTCACGTAAAACTTTGTCCAATAACTTGATGGAGTAAACATGAATTGGAAATATGTCTCTTCTGTCTGTGTCAGTAAAACTCTTTTCCACGCATAAATTTGTCCAATAACTTGATGGGTTAAACTTTGTTTGAAGCATCTGGGTCATATTCGGTCCTTACGCCATAAAAACCAAATATCACATGAGTCTTTTATAAATTATTATTTTTTCCGTTATCTCTTTGAGTGGCTGCCATGAGATTCATTCAATCATTATACACTGGTTTCCATAAATTTAGGGTCAGTCATATTTTTAGAGAAAAACAAAGTTTTTAAGGTGTACGTACACCCTAATAGATTAAAAAAAAATTAAACTTTAAAAATCCAGCGTTGTTACAACACGTAATTGGTGTATTCTTAAATTCATTTCAGAGAGAAAAAATTAGTTTGTACAAATAATTAATTACCCAATTAAGATATACACAATAAGCTAATCAGCAAGGTTTTTTGAAACATGATATCTCAAATTCTAATTTATTCAGAACTACGATTTATGTTGGAAATTATTTCTAATATTATTTTTCGTGTTCTCAACCTACATCAAGTTGCTAGATGAAATAGCTTTTTTTACAATATTTTTAACCAAGGTTTACAATATTTGTACAATATTTTTAATATAGACTAAATACTCTGATTGATGTTCAAACATCTACTGTATTCCTATTAATGCAAAAATAACTATAATAGGTGAATTAATTGTGGAGTGATCATGTTTTGAACAAAGCATGCTATTTCAAAAACACAATTCGACTAAAGTCGAGTTTAAAGTTTAGGAAACTTGTCTGTTACTGGTGACAGTACCTATCGAGACCCCTTGTAGCTAGAAAAATATTTCGAATATATTTGCTAGATCTTGGCATCGTTTGAAAGCTAAATTGAAAAATATCTTGAATTAATTCAAAAGTATTGATATTCAGGTCGATTTTCGTAATTTCTAGTGTTTACATATACACCTTAAATGAGGATGATTATAAATATAATAATTAGAAATACAGTCACATTTAACGGATATGTGCACGTGAAACGAAACAAATTCACTTGAATGTTATTAGCAATGAACGCTACTATGCTAAATTAACAAAAAGTTCCATTTTTGGTCTTTTGGAAATGAAAAACAAGCAATACTGCATTTTTCGCGAACATACTACTATTTACAAGTTTTAACTCAAGACAGAACCAAGCCATTAAAATAAAATTTACCTGAAATCACTCTTGTAAGTTGTTATTTTCATCCTTCATGTTTACAAGACAGTTTTCCTTCGAAAATCAGAATGAATTATTATGGAAACACATAAATGATATAACTTTTTATCCTAAGATGTAAATTTACTATATTATTTTTTAAAAAGCGCGTTTAACCAACTATATAGTCACTATAGTTTTCTATGATCTTCTCCATCTGGTTATCACGTTTTCTCTTCCAGTCTTAAAAAATTCTGAGTTTTGCAGTCAAAGTAATCAACCAATGCTCTGTTTTACCTGATCATAAGAATTTTTTATACAGCAAGAAAGTTCTGTAAGAATCTGAAAAGATGATAACCAGATGTGGAAAAGTCAGGTGAGTATGGAGGATAAGGGAGATCTTTACAACCGAGTTTCCTGTCGGTTATTGATAACTAAACTCGAACAATATATTTTTTGTATACGAAAGCTAAAATTTTTTTATATTTGAATATTTTCAATGGGACAAGTTCAACTGTGTCCTTTATATCCCTTCATATTAAAGTTCTGTTGAACGATATAGATTGAGACATTTGATGGGCGATCTTTGCGCTAAGTATCACGAGTCTCCCTGCTGCTGTTGTGGGTTTTTTATTTCCGTCTTTTTATTTTTCTTATGCTTTCAAATTGTACTTATGCATTTTTCAATTGACCTATGTCATTTTATAGTTTAAAAATGTACTGTTTTGTTTGTTTGCTTTATAATGGTGTCTGGGGGAGTGTCTGAACAATTTTTTAGCGTTTTGCTACTCATACGTAGAAAACACCATTTCGTGTTGACGTCTTAAGCCACCAACTCTTTCATTTTCAAAAATAATTTTTATTCTTTTTAAAATTTTTGTTTTGTTTTTTAATTTAAATTTCCTTATTTCTTAATTATATTGATTACCATGTTATGTTTTCAGCTTCAGCGTGCTTGCATGGTTAGTTTTGAGTTCCGTTTTCTGGTCGATTTCACCCAGCAGTTTAGTTATTTGCTTTAGGCACTGACGTTAGACTGATATTACTATACATAATTAATCGTAGAAGCGTTTTCTTTCTTGCTAAATGTAGGTAGAGGTAATGTTTCTGCGACTGAACCTGCCTAATGCACATATTAAGAACGTGATGTCGCTTGGCTTGGTTTTACAAGTACTAGAAAGTATTTCGTCAATAAAATGAAGAAGGAATGAATTACGAACTGATATATAGTAGTTTATTGGTCAATAAGATCAATCATCAAAACAGCTTTAACCTAAATTTTAAGGTAACTCCGATATACTACTGTGATCAAGATGTACCTGGAATGCTGTCATTAAACAAAAGGTGCCAATTTATTGGTCACAATTTATTACATCTCCTTCAAAGTAGCCTCCTCCGATTTCAATGTACTTCTGCCAACGCTTTTCCCAAACCTCAAAACATGACTTAAAGTCGTTTTTGTGAAACCCCCTTCGTATGGCCTTTTCTTTTATTGCATCAATGGACTCAAAACGGTGACCACAAAGAGGGAGTTTCATCCATGGTAATAAGAAAAAGTCATACGGTGCCATATCAAGTGAATACGGGGTTTGTGGAACCATATTTGTTGAATTCTTTGTCAAAAAATCACAAATAATAATGGCATTGTGAGAAGTTGCATTATCGTCATGCAAAACCCATGAGTTTTCTCGCCACAATTCAGGTCGTTTTCGACTAGTTGTTTCGACGAATGATATAGGAACTTGTTTAATAATGTCTCTTATTTTTAAACGACGATCACTAAGCATCAATTCTCTGACCTGATTGAGATGTTGGTCATGAGTCGAAGTGGATGGTCTACCAGATCGCGAATTATCTACCTGTTTTAAACTTTTTATACCCATCAAATACTGTTGTTTTTGATAAACAGTCGTCTGTAAAAGCTTAATGCAACATTTCAAATGTGTTTGTAGCAGAAATTCTATTTCTGAAACAAAATTTAATGCATGTTCTTTGATAAAATGAATTCGACGTTTTGGAAGATCAACGAAGTGAAAATTCTTTTCTTTTTAAAAACAAATGTATTTTTACACGATAAGTCCCTGATTGTTGCCACACGTTTATATAAGTCGTAAAAATATTTGATAAAAGTTTGCAGACGATATCTACTATATATGTATTTTTAAGGAAGCATTCCGTATTATTTTTGATCACAGTAGTACAGGGCTCGAAATACCCGGGTGCACAGGTGCACTGTGCACATGAAAATAAAATTGTGCACCTCATTTTTTCCCGATAGGTGCACGCAGTGAACCTAACGTTAAAAAAGGGGGGAAACGTGTTTTATGTTTTTTTTTTTATGTTTAAACAAAGTATATATATATTAGTATCAACCTCTCTCCCTCTGAAGGAACGTAATTAAAATTACTAAATGCACACTATGCAAAAACAAAATCGCTTTGCCGTAACGGGTTTATACAGTATGGAGATTTACTTGTGTCACTGCCACCAGAACTTTCCAATGATCGAACATTTTCCAATGGCTCTGTTGAAGCGACTGTCCCGACTAGAGTGCCTATATAATAAGAGTGGCGACATACAGGAAACACTTTCTGATTGGCTTAGAGACCTTTTCCACCGCCCAAGGCGGTCTTTTCCTAACTCCCGTAGACTTAACATGGGAACTTTTTGTGTGTTCGAGAAAAACGTGTGTATATTAAATAAAAAAGAAAATATAGCTCATTCTTGTTCCATTTCGTGTTCTAGAATGTTTATTTATTACTATTTTAGTGTTTTGTCAGTATAAATTTGAAGACTTTTTAAGTAAATAGCTTTTTTTGAACAACGTGGTGTTTCCCGCAATCTAATTTAGCGCGTTGTGTAATCCATCTCATCAATTAAGCATGTAATTGAGCGTTTTTATGATTCATTTATACCGAATGTATCCATATTATAACAATCGTATGCTTTTTCTTCTCCTTGAAATGATACATTAATTCGCCCAGCAACCTTATTTGAGACGATTCTGGTAGAAAAATGGCTGCCGCGCATGCGCATTGGGCCAAATTTGGTCCCTTGTCGCCACTCTTATTATATAGGCACTCTAATTTAGATGTTTAAATATTTATATTTACTATCTACTACTATCCCATAAAAACATACCCAACTAATAAAGTATTTTATATTTACATTAAAACTCTTATATTACGTTTTTTTTAATGTTCACCTAAAATATAACCTGTGCACCTAATTTAAAAACTTTATTTACTTAATTTAAAATTTATTTACTTAATTTAAAAACTTAATTTAAAAACTTAGGTGCACAAGGTGCACCTGTATTAAAAAATCTATCTCAAGGCCTGCAGTAGTATATATTGAGTGAATTTGGGTAGAGGAATAAACTATTTTTCAACGGTTTGATTTCTTTTTTTGCAATGAAAACTTCTTTTTACATGAAATTCAAAGCTCTCTATATTTGTGAAGAAAACATTTTCTTTACTTCATAGAATTATCTCCGAGTTAATAATTTTAGAAAATTAAATAAATGTGTGGTAGTATATTTTTTTGTAAAGGTAAATGAAGTCGCTAGTGTTTTCGTAAACTAGCTCTTTCGTAACTAGTAAGGTGACTCGAAACAAACTTTTAATGCTTCGGTTACAGGAAAATGTAACGTCAAATATCGTCAAAACGGCGATAAATAAAATTATTTCTTTGTCGGAAGTACTTTTTATACCGTTTGTAGAGAAAAACTTCAAAAATTATCTCACGGGATAAATTTGGATTTAATCATCATATTTCACAAATCGTATCAAATATATTTATGATACAAAATGTCATTTTTAATTCGACATAATGAATTCATTCAAATCAACATGAAAAGCTCATCTAAAATTACATAAAACTTTCATTCACAACAAGTACCATCACTATGAAACATATTTACAGGTGCCTAAAAGGGGTAAGGAAATCATCTTTTGAAAATACTCAATTATAATTTAGCATAACAAAATCCTCATTAAGAGATTCAACTATTAAATCTCACGAAAAATTGGTACAAGTCTTGAATAATATTAGTCTATAACAAATACCATCAGGCATAAGATTGAATCCGTATCTATAAGATATCAAAACTACACAAAGAAAACTTTCAATTGTGAAATTCATCACAAGGAATCCACAATATGAATCCAATCATTAATTTTCATTTTAATCCCTCGACTGGTATATGACTTGAATAATAAATTTCTTTCGTAGTAAACGCCATCACGCACACAAGATTTAAGATGCATCTCAAACGAAATAAAAACACACTATGAAAACTTTCATCAGTACAATTTATCACAAGAATTCCATCATTAAACTTAATTTACATCTCACAAAATTTGATATTATAATATTTGAATAATGTTCATCTATAACAAACACCATCAGACATACGATTGAACGTATCTCAAAGGGTATCAAAACAATCTCATAGAAACTTTCAATTGTGAAATTCATCATAAGGAATACACAATATGAATCCGATCATTAATTTTCATTTTAATCCCTCGACTGGTGTAAGACTTGAATAATAAATTTTCTTTCGTAGTAAACGCCAACACGGTCACAAGATTAACGATACATCTCAATCGGTATGAAAATACACAATGAAAGCTTTCATCAGTTCAAGTTATCATATGAATACCATTCTTAAATTTAATTTACATCTCACAAAATCTGGTATTGTAACACTTGAACAAGGTTCATTGATGACAAACACCATCAGACATAAGATTAAACGCATATCAAAGGATATCAAAACTACCTCATGGAAACTTTTAACTGTATTTTATAACAATGGGGGTATTCTCATCCCATTTGTGTAATAAGCTCATTCGAGAACCAGGAAGTTGTTCGAAATTAAGTCTCCAACCCAAGCCAACGTGAGCCTTCTGTGGGATTCGGCAAAGCAGGGAGAAAAGCAAGCGGAAATATGCTGATATTCATATTTTATTCAAGAGAATCGACTTGGCTGACGGACGCCTGATATCGACAGATTCTCCTCTATTTATGGCCGGGTAGCCCCGTGACGGATATTAGGTATTCATGGAAGGATAGGGATGAGTTCCAGTGCCCTTAGGCGGTATAAGAAACTGGACTGGACAGACGAGCGTTGGAAAAACTCCTGAAATATTTGGATCGTCTTTGGAAAAATTTGCTTCGGATTTTATCTTCAGGTTTTCCAATGGGCAAGGGTGGATCGTTTTGGTGAAAGTAAGTGGAAAAGGCATTACAGGTAGGAGGTTGTAGTATTCGAGGGGGGTGCAGCAACATGTCAGTGGTTGTCATTAGGTTTGGTTTCGTTTCAACATTCTACTGGCATTTTTAGTTACATGAAGGGCAGTTGGCAAGCTGGTAACAGAACCGGGGAAATTGGAAACATTTTAAACTCTGGAAAAATTAGGGAAATTTTAGAGAAAATTTCCAAATTTCACAAAAAATCAGGGAAATTTTGATAATTTAAACGGCAACTATTTTAGTTCGTCCTATTTATGCACCATTCAGAGTGCTTTTGAGAATCGGATCAATCGTATTCGCCGAAATTGTAGTTCGAATAAAGAACCCTGGCGTCGTAATTTTTGAACACCGCGAAAACCGCCGCTGTTTTTTCGCTGCTGCAGCGTCTTGTCGCTGTGATACAACTTGTAGTATACAATTCGAAATTTGTGTAACTAATAATGTTTTTTTTTTGTGAATTAAATAATTATATATTTTTTTGCAATTACATTTTTGTATAATTTTTTTATGTACATATGCATTTGATTTTGTTGAATAGTATGATAGTATAGGGTCAGTTGTAAAAAGCTCATGGTCGAAATATTTTGTATTTTTTTATCCAGTTATTACAATTGCTATTGTAAGAGTTCCATTAAGGGTTCCAACCCTTACAATAACAATTAAAATACCTGCAGAGAAAAAGTACAAAATATTTGTGGAGAATTATGCTTTTACACCATCTGACCCTAAATATTTAAAAATAGTGTATACTGTATATCGATACCAATCACGGATCACAAGATTTATTAAAGGGAACTGTAAAATCAGGGAAATTTTTGTGAGACTCTCAGGGACCTTTTTTTTCAAGGATTTTGTTGCCACCCTGGTTGGGCTCTTGACTATGGTCGCTATCAAGAGATTCGAAATAGCATCAATGAAAACTTTTATGCTTTATCGACATATATCCAACTATTTAAAATTACATTACCCTCTAAGATAGCTGTCCTCAACTTTTGTGGGATGTGCCCCCGAAATCCTTTTAAAAGACGAGTGACCGATTCCAACAAGTTTACTCGAAAATATCTCTACAATTTTTAAATTTCATGCATTAAAATAACATAAGAAGTGTTATAGAGAATACTCATATAGAAAATAAGTACATTTATGTATAGGTTGTGCCATGTTGACAAACATAAATTTACATTAAAATACGTCATCAATAACTAGACTTAAGATATCTTTATAGAGTATTGTAGTTTCCTTAGGTCAACATCCTTAAAGTAATTTGTGCTGAATTTTATGGTCACATCTCAATCTGATCACTAAACATTTATATTTGTTGGATCCCAAACGCCTTCAATACTTAATACCAAAATTAGATAAAGCACGTTATTTTCTATTCATATTAATATTTAAATCTGTAGGCGTAATACTTTTAAAAATCACGATATCGAGTTTCGAAACAAGCACTTACACGCAGCAATAGAATCTAACACCAAGAACAATGTTTAGTATTTTTAGTAATGGTAATTTGAATTAACGTCGTACTAGAGTAACACAACGGGCTGTTAGCATTATAGGTATCCAAAGACCATAATGTACGCTGGGGCTGGTCGTATTAAATCAGTTATGTCCTCAAATGTCGTCCTTAATGGGGAAGTTTGAAGACTGGGGTGCCAGATCAGGTGTTCCCGTCAACTGATAGTGATTCAAAATAACGATTCGTAGTCCTTGTACATTTCCGTTTTTTTCGGGATTGATCTCGGACTGTAGTCAATAGCCCGTTGTGTTGCTCTAGTACGACGTTAATTAACTACAAACCAACTACCTTTTTAAATTCTTCACGTTGGGTTGGTGTGGAAGTTTGGAGAGTGGGGAGCCAGCTCAAGTATTGCTTCGTCATCTGACCGTGGTTCAAAATTACGAGGTGTTGTCCTAGGATCTTTCGCTTAAGGGATTGATCCCGGACCATCGTTAATAGCCCGTTGTGTAGCTCTAGTACGACGTTAACTAAAATTACCATTACCATTTAAAATTCTATTTTGATATTATTTGCCGACCTACCGGTGTAGTGGTTAAGGTGTAAGCCTCTAGACAGGAAGATTCCTGGTTCGAATCCGAGCCCGGGCATGGATGTTTGTACGCGTATGGTGTAAAGGCAGTTGGTGCACCTTAAATCTGTCGTGGCCCAAAGTCCGGAGAGTGGAATGCCAGCTTAGGTGTTGCTTCGTCATCTGACCGTGGTTCAAAATTACGAGGTGTTGTCATCGGATCTCTCCTTTAGGAGATTGATCCCGGACCGTCGTCAATACCCCGTTGTGTTGCTCTAGTACGACGTTAAATACAAATTCCCAATTATTTGGATCACATTTTAACTAGTCCAAACGTGAAACAAACCTGAGTAAGCATAATATATAACGACTATAACTATTTATTTGAAGACGATCAAATCCGGAGAGACTTATTCGAGAAACATCGCAACAGCCATTTCGAGAATAGTGAAAACAGAATTTTACTCCGTAATCAAAATGGCAAAATCCCGAATGCAAACATTCACGCATCGAGGAGCACACAACCAGTGTTGAATTATATCGAGATTTATGAACTCGGAATTTAATTTACCCTGTGCAGAAAATTAATTGAACCGTCTGATCTCGAACATTTCTCTTGGAAGTCAACACCTCAGAAACTGCAACCGTATGGTGAATTTGGAAGTGAAAGGCTTGGATCTCTGACCGCGGTGATTAACAGGCTAATGGTTCATGAGAAATGGCTCTCGCTGGCGAGCTTTGATGAAGTAGCCCTTTGAAGCTTTTAACTCATTTCACCCGAAATTCTGCTTTCATAATTAATCGGTTTGATGGAGCTACCCTCGCTTTATTACCCGGATCGCAGTTCTCTATTGATTTCGCAGTGTTGCGATTGAATCAATGGCGAGCATCGTTCTATCGATCAGCTGATGACGCGTTTTTCGCAGGACTGTACTATTCAATTTAAAAGGATTACAGATACGTCAAGGTTTGCTGTACAATTGAATCAATGGCCAAGCATCTTCCTTTAGATTAGTCGATAACGCGTTTTTCGCAGGACCCTGCTATTGAATTTAAAAGCCTTCTTGCGATACTAGGTCCAGATTAAGATCGTTGTGTACAAAGGGGGTTGGTGCACGTTAAGTCTGTCGTGGCCTAAAATGTCACGTTGGTGTGGGATGTCACCTTAGATGTTACCCTCGCCATCTGACCATGGTTCAGAATTAAAAAATGGTTGGTGCACGTTAAGTCTGTCGTGGCCTAAAATGTCACGTTGGTATGGGGTGTCACCTTAGATGTTGCCCTCGCCATTTGACCTTGGTTCAAAATTACAAAAAGGTTGGTGCACGTTAAGTCTGTCGTGGCCTAAAATGTCACGTTGGTGTGGGGTGCCACCTTAGATGTTGCCCTCGCCATTTGACCTTGGTTCAAAATTACAAAAAGGTTAGTGCACGTTAAGTCTGTCTTGGCCTAAAATGTCACGTTGGTGTGGGGTGCCACCTTAGATGTTGCCCTCGCCATCTGACCGTGTTTCAAAATTGCAAAGGGGGTTAGTGCACGTTAAGTCTGTCGTGGCCTAAAATGTCACGTTGATGTGGGGTGCCACCTTAGATGTTGCCCTCGCCATTTGACCTTGGTTCAAAATTACAAAAAGGTTGGTGCATGTTAAGTCTGTCGTGCCCTAAAATGTCACGTTGGTGTGGGGTGCCAACTTAGTCGTTGACCTTGCCATCTGACCGTGATTCAAAATTACGAGAAATTGGCCTCGGATTGATCCAGGACCACCGCCAACAGCCTGTTGTGCTGCTGCAGTGAGACTAATAAAATGCCAACTACCTTTATTTTGAAAGTCTTTATTCGATTTGTATTCCAATCAGACGGGATGTTTACCGACTGGTCATGTCATGCAATGCTAAGAATTCCTGCATTCGGTACGTATGAGCAGTGTAGCTGCCTACCAGCCTGGTTGACGATGGATGAACTCTCTGGTCCATGGATTACAAATTCTGAAGCCCGGTATGGGTATGGATGTTCATAGATCAGCAGACGCTACGTTATTTAAACAGACCATCAAAAAATGAGGAGACATCTGGATACAAGAGAAAAATAACTTAATAATAATATAATTTTTAATGCACTTCTATTTTGCTTTCCTGTTGCTGAAGAGGACAGAAATTAAATAGTTTTTATGCTAATAATAAGTGGAACATGTGTGTGTGTGTGTGTGTGTGTGTGTGTGTGTGTCTTTTAGATAGATCTAAACTTCGGTTCGTCCCTCAAAGGTCATTTTCTGTTGTATGTGGTATTTATAGACCCACCCAGACTAGGGAATGTGGAATCCCTAATTTTTTCTTCGATGCTTTATTATTTTTAAAATATAAAGTTTAGTTTGAGTCGGGGGGTATACGTGACTGACTATGTATGTTTGATCTAACATTTTGAAATGGATTTTGTTGCTGAATCGTTGTCGCAATTCTCAAAGGTAAATAGACCCTTATCAACCATTTGATGGGTTTACTCGCAAGTTCATCTTTGCAGCATGCCGTTTTTTTTACATAACTATAGAGTTTGAGTCAGCTATCCTTGTCTGGCTATGTTCTATGTTTGACCGAACATTTTGAAATTAAATTTGTTGCTAAAACGCTGTCACAATTCTCAAAGCAAAGTAGACCCTTATCAACCCTTTGATGGGTTTACTCGCAAGTTCATCTTTGCACATGCCGTTTTTATTACATAACTATAAAGTTTGAATCAGGTGTGTTTGGCTGGCTATGTTATATATTTGACGAAACATTTTGAAATGGATTTTGTTGCTAAATCGCTGTTACAATTCTCAAAGCAAAATAGACCATTTTGAACACTTTGATGGGTTTACTCGCAAGTTCATCTTTGCAACATGCCGTTTTTATAACTTAAATTATAACCAATTGTAACTGTCTTTAACATGATAATTTTTTCTAAGATTATTATTATTATTTAATTATTAGTTATTTCAACCATGTGGGATAAAAGAGCGATGCAACACTAATTAGAAATGACGTTTAGAGGATTAATGCATAATTACTCGTCGATGTAATTTATGTGCAAAACTAGTGTGATGCTTAAGGACATTCGAATTGAAAGTAACGCTTGTGAGCTGAGATCATTTTAAACGGTTTCTCAAACAATAATACAATGCAGCCATTGAATGTTTTGACATAATAAATTATTAGTGTTTATTACTTTGAGAGTTTTCTGAGGCGTTTAATGTAAGACAATATAAATAAGTGAAATAAAGCATTGTTATTATAGTTCATTGTGACTCTTATTCAAGTATTTCTTGGTGCAAACTAAGATTGAGGGATAAACTTAGTTACAAGACGATACTATAGATATAATAGAGCAGGCGACGAATGTGTTAAATGAACAATCAGAGATGCCTTAGTTTCTATTGAAAATTAAACAACCTAATTGTTATTTCTTGTTATTAAATGTTAAATTGTTTTGAAGCCCTCTTAATGAGGAATTGTTACATTCTTTTATTTTACTGAAGTACTTTTAGATTTTCGGATGCTTATTATTTTGTAGGATTACTAAAATTTTCAGACTAGGTTATTACTTAAATTTGAAGTCTAGGTTAAAAAGGGGGTTGTAAACTAAAGTTAAGAGAGGCATCTGAATCAAGACAGTCAGATCAATAACTTCTGTGAGTGCTGTTTAGTGTGAGTTTATCGAATTTAATTATTATTGGTGCGTGCACAACTGCTACTAGCATACTTGTAAACATCTTGATCGCAGACTATAAAGATAGCTACTCATACAGAGGCGTCATTACCATAAGAAATAATGGTCTGCGAAATAACATGGATTTCACACAGACGGTGGCGTTCTCTATTGTTAAGTCAGTCATTATTACCATGGCAATTAACCGTGCTTCGTTTTCATAGCAACCGATCACTTGAGAGAAGTTGGAAATATAGAAAAATAAGCAATAAAGGCAATTTCTCTTTCCGATCGCAAACAATTTGTTTGTGTAAGCATTACTTGAAGTTCAATAACAGAGAACGAAAATATAATGCGTTGAGCTTGGCTGTTCAATTTGTAAATCTCAAGAATTGTAGGTAAGAGGTTTGTAAAAAAGTAAGTAGATAACTAGAAAGTAGATAATTAGCATGTATAGTGTCAATAAATTCGAATGTCTTTAAAGTATTTACACCTGAATGTAATTTCCTATCATTTTGTGGAGATTTTAGAAAATTTCCTTTGAAACGGAAACATTTGCAAATTTTACTCCAAAAATGTGCACGATTTTTTAGTATGTATGCTGATTTTAAGAACTCAATTCATGAAAACCATCTGTGAATTATGAAATCTAACTACTATGTGAGCTTGTTTCTTTAATTTTAATTAATTCTTTTTAAATGAAAGTGAAAATATTCCGAAACGAGTATTTTCGATTTGTTAGATAGAAGGTTGTTGATATTTGATGATAAAGTGTAAAAAATTATTTGAACGAAAAAGAACATAAAAAATACTTTTATTTACACTATATCAGGTACTACATCATCCATACTTGAACAAATAAATGATTTAATTTGTATAAAAAAGCAGAAATTAACAATTATTCAATGAGAAGTTAAATATTGTAACATTTTAATGAGTAGACAAAAAATTGAACCACAGAAAGTACAAACTTGATATGTATTTTTTTATTAATTCATGGCCAACATTGTGTGGAAATTTTTCAGTAGGAAAATTTAGATGCTTTTTTACAAATATAAAACGAAAATTGTATATAAATAATCGTATAGAGAATAACTCAAAATTCTCAAAGATTCGAATTAAAATAAATTTTACATAAAAGCATTATGGTAGGTATATAATAAAAATATATATAGCCCAAAAATAGTACACAAATAATAAAATACATAAAACATGCCACAATTCAATTGAATTTTGAATATCACATTCCATAGTTTGTTACAGAATGAATTGTTTACAGAATTGTTTAAAAATTTTTTGTAACGTCCATTACAATGGCAATTACATATCAATATAATCTTGTTCGAATAAAAAGTCTATTATATAGAATGATTACATTTTTTTCTACCAAAAAAGTTGATATTCAAAAGTTAGCATAATTAAATAACTTGTAAAACTTTTTTAGAATGGAACAAAGTTTCACCCTTAGTGGTTTGTAGTTTAATTTATATTTATTTTATGAAAATACCGAAAACAGCCTACCTTAAGGGCTCCCTAGATGATCAATTTTATTGTAAATGTGATTGACGGTTTCGATTGATAGGTGCTTTAATATAGCTTCAATCAACCCGTCAATCTCATTCGGTCAATGTTTTTCGAAGGAGCGTGACGTGTTTAATTTTTGAGTTTTAAAATGGTTTCAAATTCAGATTTGGGCTTTATTGCCTTAATTTTGGGGTTGTTTGCAATAAAAGAAAGAAAATCGGAAAAGACGCTGGTCTAAAGAGTGGTATAAACTGACAAGCCGTTTTACTCACTAACATTTACTAAACTTTCTGCGAGATAGTGATTCGTACGCATAATATTAATTTTCTGTTTTTATTTTTCCTCAGTACAATCTGATTTAATTTGTTTTAACACAAAAACAAATTTTTGCAAGGCAATGGGACCAAGGACAAACAAAAACTTTTGTTTAGAATAAAATATTGAATATAACTTCAATTCCCTTCATACATATTAATACAAAATATTTAAAAAAATTAATGAGTTACTAAAAAAATTATTTCGATGGCTTCAAAAAATCTTACAAATTCGTCTGACGACACAAAGCCTTCTTTTTTCCCACAGAATTTCTGCGTAACAAGTTAATGGTAATTAATTGGTAATTTTTTAGTTAACGTCGTACTAGAGCAACACAACGGGCTATTGACGACGGTCCGGGATCAGTCCCTTAAGGGAAAGATCCGAGGGCAACACCTCGTAATTTTGAACCACGGTCAGATGGCGAAGCAACACCTGAGCTGGTACCCCACTCTCCAAACCTCCACGCCGACCCAGCGTGAGGAATTTCGGCCACGACAGATTTAAGGTGCACCAGCCGCCTCTACATCATACGCTTACAAACATCCATGCCCGGATTCGAACCAGGAACCTTCCTATCTTGAGGCTAACACCTTAACCACTATACCGGTTGGTCGGCATCAAGTTAATGAGTTTTATTCCTTGCTTTGTATCTATAACGCGTTCTTCGTTGAATTGTATGTTTTCTATTTCTTTTACAACCCTTTCAGCTAGCTGAGACCTGTGATATGCCCGGGCCGCCCAGATGGTCGTCGATAGCCGTTCCGTTAGTTTTTAGTGCAGGTGATTTTTAACTAATTCTCTGAAAATCTGTCGACACAAAGGGATCTGGAATTCAAATCTCTAATGTAATAAAGCGTATATATAGTTTTTTTTTGTAAAATAAATGCAAGATGATTGTAAATTAAGCAAGCCCCGCAAGAAGTGATTGTGTCTGGGAATGGGAATTCGTGAAGCTTTTAAATACTTTGTATCGAGATTATCCTGAGTTATGGAAAGATAAGTGAATATGTAAATAAAAACAAAGTATTGCTTTACAAAAAATTGTTAATGTGTCAAAACAAAATAAATCAGATTATACTGTGTAAAAAAGAAAAGCAGAAAATTAATATTATGCGTACGATTCAGTATCTCGCAGAAAGTTTAGTAAATGTTAGTGAGTAGGGCCTTCTCAGTTTGTACCACTCTTTGGACCAGCGTCTTTTTCTGTTTTCTTTCTTTCCAATGCTAACAGCCAAAATCTGAACACTGCAGCTTTTATACAAAATTTGTTGCAACAATGCAGTACCAATAACAATACTACATACCTCCATTGTGATTATGTTCATGTGTGCAGAGAAGTTTAGAAGAAAATCCAGATTTGTCAAATAAGGTAAGCTTAAGTAAATTTTATGATAGGTATTGGCAACCATGTTGTTACATAAAGTTGTATAGATAACTGAAATATCTTTTCATTTATGTAATCACAGTTAATAAAGCTCCAATGTAGCCTAAAATATGTGTCGTGGCTATCAGTCTATTTCACTTCAAAGATATTTATCTGTACAGAGATGATGTGGGGCACGATGAGCCAATTTCAAATGGGGCTCTTTTAGCCTGGATCAATGTACTACATGGAAAATATTTTCTAATGTTTATTCATTTTTTTGCGCTATATTCTATTTATATTGAGTTTGCATTTTTTAAGGTGTAAATTAGTAAATGAATATCTTGTATTTAGGTGTTTGGTGTTTAGGTTATTAGAGTGTTTTCGACTTTCTGTATCAGATTTTTAGTAGTAAAACTTACTTTATCTACTATAACATATTTACAACTCCATAAATTAGCTTATTTACATCAACAAGAATTTAATGTAATTCCACAATCAGCGTGTCCAAAACTTATGAGGCAGAAAGCTAGAATGAATCTAAAATTATAAATACGAATAGTCCTTTTTTTTCTTAATTCTTGCATGTTCATAGCTCACAAGAACTTTCGAAGCTCCGATCGGAACGACAGAACACAAAGAACAGTTGCTATTGGTGGTAAATTTGGAGGCCATTCCGAAGAATTAAGCAGAATCTAAAATCAAGCAATCGATTTAATTCAGCTTACCTAACAAAGCGAAAAGAGTTTTTTTTTTGTAAATAAATGCAAGCTAAAACTGTAAATTAGGCTTTTTCGTTGTGACAGGCCCACTCGGCCCGTTAATTAAAGTGATAGTCAATCGTTCGGCAGTTTCGCTCAAGATGCAGACATGACGGATGCATTAAGCCCAACGACAAGCGATTCTGTCTGGGAACGGAAGTTTGTGACGGTTTTAATTACTTTGTATCGTGATTATCCTGAGTTGTGGAAAGTTAAGTCAAATGAATATTTAAACAAAAACAAAATAAATATTGCTTTGCAAAAAATGGTTAATGTGTTAATAGATTATACTGAACAAAAATTGAAACAGAAAATTAATATTCTGCGTACGATTCAGTATCTCGTAGAAAGTTTAATAAATGTTCGTGAGCAAAGCGGCTTCTCAGTTTATACCATTCTTTGGACCAGTGTCTTTTCCTCTTCTTCTTTTCTTTCTTCTGATTGCAGACAGACAAAGTCAAATAAAAAAAACCCAAATCTGAATTTGAAACCATTTTGAAATTCAAAAATAATACACGTCACGTCCCTTCGTAAAACATTGACCGAATGCGATTGACTGGTTGATTGAAGCTATATTGAAGTGGCGGATCAATTGAAACCGTCAATAACATTGACAATAAAATTGATCGTCTAGGGAGCAATTAAGATGTCATTTTCTATCAATGGAGAGGATTATTGATTAATTAAAAGCTAAAATAAAATAATTAAAAGAGCTGTAATTTAAATAGAGCAGAATAATGTTGTCGAAAGGAACAAAGACAAAGCAACAGAATAGGGTTACCGTTTGCGAAAATGCTCTGACGGTTGCAAGATGGCGATTGCTCTGAGTGCAATTTGAAAAAAGTGGGAATTAGGTCCCACACACCACAATCAATGGCGCTTAAGTCAAACCATCACTGACGCCTCTGTATGCATAGCGATTTGCTATGGGGTCTCGATGTTATACTGTGTCATCAGAAACAGCACTTTGTCAATATACAACACAGATATTACTAGCAGTCTGACTAGCAGTTTTTCTTTCTGAAAATAAAATATCGTAATTGAGATTGACGGGTTGATTGAAGCTGGCCTTTCAGCTACGTACGACCATATGCTACTCAGCCGCGTTTTACAAGTCACGCCGCTTGACCAACCTGTTGTATTCTAAGGTGGGTGACACACGAGCAGTTTTGAGCACCCCCTTTTGGTTCAAGTTCTTCCAAAAGTGAAAAAGCTGAGATGTTGACGAGGTGTTGCGAAATATTTACTAATGCTTTGCTTCTCATCTGGCACCAGAGCAGTTTCATTAGCGTTGTTACTTGATTCGGAATCATAAACGTTTTCACAAGAGCTGTAAGTTATATAACTAACTAGCTGAATAACTCGGTGTTTCTCGTGTTTCAAATATGACCGCGACATTTCCCTGTGTTAACTCAAATACACAAACTCTGCTGAACGTATTTCCTACCGCGACAGCTAAAATATGACTGCGACATTTCCCTGTGTTAACTCATACACAAACCCTGTAGAACGTGTTTCTTTATCCATGTCCAATTATTGCAGAGAAACAAACTTTAGATTTAAAAATTGGGACTTCAAGAGGAACTTTTAGGACTACCTGTGTGTTAATTTTCATGGCTACATTTTAGTTTGAAGACAGGAAAGAAATAGCCTATGTTTTCCGCAGTGTTCTAAAGTATAAGTGTACTAAATTTGATGTGGATTGGTCAAACGGTGTAGATTTGTATAGAGAATATATGCACATACATACACACCCACATCCTTTTTAATATATATAGAAGGTTAGATTAGATATGATAGATTGCAAGTTAGCGCATCCTCAGAGGACAACTGTTATCTTGTCAATATACACGATAGATTCAAAGAGGATCAAGTCTATTTAGAGAAGAGCACGAATAAAGAGAAGGAAAATTTGTGAAGAGAAATGTCTACACCGACGAACAATATAATTCGCAGCTCATTGAATAATGCAGGGGGACACACGCAAAAAATTGCAAAAAGTGGCTCCATCTCCTTTGATAAGACGATTCATTGCTCGAAATAATATGGACACCATATTCTCCATTAGAATAGCCACCGATTATTTCTTTTCCAGATTATTTGTATCTGCTCGCGTATTCACAGCGCTCACGTATATGCATCTTTAACCAGATGCAGATACACGAGCGTTGTCATCTCTTCGACATCTATACATTGACTAAACTGCTCGTAACACACAACTCATTTCGCGAGGCAAAACTCGACGAAAAGAAGAAGGGCGACCCGAGTAGCACCTCTGAAAACACCTCGTGTACAACCACCTCGTGTACAACCACTTCGTGTACCACCACCTCGTGTAACACCACTTTTTGTACCACCTCTTTGTGTACCACCACTTTGTGTACCACCACTTTGTGTACCACCACTTCGTCTGTCTTGTTCAATCTTGTTCTGTCTGTCTTGTCTGTTTTGTGTTATCTGATCTGTCTGTCTTGTCTGTTCTGTGTGGTCTGATCTGTCTATATGTCTGGTCTGTCTTGTTCAATCCGTTCTGTTCTATTCTGTCTGTCTGTATGTTCTGTCTATTCTGTCTCTGTATGTTCTGTCTATTCTGTCTGTCTGTATGTTTTGTCTATTCTGTCTGTCTGTATGTTCTATCTATTCTGTCTGTTGTGCCTGTCTTGTCTGGTTTTTCGCACTGTACCAATTAACCGTGCTATACGAGGGTTACCTGTAAATGGTCATAATTAAAAAACTTTTAAACTCAGGATAATTATTTTCTTGTTCATTCCCTAGACAACAATTTAAAGAACAAGTTCTCGAAGTTTTACGAGAATCCAACAATAACCTTTTGTGTTTAAAGCATTTGATGTGAGGAAATAATGCAAAAAAATTAATTTAGAGTATAGTAAAACATATATATATATATATATATATATATATATATATATATATATATATTAGTTATAGTATATCGTCTACTCTCTCTTGCTTTTGCTGTTTTTGTAAACAATTTTGTTCTTTACTTCTCTTTTAAAATGTTGAAGCTATTTCCAAAAGAGAAACCATTTGAACATTTGAGAAACCTTTCTAAAATTATGTTTGCAAAAAAAAGATAAATTTTAAATTTAAATTTTAACAGGTTTTTGGTCTTTTAACGGACACCTCCGGTGTTTTCCAAACTTGCTTCCGGTTTTCCCGCCTTGATTTAAATCGTAATATCACTGGCAACTAGTTAACTTAGAGAAAAAAAAATCAAATATAAATTTTAAAAAGTGAACTAAAAAATACTATATATATATATCAAATAAGATTAAAAACTTTATTTTGAATTTTTGGTCAAAAAGGACACATTTTTAACGTGTTTGGATAGCTCAAATTTGCTTTAAAGTAATTTTCTATAAGTTTCTAAGTTGTTTGGTGTTTTATGGTACAAGGGCCATATTTGACCAAGCTTCGCCAAACATGATAATTTGAAGCAAAAAAAAAAATGTGAAATTGAGAGAAAGAAGGATCATGGAATAGAGTAATGGCATGAAAATAGAAGAAGATCGATTGGGTACCCCGGAAGCTCAGCATTCTTGTTTAGTGAAGACAGTAAACTCCACGGGGAAAGAAGAGATCACTAGATTACTTCGGGCCCGTGAAGCCCGAAGATTCCTGAAGGAGATTTCCCCCTGAATTCAGTCTCCCAACCGGTTTGGAGAGTGGGGTGCCAGATCAGGTGATGCCTTGTCATCTGACCATGGTTCAAAATTACGTGTTGTTGTCCTCGGTTTCCTTTAGGAGATTGATCCCGGACCGTCGTCAATAGCCCGTTGTGTAACTCTAGTTAGAGGTTAATTAAAAAAATTACCAAATTACTTACCCCCTGATGGCAATATGATTCAAAGTGACACCGGATATTAATAATCTTATATACGAAGTTTTTGCAAAAAAGAAACTAAAACATATCTTGGAAAATTTCTCCCCCCCATAGCTGGTATCTGAGACCTGAAGATGTCCTCAAATTCGAGGTAATAGAGGTCAGCAGATCGCAATCTTTAGACTGAACAGTGGATATTTCAGGTCGATTTTATGTTATCATAGTATTAAGGTTTGGTACAGCTTCAGTCTACGTTTAGAGCAGTGGCAACGGCCTTGGCGTTTTTTTTTTTGGCGCACTACTAAAGTCGCCACGGAAAGAATTATTTAGAATTAACCAATGAAATCAAACGACAGTTTAACGGATTTTGGAAGTACTTTCTAGAATATTCAAAATGAAAATTTAAACTTTCCGTTAGCCGAGGTTGCCATTAAAACCGTAATAACCGTGATACAGATGGATTTCCTTAACCTGCCATAACTAGCAACTAGAACCGTTGTCACCGCTATAAACGAGACTGAAGCTGTACCTAAGGTTTTCCCAAAGTGTCAGAAATGCAGTATGGAGCAATCCTCTTCCGGTCACCATCTTCATTGTGCGAGTCTGTTCAAGAAAGATCTTCATGCTATTCACGTCTTAATCTTTTTGAATGTGCGTAAACTCATGAACATGGTCTACCTTGTCTAGATCAAGTAGGATAAGAAGCAAGACACGAGAAGATGTAGCAAAATTAAATTATGTTAGTCTATTTCAAAATAAAATAGGGTTAACCGTGGCTAAGTGGGTTTGCACACTGTCTTAGCAACCTGTGAATTCTCTTTTGTGTCAGTCAAGATTCTTTGAGCGTGTATGCTCTCGTACGTTGCTTGGACAATTGTGGTCATTGCGCCTTAAAGTTCAACCATTTTATGGAGAATGTTTAATCGTAATAATTTGAAAAGTAATTCGGAAGCCTTCATCCCATTCTCTTCGCCATTTATAGGTTTATTTTCACATGATTCAATTTTGCTTGGAATGTTCTACAAGGAATATTCTAGATGGAATGTACTCGTGGAGGATCTTCTCGTGTCTTGCTTCTTATCCTACTTGATCTAGACAAGGATATCATGTTCATGAGTTTATGCACAATAGATCTTCATCCTATTCACGACTTAAACTTTTTAAATGTGCATAAAATCATGAACATGGTCTACCTTGTCTGTATTAAGTAGGATAAGAAGCAAGACACGAGAAGATATAGCAAAATTAAATTATGTTAGTCTATTTCAAAATAAAATAGGGTTAACCGTGGTTAAGTGGGTTTGCCCACTGTCTTAGCAACCTGTGAATTCTCTTTTGTGTCAGTCAAGATTCTTTGAGCGTGTATGCTCTCGTACGTTGCTTGGACAATTGTGGTCATTGCGCCTTAAAGTTCAACCATTTTATGGAGAATGTTTAATCGTAATAATTTGAAAAGTAATTCGGAAGCCTTCATCCCATTCTCTTCGCCATTTATAGGTTTATTTTCACATGATTCAATTTTGCTTGGAATGTTCTACAAGGAATATTCTAGATGGAATGTACTCGTGGAGGATCTGCTCGTGTCTTGCTTCTTATCCTACTTGATCTAGACAAGGATATCATGTTCATGAGTTTATGCACAATAGATCTTCATCCTATTCACGACTTAAACTTTTTAAATGTGCATAAAATCATGAACATGGTCTACCTTGTCTGTATTAAGTAGGATAAGAAGCAAGACACGAGAAGATATAGCAAAATTAAATTATGTTAGTCTATTTCAAAATAAAATAGGGTTAACCGTGGTTAAGTGGGTTTGCCCACTGTCTTAGCAACCTGTGAATTCTCTTTTGTGTCAGTCAAGATTCTTTGAGCGTGTATGCTCTCGTACGTTGCTTGGACAATTGTGGTCATTGCGCCTTAAAGTTCAACCATTTTATGGAGAATGTTTAATCGTAATAATTTGAAAAGTAATTCGGAAGCCTTCATCCCATTCTCTTCGCCATTTATAGGTTTATTTTCACATGATTCAATTTTGCTTGGAATGTTCTACAAGGAATATTCTAGATGGAATGTACTCGTGGAGGATCTTCTCGTGTCTTGCTTCTTATCCTACTTGATCTAGACAAGGATATCATGTTCATGAGTTTATGCACAATAGATCTTCATCCTATTCACGACTTAAACTTTTTAAATGTGCATAAAATCATGAACATGGTCTACCTTGTCTGTATTAAGTAGGATAAGAAGCAAGACACGAGAAGATATAGCAAAATTAAATTATGTTAGTCTATTTCAAAATAAAATAGGGTTAACCGTGGTTAAGTGGGTTTGCCCACTGTCTTAGCAACCTGTGAATTCTCTTTTGTGTCAGTCAAGATTCTTTGAGCGTGTATGTTCTCGTACGCTGCTTGAACAGTTGTGGTCATTGCGTCTTAAAGTTCAAACATTTTATGGACAATGTTTAATCGTAATAATTTAAAAAGTAATTAGGAAACCTTCATCCCATTCTCTTCGCCATTTGTAGGTTTATTTTTCACATGATTCAATTTTGCTAGAAATGTTCTACAAGGAATATTCTAGATGGATCACACAGAAATATGTATAAACGAGTAGCAGTAGCTGAACTATGTTCTTTTTTACTTTCAGAACAAAGGTCAGATAATATCTTAGTCTTTTAGGCGACATAATGCTTTTTGGATTCGTATTCTGAGTGTGTGGGGAGACAGCAGCGGGCTCCGCAATTCATGAGGGATTTTGCCTTGGGGTTCAATACCCTTTTGTGTTATATTCTTCACAGGGAAGAATTGCCCATGTGGTGATTGAATTCATGATTCAACAATAAAATTCATACAGTCCACTATCACTGGTCGTGTGTGTGAGTTAACTTACTACCAAATGAGCTTCGACGACACTTCTACAGAGAATAAGTGACAAAAAACAAACGTTTTCATGTTTCGATCATGTTCATTGTTTTTCTATGATTTCGAATTACCATAAAATAGTTTGCGGTCAAACAAAATCACAAAATCAAATTTTACTAAATGAATTATGCTATCCTAAGGGAAAAGTAATCATAAGATTTATTTCTTCATAGGGTAGAGTAAATTCAGAATGAATGACTTTTGTTTGTGTGGAGAGAGTTCATTATATAACGCATGAGTAATGCTACATGGTGAATGTTGGGTATTATTCTATTTACTCTTACGATCGTAAAACAAACTGCACAGACTGAATAACGAGGAAGAAAATATAGCACAGCCTTCTCCCCAGAGCTGTCATTTTCAATAGCAGTTATAATAAATTTAACGCGTTTTAAACATTGAGTGAACTTTTAGAATCACCTTTTATATATCCGCGCTATTTTATTCTCTCCCCATTTTTACTATCACCCTAACTACAATTTATCTTCCCATTCACATTCAAATCTCTAACTACAAAACGAAACCGTTTGAGTGATACATCACCGGGGATCCTCGTGATTTATTGCAGCCGGGGACTGCGTGACCTGGATTAAATTCAGCGGTTGTGTGCCGCGGAAGAAAATTCAGCGTTAATGTAAATGAATTGTCTGGTAGAGAAAATCTAATCCTTCCTCTCAGTTTTAAAGATAAGGGAAGCGAGGTAATATGTTCCTCCTGTCTACGGGACAATGAAATGGGCAAGAAAACATGGTTTCAAAAGATGGCTGTCATTTTTCATGAGCGCAATCAGCCATCCCGCTTACAATGGGTTTATATTTCCGTAATGATTATGAATCTGGGCGATTTTTGAGCTAACGGATCGAGCTTTGGAATAAGATGATTTCGGGCGATGCAAGTGAGATGAATTGTCTTTAGGGCACGTGAATTTGTATTGTTTTTGTAGAATAGGTTTTCATCTGGTATTATGTTTTCAATTTATGTAAATAAGGTTTTCAAGCTGAACGCTTCTGAGCTTAGATTTTTTCAATCGTCTCCAGGAACGACTTTTCTCCTGATTCTTCGAGCCCCTGTAGTTTTCACTCAGTAGATGGCGCTCCACTCTGACGTAGCGCAGAGTTGTATATAAAGTCGGTCATCGAATACTAATTCCAGCAGACGCACTCTCACTGAAAGTGAGACGAACCATGTAACTAACTTACTATTGTTTATTAAAGTTCTTGTTGCTACCGTTCCTGAAGTTCATTCTTTCTGCAACCATATACTTATCTCAACACTCCCATTCCTAATTACCTAACTTTAACGATAGGTCCGTGAGTGGCATTTACGACAGACGCTTTATTTTCATAGTATCGTTTGGCATGAGAAGAGATATCACCTGACGACCTTCTGCTTTACCCAAAGCGTTTATACCTCACAGTCAGCAGGGTAGAAGATCAACGAACAAAAGAAGGGATCCTCTAGAAGGTCAGTCGCTGACAGCTCGTAAATGGTGATCGATACCAGTGGTCACTTAAAAGGGGGATAACATCCACCGCTACCATGCCGCTGGTGTAAGCGATATTTTAGTGGTAACAAAAGTCAATCTGCCGCATCGTAAATGTTAACTATGCAACTAAGCTGGAAACAGGAGACAGTTGGCAACGGCTGATTTCGAAAAGCAAATTTTATGGTTCTGGCATTCGTGATAAGTGGATTTGAAGGAATCTACAAAGGTCATCCAGAAAGTACGTTTCCCACGGCCCGTAAAAAGAAACAAAACATAATTACCTGGAAATATTTATTGCAAAAGATACACAGCAATATTTCAGCTACTTCTCAACATAATAACCACCGCAATTGTAACACTTGTCATACCGTAGGATGAGTTTTCGTAGTCCAGTGTCGTAGACGTCTGCCGCCTGGGAATAGAGCCAGCTTGTCACAGTTGTCTGCAGGTTTTCGTTTGTGGGTAAGTGATAACCGGACAGGAATTTCTTCAGGTGCTAGAACAGGTGGAAGTCTCTGGGAGTAAGACAGGGTCTAAAGGGTGGATGGTCAAACAGCTCTCAGCGAAACTTCTGCAGCAGATTTTTTGTGGCTCCATTCCCAGGCGGCAGACTTCCATGACACTGGACAACAAAACTTATCTCAAGGTATGACAAGTGTTAGAATTGCGGTGGTTATTATGTTGAGAAGTAGCTGAAGTATTGCTGTGTATCTTTTGCAATAAATATTTCCAGGTAATTATGTTTTGTTTCTTTTACGGGACGTGGAAAACTTACTTTCTGGGTGACCATCGTACTTGTTGTATTAGGTGGCAAGTTGAAACGTAAGTAAATCATTTCCTGAATTGACGCCATTAGCGTGGTTTCTTGCTCGGTTTATGTTAGATAGGTATGCTTACAAATTCAGCTACAGATGATTTGTAGTCGAGAATGACGTTACACCCACTGTACTATGTAAGAACAGCACGAATGCTGATGAAAATCTGTCTTAATTATGTTGAAGTTTTTCATTCTTTTTCTTATATGTGACGAGAATCTAGTACTATGTGTCCACTAATATGGTTTCTAAATAAAATTTTGTATTAGATTTTGCAATCATTTTTACCCTGATGTGCTGAGATCAGATGTATGCGGAATCCCCCGCCCATTAGCTAATTATTCGGCGTCGAAAGTGATGCAGTGATTACGAGTTGGCGAAGTAAATCACACGCACACACATTATGTCAGTTGACATAGATGACTTGAATATGGTTGATGTAATAAAGATTACATCGAGTCCAAAGTTTGCACATCAGATAGTTGGATGTTCAAATCTAATTTAAATCCATTTCCAGTACTATTTTAACTTCTATTTATTCCCAATGAAAGGACAGTAACACTGTGACAATTAAACAAAGAGAATGGATAGGTCCATTCCAGCGTAGTCTGTCTTCGACTACATTCCAAATTAATCTGGCGAATTCCATATCGGATAGGGAAGATGCGCGTTTCAAATTCCCTATTGTAGGGATTATCATAATATCTGTAGCTAAGTTGCCACAATGGCAGCCTAACTTCTCGCTACGTTATATCGCGAAATTGGCTACTTCGTTCTAGTCTACTTGTTTCCCCACTGAACTTTGTAAACATTTGCAAACAAAGGCAATCTCAATCCGTTTCTTTAGAATTATGATTTCAAAGGCACATCTACTTAAACAAGTTATTGTGTTTCGTGACAGTCAGCCTCGATGCGACATTTAGCTATGGCATGCGGTCAAATTCGAATTGCAAAGAGATCGAAGAGAGCGTAACGTCACAATCTCTTGCGAAAATATAAATATTTAATTTAAAAATTATTTATTAAAAGAAAAAAAAATCAAACGTATAAGGTATCTATCTGGTGTAAAATTTTCCGCATATTTCAAATCCTTCTTTAACGATCGCTGATATAGAAAAAAGCACTGAAGAATGCCAGTCATAATTTTAATTATTTATTTTGCTTCGCTCGAATTCGTTTCTCAGAAAATCAAAATGAATTAATCTCTAATCAAACGAATGTCATTCTTCGCGGCGGCGCGGCGTTCGTAATGGAAAAAATATAAAAGTTTCAATTTAAAAATGATTTCTTTAAAGAAAATCATATTTTTAAGTATCCATCTAAAGTAAAATTTTCCGCAGATTTCAAATAAGTTAAAATTTTTACTCTATCTTTAGTGAACTAGGAGATAGAAAAATGAACTACATAACTCCAATTTAACTTTTTATTTGTTTTGTTCTTCGGCTGAAAGCGTTCTAACGGTAAACACGGAAAAAATAAAATAAGAATCTGTGATCTTTTATGCTGTTGCCATTCTAAAGAAGTTAATAACAATTAAATATGTCATTAAATTAATTTTAAAATGTTCTAGGATGAATTTTAAAATTCGGGCTTCGTACAAAAATCACAAAAAATTAGGACTACCAGTGTGCCAAATCCCATTACTGTGTGTGCCATAGATTCGTTAGGACAGTCCACACACATACACACAAACACGTTCTTTTATAAAAGTAGTGATGATTTACAATATATACGCAAATATTCCAGCGTATTGTAGTTTTACAAAAGTTAAATTAAAACACTCAAGGAATCTATATAAATAAAAAAAGATGTGTGTATGTGAATAATTCTCTATACCGTTTGACCATCTACACCGTTTGATAAATCCACACCAAATTTGGTACAAATATACTTTAGAACAACGCGGAAAACATAGGTTATTATTTTCCTGTCTTCAGACCTATCTGTAGCACTCATGGCGAGAAAATTGGCACACAGGTAGACCTGAAAGTGCCCCTCGAAGTCCCAATTTTAAAACTTAAGTTTGTTTTTTTGCAATAAAGGGACATGGATAAGGAAACACGTTCTATAGGGTCTGTGTATGAGTTAACACAAGGAAAATGTAGTCATATTTTAGCTGTCGCTGTAGGAAACACGTTCTACAGAGTTTGTGTATTTGAGTTAACACAGGGAAATGTCGCGGTCATAATTTAAAACCGAGCAACGCTAGTTATTCAGCTAGCAATGTACACTGCTGGCCACTCAAATTGCAACACCAAGAAAGACAAGATATATCACAACAATTTTTATTTTGTAGATGTAGATAACATGTTGACCAAGTATCAAATGATTAAATTTATAGAATGCCCCATTAAAATGAATCCAGCAGCCAGAGTAGCAGCCATTGTTGGAGATCACCGCTGCCACACGCATCGGCATTGATTCAAAGAGACTTTGTATGTGTTCTTGGGGTACAGCAGACCAAGCAGCTTCCACACGCTGCCAAAGTTGATCTGGTGTGGCAGCTGGGGATGTAATCTGGGTCAATCGTTGAGCAACCATGGACCACTTGTTTTTTATCGGCGAAAGATCCGGAGAGCGAGCTAGCCAGGGAAGCAATTCAATCTGGCGATTGACGAAAAAACTCTTGGACAATGCGTGCCACGTGTGGTCGCGCATTATCCTGTTGAAATATGGTTGTGGGCAAGCCCTGATGAGAAAGGAAGGACAACTGGCTCCAACACCTCGGAGATGTAGCGCTAGCTGTTTAAAATACCGGCAATGCGTACTAGAGGAGTGCGAGAGTGATAACCAATACCGCCCCATACCATGATACCCGGTTCAAGACCAGTGTGGCGGTGCATAACGCAGCTGTTCAGCATCCTCTCTCCACGGTGTCTCCAGACTCGAATCCGACCATCGTGGTGTTGAAGACAGAAGCGTGACTCGTCAGTAAAGAAAATTTCATTACATTCTACCATCCACATCCTTCTTTCATCGCACCATTGGCGGCGGAGACGTCTGTGGTTCTGCATCAAGGGTAGACGAAGCAATGGACGTCTTGCGGACAGACCACTCTGCTGTAAACGGCGTCGAATGGTACGCACAGACACTGGATGATGCGTTACAGACTGAATGTGCTGTGCTATGGTTCGTGATGTGGCTGAGCGATCCGTCACGGCCATACGCACAATTTGCCTGTCATCACGTGAAGTGGTGCACTGAGGTGGATGCGATAGAACACGTCGGTCCGTCGTACCCTCCTTCATCCAACGATCACATATCCGAATTACAGTTGTTTGGTTTCATCTAACACGATTTCCCTGAAAGATAATCCACAATCTCGGTAGACCACTATCCTTTCTCTCTCGAACTCGGATACTTGATCAAAAGATGGTCGCTGTTTTCTACGAGGCATAATTCATCGTTTTTTTAAAAAAACCACAAGAAAAACACAATTGCCGTATTTGAAATCGTCGAAATCTCCAAGCCTGAAATAGCGCTTTGAAGTGGCGCCACAGGCGCGCGTGATGTGCGTCTGAGCTGAAATTATAATCATTTGCATATCTCACCTCCGCTAATGCATGTTGTAAATTTCATATTATTTGCATGCTTCCTTCAGGGTGTTGCATTTACAGTGGCCAGCAGTGTATAAATCTAGCTCAATGAGTACATTTTCCTTGGCTCACGATGTATCACTTTCTTCGGTATGTCATGTCTTTTTCTTGTCCTACTCAGAAGCAAAATACCTGGAGGGGCTATCGTATTTTGTGCTAAAAAATTACGAGTAGTGATTTTGTTTAGTGAGTATTGTATGTGTGAGGTTCTGAGGTTCTTCTGCCAACACAGGGAGGAATGTTTGGCAGGGGGAGCGAGACATCCTAAAGGGACATTGGCGGGGGTGTCGGTGAAAGGTCACCCGGGTCAGAATGAGAAAAGGGGAGAGCGGAAAGAAAGAAGGGATTCGACCCGCGGAGACGACAGAGAACTCTTTGCTGCTGTTTTATACGATTTTGTAATATATTTATGTCTAACCAAGAATGTCCAAATAAATCGTTGAAAAGATATCTATGAAGTGTTGCCCTCTCCACTAGACAAACGTACCACTCACACGAGGTAGAGAAAAGAGGTGGGGTGTGACAGTATGAATAATATAGAGCTACATTTATTTAGTAAAAGTACGCTAAAATATTTAATATTCTTTTAATAAATGGAAATGAACGAATGAATTTTATATTGCGGGATATATACGAATAATAGTTTCTCTTTTGAAACAAAAGCTATAAAAATAAAATTAGCGTATGAATTATAATTTATGGAGAGACAAATAATTTCCCGTGTCCTTAGGAGCACAATATATCAAGGGGTTCTATACTTTGCACTTTAAAAGCTATAATGCCTTTGTTTTGTGAGTATTGCAGGAGAAGTTTAGGGCTAGTTATGTTGAGGAAGTACTTTCAAAGATGAAATAATGATTCTCTAATAAATAATTATCAAAATAATTTAATATTGTAGGATATATAGGAATAATAATTTCTTTTGAAATATGAGATATAATAAAGTTAGTCCCTTGTACGTTTAAATTATAATTTATGGTGGAATAAAATCAGTCCTTAACTTGAATTGATGAAAAGATGAACAAGGCACTCGAGGGCAAAAGGAGGAGTTTAATTATGCCAAGTCAGGTTGCAAAAAAATTTATTTTACGTTTTTATTCAAAACTGAACAACATCACCGCAAATTTTAAATACTCCATCGACTCAGTTTCATTTCTTTGTTTCCATTTAAACAAAGCAATTATCACGAACACATTCTAAAACAGAATAAGAGTTTCATTACTCCCCAAATTGAATTTAATCAAACCGTAAATGCTCGAAATAATTCAGAAAAACTTAATTTCAAAAATATTGAACCATAATTTATTTCCCCCAAGCCTCCAATAGTAAAAACACAGAAAATCCCTTTCCTTAGCAATTACTCGCAGGAAAGGGAAAAACACTCAAAATGGCGGAGATTGCTGATACGTGCAGCACTTGGGAACGAACATTAAAAACAGAGCGGGACGTTTTTGCTTAGTTTGAAGAGATTAACATCCATAAATCATGCAGTAATTTACCAAACGCATCGTTTTGGTGCTACTAAATTATTTTTAAAAAAGTCGAGCTCCGGCGTATTTGTTTTTAACCGAAGATGATAAAAGGATGGTGTAAGAGTTGGCGAAAGATAAATTAATTACAAACGTTGGGGAAGAAAAACGACTTTTCCTGGAAAACGGTATTTCTTCCAGGGATATCTAGGGTTCCTCCATTTTGTTTCCCCCCTCCTCTTTTGTGTGTTTCGTCTGGAGTAGTGTGGAAAGATAGTTTTTCACGCGTTTGCAAAAATCCATTCCAACTTTTGAAAGCAATTTTCTAGACTCGTTATTTTTTCAAAAAGAATAGTTAAAATAAAGCTGTATGAGAAAACCGTCGCTGTGACATTTTTGCATTTGCGTTGATTAAACATTGCATAAATTGCTACTCCTTGACGGTTTAAAAAATGGGAAATGAATACAGAACATGAGATTTAAGATAATGTTTCGCTAGAAAATATTTTTAAACGCGTTGAGGGTATTATACATTAAAGCATATGTACATTCATGCATATGTACCGGGTGATCATAAATTAACATCAGGTGTTCAGAGCCCTCTAGCGAGTAATGTATTGGACGAAGCGTAATAATATTTGAAAGGGGTACACAGTGGAACATGAGATTTCGATTTCTAAAATAAAAATAAATTAGTTCCAAATGTCGCATCAAGGGGATATTTTGGCGCTGAAAAGTATAGAAGTGTGAATGATGAATGTGAGTAAATGTCAAATGAGACATCACACATTAATTTTATTAACAATGCATGACAATGTTTATTGTTAATTAAATATGAAGTTCAATATGACCACCTTTTTGATGTTCTAAGAACTGCATGCGTTTCACATTTTCCACCGTGACTCTCAACATCTCAGAAGTGATTTGTCTCACGTGTAACGTTATTCGATCTTTCAACGTTACGATATCGGGGACATGTCCTTGATACACAATGCTTTTAAGACATCCCCTCAGCCAAGGTTTTGAGATAGGGTAATTCGAATTCTTGATTAGAATTCTCCTAGACTATCTTTATATCCACGCTATCGCTACACGGAACGCTGTTATGAAAATTAGTGCATTTTACTCGGTAAACAGCGCCAAACGTGCCCCTGGAGGCGACATTTGGAACTATTTTTGTTTAGAAATCGAAATACCTTGATCCACTGTGTACGCCCACCCAATTAACTAGCTAGAGGGCTATGAACACCTCACGTTAATTTATGATCGCCCTGTACATACTAATATGATCACCAGACTCTCTTTAGGTGTGTATGCAATCACAACTAGAAGGTAATCGAGTGATATTTCCTCCCTTCTGTTGTTCCCTCGCCTACCTTTTGATTTTTTTTCTTTTATTCTTCATTGCGATTGCCTCTTAGGAGATGTGAACTCCCTTTGAGAAGCTTTCCGACACTCTGTTGTTATCAGCTCCTCTTGGGAAGTTGCTCAATGGACTTTCTTTGAGTTGTAAATGGTGGAGGTTCGATTCCTGTCAGGGTCCCTGTGTATATATCACTCCCTTGTGTGTCAGTAAAAGCTTTCATTGTGTGTATGTGTTGTTTCAGAATTTGTGTTCTTATTCAGAACTATTCGTATCAAATATTCCTTGACTAACTTTATTAATGGACGAGTAGATTGCGATGCCTTGAACAGCGCAACCATTTTCAACTGGCTTGCTGGTGAGAATCGCGAATTACAGCTTCAGTTCTCACTCCCCTTAGTTTCACTTCTCATTTCTTCAACTGTTCCTAGTGGTTACTTGTAGTTTCAGTTCGCATTTGTATGTAAAGCTTACTTCTTTGTATGCTAGTAGTGAGCTTTGTCTCTCTGTGTAGTTGTAACGTGTATGTGCTGTGATGTTCGTGACATAAAAAAAAAAACCTTCTGACAATGTCAGTTTCAAGATCAATCGGTACCGCATTCCATTTTATTTGTACGTGTGAACTTTGGATTAAGAATTGTCTTTCCGAAAGTAGTTTCTAAGTTGAAGTCCTAGTCTCTTGAGCATTTGATAAGCCTATCAAGTTGTTATATTATTATGTTTTGTGTTTCGAATAAATTTGATTTCTACTTTAAATAGCATGGAATCATTTCGTTTGTAATATACAAGCACGAACAGTATGCTTATTATATGATTATTTTTTTATGGTGCTTGACATAGCATGGCCGAATATGACCCTTGCGCCATGAAACCCAACCAACATATTTATGTCAAAAAGAAATATTACTACAGTAATAAAAAAGCAAGTCATAACAAAACAAGTCGCGTGTTTTTTTAATCAATATCGGCTTATAAGTGAAACTCACGAAGTCAAAACGCATACTTATGTGATAAGAGGAAGGGGTAAGAATATCAATTTTAAACGATGAAAAAATTTAAATTTTTTATCCGCCTTCCTTGGCTAGCTCGCTTTTATGGGTTTCGGGAAAACGATTGAAAGAAAGGAAGGCTAGTTTAAATTTAAATAAACAGGTTTATTAACATAAGTAAGGAAACTTAAGTAAAGTTACAGAGGGTAAACTTGATTAAATGGGTAAGATGCATCTCGCACACAAATAGCCAATGCCAGAGAAGCGAGACGCAACTTTGGACAACCTGTCCTCACGAGAACGGGAAAGCAAAGTGGCTCGTAGTTTCTCTTCAACTTACCAAAATACTTGTGGTGCTCATGGCGCCATTTCTTGGTAGGAGAATGAAATTAAATCTATGACCGTCACAGAAGAGTGAGATGAAATCTATGACCGTCACAGAAGAGTGAGATGAAATCTATGACCGTCACAGAAGAGTGAGATGAAATTAAAGACTGTCATAATTTTGTTTTGCTACAATTATTTATGAAAAATGTTACCTATTCCACTTTCCAATTTTTCAGAAGATAGTACTTTCATCGCGATTGTGAATTGCTATAGCAACGTATTAATAAAATTATAAGTATTGTACGTTATTTGCTAAACTAAATGTTTCGCATGTATATATTCTGAATCTGTCGACAAGAAACCTTACATTCGTTCAAAGGAAAATGAACTTTTGGGAATTCACACTAATCTAAGAATTACCATATTTTCAATTAAAATTTTTTTTAAAATTACGCTTTTTAAAATTTTGACTCAGTGTGTTGTACTTGAAAGAAATATTTAATGTAAGCCGATTATATTTTAGCAAAAACTTAAAGAAACACCTGAAAATAATAGAGAAAAAAGAAGAAAATATTTTGGAAGATAAACTATTTTTTTCCTTACCTTTCTTCCGAGACATCCGAATCTCTTTTACCAATAGAGGTTTAGAAAACAGAAGCTCTTTTGAATTCGTAATTCTAAAGACACATTGAACTCTTAATTCTAAAGACATCGCTGTTAAAAAACACAACATTCAAAGTCGTAATAAATTAAGGTGACATGAGCGGAAATTAATTAAGTATTCAACTTGTTACAAAGTAATTATTATACTCATACATAATTAATTGTTTGACACCAATGTGCTATAAAGTTCTACAACATTTTCAAAAATTCTTACTCATGAAAACAACTTTGTAATGCTATATACAAAGTAAATGTCGATTCGGGATTTTTCTAGCTGTCCAACTTGTTTTTCTTTTTACCATAATATATTTGTATTTCACTTGAAACATGAACTTATACTGCACTCTGGAGTCTTTTACTGTCTTTCGTTTACAAATGTCACATAAAATATAGTGCTGAATTTTGAAACTTCGGAAAAGCTATGACTATTTAAAGTAACTATACAGGGTGGTCCCGAATTCATGGTACAAACTTTAATGGTAGGTACAGGACATTGTAACAATGATTTATTGTATAGGAATGTATAGTCGCAAGTGACGCGGTGAGGCGAAAACAGGGGAAATAACGGCCGAAAGGAAAAACAAAGATTTTATTGAAAGCGTTGTTGACAAGTGTCATGTTTACAGTAATTGTTCAAAATTGCGTCCACCAGTATCGATACATGCTTGACAGCGTCGGTGGAGCGATTGGCGTACACGTTCAAAGATGCCTGGTATTTCACGCACACCTGCAGCAGCTACAGATAAGCGAGCGACGAGATCCTCATCTGAGTCAACTGGAGTCTCATAAACAAGATGCTTTAGATGTCCCCATAAAAAGTAATCGAGGCTCGATAAATCGGGAGATCGGGGTGGCCAAGGGACTGGTCCACCACGCCCAATCCATCGAGTACCAAACGTGGCATTCAGGTAATTCCGTACATCAATGCTGAAGTGTGCTGGCGCCCCATCGTGCTGAAACCACATGCGGTTACGAATGGCGATCGGAACATCATGCAGCAGTTGTGGTAACACTTCTTTCAGAAAAATAAGATAGCTTCCGCCAGTGAGCCGCGTGGGTAGTAAGTATGGGCCAATCAAAAAGTCGTTCACAATACCAGCCCACACATTAATACTGAAACGTTGTTGAAACGCATGTCGACGCGTTGCATGTGGATTATCGGTTGCCCACACATGGGAATTGTGCGCATTAAAGACACCCTCGCGTGAAAATGTCGCTTCATCTGTAAATAGCACATAATCTACGAAATCCGGCTGCAACGCACAATGCTGCATCACCCACAGGCAGAAGTTCACGCGGCGAGGATAATCTGCCGGATTCAATGCTTGTACTTTCTGAAAATGGAAGGGGTGTAAGCGATTTTCGTTTAACACTCTGCATACAGTCTGATGACTCACACCTACGTCACGCGCAAGAGTTCTTGTGCTTGACTCGGGTCTATCAGCCACAATGTTCAAGATGCTTTCTTCCAGCCTTGGAGTGCGTACAGCTCTTACTCGACCAGCGCCATGTCTGTTGACGTCGAACGCACCTGTTTCACAAAGTTGACGATGTAACCGTTGAAAAATTCTATGATCCGGCATTCGTCGATCAGGATACTCCGCGCGATACATTCGTAACGCAGCTCTGCCGTTACCATTTGCACGGCCGTACATGTAATGCATGTCCGCTTTTTCTGCATACGTAAAGTCACCCATCGTCTACGGCAGCACAATTGTGAATGGCGCTTTTCCCTACTGCGATGCATCATGTTCAACAGCGGCTAGACATCTACTGCCCTCTACCGGCAATGATACCAACCGATCACTCCATTTCTCTTTCCTTTTATTTCCCCTGTTTACGCCTCACCGCGTCACTTGCGACTATACATTCCTGTACAATAAATCATTGTTACAATGTCCTGTACCTACCATTAAAGTTTGTACCATGAATTCGGGACCACCCTGTATTTTAAAGTAACCTAAAGAGGAAGCGCTTAAAAAATCTGAAAACTGTCCACTCTCACCCTGAAAATTTACAAATGTTATAATTGTTGTGATGAGAAATGGTTTAGAAATATAAATACGGCACTAAATGTGGTGAAAATTAGGGGCTAAGAAAAAAAGAGAGTTGAGTTAAAAAAGAGGTTCGTGTTATCAAATTCCTATATAGGTTAACTGCTAACTGGGTATAATATATATATATATATATATATATATATATATATATATATATATATATATATATATATATATATATATAAAGTCACAACGCAATATTGGAGAGTCAACTTATTCTTTATTTCTCGTCGAAGGGATCGCTGGTCACTATGGTCGAGTTCGATGCTGGAGGTATGGAAGTGAAACGTACTTAAGTTCCGTCAGAGCTTCTAATCAGAGCATTGGGTCGGTTACGATAACCCGAGAACGACTTTAAAGAATCGGTCGAGTTCGTTGATCAATCAAAGTGCAATGATTTCATTAGTTACTCCATGAAATCTAACAGGGGAAGGCTCGACGATTAAACCGATGGCATTCCTTCCCAGACGTCGTGGTGCAGATCAAGACTTACGTGGCTCGCAGAACAGAAAAGTTGGACTAGCGATGCACTCGATAAAAAAAAGGTACCGTCAATTATCGACACCATTAAAGTGCGAAGTCAAATCGAAGGTTGTAACATTTTTGCACCCTCATCACGATTACGAATGAAGATGCGTTCATTTAACGTTGAAAGACGAGGAAATCGTTGTTCTGAGGTGATATCACAGGAGCGAAGCTAACCAGTATAATCTCTCCTACTAAAAAGAGACGAGAAGATCATAGTTTTCGGGGTGAAAACACCGCTGCGAACCCAAGCAATAGCATCACTCTAACTGAAAAAAAGGGGGAGGGGTCTGTAGCAGAAAAATCAGTCCCATCGTCCCCTTTTCGGCGTCGCCAAAAACGAAGGTCACCCCAATGCGAGGGGACAATTAATGCCAATAAATAACATATAGCACGCGGGAGAAAGACAACCAGGGTTATCCCATTATCATAACGGAATGTTAAAAAAATATCAGGAAGAAGAGAGCCAAATCACGCCAACATCTTCCGGTAATTAAGAAGTGCAGCAGTTGAAGGTTATGGTGGGATGGGCTTGACCTTGGAAGGTCACCAACTGTACAATCAGTGTGGGCAACGTAGAGATGAGACAGGGTGAAACAAGAGGGATCGATTCCCCCTTAACTAGATAACACTCAAACCAGAATTCCATGAAGGGAAAAAGCCTGTGAAATCCCATCTCTACTTACAAGATTTTCGTAGCTAGGAAGCCGGGAATGGGATCGAAAAAAAACAACTATAAAGGGAATCTAATTCTTGCTCTCATTCCTTTTCCAAAAAAAATCCGGAGTGGAAGGGAAAATAGTTATAACATATGGGGAAGGGGAACCCTTCACCACAATAGTGAAACATTGGAATCACATGAACAAGACGAAAGAGTTGAATTAAAATAGAGCAAAAATTAAAATTCCTAGAAAATATTTTTTAAATTATTTAGAAACTAAAATTATTTGATATCCTCTTTCATTTCTTCAATATTTAATATAGCCTTGCTTTCATACACCTTTGTATATGATATTTAAAGAACACATAATACGATCTTGTACTATTTCTTTACATAAAATACGACAAAATATATAAAATTCTGTATCTATATTATAACCTCTCTCATAAAAGAATACTAGAAAAATATATTAAATATTCAATAAGATATATGACTTGCACATCATAAATTATTTATTTGAAGTACTTTCTCGAAATATTTCGCGCTTGGTATCGAACACAATTTCACTAGGGTATTAAAGGTTTCTTCAGACTGACAGAATTCAGATCAATCCGGATGCAGCAGAAACTGACGGACAAAGATCTTGTGAAAGCAGCATCTATAAGAAATAACTTTCTCTACTTTAAACCTATCACAGTCTGAATGAAGAGCTCTCAACTTCAATACGTCCGAATCTACATTAATAAAAAAACTGAATTTAGATCGATTCGGATTGATCTCGATTCTGCTGGTGTGAAGCAGTTCTAAGACACAGAATCTCACTATAAACGCCACAGTTCGTTTTCATAGGCGACGAAAGCAAAATACAAACAGAAAAACTGCCTCTGCGCATCAACACAATACCAAACATCGATTGCAGCGCTAGAAGTTTCCGCAACTTTTCAACAACATTCATCGTCTTCGGAGATTTCCCAAACCAGGAATCTGGCAACAGCTTTCTTCTTTACATCGAGCAAGGTAAGAAAAACACACAAAACTAAACTACATCTCTCTGGTAGTGAGCTAAAATTATCGAAATAAAGAGCGGACCGGAACTATAATCGATACATCAATATGTATCCTTGGAGAATCGGGGGGCAGCGCTTGCTGCCACCGAAACAGGAATCATTGAGGTGTGCAGCCCAGGCCAGTCGGTGGCATTTTCCAGGCGTCATGCCTCACGAAGTACCCGTAATAGTTTCCTTTCACTTTTAGAAGGTGTTATCTGTTCCTGAAGAAGGCAGTGTTCATTTTCTTTGTTGCCTCAAAAATAAAAGGCTTAAAGTTTCTTAGGACAGCGAGCTGCTGAGAACGGAGGAATATCACAAGAAACGCGCTGTTCCTAAGTTTGTATGGTATGGAAGTCATTTTTTGTTACTCTGAGGCATCCATTATTGAGAGTAATGGAAGTTATGTCAGGTTTTGTATTTTTGTTTTATGGAAGAATAAAGTTTTAGTTCCTAGTTGGTTTGGCTTGTTGCTCTACGATAATTTTGATACACATGGAGTAGTTCATAGTCTGAGTGGTACAGTTTCAATCATTCAGTTCCTATTTGAAGATGTGAATCTTTAATAATTTGTTCACATTTAGAAGTTGCCAAAAAAAGGATTGAGGAGTGATGTCAATCTTAGGATGCTCAGAGATGACTCAAATGAGAATGACTGACTCCTTTTATATGTTTTGTGGTCTTCACTGATTACAGTAATTGTCCTCACTACTGTAGTAGATAAACTAATCAGTAAGGAACAATGTAGGTGAAATAATTTACGGGAAATGTTTGGTTTGATGTTTTTTTTAATAATTTTTACATGAAGGCTAATTATACCGTTACTCGAATGCTTTATAATTAGAGTGTCAGTCGAAGAAGTGAGAACGTATGAACAAAGAGACTCGTTGAAACTAGAGCCAGATCAAATTTGAACTATTATATAGCACATATAGGAAATATAAGATAAGAGTGAGCAATGGTTACCCTTTTTATTAGTCCTGAACCATGTGACAAAAACTAGTAGTAGCATTCATCTGTCTGATGAAATCAAAAATTTATCACTTGATTGGTCCAAGGGTTGAGAGAAGATGACCATCTATCGATTGATCAACTGATAGGTCAACGTGAGATTGTATCCGACTGTGGTGATATTACTATTTTTGTCACACTCTTTTGAAGTTCCTCTCAATATCAATACTCGATCTACTTATATTTCACATCTATGAAAATGTATGTCGTCATTAGCAAAACTGACCAGATCTTGATGGACGTGGTATGTTGTCATCAGCAAAACTGACCAGATCGTGATGGACGGGGTATGCCGTCATTAGCAAAACTGACCAGATCTTGATGGACGTGGTATGTTGTCATCAGCAAAACTGACCAGATCGTGATGGACGAGGTATGTCGTCATCAGCAAAACTGATCAGATCTTGATGGACGTGGTATGTTGTCATCAGCAAAACTGACCAGATCGTAATGGACGAGGTATGTCGTCATCAGCAAAACTGATCAGATCTTGATGGACGTGGTATGTTGTCATCAGCAAAACTGACCAGATCGTAATGGACGAGGTATGCCGTCATTTGCAAAACTGACCAGATCGTAATGGACGAGGTATGCCGTCATTTGCAAAACTGACCAGATCTTGATGGACGTGGTATGTCGTCTTTAGCAAAACTGACCAGATCGTAATGGACGAGGTATGTCGTCATCAGCAAAACTGACCAGATCGTGATGGACGAGGTATGTCGTCATCAGCAAAACTGATCAGATCTTGATGGACGAGGTATGTCGTCATTAGCAAAACTGAAAAGATCTTGATGGACGTGGTATGTTGTCATCAGCAAAACTGAAAAGATCTTGATGGACGTGGTATGTTGTCATCAGCAAAACTGACCAGATCGTGATGGACGAGGTATGTCGTCATTAGCAAAACTGATCAGATCTTGATGGACGAGGTATGTCGTCATTAGCAAAACTGAAAAGATCTTGATGGACGTGGTATGTTGTCATCAGCAAAACTGACCAGATCGTGATGGACGAGGTATGTCGTCATCAGCAAAACTGATCAGATCTTGATGGACGCGGTATGTTGTCATCAGCAAAACTGATCAGATCGTGATGGACGAGGTATGTCGTCATCAGCAAAACTGACCAGATCGTAATGGACGAACTATGTCGTCATCAGCAAAACTGACCAGATCTTGATGGACGAGGTATGTCGTCATTAGCAAAACTGAAAAGATCTTGATGGACGTGGTATGCTGTCATCAGCAAAACTGACCAGATCGTGATGGACGAGGTATGTCGTCATCAGCAAAACTGATCAGATCTTGATGGACGCGGTATATCGTCATCAGCAAAACTGACCAGATCGTAATGGACGAGGTATGCCGTCATCAGCAAAACTGACCAGATCTTGATGGACGAGGTATGTCGTCATTAGCAAAACTGAAAAGATCTTGATGGACGTGGTATGTTGTCATCAGCAAAACTGACCAGATCGTGATGGACGAGGTATGTCGTCATTAGCAAAACTGAAAAGATCTTGATGGACGTGGTATGTTGTCATCAGCAAAACTGACCAGATCTTGATGGACGAGGTATGTCGTCATTAGCAAAACTGAAAAGATCTTGATGGACGTGGTATGTTGTCATCAGCAAAACTGACCAGATCGTGATGGACGAGGTATGTCGTCATCAGCAAAACTGATCAGATCTTGATGGACGCGGTATATCGTCATCAGCAAAACTGACCAGATCGTAATGGACGAGGTATGTCGTCATTAGCAAAACTGAAAAGATCTTGATGGACGTGGTATGCTGTCATCAGCAAAACTGACCAGATCGTGATGGACGAGGTATGTCGTCATCAGCAAAACTGATCAGATCTTGATGGACGCGGTATATCGTCATCAGCAAAACTGACCAGATCGTAATGGACGAGGTATGCCGTCATCAGCAAAACTAACCAGATCTTGATGGACGAGGTATGTCGTCATTAGCAAAACTGAAAAGATCTTGATGGACGTGGTATGTTGTCATCAGCAAAACTGACCAGATCGTGATGGACGAGGTATGTCGTCATTAGCAAAACTGAAAAGATCTTGATGGACGTGGTATGTTGTCATCAGCAAAACTGACCAGATCTTGATGGACGAGGTATGTCGTCATTAGCAAAACTGAAAAGATCTTGATGGACGTGGTATGTTGTCATCAGCAAAACTGACCAGATCGTGATGGACGAGGTATGTCGTCATCAGCAAAACTGATCAGATCTTGATGGACGCGGTATATCGTCATCAGCAAAACTGACCAGATCGTAATGGACGAGGTATGCCGTCATTAGCAAAACTTACCAGATCTTGGACAATATATCTCGTCAAAACCACTTGGAGGGTTAATGAATTAAGCTGTGGAGAGCAGGAAGAGTTTAAGAAAATATCTCTTGACCTGTTTCTCCCTCTACCCTTCGTTAGTCTATGCTGCAATAGTGGTTTTTATTCACTGTACAAAATACAATCTATTTTTGTTCACTGAAATTAAAATTTGTTCACTTTTATAACAATTGCAAGTGTTTTTATTTGCACTTACGTCATACTAACGAAATAGACGAAATTTGAGGGCGGAGTTGCTGCTGTACGATCTCAGAATTGTAGTTTACTCGGGCTTGGAAATCGACTAGAGTGAATCGGTAATCGAAATGCAAACTGGTGTTTTTCATCACGCTCGTCAATTAGTCCACCATTAGGATTCGTGCTTTCGCCCAATAACGCGTGACATATATTCGAGCCGTGCGATTGGGACAACGCACATGAAACTGCACGCAAATACTCCGACTATTTCATTAGAAGGTCGATGAACAGCGAATGCATGTATGAATATTATATATTACACATGGTAGGATAAGAAATAAAAATTAGTCTTAGAGAAACTGGAAATTCATCGGGGATTTTCATGTTAATGGAACTTGAGGGGGGGGGGAGATATGCCGAGCAATATATCGAATCGGGTCTTTCCTAGATCGTTTTGTCTCCATCTAACGCTTATGGCTAAATTACGCTTATGGTCTTACAAGTCTTCGTGTGACTGAAGAAATGCTACCATTTTGGAATTATCACCGAAAGACTTAACCAGAAACGGTGTATGTGTATTTAAAAAAAATGCAAGGGTCGGCTGTGTCTAGGACGTGATCGAGGAAAACGTTTTGAGAGTGAAGAAATATACTCTTTATATAAAACAAAAGAAAAGAAAATCTGGAATAGGGCACCACAGGACAAAGACCTTAAGAAACAGCCATTAATTTATTGAAAGACAGATGGCATTTGCAAGATATATCACTGTAATTTATAACTGGTCTCACGAAAGCAATGAAATGTGTCTGAGAAATAATTTACCCTAACTGTCACAATAACAGCAAGGCTAGTCCATACTACAGTGTTTCGGGGACATTATTGCATGAAACCCATCATGAAACTTTTTTTATCCGAGTTAAGGAAAAAGAATAATTTACAAAATTCAGGTAATGCGTGTATATATGGTTTGCAATATATTCACGTTAAAAGCGTAGTCTATATAGTTGTACTTATTAAGAGACAGATCACGTTTCGACGCTATTATTCATTGGAAATTACATACTCTCCGCATAGTGAATCAGCCAGAGATTCTATGCTCACGTAAGTGCTTCTGTATTTATTTCCATCGCACAAATGCCCATTTATCACGCTAACTTTGAGAATCTGTTACTGAGGACCTTCTATAGATTATGGCGTATACCATCGATGCAAGCATCTTTCTTGTATTGCTTCCCCGGAATCCTTAGTAAATATTTTATTCGCGCCACTTCACTTCATCCCCACATTTCGGCCAATCAGTCGTTTGCCGGGTACGATATGGAACAGTTAATAAATATTCTAGAACTGGCGCCTGGCCCCCGAGAAAAATGTATAATTCATGGAGAGGCCGTTTATATGTGAGCTCGCGAGATCTACAAGGATGATTTAGTTTTCGTGCCTCTTCGGCGAGGGTTGCGTGTTTTATATGGAGTCGTTTTTTGGAATTTGGTGACTCGTCGATGTAAACGTCGGAAATCGAATTGGTTTTTTCGTTTTTGTGTGGGTTTTAAACAAAACTTCTCAAAGTTTTCCAAGGAGAGACAGTGGGTTTAGCTTGATGTCATTTGCGTTGACTGAATCTGTAAGCTTGTTACTTGACTGGACTACAAGAATTTATAAATCTTCAAATTTTCGATTTTGGATCCTCTAAGGTTTAATTTGTACTACACAGAAACTTCTTGTAGTTACTAATTTGTTTAAAAAGTACAAAACAGTATAAAAATAAAAACATTTAATTTGATATTTTTGAATTTTATCTGAGTTACTGATGTGCCGGGCCTATACGTTTAGCGATTCGGGATGATTGTGTCCTGCAAGAAATGTTCAATGGAACTCATTAGGCATCTCACTTGAGTTGAACGTCATCAGGAATATATCCTTACCATCCCTCAAAAATATGTACTTACACATATATGTCCGAAGGACATATAAGGAGTTAGTTTATGTTTGGACTCATTTTGTTTTTCCATCGACTTTTTGATGAAATAGACACACAGAACATGTGAGGGGAGTCTCGTAATATCTAAGAAGGATAAGTCACTTGCGTTCAGAATTGGCTTGAGCGGTTTGTATATTGAAGAGCAAACTGGTGTTTTTTAATCATTTTGAATTATCACTTTAACTAATCAATAATTTGCCTCGCATTTGGATTCGTACTTTTACACACAACCACGTTACAGGGTCTTAAAACCAAGCGATCGGAAGAATTAGCATGAAATTCACACCGTCAATTCCATTAGAAGGTCGACGAGTTTTTATCGTTTGCATGCTTCTTTCGAAATGAAGATTTAGTGACTCGTTCGTTTGTTCCCCATCGTTATTTTCCCCGATGCTTGAAAAAAATGGCAGCTAGGGCTGCAATGGGTTCCAATTTATGTAAACATTACAGGCAATGAAAGGGCCGATTCCCTTGCAAACCGGGTTGGCTTTACCTCAGCAGGTCTCTGTGACTCTACTTTAAATTTCGGTCAAGTCCAAATTAACTCTTATGTTTGCCGCTGATGAAGACAACTGTATGTGTTTGTTCTGTGATGTATTCATCTTGTGTAAAGATAAACATATTTCACCCATACTACGTCCCAATACAGTTTTTTTTTTATCAGTAAAATTCAAATATCACTACGAGAAACTTATTCCATCACGCTACAAGAAGGAAAAAGGAGATCAACAGAACAATTAAAAACTATTATAACTACTTTTGCGTATTTTTATTTATGAACTGGGGATAAAAAACTCAAATCCTTTGAATTCGGAGCTGAAAGGGGATTTGCTTCCAAACAGATTTCTAAAACTGAATTAGTAAAGAGGACTTAAGGTGTCTTGAAAATCTGAATGAGAAGGATTTTCAAAACTATATTAAACAGTAAATATTGAACTTGGCGTGTTTGTCCGGTCGTTTACTGTAAAATAAACGAATTCGTCCAAGTAAAGTTTTCATCATTAATCAAATTTAAATCTCGAGACAAGACACAGTGAGACTTTCCTCATAAATAAATTCAAATCTCTGTGCGAGACACTGCATTTATTACATTACGTTGCAAGAAGAAAATAAGGGAAGGGATATACATTAGACGATCAACAAAACAACTAAAGCAAGTTAAAAAAAAACTATTTTATGCACATTTTGCAGCTGAAAAACAGGATTTGCTTCAAGCAGATACCTTAAACTAAAACCATCAAGACGATTTAGGCGTCTTGAAAATACGAAGGTCTTTAAAAATATTTTAACGTATTTAGAATTGTTTTAAAGATCTAGTCATTGACTTTGGTTTAATTTGCGTTTTTTCTGAATAAAATAAAAAAGCGAATATGCTGGAATATTTTTTTTTGCAGGAGTGTTATGATGCACGGTGTCAGATTAAAAAGACAACTGTTAGGCTCCCGGACGTTTATATTTCTTTGCTTCCGTCTCAAGATGTTGGACTACGTCTCCATCCTCATCTGAGGAACACGTACCTTTCCATATAAGTGGTATTTTTAGGTCCAGTACCTCCATGGCGACCCCATTGGCGACTTAGTATTTGTCCAATATGATTAATACGGGCCCACCAATTTATGTGATGCCTTCCCCAAAATAAGAGAAACCTCAAAAGGCTTGCTGAACTTCCTATCAGGACACTTGATGGAGACCTGATACCAGAACACGCTCACAGGCCTGGTGGGTCGCACAACACATAGTTACCTTATTGACTATGGGCGATGGAGTAGCTTTGGTGAATGAGATCATTCTATAACGGGTAACAGGGGAGAGTCATACGTCATAATTTGTACAGACCGATCATCACAAGACACAGTGGCTTTCTTGTTTGGAAGAATTGTTTTCTTACCGGATAGATATCCCTCTATGAATGAGGGAACCTAGACAACATTTTTTCCTGCCTTTGTGCAGGACCCATTTAAATAAAAAAAAGTCTCAGAACAATACCTTTAGGCAAATCTTCACAGTCCTTATCTTCCGAATGGTCAGTGGACATTTGAGATCCATTTCATTTTATCATGGTAGAAGGTTTCCCACCCCGTCGGGCTCAGTTGTTGCCTCGTCATCTGACCGTGGTTCAAAATTTTGAGTCGATGTAGTACAGTGTTGTCGTCGGATCTTTCCCTTAGGGAATTGAACCCGGACCGTCGTCAATAGCCCGTTGTGTTACTCAATGCGACGATAATTAAAAAAAAATACTCACGAAGCCCGATGAATCGATGTGTTACAAAATCTGATGCCAATGATCTGTATACGCTTATATAGAAATAGTCAAATAATTAGAACAATCTGACATAAAGTTTAATTTTGAACACCACTTTGCCATCATTAATGGCAAAATATGCAGTACCTTAACCCCCTGAACACGCTACTAGATTTACGAGTAGTGTACTATTGCATTTAACTTACTATACACATTTTTATTAAATAGCCGCATCTAAGAGATGTTAAGAGAATCATAAAAACGAATCTGTTGGTCAAGACGTCAAAAGCTAATTGGTAAGTAAAACTACAGGTTACGTAGTGGAATCAAGTGTGCATAACCTTAGAGGTTTGAAGAATTTTATCGATACTTACAAGATCTGGTTCTACAAGAAAGCCGACAGTTCGATAAAATAACAATATTTCTCCATACCTCAAGAGTAGTGCTCTAAATTTAGTCAACCAGGTACCTGCACGTAATACACAAACACAAAGAAGCAAGCACAGATAAAATGAAATACAAGGTATTCTTAAAAATGCCGAGTTTTGACCTGTTTTCATCAAAATACATCAATACGCGTTTTTCTCGCAAGATCCAATCCCAGAAACAGCGCAGGAAAAGGTCCGAGACCCACGCAAATGTCATCGTTACTTGTTACCTAATAAATACCAACTAGAAAGAGTGCGTGCACTCCGAGGAAAGATTGTGACTCATGATAGTTTCCGTCCACAGAATGGTGATTGGATTCTTAAAAAAGGGAAAAGTAAAGGAAAAACATTTTCTGGCCGACCATTTTTTAGGTTTCGGAGGAAACAAACAAAAAAAAAGGAGGGATATATTGAAGAGCTCCTCACGATCTTGAAATTTTTTCTCACTGGTCTATCTATTTCCAGCGTTTTTTCTTGCTATTTTTCGGGGGAAGAGTGTAAGAATTCTCATTCGTTTTCATTTCTCTCCCGTTGTTTTCTCCCGTTTCCGTATTTTTTACAGTCGAACGTCCTTTTCCTGCTCCTTCTTCATGCGTGAAATATGAAAGGGAAAGGACCCGGAGAGGAGGATTCTTTTTTTTTCCGGGAGGGAGGGGAGGGGGAACTATTTTTTTCTTCCTACTAGAAGTGAGTTCGTTGCAAAAAAGGAGTGCCTTTGTTTGATCTCCGTATGTAGTTATAGACGATGGATACGCTCACGTCAAACATCACTTTATTGAACATTATTTGTTGATGAGTACTGTGGACTAGGGATGCGACATCGACAGCAAAACATCGATGTTTTGAAACATCGATGTTCAAAATTAAAACATCGATGTTGATAAAACATCGTGCCAAAAACATCGATGTTTTTAAAATACAGTGTATTTAAACGTTTTTCCCCATTTCTTAAAGCTGGTTTAGCAACTAAGGATGTAAAATCGACAGCAAAACATCGATGTTTTGAAACATCGATGTTCAAAATTAAAACATCGATGTTGATAAAACATCGTTCCAAAAACATCGATGTTTTTAAAATTCAGTGTATTTAAACTTTTTCCCCCATTTCTTAAAACTGGTTTAGCAACTAAGGATGTAACATCGACAGCAAAACATCGATTTTGAAAATGCATCGCCCCCAAACTAACGATGTTTTTAAAATTCAGTGAATTCAAACTTTTTTCCCCATTTCTTAAAACTGGTTTAGCACCTAGTGATCCTACATCGACAGCAAAACATTGATGTTCAAAATTGAAACATCGATGTTGATAATGCATCGCCCCCAAACTTTCGATGGTTTTAAAATTCAATGCATTTAAACGTTTTACCCCATTTCTTATAACTGGTTTAGCAACTAGGATGTGACATCAGCTCCAATACATCGATGTTTTTTTATAAAACATCAATGTTTTGAAAACATCGACATCGACGTCGTATCCCTACTTTTCAAACCCTTCACCTTCGGTCACTTTGTTCTAAAAGTATGTTGAATTTGCTGATTATGAAAATTATGCTATTTAGTTATTTTTAAAATTTTTATAACGGTACTTTTTTCATTTAAAAATAAAACATCGACAAGTATAAACATCGATGTTACAAAAACAACGACCCCAATACATCGATGTTTTGAAAACCTCCACATCGATGTCGCATCCCTACAGTGGACGCATTAGCCATGTTGTAAGAATAACGGATTAGCAACCTGAGAGTTGCGAGTTCGAATCCAATCAAGGACCGTCGTGTTCAATGTGGGTAGATTTTTTAAAAATTAACGTCATACTATATCAACACAACACTGACGACTGTAGGGGTGATTGGTAATTTTTGTAATTAACGTCATACTAGAGCAACACAACGGGCTATTGACGACGGTCAGGGATCAATCCCTTAAGGGGGAAGGGAAGAGGAATTTTAGTTAACGTCGTACTAGAGCAACACAACAGGCTATTGACGACGGTCCGGGATCAGTCCCTTAAGGGAAAGATCCGAGGACAACACCTCGTCATTTTGAACCACGGTCAGATGACGAAGCAGCACCTGAGCTGGCATCCCACTCTCCAAACTTCCACGCCAACCCAAAGTGAGGACTTTCGGCCACGACAGATTTAAGGTGCACCTACCGCCTCTACACCATACGCTTACAAACATCCATGCCCGGACCCGGATTCGAACCAGGAACCTTCCGATCCAGAGGCTAACACCTTAACCACTATACCGGTTGGTCGGCTTAAAATGTTTTTGAACTTGGATATATAAACAAAAAATACCACCTCTGTAACGTTAAAAATGCTACTATTTTAACTACACCATGTGAATAAAGTGAACACGAAATTTATTGTGTTACTAGAACATCCATAATGAAAAAAATCCTGTTATTCGTAATTGTTTTAACCATTAATACTGACCAAACAATTAAGTGTCTAACAATTTGGCATAAACCACTAATTAAAAGAACAAACATGAGAACAATTAATTAATTAAGCAGCACCTGAGCTGGCACCCCACTCTCCAAACTTCCACGCCAACCCAAAGTGAGGACTTTCGGCCACGACAGATTTAAGGTGCACCTACCGCCTCTACACCATACGCTTACAAACATCCGTGCACGGACCCGGATTCGAACTAGGAACCTTAATATCTAGAGGCTAACACCTTAACCATTAGACCGGTGTGTACAAAGTGGGATGGTACACGTTAAACCTGTCATGACCACAAATGTTCTCTCGTTTATAGTCGATGTTCGTCTCTATGTGTACAATCAAAAAGTTAAATCTTCAACCATTGAATCCAATCTTATTGATAAGATCACACGAAAAGTGCCAAGTAAGTCTCCATCTTCAGATGAATTATGGGTCCCACGGTAGACAGTGTGGAAAAGTAACGGATTAGCAACCGAGGGTTGTGAGTTCGAATCCCACCAGCGACTGTCGTAAACAAAAGGTGTCTGGTGCATGTTAACTATGTCATGGCCTCAAATCTCCTCACGTTGACGTGAAGTGGACGTTTGGAGAGTGGGGTGCCAGCTCAGGCGTTGCCTTGTCATCTGACCATGGTTCAAAATTACGAGAGGGCGTCCTCGAATCTTTCCCTTCGGGATATTGATCCATCAGTCCGTTGTGTTGCTCCAGTGCGACGTTAATTGAAGTACCTGGTGATGAGTGCTGACTGCAAAGCGTTTAGCACGATGTCAGGCAACTTGTTTGTATGGAGGATCGCCTTTTTTCTCTACTAGGGGGCTCCGCCCCCTGCTCGCTTACGCTCGCCAAGTCACTCGACGAGCTGCAAAAATTTACATTGAGAGGTACTCTTTAAGAAAAACTCACGGCTGAAGACTGAAAATTTGTATGTGTTTTGCTCACTCGCGGAAGAAATTTCGCTTCTTCAATTTTGACACTTAATAAACCCTAAACTTATAGCCGCATCGGAAAAAAAAATCTTAATAATTGTCCAGGGAATACGATGAAGAACAGACCATGTTAATTTCGTTTTTTTCCGATCAGTACTTTCTCGGGAAACCGTCTAAGAATCAAGCTAAACAACACAGTTTTCAATCCTGCGGCGTCGGCGACGGCACCTTTTTTTTAATAGAGAGAGATAATTTAATTTCCTTCTTTATTCCTATGCTATTATGATGATGAAAGGAACACATCGGAATTCTTTAATAATTTAGACAAAAAGCGCAACAGGGTGCTTATTTACAAGAAGAGTAAGTTAAACAGAGGCGTTATCGTTGTCCTCTTTCTCACTGTCTTTCCCCCCTCCTCCCGAAGTAAACTCGTGACAAAAAAGGGAGTGTCTTTGTTTGAGTTTCGTATACTGCAATGAACGATGGTCTCACTCACGTCAAATGTCAATTTATGGAGCTTTGCGAGTGCTGTGTGTAATGTATTTATTATAAACACGGTGGCAGAGAATCGGAGAGTCGCCTTTTGCTTTCCCATTGAATCAATTTCATTCTTTGTTCTTGTACTATTATGGAGATGAGAAACACTCGTAATGAAGCGCAATGCTATTTTAATAATTTAGAACCAAAGCGCTGCACTAGTAATCATTTACAGCAAATTATACTCAGGGTAAGTCACACATCATAAATGGATGGTACATCATAAATGGATGGATGATTTGCAGTGACGCCATCGTCGTCTGCCTCTATGGAAAGTCTCTTTGTAAGTCGGTGTATGTCTCTCCGATGGCAGAAGGATTGCGTCAGAAAATGTCCTGTGCATGCTCTTTCCAATGACTCGGTTATTAGCCATCAATATATATCCACACTTTTATACAGGTTTCCAAATTTCCTGTACTCCAAGACAAAGCCGGAATGAAATTGATATTGTATTAGCATTGGGGATTCGTGAGAGGAAATATAAGGGTGCATTTCGAGCATGATGGATTCACAGATGTGGATTCGTTGCCTGTTCACCAGGATCACCAGGATAATCGATCAGTGAATTCTTCCAATGATGTCTCAAAGATGTGTACGATATTCTCGTTCACTCCCAAGCTGACCTCATAAGTCACTGGCGTGTTTGTAGAAGTCCGCTAAAGACCAGGGATTTTTGAACAAGTACGACAATCCTTGTTTCGACGTTATCAGAAGTGCATTTCCGATGTTGATCGCAAATTTGAACACCTTCTGTGAAGGGCCGTATTCACAGTTAATCAGTAGATCTGGAGTTAATCCGTATATCAGCCAATCCGAGGATGAGGGTTAAACCTCAGATTACACAAGAACCCTATTCACAAACCGCGGATTAAGTGACCCATCCATTAAAGCAATGAGCTGGCTGTGATTGGATATAATTTTTTCGCTATCAAGTGAGGCTGTTAACATTTTCTACGACACCAAATCCAAAACTGTCCATACTAGTCAAATGGGGTGTCCATAAATAATGGGTAGGTTATATTTTTAGAGAAAAACAAAATTCTCATAGAAGAGGATGATGATTGCAATAGTAAGAAATACAAGTAGACTCTTGATAGAGATTAACAAACTTAACGAAACGAGCTTGTGTGAATGTGACGGGAAAACATGTTAACGAAACTCATCATTTTCAGTCGTTGGCAAGGAAAATCAAAATTGCCATAACTTTTTTACTACTATCAAAGCTTAGTAGGGCATATTCCTATCACTCACTGCAATGCATTGGCATCTGCTGCACACGCTCTTCACAAAATTGTTCATTCCTGGGGTAAGTTTCGTTATTTCTGTTTCAGCACAATCAGGCTCTTTAGTACGCTGTAGGGTACTTTGTTCCGAATCGAATCGCACCACAAATGTTACCTATTTTCTTTCATGAACAGGACATTGGCTCGTAAGTCCAGTTCGCGTTTTCACGGCATAATCGGAGCCTCTGTAATGTATGTGATGTAGCCTAAGGAACGCAGCACACTGGTTTGGAGGTATACTACAAGGTCTGGAGCGATGTTATGATCCTCGTGCTTGCCTAAAGTTCTTGTACTAACTTTCCAGCAGTTATGCGGTGACATCTTTTCAATATTATTGTCACATAAGGATCATCGACGGTTTCATTTGGATGGACGACCACGATTCGATTTGATTTCTGCTATAATTTAGTGATTATCGTTGATTCAAGGACTTATATTAGAGGCAGTAATGGTGGCTTCACACCAACGGCGACAGCAACAAAGACAGGCAACATTTTGTTGCTTGTCTCTGTCGCTGTTAAAAAAGCTTTCACACCGCGAGCGACAAGAATTTATTTGCGCATGCGCATAATCTTTTTCGAAAGCAAAATATTTATTTGATTATTTCTTCTTCTTGCAAGATGGCTCACAGATCACGTCAGCATTTAACAAAACTTCAATTTAAAGCGAAGATGATTGCTTTTAAAGCGTATGGCTGACTAAGAAAGAAAACATTGGATAAGAAACATTAACCTAAATCGGATTAGTCAAGGTGTTCAACAAAACAAGCAAAACTTACCATTCAAATTTAAAACTGCATCTATTTTTTTCCAGGAATTTTCCTTTTTTTCTTGTCTTTGAAATCGGCTCTTGAAAAGTCATATTGGACATTCACGGACCAAATAAATTAAAATTTCTTCCATAGTATTTCCGTATATTTCACTGAAATAGTTCGCTGAAACCAAAGCTATAGAGAAAGCTTAGCTGGAACGTCAACAAAAACGCACGTAGCGAGAGTCACAATCTTTATTCTGATTGGCTGTTGGCATGGCGACAGAGACAAAAGTTGAACTTCTTGCAAAAGTTGAATACGCATGCGCAATAGCGAAGAAACATGTATTTTGTCGCTGTCGCCGTTGGTGTGAAGCCACCATAAGTGTGCAACTATCATCAAACTGTAGCATTAAGGCTGATAAAAATGTTCACGTACGTGCTGTCGTTCATTTCGGTACTCTATCATATCCGGGTACATCTTGTTGATATACATCCCTTTGAAAATACGACTTAATTTTGCGTTCTCTCTACCTCTGCTTAAAGTTTATAATTAAGAGATTATCGTTGATCCACGGACTTGTGTTAGAGACAGTAGGTGTACAACTATCATCAAATTGTAGCATTAAGGATGATAAAAATGTTCACGTACGTATTGTCTTTCGTTTCGGAACTTTAGTATAGTCTCTACCATATTCGGGTATATATTGTTGATACATATACCTTTGAAAAAAAACTTAATTCTCTGTCTACCTCAGCGTAAAGTTTGCTCAGAAAGTTTTGAAACAACTGCGTAAGCTGTGATATTCAAAATTCCGGTTGTTTGGAATTACAATAGAGCAAATTTGTGTATGCGCATTGTCCTAATTATTAAAAAATCAAGATTAGGTCTGTTTGATCTGCATCTCGTTACCAAGATACTCCTTCTAACAATATATCTCGTTCTACGCCTGTGATTGCAGTGCGTCTCCCGCGAGAAGACAGACGGCCAATCTTGGATCAGTCTATTTCTGAATACGTGTGAATGGTTGTCTCGCACAAGTACTGCCCAACGCAAAAGCCAATGGAACATGTGCGGCGATCGACATAGGGGATTTATCCCTCCCCAGTTTTGAAATAGAACGATAAAGCCGACGAGAATCACCAATTGCGAAAGGAATTTTTACGTTTCCATGATTCCCTTAAATCAGATAATAGACTCTTTCAAAACCAAGTTACCCAACTGCCTTTTAGCAGGGGGGGGGGGGAAGGGAGTCGGATTATATCTACAATAAATCCAGTTAACTAAATAACTGTTTTACAATACTTCTTGCTTCCGTATACTTTCAATAACATTTACGGAAGAAGTCGATGACCCCTAAAGTAAAACTTTTACTACATTGGTGTCACATACGTTACAGAGAGGAGGATATCCGGGGGTCTTTCCAAAAAACTCCAGGAAAATTCCCGAGTATTCGGGAGGTTAGGCATTTGACGTTACAAAATTAGCTACCTGGCCTCTAAATGCCTTTGAGCTCCGTATTTTGAAATTCCTAAGCACGTCCAAATGGTCAGAATTCGCTGGCTGGTCAGGCTACAGATTACATTGAAGGATGTCAGGAGAGAGGTGCTCAAAGTAAACAGTCGTGACCTGTCAAACTACAAATGGATCCCTTGTGATACTGTCTCGGATAGCGTCTGAATTGAAAATGGAGTTAATATAACGTTCGGAAGATTGATGTTGAGATCGAATTCCGGGTGTTGCACATGCAATGTCAATGAGCTATCCCTGGTTAGGAGATTTTACGGTCAAATAGCTGAATACAACTGAAAAATATCCATTTTTGAATCCCCTAATTATTTATTAAGGGCCCTTTAACTTAATTGGGATATGATGCACAGATACAATCGTAATGTTTGAAAAGTGATACTTCAAGTTCCAATTTTCTCAGAAAGACCATTCAATTATTCCTAACATTATTCTTTGTTTTGACCATCTATGCATGAGCTAGAAGAAATAGGATTGTTTTATAATTTTTTGCACCAATGAAAAAAATTAAGATTCTATCAGGAACTTTAACATTTAAAAATGAGTAATTATTTATTTATTACACTAGGGGGCTCCGCCCCCTGCTCGCTTACGCTCGCCAACCCCCGGGGATTGCTGCGCAATCCCATTTGGTTTGCTTCGCAAACCAACACTCCTTTCACAGATGTCATTTGGTTTGCTTCGCAAACCAACATTCCTTTCACAGAGTGAAACTATCTGAATAATTCGTATTATGCTGATTTCACTTTCCGGTACATGACGTCACAGCAAAGGCTTCGCGCCCTGCTCGCTTACGCTCGCCGACCCCGGGGATTGCTACGCAATCCCGTTTGGTTTGCTTTCTCAAACCAATACTTCTTTCGCAATTGATTTCACTTTTTTTTGCTTTAACACTTAATGCACCCTAAACTAATAGCCGCATCAGTAAAAAATCTTCTGTATCTTGTTCGCTGTACAATTTTAAGTAAACAGTGTTAATATCAAAACTTTACGATTGTACTTTGTCGGTAAACTGTCTTGAGAACAGAGGGAAAAAAGCGAGCCTTTTTCCTCGCCAAATAAAAAGAAATCGTTTTTATGGCAATTGTTGCTACGATAAATTTGATATCTGGCAAACCCGATAGTAGAAAATGCAACCCACTGCTGTTTGCGGAACCAGCTATGCGAACTGAAAAATACGAAATTTGTGTCACCAACTTTTGATTGCATCGAATTTATTTATGAACCAATTTTAAAAATAATTGTACCGTAAGAAAGAGTACATTGTGAGGTATACTGCAATATTTTTTAAATTAAAAACTAACAGTAATACTATATAGATATGACCATTTTAGTTTTGTATCGGAAGTTACGATCTGAAAGTTCCGAAAATTGTATGACCTACTTTTAATTGCATCGATTTTGTTTATTAACCAATTTGAAAAATAATTGTACCATAAGAAAGAGTGTAATGTAGTGTATTCAGTGATGTTCTCAAATTTAAAAAATAATGGTTTTTGCCGTAGACATAACGGTTTTAACAAAACGTAATGAAAATATCCGAAGATTCCGAATTTTGTATCACGAACTTTTGATCGCATCCAATTTAATTATTAACCGATTTCAAAAATAATAGTACCGTAAGAAAGAGTATATTCTGAGGTATACTGCGATATTTTAAAAATTAAAAACTAATAGTAATTAGATATAGATACGGCAGTTTAAAAAAAAAGTAACAAAAATGTCCCGATTTTTCCCGAATTTCAAAAAAATATTATCAAGAACTACATTTAAATTTCAAAAAAAACTCGACGAGCTACAAAAATTTACGTTGAGAGGTACTCTTAAAAAAAAACTCACGACTAAAGACTGAAATTTTGAATGTGTTTTGCTCACTCGCGGAAGAAATTTCACTTCTTCAACTTTAACACTTAATAAAACCTAAACTAATAGCCGCATCGGAAAAAAATCTTAATAATTATCCAGGGAATACTATGAAGAACAAAGCATGTTAATTTCATATTTTTCCGATCAGTACTTTCTCGGGAAACCGTCTAAGAATGGAGCTAAACAACAAAAATTTCAATTCTGCGGCGGCGGTAACTTTTTTTTAATATAGAGAGATAAGGAGTTTTTATGCGCATGTCTCATTAAATGGTTAAAAACAAATAATTTATTTTTGCTCGAAAAGAGAGCATATAGAATTAAAAAAAATTTTAAACTTTTTATTTTTGCAGTGATTTGAGTCACAATCGACACTGTAGAATTAAGTCTGTAGTATTCACTGTCATACGAATGCACACATTGTCGAATCTCACACCGAAAGCATTGGTAGGTATTTTATTTAACATTGCACTGGAGGAACACAAAGGGCTTTTGGTGACGATCCCGGATCAATCCTCGAAGTGGTTATTCGAGAACAACACCACGTAATCTTGAACCACTGTCAGATGAGGAAGGAACGCATTGGAAATTATTGCATCTCATAGTTGCGAATTATTGATAATCCCTGGTTCATGTGATAAATTATTCACTTTAGTTTTTCTACTTGGTTGTTAATATACAACTACCCTATAATAATGGATCGGACGCCAGCAGATTTGCATAAAATCCGACTACTTGTTTTGTGGAATTCGCCTGCTGTTCCTGGTAAATTGAACGCCTACGACTACATGAACATTTTGCAAAATCAGGTTCTTCCTACTCTCAGTCAATTTTAAGGAATGGACGATTTTTATTTCCAGGACGACAACGTTCTATGTCATGTCTCAGCCTGTGTCAAGCAGTGGTATTAAGATATGGATGTAAAACGTCTTCCCTGGCCTGCTCAGAGTCCCGACCTAAACACCATAGAACATTTGTAGGACGAATTAGAGCGACGCTTACGGACCAGGGAACCACGTCCGAATTCTACAACTGATCTGGCGACATTCTTGCAGCAGAAATGGACACAAAGCTGTGTAATCCATAGCTGTGTATGAAAATCTTCTTGAAAGTATGCCCAGAAGGGTTGCTAGTGTAATTGCAGCACGCGGGGGACCATCCCCTATTAAAGCATGTATTCTTTCCCCTATAAGTCTTGCCTAAGACACATCTTGCTGTCCGGTCCATTATTGTAGGGTAGTGTATATTAGCCGATTGTTATTAATATAAACTGATTGATAGCACGAATTGTAACACATACACCATCAATACCCACTCGAACTTCTTTGCTTTTAAAGACGTAATTGGAATATGTTTTCCATAAATATTGTAAACTATCTATCAATATCCCGGTAGAAAAACGACGCATTTGAAGAATATTGGTAATTTTAGTTACCATCGTCTTTGACATGTTTGTGTCATTGTTCAAAATTCAACTGTTCCTCCATTTGCTAGAAAAACGACGAAAGTGTTAGTTGTGTGTCCTATTTTGATACTGGAGTTTAGCTATTCGCTACAACGACTTAATTGATGGTTAGTACATTTGTACAAGAAGTTGCGTGTATTGAACTTGATTGGAACAATGACGAAAGGGTACGTCATTGTACTATGATAGGAAAAAAAAGAGTAAAGTAGAAGGCCCTATCACAGTTATGTGTCACCTTCATGATGTGAATAACTGACGAAGTAAAATTGACGACTAATGTTTCAAAAATAATATAAGTAAATTTAATAAGAATGTTTTTTTTTTTGTGTGTGTGTGTTAGACGATTTTATTAATTATTTCCATCACATTTTAGGAGAACAAAGACACAACTTCGAAATTGGGGGGAAGAGGGTGAATATTTAAAGTACACCTGCATGATGTGGCATCATGTATTAAAAGTAACATAAATTTTTTCTTATAAATCCCACTTTTATCACCATCAAAGATTCTGGCATGTTGCAATTGTGAACAAGAATGCAAAGAACAAGAATACAAGAACAAGAATTCAAGAAAAAGAATACAAGAACAAGACTACAAGAACAAGAATACAAGAACAAGAATACAAGAACAAGAAAACAAGAATACAGGAACAAGAAAACAAGAATACGAGAACAAGAATACAAGAACAAGAATACAAGAACAAGAATACAAGAACAAGAAAACAAGAATACAGGAACAAGAAAACAAGAATACGAGAACAAGAATACAAGAACAAGAATACAAGAACAAGAATACAAGAACAAGAATACAAGAACAAGAATAGAAGAACAAGAATACAAGAACAAAAATACAAGAACAAGAATACAAGAAAAAGAATACAAGAACAAGAATGCAAGAACAAGAATACAAGAACAAGAATACAAGAACAAGAATACAAGAACAAGAATACAAGAACAATAATACAAGAACAAGAATACAAGAACAAGAAAACAAGAATACAAGAATACAAGAACAAGAAAACAAGAATACAAGAACAAGAAAACAAGAATACAAGAACAAGAAAACAAGAATACAAGAACAAGAAAACAAGAATACAAGAAAAAGAAAACAAGAATACAAGAACAAGAAAACAAGAATACAAGAACAAGAAAACAAGAATACAAGAACAAGAAAACAAGAATACAAAGGGCATCTTAGAATGCATTAATAGTTTCCTTCTAAATAAATCGATGAATTCCACTTGCGTTATTATTCTTCCGAACAATGATATAATGATTTTATACTTCATATCTATATAAATAAGAATGGAGTGTTTGTTTGTACATTCAATATTTTCGACCCATTTCAAGTTTTCTATCCGTTTTGGACCCTTCTGATGCCGAATCCGCCTTTTTCTCGTTTGGTGTCTGTCTGTCTGTCTGTCCGTCTGTCTGTCCGTCTGTCTGTCTGTCTGACTGTCTGTATGTTGTGCCCTATACACGTCCACGCGGTTTAAGATATTTTCATGAAAATTTGCATACAGTGAGTACTTATCTTCATTTAGTGAGTGGCATTGGTTGCGAAAGTCTGTCTGTCCGTCTTTCTGTTCTATGCTCGATTTTGTGTTTGTGTGTTTGTGTAGACATCACATGAATTGTATTCCAGATATTTGATTGCATTGTATTTTATTTTATACATTATCTATTAGTTTAGTGAATACAATATTAAACATTTCTTTATTGTCATATTTAGTTGAGTTTCATGCTAAAACACCTGAGTAAGTATACTTAAATCAACCATAATTTGGTAGTTTTGGAAAAATTGGAATGCCTATTGAATATTACGATTACTTCGATTGCTTTACCAGTACTGTGCTAAAAAAGTAATTATTCTTCAAAATATTTTTTTTTTTTTTTTATGGAATTTCATCTCTGATACTTCATTTATTTCGAGTCTTATTTTTATTCTTTGCGCAATGAAAACGATTTCCTAATATTTGGGACAGACGATATTTTTCAATGAAACGAGAATGAACAAGATCGCGCGAGCAGTGATATTTTTTCTGGTTCTTTCGCTCTGAATTAATTTCACATTTCTAAATTTTGTACACTTTTAGTTGTAAGTTGTGGCAACTGTGCGAGATCAAGAGATAAAATTGAATCACAAATTAATATCTTTAGAACAATTTTTTGCGACATCTTTTATTTTGTTCTACTTCGCTGTTTCCTGTTTTAAATATTTATTATTTTAATAAATGTGTTTTCCTTCTCATCACACGCAACAGCACCACAAAGTATTAGACTTAAAAATGTTAGGTAAGTCAGTATAAATTTTCAGTAAATTTTAAGTGTAGTTATGCCATTATTGAAAGAATGATGCCGTTATTTAAAGAATAATGCCGTTATTTAAAGAATAATGCCGTTATTTAAACAATAATGCCGTTATTGAAAGAATAATAATGTTTATTAATCCAAACTGGAACTTTTTCCAACATTAAAAAATTCGTTGTAATAATGACAGGAGAAGATTGCAAAATTTCACAATGTTGCATACCGGAGGCAAGAGTGCCACAAGTAAAAAAAATATTGTTTTGTTGACTATGAGTGCGAGAGCACTCGCCGTAAATCGTAATTTTAATTAATTGAGTTGAACATGAAAAGAACTTAAGAAAGGGAATTCCAAATCTTCCTATAAATCGTCTTTTATAGTAGTAACCTTAGTATCACCTTTCGTCATTTTGTAACTTTGTCATACAGCAATTGTGCGATGTATGTGAAATGTATTACATGAATGGATATGCATGTGTAGGATTTGTGTCCAAAGTAAGTTGTAGAAAATATAACGATGGCGAAAGATGTTAAAATAAATTTTTATTCTACAAAAGACGTAAGTCATTATATATTTTGATTATCTCTTCAATCTAGAGTAAACCAATTCAAACCGAGTAAGGTCGGGTATTTTGCTAGTCTTGGATATAATTGGAGTTCTAAGCTATTTTTAGACTTTACTCGCATTTTACATAACTATTATTCTTATCAATATCTAAGCGTATTACCATGATAATTTGACCTCGTTTATGTAAATTTTAGCAATAAGTGGAAATCTTTTTTTAATACTTTAATTAACGCGCAAGTTTTTTATTCTTTTACTGGATTTTTAATACTTTTCTATATTTGTATGCTTAGCTTAGTTTGTGTATGCATAGAACTATTTTAAGCCATAAAGCCCAAATTCCAATTTCATCAGGTTGGCGTGATGCGCAAGTTTGGAGAGTGGGGTGCCAGATAAGGTGTGAATTAAATGGTGTTAAGATAAGGTCAAAATTAAATGGTGTTATCTTCGAATCATTTCCTTCGGGTATGATCCGGGAACGTCACCAATATCCTGTTGTATTGCTCCAGTGGAACGTTAATTAAGATACCTACCAATCCAGTCAGGAAGTCTTGAATGTTACTTTGTGAAATAGTGAAGAGAGAATAAATTTGTGTGAATTCCACTTTTTAGCACAATCGAATTCCACCACACATTATTTGTATATACCAGGCCTCGAAAAAGATTTTTTAATGCAGGTGCACCTTGTGCACCTAAGTTTTTAAATTAGGTGCATATATTATATAACAGGTTAAAAAAAGCGTAATTTTAGAGCATTAATGAATTGTAAACTACTTTATTAGTTGGGTATGTTTAGATAGGTTAGTAGTAGAGAGTAAATAAAAATATTTTAACAATTTTTTTATCTGCGAAATTATTACTTCTAATGGCATTTGAAAATGCAACCATAAATTCTCAATTTATTCGTTCCCATAGCTCTCAATTTCTTCATTGTTTGGCCAATAACATGGCTCGAAGACAACAAAAGTTGACAAAAGTGGATCCTTAACAATGGATTTAAATCTGTCTTCAATCGGCGAACTGCATAGTTGGATTATGTGTCGTGTTTCTTTCAAACAGTCGCTTCAACAGAGCCATCTGAAAAATGTTTTGACCATCGGAAAGCTCTGGTGGCAGTGGCACAAGTAAACCCTCCTCCTGTATAAGCCCGTTAAGGCCCAGCGATTTTGTTTTCGCATAGTGTGTGTTTAGGAATTTTAATTACGTTCCTTTAGAGCGAGAGAGGTTGATACTAATATTTTGTTCAAACATCAAAATAAAATAAAACACGTTTTCTCTCCCCTTCTTTTAACGTTAGTTACACTGCGTGCACCTAGCGGGAAAACATTAGGTGCACAATTTTATTTTCATGTGCACAGTGCACCTGTGCACCCGGGTATTTCGAGCCCTGGCATATACATTTCAAAAATACAGATCGAGTAGTTTCGGTTAGGTTGCCTTTGCTCACTTATATTTTCTCTATGGACAAGAACAGAAAGGACATTCAGAACCGAACACTTTTACATCTATTTTGATCCCCTGTGTATGTATTCCAAAAACCGGCAGAATTCAGAAATCCCTTTAGAAAGTATCGTTCCGAGGTAATTGTTCTATTTACCAGACTTGTAATGTCTCAGAGATACAGTGTAATGTCTGAAAAAAACCCGATTTCAACACCCGGATAAACTTGGGGCTTCACGAGAGGGGAACAGACGGCCACCCAAAAAGAACATGTGTGTTACAGTTCGGTGATAACTCAGGCCAGAAAGACATTAAATCTGTTGTGAACTGTCGGTCACACACACATCCTTTTCTAACGTTTCCGAGATCCAAAAAAGGTGCTCACACTTGTGGATGTGACACCCCCTTCATGTTGCAAGTGTCATTGAAAAACACCAGAATCAACATTCCAAGAGAGAAGCAGACTACCCCGGAAAAAAACGAAAAAGGGGAGACGAGAGGAGGGAGCCTTTGTGCGAGGTAGCAAAGGAGGACCTCTCGGATAGCTATACGGTGAAGTTAAACACCGGGCAACAAAAAACTAACCATGAAGAGAAACGTATTGTTTCTTCAGGAACATTCGTTCATTGATTGTTCCCTGTAAAGAGCGTGTAGATAGTCTTCAATTTGTTAAATGAAACATTTTAAGTGTAGTAAATAACTTGTAAAGGTAACCAGCTGAGTCCGCCTCCAGTGTAATTCTGTGGTGCCAAAAACGCCACAACTGTCTAAGATAGAAGATACAGAAATGGAAGAAACACAATGGAAAATATAGGGATTTCGAATAAAGGCTTTTCTCTTAGATTTCACCCATTCCCTGTTTCCATGATATTATTTTATCTACGCATTTTTAAAATTAGAGTTTGTCATCACATGATAAAATATTAATAAAGCAAAGATAGAAAAGCCCCATGGGAAATATTATTTTGCAAAGAAACTGAATGCCTTTTGCAGCGCCCCAAATCTGCCACATGGAATAGTTTACATAAATAACGAGACGTGCGATTTGCAGGGAGAAAAGGAACTTCTTTTAGGCTCCATTTAATCCTGCCCTTTCATAACTTGTTACGTCAGTTCATAAAATGAAATAAGAGGAATTCATTTAGTAAGGTTTGTTGAAACGACTATTAAATACTCAGTGTTGAAAAATTGCGTGAAAAGGATATATTTATTGTAAAACAATATTTTAATACAGGTTTGAAAGCTCTGGAGTTTTACGGCTCAAGTAAAATATTTGAACTTGCTGCGTCAACAACATTAAGTAATTTTCTACCACAAAAGACAGAAATACATTTTGGGCGGAATCGAACTTGCAGGAATAAGAACTGAGCCACTTATAACTTGCAGGATTAAAACCTGCGACACTACAACTTGCAGAGTTAGTTTAGTATTTTAAGTAACGTCGTATTGGAGCAACAGAACGGGCTATTGATGATGGTCCGGTATTAATACCAAAGGGAAAGATCCGAGGATAACAACACGTAATTTTCAACCACTGTCAAATGATGATCAAGTTTCAGAGGGAAAACAAATAGAGCCAAGGGGACCAGTAAAAGTTTGAAGGGAACTAGCATAATTCGTTTTTATATTTGCATTAATTTTTACACGTGAACAACTTTAGTTTAGGATGTTCGGAATATTGTCTTAAATAAAAAAATTTTAAACACGTTAAATTTCATTTGATTATTTATGCATACTAACTCGTTAAGGAACATATTATACATTTTTATATAAATTTAAAACTAAAAATTACAGTTGAAATTCTTTCAAATACTTTATATAGTCTTGAATTAAACTGAATAACTCAAATAACCCCTCAATCTCATACGGATGTTCAATCACTTCAAAAATTTATTTTACTTTTCAGAGGAAAAAAAACGAGTTCAATGGAACTTCTCTGTAATTATCAGTGAATATAAAATAAAGAAACAAAAATCAGACTCATTCTACAAATTCAAATTTGCTACTTAGGTAGTGATTTAAGGTCGCACTGGGGCAGCATAAAGGGCAATTGATGACGTTTCGAGATCAATACCGATGACAAAGATCCATAGACAAAGCCTCACAATTTCGAGCCAATGTCAGATGAAGAGGTGAACATCTCAGCTGGCACCCCACTCTCCAAACTTCCAACTACGCCAAAGTGAAGACATTTGAGGCAACAACAGCTTTAACATACAGCAGCCCTGTTGTATATCACGATCTTTGGCTACACCGAGTTTCGAACTCGCAACCCTCCGGTTGCTAATTCATTGCTGTTCCAATTGGAATTTTTTCCATTTGAATTTTTGGAACTTTGTCTTAACTCAAAAGTTTTAATGCATTAAATTTCGCTCGATTAATCATACGATTTAACGACAGTGAAATGGAAGCTCAGGTGTGACCTCGTCATCTGACCGTGGTTAAAAATTACGTGGTGTTGTCCTCGGATCTCTCCAGTTGGGATCGATCCCGGACCGTCGCCAATAGCTCGTTGTGTTGCTCCAATACGTCGTTTACTACATACTCCCACCCATATGGATCAACTAACAGAAATGTCAAAGACACATAGTTAAAATGTTTGATGGTAATGGTAATTTTAGTTAACGTCATACTAGAGCAACACAACGGGCTATTGACGATAGTCCGGGATCAATCCCTTAAGGGAATGATCCGAGGACAGCACCTCGTAATTTTGAACCACGGTCAGATGACGAAGCAACACCTGAGCTGACACCCCACTCTCCAAACTTCCACACCAACCCAACGTGAGGACTTTCGGCCACGACAGATTTAAAGTGCACCTACCGCCTCTACACCATACGCTTACAAACAACCATGCCAGGACCCGGATTCGAACCAGGAACCTTCCGATCCAGAGGCTAATACCTTAACCACTATACCGGTTGGTCGGCTTAAAATGTTTTTGAACTTGGATATATAAACAAAAAATACCACCTCTCTGTAACGTTAAAAATGCTACTATTTTAACTACACCATGTGAATAAAGTGAACACGAAATTTATTGTGTTACTAGAACATCCATAATGAAAAAAATCCTGTTATTCGTAATTGTTTTAACCATTAATACTGACCAAACAATTAAGTGTCTAACAATTTGGCATAAACCACTAATTAAAAGAACAAACATGAGAACAATTAATTAATTACGAAAACGAGACACTTAATTAATTGCATCATTGGTTAGTCAGGGAGTACAAAAACTTTAAAGCATAAAAACTTTAGAGAGTTAACGTTTATATAAGCTTGTTTCACTAACGTTTTTTACACGAATTCCAGTGATTGTTCAAATGTTCTTTTTTTTTTAAATTTGGTAAACAGCTGCTATTTCTGTAAATCTTGTCATCTGAAAGGGGTTCAAAATTACGCGGTGTTGTTCTACGATCTTTCCCGTTGAGAATGATCCCGGAACGTCGCCAATAGATCGCTGTGTTGCTCCAGTGAGTCTTTTACTACATACCCATCCATATGGATTAACTCATTATGCAATTTGTTACACGTTCCACACAAATTGGAACGTAAAAATAGAGAAACCCTTCGATATATAATCCATCGTTTTCACTGCTCTCAACTCAACCGAATACCTCAAATAACCCCTCCATTGTTACACGGATATTCAATCAACTTCAAAAAAATTCTTTCCTTTTTCAGAGGGAAGAAAACCGAGTTCAATGAAACGCCCTGGTAAGCGGCATCGAATATGAAAGAAAGAAACAAGTCCGACCCTTTCTACTCCCTTCTCTCTCTCCGAGTCAAGTAAGAGAAAAACCACACTCCATTTGTCTTTGGGGATTGAGGAGATTTTTACAAAGCCCACTTTATCCCCCTGCTTTCCAGTCGCTCACTTCACCCCCAGATCGGGAATGGACTTTCCGGGAGATGTCAAGGCAGCTTCCAGAATATGTTTTTGTTTTGTTGCGTACACCCTTTCAACAAATGTCCTTTTCTTCCTGTTTTCTCACTCACGGGGGAGGGGGAAAGTAGCCTAAATGTCAAATGCAGTTTCAGACAGTCGATTGGGTGATGGTTTTGTGCTCTGATGCACCCCTCAGTAATTAATGTCATGTTTCTTGATAGGTTGTTCGCGATTCGCTGTTTCTGATGGGATTATCTCTATTCAAAAGCCCATTTGAGATAATTTGAAAATGGCCGACGAAACAGGATGCGTGCATGGTCAGAAATCTATGCTTATTCGGAACTACCTACACTTTAACTGGTTCCAAGTTTAAGTTGCTTTACAAATGAATACGAATGATCTTGAAATTGTTTTGCTGGTAGTCACCAAAATTTTAAAGTTCTAAATTCTAACTGTAAATTACTAACCATGTGTTTTAGAATTGCTGAATTATGAGGGTTATTGAATTGTAGCATAAAAAGTGGTGTTTATTCAGTAGACTCTAATTTCAGCGTTCATTCTCATAAAGGGCAAATAGGATAGTGAAGATTAATTCTGTGCTCAGATGGCAAAATGTTATAAATTACTTTTCCCAAAAAATTGAGTAAGTCCCATCGTGGAGTATGGTTTGTTAATGTTTAGAAGGGGGCAAACTGTAGTAAGTCTTTTTCTTTCAGTTTATGAGAAAACAAAGGTGGAAAATTGTAATAAGTCAAAAACCACAGAACCACATGTTGAATCGTGAATCTTAAAATTGCTATCACGAAAGATTAAAAAAAGTGACTTATAACATTTTACCATCTGAGCAAAAGATAAAAAGGATGTTAGAATAAATATAAGGTAAAAATTACTAGAGTAAATAAGGTAAGATTCATAGAGAGCTACCACGTGGATATTTTATAATCCTTTTCAATTGGATCTGTAGAGTTGTACTTGATACAAAAAGGTCGATCTGAAATTTTTAACAATGTGACAATCAGCAAAATATATCAGGATTTGCCTGAATCATTTGGATGCATTTTTAAAAATATTTCAAAATGGAGCCAAACCAAGGATTGTCGAATCGATATTTCGGTATCAATTACATTTGTACACTTATACAATAAAAAACAAATACAAATACAAATCCAGAGGAGAGCAATTATACAAAAAAAGATAACCAATAAAAAAAGACGAACAGTAAAATAAAATTTAAGAATATATATATAACTCAAGAAATACTTAAAACAGGTATTTTAATTAACGTCGCACTGTGAGTGACACATAGGGCTGTTGGCGACGATCCGGTATTGGACCCGAAGGGGTAAGATCCGAGCACACAACCACGTAAATTTGATGAACGGTCAGATGACGAGGTCACACCTTTGCCGGCACCCCACTGTCCAAACTTCCACATCACACCAACGTGAGGACATTTGAGGCCACAATAGATATAATGTGCACCAACTCCCTTTGTATACCACGATCTTTGGATGGTTTCGAACTCGTAACTCTCCGTTTGCTAAACCGTTACTTTTCCAACCAGGCAACCACAGCACAAGAATTGCTTGTGTTTGAGGAATGGCTACTTTTAATGTTTTAATTCAATAAACCTTTGAACTCAATAACTCTTAACACTTTCCAATGCCAGCATATTGATGCTCTCACCCTTTAAGCTCTAATTGGCAATTATGCTGCAGTCTGCGTTTTTCCGCGTCCCTCTGATCGCATCCTTCGTATAATTATACAAATTGAACAATTAAATTTAAATTAGCATCATAGTATTGTCTTTAGACGATTACGTATCAGTATGAAGCTGAAAGAATCAAATCACGTCCGTGTCACCAGTGAAGCTGACATAATACAATCACGTCCGGGTCAACAGTGAAGCTGACATAATTAGAAGGTTTTATTTCACGAACATCACAGCACATACATGGTACACCGACAGAGGACACAAATAACTCTACTAGCATACAAAAAAGTAAGCGTTATATACAAATGCGAACTGAAATTATAAGTAACCAATAGGAACGGTTTACGAGGTGAGAAGTGAAACTAAAGGGATTGAGAGCTGAAGCTGTAGTTCGTGATTCTCACCAGCTAGCCAGTAGAAAATGATGGCGCTGTTCAAGGCACCGCAAGTACTTTAGGGGGTAGGTTGAATCAAGTTCCAGAGGAGAGCAATCTGGCAAGTAGTGATAGTTTGCAAATATTATGCTAATTAACATTTGTTTGATAGTTTAAATTGAAAGGTGCCGAATAGAAGTATCGTTGAGAAGATCTAAAATAGATTTCTTCAAAAACATTAAAATTATAATTGTAATGACAATTTAAGAACCTGAAGCAAGAGACCAAATTTTTAATCATCCAGAATGTTGCTCGAGACATGGTTTTAACAATTAATTACCACTTGTTTAAAAGTTACACTATGGAGAAATTATGACCACTATTTCGCTAATCTCAGAAGTTGCAGAAGTAAATTTATTTTTTAATCCTCCAAGCGGTTTCAACGAGATCTTATCATTAAATATTTGAGTAATATCGCTATTGACAAGATATAGTGTCATCAGGATATTGCCGATTTTTTAGTGATGATGTAATCTAGATTTGATCAGTTTCCCCCTAAGGACGAGATATATTGCCATCAGAATATTGCTAATTTTTTAATGCTGTTGAAATCAAGATATGATCAGTTCCCTAAGGACCGTCAAGATATTACCGATTTTTTGATGAAGATGAAATCAAGATTTTATCAAATTTACCCTAAGGACAAGATATATTGTAAGGATATTGCCGATTTTTCAGTGATGATGAAATCCAGATTTGATTATTTATTACCAAAGGCTGAGATATCTCGCCCATCAAGATCTGTTCAGCTTTGCTAATGAGAGGTTTCTCGCCTACACTGTCAAAAGAGAAGACGACATCCCCATCCGTTTTAAAAGTGTAACTTGCCCTGTACATAATTATATCTACAACGCTTTGAATCTAAACTTTTAAAGTAGTGTTGATTCATACTGATACGCTTTCCAGTTCTCTCTTCATTCCCAAAGAAGAAGTTTATGAACAAAGAATGGAATTGAATAGACTGGAAGAGAAACTAACTAAACATTTACTAACGAATAATATTCTATAAAGTGACGCTTGCCATAGGCTGATCCCTCACCCCTAACAGTAAACGATACTCAAAGTCACTCCCTATCTGCCAAGAGACAAGAGACAACACAAACAAAAAGACTAAGAACGATAAGATTGACGTCACCATCCACTTACAGTGTGTAACTTACTCTGTAGATACTATGCGGTAAATACTAATCCATGCTGCTCAGTTGGTCTAAATTATTGAAATAGTGTTGATTCTTTCTGCTGTACATACCTGTGTCCTTTTCATCGCGTCATAATAGCAAACCATGTTTCGAAATTTATATTTTGTCATACAGTTCTTCTCTTTTAACACTGTAGTTATTTTTAACTGATACCTCTTCCATCAAGTTTGTCGTCCAGACAAAACTGCCCTTTTACCCCGAAAGGGAAATGAAGATCCAAATAAGAAAATATTTCGTGACAGAGGCTGGCCACTACAAGGCAATTATTTTCAAGAAGATAAACCACCCGGAGACTTAAAAGGATCGTACAAGAGAGACTGAAATTCTCTACAAATAAATCGCTATGATAAGAGGTAAGGTAATTTCAATTACGTCGCACCAGAGCAACACACCGGTCTATTGACGAGGGTCCGAGATCAATCCCCTAATACTTTCGCTGCCGATCTCGCGCCAGTGCGTGACGTAACGTCAACACTAAAGAGCCAGTCACGCACCAGAGCTCACGCGCATGGAGTGATACCTCAGTAGCTAGTCACGCGTTCGCGCGGGAAGAGCTGCGTCTCAATATTTATTCTCCGCTTCAATCGGCATTTTATGTTAGGTGTGTCTTCTGGTATTGGCGTGGAGTAAATGTTAGAAGCTAGTTGCAAAGGTATGTGGTTTCCAATTTATAGCTTAATTAGTTATTCAAAAAATTCTTGTAATATGAGTTGTAGAGACGATAATTCTGCAGGGCCTTCACGTCCCTCCTCCCCAAAAAAATACAATCTAATAAACCTCGAACAGATGATGAAATTGCAAATTTGTTGGCTGAGCTTTCTCCAATCGAATCTGGAATCTATTGATTTCTGGGATAATCCATTTCTACGGCGGGGCAATAACTATCAACACATCCTCACGGAAGTCAACGTTCCAAGGGAAATACCAGACGACGAAAACACGTAATTTTTAACCACGGTCAGATGACGAGGCAACACCTGAGCTGGAACCCCACTCTCCAAACTTCCACAACAACCCAACATGGGGATTTTTGACAATGACAGATTTAAAGTGCACCATCCGCCTTCTCACCATACGCTTACAAACATCATGCACTGATCCGTATTCGAAGCAGGAGCCTTCTAATCTAGAGGCTAACACCTTAACCACCTGAACGGTTGGTCGTCCGCTCCGATAAGAAGTTTCGTAGCTAAATTAAGTTATTAAGAATTTTATTTATATTCCTCTATAACTTAGTACATCGTGTTTGTACATCCCTATGCATATTTGAAGTTATTAAATGTTGTTTCACATTGAAACACAACTGCGTTCAGGAACCGCCAACACACACTGCATTGTACACTGAATGATTTTGTTAAGCAAAAGAAAGTAGATGCCTCCGAAATGCTACCTGTAAAAATAGTCTTCCCTAAAAGGCTTCAGAAAAGACCCACATCACAACGCTTGTTGCTCAAAATAGGATGTCCCGAAACGGCATCCTTTATGCTAGCGACAGGTCACATCGCCTTGAACAAACGACACACAACCACAGGTTAGCACCGGTTCTTGTCGGGAGACCCCGTGCATCAATTCTTCATATTCCGCCGGCACATCCATCTCTTTCGAGCTTCCTTCGCTGTCGCAACGCTCATTTCCGAGAGTACCCTATAAAAAGCAATAATCATTGTTCGCTTTTGTCACATCTTTTACGGGTTGATTCTTTCCTTTTGAAAGGGCTGCTTGCAACGATGGCTGTTGCCGAGACACAAATATCTTGTACTTTCTCAAATACGTCTGGTATTTATCTGAAAGCAGTGTTATGCATGATGTGAGATCGGAGTTATGGTCTGCCAATGCTAAAATTATAGACACTATCATCATGAAAAGACTGTTCAAATTTTAATCACCATCGTTTAAAATTTTTTTAAAGATTAATTTTAAATTTGCGACGTCTTATTGGGTAAAACGCTCATCCAAATCTTTTCGCTTTTTTAAGTACGATTGTGTTTTTAAATTTCATATAGTAGTTTTATATCCATCACGATATTTATATCCTACACATTATTTCCATACGTTTATATTTTTTAGCATGTTGTTCAGCATGTTTTAACACTAGAACGTCTGTCATTGCGATTACCCTTAAACGTCCGCCGTTGTCATTTCGACACCGGTATATAAATCGCATAAAATAATTGAAATAACTAAATATTACTGACTAATTTTCAGTTGAGTTAACTTTAATGATTATTTCAAGAAATTTACATAGAAAATGACCCTAATATACCAAAAAATAATATGTATATAGAAAAATAAGTTTCGGAAGTTTGGGATAAATCTATCCCAAACTTTCGAAATCACAGCCAAATTGTTGGCTTGAATTCTCTGAGAACGTGTGGATTTTAGATCAAATAAAAACAAAATCAAAGGATTTCTCTAAATCTATTTCAACCCATTGTTTCTTTATAGAAGTTTTGGCTCCAAGAGTAGGACCTTAGGGAATGCAGTTCAATGTTCTTGACGCCACTTACTCCGCGAGCATAGAATATTGCATGAAAAGCACATTGTTCATCAATAGATACAGACCAGCTGTTATCGCTCAAAATTCATCTAGCTTCAACATTTGTACATTTTATTATGTGTTCGAATATGTAATTGTCGATGAAAAGTAACCACGAACAAATGAAGTATTCATTTAAGTTTTGTTTCGCACAGTTAGTCGGACAACTACTTTGACGTCAAACAGATCTTGCAGCAAATCTGCATGTGATATTGCAATTATGCGGTATCCATTCTGTGCCGTCCCTAGTGGCATATATATCCGGATTAGTTGGGTTATTATCAGTTTCATCTGCACTTTCTTCAGATTCTTCGCACTCACTTCTATGTAAATTGGGGACATCGGAATCGAAATTCGAACAACAGAGCTCCCCACCATCTAATTCATTTTCTGCAAGTACTAGCAACAAATTACTAACAATTTATTCAGGATTTTGACCTTTCCAACGATTCATCGTTTTTAAGTCTACACTACACGTACACAAGGTTCGAAAATAGAATCTGTTTATTTTATAGGCATATAAACAAATGTAAACGACGAAACACTTAGACCCAATCATACTAGTATAATTTATTCTTTTCCTCTATGAACATGTAAAAATTTTATTCAAAATCAAACAGATATGCAATAAGAATTTGTTTGATTAGCTAATAATGTTTGCTATTCAATGATCTTGTATTACGTTGAACGGAAGCTATTTAGAATGATAAATTCACTTGGTATCGAAACGACACCAACGGACGTTCTAGGTAAATTGAGCTGTAACGTTTTTATAAACTAGGGGGCTACGCCCCCTGCTCGCTTACGCTCGCCATATAGGTACGGCAGTATGTGATAAAGGCAAAGAAATATGATATAGGTACGGCAGTTTTAAAAAAAAGTAACAAATGTCCCGATTTTTCCCGAAATTCAAAAAAATATTATCAAAAACCAAATTGAAATTTCAAAAAAAAAAAAAAAAAAAAAAAAAACTCGACGAGCTGCAAAAATTTACGTTGAGAGGTACTCTTTAAAAAAACTTACGGCTGAAGACTGAAAATTTGTATGTGTTTTGCTCACTCGCGGAAGAAATTTCGCTTCTTCAATTTTGACACTTAATAAACCCTAAACTAATAGCCGCATCGGAAAAAAATCTTAATAATTGTCCAGGGAATACGATGAAGAACAAACCATGTTAATTTCGTTTTTTTCCGATCAGTACTTTCTCGGGAAATCGTTTAAGAATCGAGCTAAACAACACAGTTTTCAATCCTGCGGCGGCGGTAACTTTTATTTAATATAGAGAGATTAATCTAGACCAACGAAATTTTTACAGTGTATTCATCTAGGAAAATGATTAAAAGTCACCAACATTTTTCAAATTCAATTCACAAATGCGTAAAGAAGAACAAAATAAACAGGCTCCGGTGTCGAATCGACACCGACGGACGTTGTAGTGTTAAACATGTCATTCCATCACTGTTTAAATTTAATGCGCAAGACTTGCATATAACTTTTATTACAATGTTTTTCTTATTTACATTGTATACTTCTTTTTACCTTGTGTTTGGCGCAGATTGTCCGTTTTTGGACCTTGCGCCATAAAATACCCAAACACAATCCAATCATCATACAAAGCAACGTTTGTTGAAGAGTTTATCAAATGACCTACATATTTATTATTTTTTCTATTGAAATTCGCAATATCCACAACGTAGATACAGAAAATTTAGTATATAAATAAAAGTCAAAAGCTGCCGTGTTGAGCATTTACGTTTCTGTAAATAAATTGTTAATTACATTACATACTAATTACATTGATACATGTATTTCGAAGAATGAGCGCTTTGTGATTCCTGCAATACCGCCGTAAGGCGAACTATACAGCTTATATCTGATCAAGGTATACGAAATGTCCTACCCACACGAATATTTAAAGGGTTTCTTCCCACGAAACTCGAATGAGATCTGGAGAGTAAAAAGTTCCATCAGTGAGGGGCATGTAATAGAGGTAAACCAGTTGAAATAGCCAGTCACCTGATAGTTCAAATAAAAAGGAGTCAATGGCTTATTACCCCATTAGCATATTTGCTAGACAGAAAACAGTTTCCAAGCAACGACCCTATGATTGGCTTTTGTCGCCCTAGGCACCTTATTATTTGTCGCTATTCGGATCTGGACCTAGCTCATAGTAACTATGTATCACTGGGACTTCTTCAGGTAACTTCAGACTCATTGTAGAGGAGGTGCTACCAACAACTAAGATGGTTCACCCAAAATCAATCCAACTCAACCAATGAATGTACGTTTGGGAACTTTAGTTTCATTTAAACCCTCAACATCTTTATGAAAGACGATTTATTAAAATGTTTTTAAGAAATGCGGTTTCTTGAGGTTTGCACGTAATCTATCCATAATCTGAAGAACGTTGGTCTAGTAGGGTGATAAGCTCTAGAAAACTGATACTTTGTGTCTACTAACGAAAGAGTACGCCGCTATATCAGATTAATCCTCTAAACTTGATGCTAAATGTCATGGCAGCATGAAAATCTATAACAAAGAGAAAAATTTATCTCAAATTTATAACAAAGAGAGAAACCAAGAGAACACCAAACTTAACACCTTTCTCTTACTGTGTTCTGGATGCCTCTACGTCAATATCACACAACCAATGATCAGCCAATCATAGTAAGAGCAAATTGAACACACAGACAAATGATTTTGATTTAACGATCAGCTTAAGAAGTTTTAAATTCACAAATTCCCATTCACATTCGCTGATCCCTATCTCCATACTTAAAAAAAATGTATGCTTACATTAGATTGTTTGGACTGCCGTATTCATTGCAGAGTTAGCTGAGTGAAAGTAAAATTGGTAGATAGATTACCAACCCCTACGCATTTTTTCCAAAGAAAGTGATCTCTTGAAGATAAATTTGAGGATTCTTGATCCCTTGAAGACATTTTCTCATACCGTGTTCTGATTGATGGATGCTTTTACGTCATTAAACACAACCAATGATCAGTCAATCATAGTAAGAATGGATTGAACACACAAACAATTGATTATAATTTAACGATTAGTTAAAAAATATTTTAAATTCACAAAATCCCTTCACATTAGCTGATCCCTTCCTCCATGTTACTCCATACATAAAGAACGTACCCTTACATTAGATTGTTTGAATCATTTTATTCCTTACAGTTATCTGAGAGAAAGTAAAATTGGTAGATTGATAATAAAAAAAACCCACACTATTTCCCAAGAAAGTTAAATTTGAAGATCCTTGATCCCTTGAATTCATTTTTCTCATACTGTGTTCTGATTGATGGATGCTTTTACGTCATTATCACACAACCAATGATCAGTCAATCATAATAATAATGAATTGAACACTCAGAAATGGATTCTGATTTAACGATCTGTTTAAAAAGTTTTAAATTCACAAAATTCCGCTTCACATTACCTGATCCCTTCCTCCATATTACTCCATACTTAAAGAACGTATTTCTACATTAGATTGTTTGAATTATCTTATTCATTACAGAGTTAGCTGAGTGAAAGTAAGATTGGTAGATCGATAGTAAAAAAATCCCCAGCAATATTTCCCAAGAAAGTTATCCCTCGAAGATAAATTACTTTTTAAGCTCGAAATAAAGGCCACAAAAGACCAGGTTACCGATAGAGTAATTGAGTCTTGTCCTGCCATTAATACTGTCATTTACTTTTCAATGCAGAGTTCAATTAAGGAATTCCTTAAGAAATTCTCCAGAATCTCATTCCTCGGTGTCACATCCAAATCCTGAAAAGCCATTTTCGGCACATTTTCCCCTCGCATATCAGTTTTTCCACTCGTCAGCCGAAGAAAACTATTATCGCGTAAATTTAATTAAAGCCCTCCGGGCGGATATAATCTTCTTTTATTAGCCGGCTAACAAGTATTTCGCAGTTTGGCCCCGAATCCTTATCTGCGGCCGCCATGTTGGCTGCAATTTTATTTTAATCGATACTCGTTAAGGGATGCCCTGTATCAAAATTCACTTATCGAACCGGGGGTTTTTCGAGTGTCACTCGGAAGTGAGATGATTGGCTGTGGAACAAAGGGAATAAAAACGCGCGAGATTTGGGGGTGAGGAGGATTCGAATGGGGGTGTCGGTGGAGAGCTTATTGTGTGCGTGTGTGAATGGAGAATTCCTGAGTGAAGCTGGTGGAAAAATCCTTTCTCGAAGTATGTGCCAGATATTTGCATTGTACATTTTTACGCATTGTTCATGTGAAGCAAAGGTACTTACTGCTTCTCTAATATATTTTGAACACAAGTGGATCCGAATCCTGAGGAAAAAAAACAGCTGCTATGTTTTCCAGCGAGTGTCAAGTTAGCATGTATGAATAAATACTTTAAAACATGAAATAGATATGAGTATGCTTAAAATTATGGTCGCCCCTCTTTGAAGATTGAAAGAGCTACACATAACTTTAGGTAGGTACAGGGTGTTTCAAAAATGTGTGACCGGCCTATTTGAAAAATCAATAAAAACTAAACGGGCAACGATAGAAATGCACCGTTTATTGCAATGTGCTTGGGACAACAGTAAACCTTCAGGCAGACTTACTTTCGAAATTAGTTACAATGTTCAGCAACAGATGGCGCTGCAGTCTAGAAAAAAATCTATACTACGATATTTTCCACATATCCACCATGCGCAGCAATAATATGACGTAGTTTCAGAACAAAATTATCAGAAATGCGTGCAAACGTCTCTGGCGGGAGGGCTTCGCATGCAGAAGAGATGTACTACTCCAGTTGTGCAATTGTTTCTGGATTGTGGCGGTACACCTGGTCTTTCAAGTGTCTACTTAAAAAGAAGTCATAAAGGGTCATGTCTGGCGAATAGGGATGAGATCTGAATTTTGTATGGAAAGATGTGTAAGCTCTGGCTCATGAGACGATCCGTGGACGTTAGTTTTATTTGTACCTCAGCTGGTACACGGCGAATGGAAACCCGAGGCCGCTGTTGGATCACCTGTTGGCCTCTGTGGTTGTCGTACTCGGTCGCGATACCTTTCCAGCACGTCCATCCTTCACGTTCCCAGTCCGTTGAAATTTTTCAAACAGATCCTTTATTGTATCTTTAACGGTCCTCGGGTTACATTAAGCTTCTGTTGAAAACTTCGTCTTGTTGCAACAACGCAGTGTTCAAGGCGGTGGAATTCCGACACGAAAAAAATCCGCTGTTCTAAGGAATTAACAATTGTTTTCACAGCAAACTTGCAATCTGTGAACAGCACACGCTTGCAGCAGTAAGACGACTTACAGATCTCACAGACTGCGTTTTCTTAAGGGGACGCAGTACCTAAAAATCACTCAAAGTATCGAATTTTTTTTTATTGCTTTAAATTAGAGCTATAACCTTTCTAAATAAGTGTGCAAAATTTTAAACTCGTAACTGCATTAATTAAAAAGTTATAGACACTTTTCTGATCCAAGACACAATAAAAATTACGCGCTTCGAAGTAGGTGTGCGACCTTCAGAGACGAAATTTTAAATTTTAATTCAAAGTGTGTTGGCAAGAATATAACGAAGATTCCTGGTGCTTTTACCAAGCTGCATTGGCTCTTGGTATAACTCTTGGTTCGCATATGAAGCATATTAAACGAATATATATCAACGAATCGCATTTTGCAAAAATACTGTCAATTTACCAAAGGCTTGCTTCAACTGAACTGTTACAACGTTCTGTAATGTGTACCACACAAAACTCTAATGTAAGCATGCACAGTGCAATATGGAGTAAGTGCTCAAAGCAAAGTTGTGCATCACTGCAACGTGTTACGATTGCTGTTTTTAATGCTATCACATAATTCAATGTGGATACTCTAAAAGATATAGAAGGTTTTCAAAAAGAAAACAATCTTTCATTTAGTGTGCATTCTAAACATCTTGCTATCTATAAGGACTATTGTAGAACATAGTTAAGAAACAGAAAGAAGACCAGCAGTATATTTACTAGCTCAGAATGAAATTAAAACTGCACGGCTGCAAAGACAAAACATTCAACTAAAAAAAAGAATGAATTTTGAATTAAACTGGCTACTTTTAAATATACACACTGTTTAATGCCTTTTCAATTATATTTTTAATTTGTGTAAAGTTATTATAAACTGGATACTAAAAAAATTAAAATTCAAAACTGAAAAATTATGTATTGATGAATTTTTGAGTTCACGTCGATAACGAAATGTTTTTAAACTTCAACAAAATAACTTATCCTTACGGGTTATATTTTAGTTAAATAGATTTAAATTTGAGTGAAAAATGTTTTGAATTGCTTTAATTGTTATGGAAATCAACATATTAAGTCCAAATAGCTCTGAGTTTTGTAAATAATTTTTTATACGGGTTTTAAAACTTTAAAAGCATTTTTCTCAGCTTTGGTTTTTTTGGCACTAAAGGGATTCAAAATACTAAGGCTTTTTATGTATCACAGAAAAAGTTTCCAAACTTTTTACACTTATTTTTATATATCTTTAGAATAAAACTGTGTATGGATTTACATCTAAGTGCTATATTTATTTTTTTAGAAATAGTTAAATATAAACATTTTTATTTTCGGTGGTTTTTGTATCATTTTAGCTTTAAAAAATTGTATAAAATTAACTATGTTTTTTATTTAAAAATCCATACACAGTTTTCTTAAGTATATTTAAAATAAAGTTGAGAAAAAAATGTGAAGCAAAAAAATAAAAATTGAAAGAGTAGAAACATTTTTAAAAAATTCAAAAAAATTTGTAAAAATTGATTTTTTTAAAAAAATTGCTCATTTGACAAGATTTTTTCTTCTAAAATCAACTTATTGCTTACAAAACAATAGACAAACAACAATATTTTAATTCTAATATTAAAATTGAAGAAAATTTTAAAAATGGTAATGCGTCCCCTTAACTCTCGCAAATCGCCAGCAGCGCCATCTATGATTGAACATTGTTACTAATTTCGAAAATATGTTTGCCGGAAAATTTGCTGTTGCCCCAAGCATATTGCAATAAACAGTGAATTTTTATCGCTGCCCGTTTAGGTTTTATTGATCTTTCAAATAGGCCGGTCATTTTTGAAACACCCTGTGGATACTTAATAGACGTCGCTCTGGAGCAACACAATGGGCTATTGGCGACGGTCCTGGATCAACGCCCGATGGGAAAAATCCGAGCACACAACCACGTAATTTTGATGAACGATCAAATGACTTGGTCACATCTGAGCTGGCATCCCACCCTCCAAACTTCCACTGCACGGAAACGTGAGGACATTTGAGGCTACGACATTTTTTAACGTGCACCAGCGCCCTTTGTACACGATGGTCTTTGGTATGATTTGAACTCACAATCCTCAGGTTGCTATTATTCCGATACGCTTATAACTGGGTGCTACCACGACCTCTATAACTGTAGACTAACTGGGGGGGGGGGAGTGTAGCACATATCGCACCCCGGCAAGAAAAGTGACACAACTCAAAATTGCAGAATTTGAGAAACATCAACTTAAAAGATGCTATAAAACTTATTGATATAGTATAAGCTTCTTTTAATTTTAGGTAAGTATTCATGGTGGTAACTTGTATTCTATTCCATAGAATAGTAATAACTATGTGGGGCATCTCATTAATATTTTTCAATGGCATAACATCAAAATTTTTATTATTTTTTTTTGTGTCACTTTCTTGTCGGGGTGCAATATGATAGGCTATTCTGCCAGGTTAGGTGCAGGTGTCTGTTGGGTTTTTGTGTCGGAATGGTTTTCCTTGTACGTATTTTGGACGTGACGTCACTTGGTTTGTTTTGAAATGATTTCAGCAAGTAAACAATAAAAAGTACAAATAATTATTTCTGAATAGATAAATTAAGTTATATTTGCTTGGTCAAGATGACCTGATCAAAGTTGCGATAAACTACATTTTTAGGTAACCTCTATAACATTTGGATTGAGGATGTAAAATCTCCGTTTACCGTCTGGCTTGCTTGTTTTCTAATCGAATACCCAATTTTTAAATCGAATTCCCAGTTTGTTGTTTGTAAGCTACAACAGCTCGATAATATAGATTTTTTTTCAGTAAAATTTCATTCTATAACGCTATTAATTTAATTGAGACACGAGGCTTGCTGGTAATCAAATAATCGTACAGTGTTGCCAAAACGCGATAAAAAATAACGTCTTTTTCGTGTGACACGTAAGAGAATTATATATATAGAATTATAAGTGAGAATGCCTTAGTTACGCAATGAAATCGGAACAATGCAAGTCAAATAAATTTCAGTCATCGACATTTATTCGTTTTATTTCTTAGGACATACGATGAATTTCATGTACTAGACTGAGCTTTATCTCCAGCAAAAAATGACATCAAGGCAATAGTGAGGATGTGAAAATGATTTATATGCCAAATCAGATAAAGAACTATGGAAAAAATGGTTGTTTCCGCTCCAACCTTTTAGTAAATGTCAATATTCTTTCCTCATGACGCTTGCCGACCAACTGGTCTGATGATTGAGGTGTTACTAAGGACTCTAGATCGGAAGGTTCCTGGTTCGAATCCGTATCCGTGTCAATGCATGGATGTTTGTAAGCGTGCATTGTAAAGGCAGCCGGTGTAGGTTAAATCTGTCGTGGCCGAAACGTTGGGTTGGTGTGGAAGTTTGGACAGTAGGGTGCCAGCTCAAGTGTTGCCTTGTCATAGTTGACTTGTCAAATATTGCTGACCGTGGTTCAAAATTACGCAATATTGTCCTCGGATCTTTCCTTTAGGAGATTGATCCCGTACGCAATTTTCCAAACCCTCACAGATACTACAACAGGGGGGCGGGGCTAACCGTAACGGTCAATGATCGCGAGCGCTGGATAGGAATCTCCTTCACTACGCTAAAGACAATTGACATCCTGTCTGATCCTGTTTGCAGTGTTATAAATGAAACATGTTAAATAATTTTTCTTTTCAGATTCATGGCTATGGGTGGGTAGATGTGGGAGCCGAAAATTGTATCCTTTTATTATATTAGTTAATAAATACATAAGTTAGTGTTTTATGTATGCTTTTTGTTACATCAGAATGGTCCTAAACCAGGGGTGGATACGACACCATCATCGTAAAGCAGAGAGGACGGCAGAGGGGCGGAAAAATATCAGCTGGTAGTGAATTCAGAAGTGGTTCTTAGATTATTTATGTCAAATCAACGGACGCTTGGAAAAATATAAAAAGGGTATTAAAAATTAGGAAAAGAAATTTAGAATCAAAAGGAATTAAATTCGAATTTTTTTTAAATAATTTGGTGGATCTAAAAATTCTTCCGCCAGCTGTGTTCGAACTCGGGAAGTCATTCTCCGCTGCCGACGCTAAACTGAAGGTGGGTGACTTTAGCCATTAGACCAACGTTTCATCTTGGAAAGAAGCTCTTTAAAAGAAGAGATCATTTTATATTTGGTTGATTTCAGTCTCATTGGCCGTTACGGTTAGCCCCGCCCCCTGTTGTAGTATCTGTGAGGGTTTGGAAAATCGCATCCGGAACCGTCGTCAATAGCTCGTTGTTTTGTTCTAGTACGACGTTAGTTACAAAATTACCACATGAGGCTTTATGTTTGTATCTTTGGTGTATATTACTCTTCCTTGTCAGTAACGTTTTCCTCGTGTAAATCCATTACTTGAAATTGTCTGTCTGTCTGTCTCGTGTTTGTTGCGACATGGTCAAATACGGCCCTTGTTATTTAAAATCAAACCCAGCGAACCACTTAGAGCAATAAATCACTACTAACGATAGTGCATCCGATTCTGTCTCAAAATGCACAACTTTAAGCTTTAGGTACCATTTCGTTGACCAATTGTTAACGAATCTGCTCTATTGATATCCTCTGCCATTTCTTTTAGGACGCATATTAGAATCTAAAACCGCTGATATCAAGATCTAAAAGTTGATGTTGCTGGACATGCAATCACGGAAGGTAGGTAGTCAATTAACGTGACACTGGGCCACACAACAGCCTATTGGCGACGGTTCGAGATCAATCCCAAAGATAAAGACCCAAGGACAACGCGTCATAATTTTTAACCACAGTTAAGAAGACGAGAACATCACTTGAGCTAGCACCCCACTCTCCAAACATCCACACCAACCCAACCTGAGGCAATTTGAGGCAACGTCAGATTTAAGGTACACCAGCCCTTATGAACACTTTAGCTCAACTGAGCTTCGTACTCATAACCCTTCAATTGCTAATCCGTTGCTCTTCCAACTGGGCTATGAATCCGGGTCCGGGCATGGATGTTTGTAAACGTATGATGTAGAGGCGGCTGGTGCACCTTAAATCTGTCGTGGCCAAAAGTCCTCACGTTGGGTTGGCGTGGAAGTTTGGAGAGTGGGGTGCCAGCTCAGGTGTTGCTTCGTCATCTGACCGTGGTTCAAAATTACGAGGTGTTGTCCTCGGATCTTTCCCTTAAGGGACTGATCCCGGACCGTCGTCAATAGCCCGTTGTGTTGCTCTAGTACGACGTTAACTAAAAAATTACAAAATTACCAAATCCAACTGGGCTACAGTGATCCAGCAATCATAGAATCAAAATATTCTTTTGGGATGCATATTTTCCATTAAAATTGATACCTATATTTAAAAAAAATCATGCGTAATTTATGCATCCATGTTGTTTGAATGTTTAATAAATGCTTCAGGCAGTAAATTATATTAAAAATAAGGATTTTATAACACATATTTGGAATAAGATTTAAATATTCATTACCAACAATCAATCTAGGAAAAGGAATGGTTACAGCAAAATGAATTGTTGACCCTTGAAAAGCGGGTATTAAAAGAAAGCACTAAAATTAAAACCACTACTTTTATATAAAAAGCTTTTATAACGAGAAAACAATTATAATTAAATGCATACGTTTAATTTACTTTTATAAAAAGAACAATTAGTTTCTGATGTTTATTTTACATGATTATTTTATAATGAAATTCGCATGTTTATTGTCTTATTCCACCTCGACATTTTATTTCAGTAGACATGACTTAAAAATAACATTATTATTATTCTTTTACAGATTTCGTTCCTGAATGGTAAATGAAATTAATCTCGAATACAATTTCCAAGAAGAACAAAAATGGCAAAAGAAGCCGAAAAGGAAAAAACAGTTTTGTAAAACCCCAATATATAATTAGCATAACAAAGAGATACAATTCTCATTCCCTCTAAAATCCCAGCCAGGAATTTAAAATTCAAAAATTATGTTATCTAAATGGTGGCTTGATGTGAAATAGAATTATCCACAATTTGCATAATTCTTTTTCATACTACGAGTGTTTCCCGCTTCTGCAAAGTGGAGGCAACTAAACTTCTCTTGATGGACCTGCATATTAATTGCATCATTTTTGAATCACTGAGTGGCATCGGGTCGTGGTTGGTGGTAGAGGGAAAAAATGGCTCTTCCTTTGTGTTGAATGTTTTATGGCCCTCTAAATCTCTCTTTATCTCAGCTAATGTACGTGCTCGCATTTCCCTCCATTCTTAGGGGAACGGAGTTTGGCTTTTAGCTAAGAACTTTTACCAGAAGTGTGACCGGTTTCTTATTCTGGAATGAGTTGGTATCTGAAATTACGTTTCTCTCTTGTGAGATTTAGAAACAATTTTAATTCTGATTCTAAGTGTATTTATGATAGAGAATAATGTTTATTACATGATTTGGATTGACGTGTCAATGATGACTATACTTATTTTTTTAAATTCTTTAGTGCTGCTGTTAAATTGTTTAGCTCTGCTTGCAACCTGCTTCAGAATTTGGTTGCGTAGACTTGAATCAATCTTATACATATATCCGTAATAAACATGGAAAGACAATTCCAAACATTTTAAAGGATCGTTTCTGTGCAAAATCTGCGCGTTTGTGAAAATCAACTGTTGTAATCTTTTTTGCGATCCCGATACAATATTTCCTATCTAGAGTGTATAATTGTATTTGTGTTTAAATTTGTATGAAATTTTCAATAAAAAAAATTTGTTATAGCCTACGTAATTATATAAATATATGAGTAAATATCCTCTTATAATACTCGTTTTCAAGAAACTTTTTGCAGCAAACTATTCATAAAATCAAAGAACAGCTCATTCTTTCATAGCAATAATTAGTTACCCTAAATTCTTGTTGTATTCTTAGAATATTTAGTAATTTTATGCCTTTGACGTTTGAAAAACTGAGTTTTTAACCTTTTACTATTGGCTATTTTTTATCATAATGTTTTTCTTCTATACGTTATTTTTGTTCGATGTAATTGATAGTTTTGGGCTTACACGATGTAGTGTATGTTGTATAACTTTCTGTATGCAATATGTACACTCTTTATTTGTCTGTTGCATGTCCTGTACTTTCAATCTTAGTTCGCTGTCATGTTACTGGAGTAATTGGATCGGTTGTACGAATAAATGAATAAAAATTGTCAAAATGCTTGTTTCAATCCATATGCACTATATGGCCTAAAGTATTTGGACACCGCAGAAATTCAAAGAAGGATCCATCCTAGTTTGGGGTTCTTTTTCCTGGTTAGGACTCGGCCCTATAGTTTTGTGTACCTGGTACCATGAACGCTAAAGTGTACCTCAACGTTTCGGATGATTCAGCCTTGCCTACACAATGGCATTACAACGGCGTTGATGGTTGTTTCTTCCAACAGGATAGAGCTCCATGCCATACTGCAAAATGTGTGATGGACAGGTTTCCAGAAAATGAGGTGACTTGAGGTTGCTTGACTGACCTGTTCAGAGCCCTGGTCTCAATCTGATCGAGCACTTGTGGAAGAAACTGGAGCTACGAGTACAACAATCTTCACAACAATATCTTCTTACAACCTTGCAAGAGACATGGCGAGCAATTCCTGCAAAGACTTACAGAGAACTTATAGAAAGTACGCCTCGACGTGTTGCAGCTGTAATACAAGCAAAAGGAGGGTCTATCCGTTACTAAATAGAATAATAAAGCAATTTTTCCGAAAAACATGCAGTGTCCAAATACTATGTCCATATAGTATACTTCACAGGTAGAACAAAATGATATGATAGAGAATATTGAAGAAATGCGTTTAGTTTCGTGAAAAAATATACTTAATTTCTGTGGGTCTTACTTAGAATTTGTGTGATATGATCTTAATGTATCCAATCTGTGGCCTAGTGGTTCAAGGCGTCGCTATTACAAAACTGATACTATTGGCTTCGAGTTTGAATCTAGTATGTGCCTAAGTTGAATAGACTGCTTGAAGTTTCCTGGTTTCTTCAGGACAACACATTAAGGTGGGACAATAACTACAATGTGTGCAGGAAGAAATCGTAAGTCACGGTAATCTTAATTTGCATAGTCACGGTGTGTGCAAATGAGACATCTTCCATGGTGAACCCGATTGTCCTATTTTTAGTTATAGGTTGTGATGGAAACGATACGAGATCATGGAACGAAAAAAGAATCACGAATTAATATCTTTAAATTTTATTTTTTAAAGCAAACTTTATTGTTCTTTGACTGTTGTCTGTGATATAATAAATAATTTTTTTATTAAAGTGTGTCATTCCTCTTCTGCACAAACAAATTTAAAATTCAAATTTGCTGGTATTGAAAGGAAATTAATGCTAAAAAAAAACAAATTAGGTCGGTTGGTGGGTAGGTATTTTAAATAACGTTACACTGGAGCAATTCAGCGGACTATTGGCGACGGTCCGGGATCAAATTAGGCCTTATCCTTAGATCCCTTAGGCGAATTAGGATAGTTGAAATATTAAAAATCCTTTCTTGTGGTGGCAGGAGATCAAGGCAAATAGCAATTTTCTTTAAAAAAATCACTGTCAAATCAATCTACCATTTTTGAAAAGTGTTATTATTATTGTTATTATTATTGAAAGTGTATTATTAGTAGTGTTATTATTATTGAAAAGTGTTATTATTACCATTACTTTATACTGAAGATATTTAATTTTTAAAAAATACTTTTTTTTTATTGCGCCACTAAATGGAATTTTGAAGAAACAATATATTCTCTTTAAAAATAGTCATGAATATCTGATAAAATCATCCTTCCCTTAAGTATAGCGAAATTCGAAACTGTCGCATGCCGGGTGAAGAGTGTTATAAGTTAAAAATTATTGATATGCGAACTATGAGTGAGTATGAGTATTCGTCGTAAGTTTGCCATTTTTACGAATTGAGTTAAGGCTATTTTATAGGAAACAAACTAAAGAGGTACATTCCTAATCCTCCACATTCCCACTAAAAATCAATTTTTGTAGTCACCTTAGGGTCACCTTTCGTACTTAATGTCATACAACAGTGATGCGATGTATGTGAAATATTTCATATGGATGGATATACGATGTGTGAAAAGTAAATTGTAGAAATTATAAAAATATCAAAAAGGCGATGTAAAAGTTATTCTCATGCGATTTAAATGGTATTGTCCTTTTTTATGAAAGAGAAAAATGATTATTCTAATTATTTTTTAATCTGAGATAAAACAATTAAATTTAATTAAACAATTAAAATCAGTTAAAGTTAGTTAAAAAGAGTTATGTCCACAAATCGCATTGAAATTTATACTATTATTAAGTTTCAACGGTCCTTCTGACAATACATTCAGGAAGAATGAAAACAATAGAAAGTATTTTTTGTACATCGTTTCAAAAATTAAAAGAATAAATAGATACTTCTAAAACAGCTGCTGCTGAGAACTTGCAAAATGGACAGACGTCCCTTTTCAACCACGGTACAAAATTAGTGCTGTGATCAAGTAAAAAAGAATTACTTCATGTTCTCTGTACGTAGCTATTTGTTTTCTACACAAAGTTAATGTATAAATAATTCTTACAAACTAATTATACATCATTAGAACCTCATTAAATTTCAATAGATAAATTTGGAATACATAGAAGTGGATAAATTTGTAAACACAAAAGATTTCATTCCTAATATATTTAATTGAAATAGAAAAATAATGAGGGTAATTATTATTTCAACTAGTATTTATCATTAATCATTTCCTGTGTAATTTTATCTGTTTTCTTTGTTCTTTTTAGTTAACAAACTGTTGTTGTATTTTTAACAGCGTACCATCCATTGTTAAATTTTTTTTATGTTTTTCCAGACTTATAAGAATAATCCTTAATTAAAAATCAATAATATAAACTACGTGAAAAACTTTTTACAAAATATAAATCACGTGAAAATCTAAAGATCCTTCCACTAATTAGTTTATTAGACTACTTAAGATATTTTTGAAGATATAAATTGGTAGGCTGAATAAGATTACTGATCTTCCCAGCAATTAAATTTTTGCTTTTCTATTAATTAAGAAAAATTGAAAGAGGATTATTAAGTTTCCATTTAAAAGAAAACGTATTTCATTTACGTTAAGTAGATTTGTATATAATTTGATCACTGGTTTCAAATCCGATGCCTTATTTAATTCAGCAAATTGGTTTTGGATTCATTTCAGATAAATGCACACCAGGTATGGATCTTTTCATGACAAAATAAATTGAGAAAACGCACCAGAAAATTTGCATGAATTGATTTTGTGATTTCGGATTTTAATGGATAAAGTCGATAAATTATATCGAATTCTAATTTTGGGAAAGGTATAAATATTTATGTATGACGACATGAGAAATTTATCTAGCAAATTTCTACGTACATGCGGGCACCATATTTATTTATTTGTATTGGAGAAAAAGTTACGCCTTTCTGAAATTCAATCAATTTATCGTTAATAAGTAGAATGATGCTTAACATTACGAATTGGGTGGTTATAAATCATTTTATATCAAAAGGAAGTTACATAAACCTTTTTTTTGTTATGTTGATGAACTAGTTTTTTTAAACATACGTAAATGGGGAAAAGTGAATTGAAAGGGACACATTGTTTACAGAATATTATTAAACCAATAAATACTAACTTTTATGTTTAGCGAAATAAATGCGTTTATAATGATATGAAAAATGTGAGAAACAATCACCATTGGGTTACAAAAGGGATAGATTTATTCAAGCGGGGAACCTATTAAGGTCCAGTGTCAGAATGTTTGTTGTTTTTAGTGACAACACAACCCACATTCGTTATATAACACTGTACTGTACAAAACTGACAATTCTTTGTTATTGCACCTGCAGCTTGGAATACGTTTAGCATGGATTTTAATAGCAAGCGAGTAGTATTTCGTTGAATAAAATTTCATATTTTAATAAAACTTGAGATGGTGAATATTTTGGGGACGAATTAGGTTCCGTTTGTATTGATTTACAGCGGTCGTTTCTCTAGTAGGCCATTGGTTAGCGCTCTCGGATCAACAGGCCCTGGGTTAGAAGTCTGGTTCAAGCTTTGATGCTTGAAATAGTTGGAAATCAACTTTAACCCTCTGAGTTTCACGAGATTTCCAAGTAGTGTGGTATTACTTTTATCCCATCACATTCTTAATGACTACATAACCACATATATTGGCTGAAATCATCACTAGATTATCTCAATACTTAAGAGATATTATTACTCCTTTCTTTGGAATAGTATCTTTGAAAGGTTTCTGTTGGTACTTTCCTTAGAAGAAGATGGCTAGGGAAGACTGGAGGCTGTAAAGTGGATTTATGTGTTCGAGTCCTCAAAGAATTAAGCTGTAGTCGTGGTATAGTTAGCCCTTGTACAGCAAAAAGGGACCGTATAATAGCAAACTAAACCGCTGTTCTGGATGGACAGAACCAATTTCTCTTCCTGATTATCGAACAGAAAACTTCAGCAGAATCTATTTTTAGATATTGGATGAAAAGGTTTGGAGAATTGGTGCTCATTACACACATCAAGGATTTCAATTAAATTCGCAATAGTCTCATCAACTGATGTAGATTGTTGAATTCAAGTAATTAATTGTGCAATGTACAACTTGGTTTCATCCAGAGACAATACCTTATTTGGTGAGCTGAAAAGGAAGGAATCAGTTCGATCGAATGTCGATAACACTTTTTCCTAGTTTCCAAATATTTCCCTGATTCTTTGTTCAACAGGTTGTGAGTTCTAACCCCCGTATTAACAAGGGTATTCATTCATTGTTATTCAGAATACACTTTAAGCTTTTCTACTTCGTCTGGAGCTCTAAATAGAAGGCATTAGAGTCCCCATCTAATTAGGTGTCATGTAGCATGAAATGATCGACAAAACAAACCATCGAATCAAACATTTCCTGAGAACTATTTAATCTATGCTGTTGCTTACTGGTTAGTATATTTGCCTTATACTTCAGATGGGGACAATAATTGCACCAAAATAGACCACGGCAGGAGTGTTAGTGGACTCAGTCTTTTACGTTACTTAAGTTTAGAACACAGATAATATGAATCGAATGTGCATACGAATAGTTAAGAATTGAATTGGGTACTTACCCCTATTACCCAGATAAACGATATTGACAGGCAAGAATAAAAATACTGGTCGCCAAAAGAATACGAACTCCAGATGACGATTTAAAATTGTTTAATTGTATCGTTTACAAGAGGTTACCTTAAGCGTTTTTAGAGTTAGGTTGGTAGTGGGTGTACAAATCACACCGTCCGACCCCTGTCAGCGCCCTAGCAAGAATGTCCCCGTAGCGTCAACCTTCTTCTTGACCCCACAGGAAGGGGGAGAAAAAAAATTTCTGTCTGCATTCGTGGACATTTTTTTTTTGCTTGCTCGCTTTGTTTCCTCCAGCATGTCTCTGGCGTTACTAATCACTATTAAATCTTCGAGTGGTTGTTACGAGACATACCACCCTTGAAGTTCCGATCAATTTTGATGATGACGACTCGTCATCAAGATATTGACGATTTTTTTATGATGGCGAATTTAACTCGAGATCAGTTTTCTTCAAATGACGAGATACATCGTCGAGGCAAGCACCAGAATGGTTAACTTGTCGTGAGACAATCTATACATTGAACCAATATGCAATAAACGGCAGACCTCAAGAAGAAGCATAACACCATTGCATCTCCACAACATGAGAACACGTCTGCACATGCCGGATGTTCATTTGGCAGTTTCTTAAAATTCTTATTTTTACCACTTTCTTAGTTTTCCACTTACGAACCATTTTGAATGAAATTCACCTGGATACCACTCGCAGCAAAAAATAAACTTCAGTTTCCACTGGCTTCATTCATAAGTCCGAACAACATAACATTCATGACGTTACTATATTACATGCTATTCAGTTATTAAACATCCGAGAAAGTAGTTATAATATTTCACTAGCCACGTTAAACTGTACGAAGTCTCAATTTTCTTTTAATAATCTTACGCACGCACTTGAAGAGTGAAATGCATTCTTAAAAAAATATCCTATTTGCAAAAATAGGTTTTTTTTTCCAGCCACGAATTAAACCTTCACAAAATTTACTCTCGAGGAAAGTTCCCGGTCTCATTAAAAGCACTTTTTCGCCGTCTCTCCCACCTAAAAACGCCGAAAGTGGGAGAGCCATTCAGGTTTCTATGGAAGTTTCCTTCTATGCAAAATGGGAAAAAATTAAATAAGCAACGGCGAACTCAGTCGCTTAATACTAGCGTTGGATGAAGATGAAGTGGCAGTGGCTCTACAGAGCCCCGAGAACACGAAATTAATGCTCACCAAAAAAGCAAGCACTCTAGCCTAGTTCCGCGGACTTCATCTGCCACATGTAGTAGTGGGAATTCAATTTGGTTTGGAATAGAATACCTCGACTGAAGATGCGAAAAATAATGAAGTTTTAGGACAAATGAGAAATAAAAGTCAGCTTCCCCGAGAGAGAAAATTCATTCTTGAAATTGGAAGTGGCGCTGCCTGTTTCGGATTCATAAAAAAGGCGGACTTTAATTCTAAATATTTCTTCATTCCTCCATGGATTTCTTTTCAAAACATGAATTTATGCGGGCGCATGATATGTAATTATGTACAGCAGAACCTTGGTTATCCAAGTTACGATTAATTAAGAGTTCGCGTTATCCGGACCACCGAATTTAACACTGAGTTAGTATTTTGTAGCTTTAAATAAAGCTTTGAGATATTGCGCAAGCACTCCGTCCTTTGCTGGTCTGCTTTGGAGGGCAGATGCTTGATTTAGTAAGGGTCAGAATTAAGATGAATAAAATTAACTGTAACCACAATGTGTACTTCAAACTTTATTGTATTCGAATTCTTAAATGACAGCTCAACTAAGGGCAGAATTTTATATACAACGACAAATAAAACAGTAAATAACATAATTCTAACAAATAGATTTGGATTAACCATGAGAACACATATCTTAATAATAATATTTTTAATTCCACCCAATTAATTCTGCACAGCAAGTATAGTTCTATCTAACAACTTCTTATCGGTTGATCATCCATTTGAAATAACAGAAAGCCATGTAGCACAATTTGTAGAAGTCGCAGAACCGGATGATTGCGAGCGGAATTTTTTTTTATCGGTTATTTCGGAATATGAAACGGATTATTTTATACAATGGAAAAATTGAGACACCTGGCTTGCTCTTGCAACCTGGTTAGCTATTACGAACGAGTATTGTGCAACAAAATGGAGACAGCTTTGTATGAAACCGATAAAGCACGAGATTTAGGGACGCGCCCTTATTCAAATGCGTTGATAATGAAACCCGTTGTGACATTTGTATTTGTGCAAATATGCTGAGGGAATTTGAGTGTAAGCATATCAACCCAGACGAGGAAAGCAGATATTTTACTTTTCCGCTACCCAAATGCCCTCAAATGATACACATCGCAGTTACCTTAAAGTGTAATTCATCGTTGTTTTAGAATATTTGTGGTTTATCCTAATTGGCCTTGAACAATCGTCTATGACACATCAATTTGTAATTCATTATTTGGAATTTTCATTAGCATAGACTTAATCATATGCGAAAATCTAGCTAAGCTACGTCATTTTCAGAATAAACACGGTAACATGTACAGAATAAACACGGTATCATGTTCAGAATAAAACACGTTTCATGCTGAAACATTACTTCATTTTCGTTTAACTCTTGACAGAAAACGCTTCTTATATACTCTGGAATTTTCTACCATTTTTCAATTTCACTTTCATTTTACTAGATAATCTGGAGAGATATTTTTGATAACTTCGGTTGGGGACCTTTAAGTTACTAAATGTTTCCTGAATAATGTTGGCTATTGATCATAATACGAAGTAAGAATCCGAAATTTTACCTGTCTTTTATGATTCTAAAATTACCGTTAAACATTTCTGATGGTAAAAATACGGCGGGCAATTTCGACTTATTCTTAAGAATTACTGACGTAAAAACGGAACAAATAAGCATTGGACGAGAAACCAATCTGCAAAAAAGTATCATTTCATTTTATTGAGCTATGAAATCGGTTTCGTCTGTTATGTCTTCCAGTGAATGATTTACCGCAGATTTTGCGGTACCCATGATATTCTATTTTTAAAAACAAGGAAAAGAGGGGACTTATTGAAAGCGTTCTAAGAATTTACAACATTCTTCGGAATCAAATAGATTCTTTTATTATTACCCAGCATTATTGGTTGGCGTTTCCATAGTAACGCCCGTCTCATCCAACAACGGAGCGTTGCAGGTAGAAATTAGCATTTTTTTGAGAGGAAGCACTTTTAAAGTTCCATAAAAGAGAGAGAGAGAGAGAGAGAGAGAGAGAGATCCGGAACAACTAATTACAATAATAACTACGTCAATAAGAGTTCTTAAAAAAAGGATCGTTTATATTTTTAAAGAAAATATACCGTAATGTATTTATGGAATTGTAGTTCTTATTATGGGGAATTTTATTGCACTCATACAAAATACATTGCAGATTAATTTTATATTGGATAATATTAATGGTAACTTTGTCTTATAAGAAATATACTCGTGCCTTCTTTTTCTAACTTTAGATGTTTTCATGGAAAGAGAAGCTATATATATATATATATATATATATATATTATTTATTTATTTTCATCTAGACAAAGGATTGAAGTCATATCACTTATGCTTTCAAATAATAATAATAATGTATAAAAATTGCGTGAGCAACACACACATAATATTAATATATGTATGTGTTGCGGGCGAAATTCATCATTTTCCTCACTTAATCATTGATTAAAATTATATTCAAATACTTTCACAGAGAAACTGCTCATACAAAAAATAAATATTGGTTATAATCTTCGAGTAAACAGCTGGGGGCGTGCAGAGGCGTCACTTCCATAGAAAGCAAGGTTCTGTGAAATAATATGACGGTGGCGCCCTCAATAGTGGTGTGTGGTTAATATTACTATGGTAACGGTTCCGCTTCTGTCTTGTAGCTACCGAACGAGTTGAGAGATTCGTGTTTCAATAGCGTTAAACACATTGAGAATTGACATAAATAGCATTTATTCTTATGGAAAAAAAATAAGACATTGTGTTTTCTTGAACAATGCATGTACAGCAAACATTTCTACTGTAGCATAAGTTTCAAATAGACAAAATAAGTATAGTTAAATATTTTTGAATTAAGAAAATCTTCGTCTCAGTTTTAATTGCTTGTCATCTACTCTATGGTTTTAAAGACCATTTGTTGTTTTTGCTATTATTTAAAAGCAAGCAGTCAGTTCGTGAATTTGTTTCTTTGATTTCTAGTTGCTTGTTTTTTAAATGAAAGATTTAAAAAAATACATTATTCAAAATACATTTTTTTGACTCATTTAAGAACATAGTTGCTACCTATTTATATAGTCTGTGAAACATTATTTAAACTAAAACGTACTTAATAAAGTGTTTTTGTTCATAAAATAACAGATATACACAATAAAAACACCCTCTCAAAGGATACATTTTCATTTTCATCCCTATTAATTATGTGTATCTTTTTAAAGTTATAAATTGGAAATATTTAGAAATACAGGTATAAATCTGCTGTTTTAAATTAACTTATGTTGATCGATTACGAAAAACAAGTGTCTTATGTAAGGAAAAATCTTACCACTTATCCACACACACAGATTACAAGTGAATACTGGTGCGATAGAAATACTATGTTCTGATTAATGCTATTTATGAAAATATAACGAAATGACAGCAAGGATTCTAAAACGCTAAATTGTGTTCAAAATATTTGTCATCTGTAGCAACAAGAGAAAAACACGGTAAAAATAATTTTATGATTCTATAAATTCTATTTTGAATATTAATTAAGTACCAGATGATCTTTACAAGAACTTTTAACTAACAAAACTAGAGCAGTAATGGAAATACAAGAATGACGACAACATTTCAGACACGTTAAATTTCAAAACAAAAAAGTTGAGAGTCAAACGACCAGAAAAAGTTACAAAAATGCAAATTGCAAGATATTAGAAATATATCTGCATAGCGAGTTCTAAAAGGAAACAATCTTCCATTGAAATTGGTATCTTGAAATACTTTACATTTCGATTTGTCGCCATCTTTGACAGCTGAACTACATTGGTCGTACTCATAAGAATCACCGATTTTTCAACGTGTAGAAATGTTATCGATGGTAGTGGATTGAAGAACGGCTATTTTTGCATTCTGTACTTTTGTAATGTTTGTGCGCAAAATTCTAGCAAACCGTGAAAATTATTTGTGTTCACGAAAAAACTCTGGCGATTACAAAATGGAGACTGCTCTGAGAGTGGAATCAAAAAAGTTCTGAAAGTAGCAAAAGTACAGGAATTATGATCCACCCACTAATATCAAAGGTGCTTCCAGTAAGACCTTCCGTGAGACCTCCGTATGAGTAACTATTTTCTCTGTGGTAATAATAACAAAACTAAACTACTCGAGGGTTAAAATTCACGATGTAAGTTCACATATCTAGTGTACGGGTAGTACATGATTAGTACCAGGAATATATCTACTATTATAAAAGAAGGTGAGTGTATCAGTGTGTTTTCAGAAGATCTATACCACTTACAGCCCTGAACTTTGGCACACAGGTAGTCCTAATTTTATGCAAATTTTGTGTGAAGCCTGAATTTTAAAAACTTAATATCTGACATTTTAAAAATAATTTATTGGCATTTATTTATTCTTTGATTTCTTTAGAATGGAAACAGTTTAAGAAGATCACAGATTCTAAATTTATTTTTTTCCTTTCCTGAGCACAAACAACTACAGCGAAGCGGAACAAAACAAATCCAAATTTTTGACTGGCGTTTATTTCTATTTTATTCTTTAGCCCAAGTTTCTATCTCCGCGATCGTTATAGATAGAATAAAAATTTCAACGGATATGAAATATGCAGAAATTTTACACCACATCGATACCTCAGGGGACATGCACATATCATGTCGGGTGGGAATGATTAAAATGATTTTTTAATGCTTTCAATATCAGTAAGGACACGAAAAGAACTGTCACGGGCATCGTCGTGCTAGGACTTTAAGAAATGATATTTACTTAAAACTAAAAATTACGACTTTAATTATATATTTAAAGTACATTACGTATAAATACTTGAGTCCGGCGCATTAATACCGATTTAACGATGTCTTATGTAATCCGGCGAAGCAATATTCATAAAATTAACTCAAGAATACAATAAGAATAGAAGACGAATCATAATTTTTTTAAAAGAGAAATTAAAAAATGCTTTCTCCAGTGCAATCGAGCAAGATATACTAAAACGTATTTTGCTCATCAAGGCAAATCAGACACTTATTAGAATCAGCCAAGTGAAAACTATTGAAGTTTTCCAGAGTTGCGCAATGTTGCATATTCTGGTTTTAGCAGAAAAATGATAATTGTTTTAGGAATTCTTTGAAGGTAATATAGGTCATTAGGCATAATCGGGTATTGAAGAAGATGGAGGTCCTTTACAGTGTTCCTGTATAAGGTGCACCAGTGACCGAGCCTTTCTTCTGACCCATACCCTGACACCTAGAGCGGGTAGTTGTTGAGAAAGAAACTGAGCGTATTGCGGTCGACAATTTAGCTAACTTATAAGCCATTTCATTGACACAGACACCGCAATTTCACAGGAAACCAATGAAGAAAGTGACACCTTTAATTTGACAATAAACTGTATGTTTTGGTCAATTCTTATGAAAACTGATTGCCTTGCGAAGACATTGAAGGGTAGCCATAGTGCAGGGGTGGCCAACCTTTTACATACCATGCGCCAATTTTTTTCACATACGAGTTCAGATGCCCCATTCAATTCAAGCACCTTTTCCACCCTACGTTCATGGTCCTGAAGACGATACATCTCGCATTAATCTGCCTTGGTATAGCAATTTCGTCTGATTTCTTTTCAATACCTTTATAACCAAGATGGCGTGCAAACATTTGGAAACAAGGCTTCTCCGTCAGAATAGGTTTTTTTTCGTCAATTCTAAAGGAATTTCATAGGACGCTTCTGTCATCACCTCGTCTTCACAACTTACATTAGGAAAAATATTTTGTCTTCTGATTTCTTCCTTTTTTTTAGTCACATATTTTTTACGTAACTCCGATCCGAGAACAAGTTTAATTTTTCCTTCTATGTTAGCCTGATGCTGTATTTTATAGTGTTTATTAAGATCATGTCTTCTATTATGTGAAAGAGTAGTTTCAAAATTAATACAAAAAACGATTTTTCTGATGGACTTGCTGTAAATAACTCTTTTTCTTACTGTTCGTTAGATTCACTTTTTCTATCATACTTTTTGCGCTTCTTTTGCTCATTTTCTTTTGCACTGTGATAGATAACAGGAATTATAAAAAAAAACACTAAAAAGTACAAAATTTTTTGAAAATAACAAACAGATCACAAGTACGTCGCATCACACAAAATATAAATTGCAAACTAAAAAAAAAATTGCGACGAAAAGAGGAGTAAAAAAGCTCTATGAATTAAACTGAAAGTATTAGAGTGTTTAAAAAAAGAAGATATTTTCACTTATGGCGCCTACTTCAAAAGAATAAGGTTTCACAATAATGCAATGCGCCACTTGTAATCATACAATGCTCCAACTTTGGCGCATGTACCACAGGTTGGCCACCCCTGCCATAGTGTCTGTCAGAAATTAAATAGAACAATCGTTTGATAAGCTTTGATACAGCATTAATTGCAAACATATATGCTTCAAGACTTGAACATGGAGCTAAAGGAACAAAAACCGAATTTCATACATGTTTTGCAAACAATTTTCATTGATGTCTTAACTTCCTTCCAGAATTAAATGTATGTGTTTAACTTTCTTAATATTCGTTTGCTGATTGGCAGAAAACCGCAGATAAAGACAATGAATCTACATAAATATGAAAACAGTGTTTGTTTATTGAATGTTTTATGCCCCATTTCAAGATTTTTAACCGTTTCGGTTCATTTTAATGCAAAATCAGTGGTTCCTGAGTTTGATGTCATTGTGCGCGTGCCTGAATATCATCAAAACGGCTGGGAATATTTTCATGAAATTGCATAATGTGAGTGCTCACATTAATGTGGTGACTGAAGTTATGTGCGTCAGTCTGTCTGTCCGTCTTCCCGTTTTATGTATCCCTTAAGTTTTGTTCGATCTATTGATAAAAATGCTATATCTATATAAATAAGAATGGAGTGTTTGTTTGTACATTGAATATTTTCGACCCATTTCAAGTTTTATATCCGTTTTGGACCCTTCTGATGCCAAATCCACCTCTTGCGCGTTTGGTGTCCGTTTGTCCATCTGTCTGTCTGTTCGTATGGATGTGCATTATACACGTCCACACGGTTTAATATATTTTCATGGAAATTTACATAAAGTGAGTACTTAACTTATCATCATTTAGTGAGTGAAAGTGGTTGCGAAAGACTGTCTGTCCGTCTTCCTGTTCTATGTTCGATTTTGTGTTTGTGTGTTTGTTTAGACATCACATGACGTTCATTCCAGATATTTGATTGCAATGTGTTTTATTTTATACACTATTTATAAGTTTTGTTAAAGCAATATTAAACATTTCGTTATTGTTATATTTAGATGAGTTACATGCTAAAACACCTGAGTCATTATACTTAAATCAACCGTAATTTGGTAGTTTTGGAAAATTTGGAATGTATATTGGAAGAGTCGATAACTTTCAAAAAACGGCAAATAAAACGAAAATTCGTGTTTCTTTCGCTCTGAATTAACTTCGCCTTTCTAAATTTTGTGCACTTTTTAGTTGCAAGTTGTGGCAACTGCGAGATAAAGAGAAAAAAAGAGAATTACAAATTAATATCTTTCGAACAACTTTTTCACGACATCCTTTATTTGTATTATTTTGCTGTGGTCTTTTGTTTTCTGTTTTAAATATCTATTATTTTAACAAATTGCGTTTCGTTTTCATCCCACGTAACACCAGCACAAAGTATTCGACTTAAGTGACAGGCAGGTGAGAATAAAGCAAATTGTAAGTGTAATTATACACCATTATTGAAAAAAAAATGCCGTTATTGAAAACCGAGCTAGAACTTTTCAAACATACGTAAAAATTTTTTTCTTCATAATGACAGGAGAAGATTGTGAAATTCCACAATATTGCATGCCAGATGCAAGAGTGCCAGAAGTAAAAAAATATTGTTTTGTTGACTATAAGGGCTAGAGCACTTTCCGTAAAACTTCATTTTTATTAATTTAGTTGAACATGAAAAGAACTTAAGAAAGGGAATTCCAAATTTCGCTCAAATTTGTATTTTGTAGTAGTAACCTTAATGTCACCTTTCGTCATTTTGTAGCTTTGTCATACAGCAAGGATGCGATGTATGTGAAATGTATTACATGAATGGATATACATGTGTAGGATTTACGTCCAATGTAGGTGGTATAAATTATAAAGATAGCGAAAGGTGTTAAAATATTAATTTTTTCTACGAAAAACGTAAGTCATTATATATTTTGATCATCTCTTCAATCTATAGTAAACCGATTCAAACCGAGAAGGTCGAGTATTTTGCTAGCATTTTATAAAACTTGGGGGCTCCGCCCCCTGTTCGCCATCGCTCTCCAACCCCCGATGATTGCTACGCAATGATTCTTAGTTCGCCTAGCGAACTAAGCAACAACTTAGCTTTAGTAGTCTAGTGCGACATCGACAATAATACATCGATGTTCAAAATTAAAACATCGATGTTGATAATACATCGAGCCAAAAACATCAATGTTTTTAAAATTCAGTGTATTTAAACTTTCCCCCCTATTTCTTAAAACTGGTTTAGCAACTAGTGATGCAACATCGACAGCTAAATATCGATGTTTTGAAACTTTCACGTTAAAAATTAAAACATCGATGTTGATAATGCATCTCCACCAAACTATCTATGTTTTTAAAATTCAGTGTATTTAAACTTTTTTCCCTATTTCTTAAAACTGATTTAGCAACTATTGATGCGACATCGACAGCAAAACATCGATGTTCAAAATTAAAACATCGATGTTGATAATGCATCACCACAAAACCATCGATGTTTTAAAAATTCAGTGTGTTTAAACTTTTTTACCCATTTCTGAAAATTGGTTTAGCACCTAGTGATGCAACATCGACAGTAAAACATCGATGTTTATAATGCATCGCCCCCAAACCATCGATGCTTTTAAAATTCAGTGTATTTAATTTTTTCCTTCATTTCTTAAAACTGGCTTAGCAACTATTGATGCGACATCGACAGCAAAACATAAATGTTCAAAATTAAAACATCGATGTTGATAATACATCGCCCCAAAACCATCGATGTTTTAAAAATTCAGTGTATTAAAATTTTTTACCCATTTCTTAAAACTGGTTTAGCACCTAGTGATGCAACATCGACAGCAAGACATTGATGTTTATAAAGCATCGCCTCCAAACCATCGATGCTTTTAAAATTCAGTATATTTAAACTTTTTTCCCCATTTCTTAAAACTGGTTTAGCAACTATTGATGCGACATCGACAGCAAAACATCGATGTTTTGAGACATCGATGTTCAAAATTAAAACATCGTTGTTAATAATACCATCGATGTTTTTAAAATTCTGTATATTTAAACTTCCCCTCCCCCATTTATTAAAACTGGTTTAGCAACTAGTGATTCGACATCGGTTCCAATACATCGATGTTTTTTATAAAATATCAATGTTTTGAAAACATTGACATCGATGTCGGATCCCTACTTTTCAGACCCTTCACCCTTGGCCACTATGGTCTAAAAGTAAGTTCAATTTGATGATTATAAAAATTATGAAAATTATTAAAAGTTATTAAATTTTTATAACGGTACTTTTTTTATTTAAAAATAAAAACATCGACAAGTATAAACATCGATGTTAAAAACATCGACTCCAATACATCGATGTTTTTTTTTAAACATCGACATCGATGTCACATTCCTAGTTGCAGGCGTCTTGGTAAGACGGTGACATTGTCAGAATCTATCCAGACAGAATTCCAGGATATGTTGGCAGAAATTTCTGTTTTCAATTTGTGAGCAATCCCCAATAACGATAATAATCATCAAATTTTGCAAATAGTCTTACTTCGCTACTTATTATGAACATAATGAGCTGGAATTTGAAATTCCGATGTTTCAGTAATAGTTGAATCACATGGTGTCAAAAATTGCACACGTTTCTATTCATAATTTTTTATGAATATCAATTTCATAATTGAGAAAAAATAGTAAATTTAGTTAATTAAGTTAATTAAAGATAATTGAAATGTTTATAGATTGTGTTTAGGCTTTTGGGTAGCAAAGATTAAAAAAACAATTTTTAAGAAAAATAAATGTTTGTAACAAATATAACAAAAAACGTGAAACACCAATTTAACATTAGGAGATCTAATTTTCAAACTCTTACAAATATGTGAACAACCCAATAAAATTTATGAACTTTTTATATTTCAGCCTGAAATTGTACGTATAATCCAAATTGTTATAAAAAATGGGGGGCCGACCAACCGGTATAGTGGTTAAGGTGTTAGCCTCTATCCGGGTCTTCGTATCCGGGTTCGGGCATGGATGTTTGTAAGCGTATACCAGCTCAGGCGTTGCTTCGTCATCTGAACATGGTTCAAAATTACTAAGTATAAATTGTTAGGGGCAATGATGGTCCTCCCACTGGATGCTCCTTCACAAGTGGCCATCACTTCCGGCCTTGTAGTGGCCAATGATTTAGGTCAAATGTGCCCGCCATTAGAAAAAAAAATAAAAGATGGGGGGTTCGTGTTGAAAATACAAGAGCTAGCATCCAATTTAATATGAAGACGACCCCTTAGACAAATTTTAAATATTGGTATTTTTAGAAATCATACATCCCTATCGAATGCTACCTTCCTTTTTCTTCTGGAATGTAAATTGTGCAATTGCGATGGGGTGAGTCGCTTTTTTTTTATGGCTATACGTATATTTAGCAATACGATTACTTCGATGTTTCACCCAAACTACTGAAAAAGCAATTATTTTCCCAAAAATTACTTTTAGGGAATTCAAATTCAAATATCTTATTTATTTTGTGGTTTCCATTCAAAACTGAATATCTGAAAAATTGCTTTAAAATGTAATGCGTGCGTAATGAAACGAATACTTGTGTTCCTTGACAACTTACAGTAATACTTTGTTATTTGTTCGCTAGGAATTAATTTCTCATTTTATAATTGTTTTATGTTTAGTTGTAAGTTGTGGCAACCACTATTATAGATCACGAGATAAAAAGAATCACAAATTAATATCGCCGAATTATTTTTTATTTCGCTGTTTTCTATTATAAATTTAATGAAGAATTTTTATTAAATTGTTTTGTACTTCTTTTCATCACGCGCGGCACCAATCCCACAGAGTAATTGATTTAAAACTGTACGCGGTTTCAAGAAATTTAAATTTTAATGGAATTTTTCTGATATTGAAAGGAGATAATAAGATTAGAAAATATTGGAACGATGATTTTAAAATATTAACAGATAGAAGGTCAGGAATAGTTACTTTACGAGATGAAGGTATATTTAAACAACTTGTTATACCTCTTAGAAGTATGATGAAATAACTATTAAAACACTTTGAAATTGATTTACCATTGTTTGAAAAATAGTAATAAGTTTTCTTTAATTTGGATGTACTGGAGATATCCAATTTAAAACAAGTTATTTTATTGCAATTGCTAGTAAGCTCGGAAATAGAATTTTCCAGAAATATGTATTAATACACAAAATTAATCATAAATATTTGATCATTCTTCTCTTTCTTCGTCATAAACCCCTTCAGGATAGGGAAATTTGAAAATATCGCATGTGCCTAGTGCAAGAGACAAAAAACCTGTACTAAAAAAACACTCCTTACTGGAATATTTGCCATAGATTCGTCATTTTCTTGAGTTAGGCAATTCAACAATAAATGAATTTAAGAAGGGGAAATTTTAACCCCCACCCACTGAGAAAAACTCAAAAGCGACTTTCGTAGTAGTCACAGTAGAATTCTCCTTTCCTTACTTCCTTCGAATGTGCTCGGATGAACAAGCCGTGGCCATTTTGTAGAATGTTGAAGGAATCATTGAATATAAGCTCAATGAAAACAGGAACGGAGCGATTAAGTTAAATTAAGGTTTATTTACAAGTTAGTTATAAATGTTACATAAAAGTTTCAAGTTAACTGGATTGTTTAAACTTAAAATATTAATTTACAGAACTATTATTTCAGAGCAAAACGGCTACGTAAGGCCTCCCCCTATTTTGTCCACTCTGCTTCCTTCTTCCAAAACACCACGTTGGGTTCTTCGCGACCAAGGGGTCGTACACAAGTTGCCAATGTCTCAAGGGTGCTTGGGACCAGTCTGTACAGTACCCTTTCGTAGTTTTGTCATATAAGAGATATATGATGTTTGTCAAATGTATTATAATGGACATGCGTGTATTCGATTTGCATGCAAAGTAAGATGTAGAAGATATATATACACTACTCTAAAATAATAGACCGGACGACAGCGAATTTTCATAACTTACTTGTACTTGTTTGGGTGTGTGTGTGTAGGGGGTGGGTTCGTCTTATGGCCTGGGACCTTTGCATGTTGTACCTGGTCAATTGAACACCGACGTATACATGAAAAATTTGGACAATCAGGTTCTTCCTACGCTCAGGCAATTTTATGGAATGGACGAATGTTACTTCCAGGATTACAGAGCTCCATGTCATGTTGAAGCCTTTGTCAAGCAGTGGTATCAAGATATGGATGTAAAACATCTTCCGTGGCCTGCCCAGAGTCCCGAACTAAACCCCATAGAACATTTGTGGGACAAGTTAGAGCGACGCTTACGGACCAGGGAACCACGTCCGAAATCTACAGCTGAGCTGGCGACATTCTTGCAGCAGAAATGGACACAAATACCCGTAGCTGTGTATCAAAACCTTGTTGAAAGTATGCCCAGAAGGGTTGCTAGTGTAATTGCTGCACGTGGGGGACCATCTTCCTATTAAAGCATATATTCTTTCCCTTATACCACCGCATCTTGCTGTACGGTCCATTATTGTAGGGTAGTGTACATAAATGTTAAACAGCAGTTAAAAAATTTAGATCCAAACAACTAAATGAGGGTGGCTTTTTTCTACGAAAGAGGAAAGGGATTATTTTGACTACTTTTCAAACTATAGTGAGTTGTCAATTAAATCCAAGTTAGGTCGAGAAATTTTGCTATTGTACACATAAAATAAAAGAAATGATTTAGATGCTACACAATAATCAAAACATTGTGAATAATAATATTATTAAATATTATAATATTGCGATATTATATAATATTACTACATTATATAATATTATTATCTTATAAGAGTATGATGTTATTTATTATGAATAAATTAAAATAGTTAAATATCCAAAAAACTTTAAGTAGGTAGGTATTTAGTAATGTCTTACTAGAGCAATAACACAACCGGTTATTGGAACACAACCGCTTCGGAAACAATTCCGAAGGGAAGGATTCATCGATACCATTTCGTAATTTTGAACCACGATCAGATGACGAGGAAAATACCTGCGCTGAAACCTCACTCTTCAAACTTCCACACCACTAGCATTAGAACATTTGAGGCCACGACAGATTTAACGTGCATCAGCCCCCCTGACACTACGGATTTTGTGTGGACGAAGTATGGAGCTCAAAACCCTTAGGTTGCTAATTCATAGCTCATACAACTGGGCCACGACCCATAAAACGGAACAGCTACAGTCTACTTTTATAACGGTAGATACGGCCTTGGCGATTTTTTGGCGCTCTTCTAGTAGCGAGTTACGGTAGGTTAAGACAACTGTATTTACGGTTATTGTGGTTTTCATGGCAAAATTGGCAACCTCGGCAAACGGAAACTTTGAATTTTAATTTTGATTATTCTAGAAAGTTCTTTTACAATCCGTTAAAGTCGTTTGATTTCATTGGTTAGTTTCAAATTTTTTCTTTCATTCCATTGGTTATTTTAATTTTAAACTATCCTGTGATTGCATTGGTCCTTTAAAACTTTTTTTCTTTGATTTCATTGGTTTATTTAGTTGTTTTTCTCCAGTTGTGGAATTTTATTTTATTATGATTTTTTTTTCAAGGTTGAGTTCTAACGTTTATTGGTTTTTCGCCATTTATGGAATTTTTTTTTCAAATAATTTTTTTCCCGGAACAGTTCTGACGTATCAGGTTGTATTATTTTTTTCTTTTTTTCTTTTAAAAATCTTTTTATTTTTCAACATGCCCATTCTATTTATAGTGTAATTGATAAATTTCAGGGTATTCTTAACCAACATTCGCAGCATAGTATTTCTACGAGTTCACAAATGTGTTTTGAAATGTGTTTAAGCTTATTACTTTTTGTGAAAGCTTTTTTAAAAATATACCTTTCAAAACGTTCTCAAATGTGTTCTCAAGCTTTCATTTACCGTGAAAAGAAAATTTTTTTTGAAATAATTCTTTCCTTGGCAATTTTAGAAATGCGCCAAAAGAAATCGCGAAAGCCGTTGCCATCGCTATAAACGTAGACTGTAGCTGTACCCTTAAAACTTTAGAAATGTTGAATGAAAAACTTTTTTTTTCACTTCTCTGCCCCGTGTTTCTTCAAATTGCTTAGGCAATCTATTTATCTTTATAAATGAAGAGCCGAGTTGCATAGGTCTGTCTTTCTGTCTATACAAATCTACATCGTTAGACCAAGACACAATAAATTTGGTACAATTATAACCATTTGGAACCCTGCAGCTACACATTAACCCCCGTTTTATATGTCCTAGATATCAGAGGGAGCTAAGAACAATTCGGAATCGCCATAAAAACAACATTAAGTATAAAACGATTGCGATACGCAGCTCAGATTGTTTTCGAAAATCAAGTTATTTCCGAGAGCACATTTATAAATATATATCTCTGCAAAATTATTTATAATACTAATCCAGGGCTCGAAATACCCGGGTGCACAGGTGCACTGTGCACCTGAAAATAAAATCGTGCACCTAATTTTTTCCCTCTAGATGCACGCTGTGCACAAATCGTTAAAAAAAAGCGGGGAAAACGCATTTTATGCTATTTTGATGCCTGAACAAAATATTAGTATCGACCTCTCTCGCTCTAAAGGAACGTAATTAAAATGCCTAAATACACACTATGCGAAAACTTTAATCCAGAAAATGCTATGTTGCTATGAAGGAAAAATACAAAAAGAAGGATGGACAGTAAACCTTATGGGTGAGGATCTGCCAAAAACGTAGACGTTTCTGATTGCCCACCAATGTCTGATGATGACTGAATATTTGTAAGTAATAATTTCGCAGATAAAAAAAAAGTTTAAATATTTTTATTTACGATCTACTGGTAAATTATCCAAACATACCCAACTAATAAAGTAGTTTACATTACATTAATGATCTTATATTACGTTTTTTTAAGTATGCACCTAAAATATAATCTGTGCGCCTATTTTAAAAACTTAGGTACATAAGGTGCCCCTGTATTAAACAATCTATTTCGAGGCCTGTACTAATCACATAATATCTTTCCGCCTATTAAAAATGCTTCATGTTAACGAGTCTAAAATTTTCTAACAACGGGTAAACTCCTTTTTATTATAAGTTGAGACAGATAGAAGTTTATTTTTTCTCAAATAAAATTAGCGTCGCTTCTATTTTATTAAAAAATAATCTTTGACGAAAACCCAGTTACCAACAACGCTATTTGCATTTTTCACGTCACCTTCCATTGTAACCATGAGCGGTACCATCTTAATTGGAATCGTCAGGGGAGCGTAACAAGTAACCTTTAGGGTCTCTCTTTCAGATTAATGCATAAACAAAAACCCATTCCATCTTCTCCCTTTGGAACACACTCATATCGTTATTCCGCTGATGGACGAAGACTCCTTATCACTTGCAGCAGCAGAAAAAGTCGTAAAAAGATAATGATACAAAAATTCCCGACCGGTCAACCGGAACCATTAACGCATCCATAAACCGAAACTTAACGGCCACCCTGGTCCGTTTTATTAAGTTGCGGAAGTTTTACAACTGTGTTTTGGGTGACAATTTAACAGCCGCGAAATGATGCTTCGCTGGGAAGGGGGGGGGGGGGCTGAACAGGAAAATCAGGAATTCATAGGAAAGCTTATTTTAAAATAACTGTTGGATTATCGGGGAAATATTTCATCATGGGCTATTATGTTCTGTTTTTATTAGCATCCCCATGAAGGAAAATTGACATTTCTGAAGTATGGTGGGAAAATATCCGATGTTGGATTACCTGCATTCACACTGCATTTGTTGAGAAGGAGGTTTTACAGTTTCTTTGTGCTGGTTCCTATTGCTTCAGGGTGTTTAAGGGGAAAAAAATCACATTTGTTCACCGTGGTTTGTTTGGGTAATATTCGAAAGGTCTCTCTAATGCAAGACTTGCTAAGGAGATATCTTTGTACATTTGAAATACGATGAAGTATTTTCAATGCGTCAAAACGATACAAAATTCCATTAAAAATCTGCAAACAGAATTTTAGATGAAACTTTAGTTCAGATCGAATGGATATTTCGGATCTAATTTGATAGGGCTCAGTATGAGGTATTATTTTCAGCATGTTTTCATTGATACACAACAATAATTTATTTTAAAAAGGTTGTTGATAGCAAGTATCAATCCCTTTTTGCCTTCGTTTAAAAGCCGACCATGTTTGCATATCCAATTTTGCAAATGATAACTATGATTGAATCTTTTGCGTTCGATATATCGTACCGAAAGAAACAACGAAGCACCTGGAATCAGCTTTAAGTTAATCAAGAATTCACGAGAAGAGCTTTTGCATCGTTTCGAATTACTTTTAACGAATTTATTTAGCTTGCATTTCTAAAAATTATAATTATTGTGTTCTGTTAACCTTATGAGAGTAACGATAGTTCCTATTAGTATTGCTTTTGCTCTACATCACAAGACTAAATAACATATCTATATTGGTTAAAATTCCGGGAAGCATTTTATTGGCCAAGAAGATGAAAACAGATAGAAGACAGGCAGGAAAGAATGTAAATTACTGAACCTATAAACATTATCCTACAATAATGGAACGGAAACTAGCGGATTGGCATAACTTACTTGTACCTGTCTGGGGTTTTTTCGTGTTATGGACTAGGACCTATGCATGTTGTTCCTGGTAAATTGAAAGTCGACACCTACATCAAAATTTTGGACAATCAGGCTCTTCCTACGCTCTGGCAATTTTATGGAATGGACGAATGTTAGTTCCAGAACGACAACGCTCCATGTCATGTTGAAGCCTCTGTCAAGCAGTGGTATCAAGATATTGATGTAAAACGTCTTCCCTGGCCTGCTGAGAATCACGACCTAAACCCCATATAACATTTGTGGGACGCTTAAAGAACAGGGAACCACGCCCGAAATCTACAGCTGAGCTGGTGACATTCTTGCAGCAGGAATGTACACAAATACCTATAACCGTGTATCAAAACCTTGTTGAAAGTACGCCCCAGAAGGGTTGCTGGTGTAATTGCAGCACGTGGGGGACCATCCCCTATTAAACAGGTATTCGTTCCCTTATACCATCACATCTTGCTGTCCATTATTGTTGGGCCGACCAACCGGTATAGTGGTTAAGGTGTTAGCCTCTAGATCGGAAGGTTCCTGGTTCGAATCCGGGTTCGGGCATGGATGTTTGTAAACGTATGGTGTAGAGGCGGCTGGTGCACCTTAAATCTGTCGTGGCCGAAAGTCCTCACGTTGGGTTGGCGTGGAAGTTTGGCGAGTGGGGTGCCAGCTCAGGTGTTGTTTCGTCATCTGACCGTGGTTCAAAATTACGAGGTGTTGTCCTCGGATCTTTCCCTTAAGGGACTGATCCCGGACCGTCGTCAATAGCCCGTTGTGTTGCTCTAGTACGACGTTAACTGAAATTACAATTACCATTATTGTTGGTAATGTATGCGTGTGTGTCCTGTCATAGGGTTAATATACTCTGTTGAATGACTTAAGTTGTTTGGAATCATTTTCTACTAATATTAAGGTGAATTAGACTGAAAGAAAGATTCACCAATAGTATATTGGATTCAAATTCTGATGATGATACACAAGTCTGCACCGCTAAAACGCATAAAAAATGACCTTACCTATCCAGAAAGACAGAAATAAAGAAAAGAATGATTTAAAACTGTTATGAAATTATTAAATATCATGGTTTATTCTAACTAGATATTTTAATTTTTAAGGGGGTCCGGGACACATTGAAATTTTTTTTTATTAATAATCTAGAATTTTAATTTTTTTTGTACTGATTACCCATCTAACTAATAAACAAAAATCACACAACACAAAATTTTTCCAAAAGTTTTTTAAAAATTTCAAATTAAAATTTTTTCAAAAAAAGAGGGGTTATTTTAAATTGCTAAAACTTAAAATATTCTTGATCCATTTTCAAAATTCTTGCAGTTTATTATTCAGAAATTTATAAACTTTAATTTTGATTCAGGAATTTAAAAAATATTAATTTAATAAAAAATAAAATACAGTGTGTATCGAAATGATAGGTCCACCCGTATTTTTCAATGTTTCGACTCTTAATTGAGAATAATAATCACTTTTTTTGTAGAAATAATTATACAATAATCGTTATAACTATTTAGGAAGCAATTTGTTAAAATTAAATAATTCATTTTTATTTTATGTAAACTTTTATTTTGAGACCGTTTCAAAAAGATAGGTCCGCCTTTATAAATCTTTGCACCAAAACGTTTATTTCCAGAAAATATGCATAAATATCATAGTTCTATCTTACTGCGGGATCATGTTGGCTGTTGTGGAGGTATTTAAAAAAATTTGAACATCACGTTGTAATCAAACGAAATGGGTCGTCGTTGCAGTCTTTCACTGGTTGAGGAGGGAAATTTGATGCATTTAAGAAGTATGGAAAATTGAATAGAGAAACAGCTAAACTTTTAAACAGATCGCATAATGTTGTAAACATATTTTTGTGACCTATATGTATTTATGGCAATAAAAAATCATCTGGGTGGCGATCAAAAGTGACACCCCGACAAAGAAGGACTATCGTAAAGGAGTTAAAATCTGGAAATACGAGCTTATCCACTTTGGCGATACAACAAAACCCTCCGGTATCAAAATCTACGGTCCATAGAGTGGTAAAGAAGTTCGGCAATTTAGTTTACTGGAAGAGGAAAGCGGTTCCGAAATTAAGAAAACTCCACATGAAGAAAAGCGATGGAAATTCGCACAGGAAGTGACGAAGAAAAGAAGACTGGCATCGAGTGTTATTCAGTAATGACAAAAAATCAACCTGTATGGTCCAGATGGTTGGCAGTATTACTGGTACGATCTGAGTAACGATAGAGAGATATTTTCGAAGAGGCAAGCTGGTGGTGGTTCCGTTATAGTATGGGCCGGATTCGGTCGTGCAGGAAAAACTGATATAGCATTTGTAGACAATCGTTTGAATGCTGCAGGCTATCGACAGCTGCTTGAACAATATTTTCTTCCACAATCAGAGCACATTAGAGGCACGTTCTTCATGTTACAATAGGACAATGCTCCTTTGCATACTGCAAAGTCCACTTTTGAATGGTTTCTGGATAATGGTGCACATATTATTGATTGGCCGCCTTGCAGCCCCGACCTGAATCCGGTAGAAAACATGTGGGGCATACTCGCAAGAGCAGTGTATGCAGGCGGAAGGCAGTACAACTGTACTACAGACTTGAAAAAAAGATATTTCCTCCGAATGAGCAAAAATCGAGACAAACTGTTTTTAAAAACTGGTAGAAACCATGCCAAATAGGATTTATGAGCTCATTCCGAAAAACGGTGGAAAAATTTCTTATTAATTCAACACTAATTTGAGGTTTGGTTCAGTGGACCTATCTTTTTGAAACAGCTGTTTCACATATTTTTTGTTTTTCTTACAATTCCTATATTTTTTACATTTTTTATGAATTATTTTTTCATTGTATGAACTAATGTAGTTTATAAAATAGTACTTTGTACACAATAAAAAATGTTTTCCCAACTTAACTTTCGTTTTTACTGGTGGACCTATCATTTCGGTACGCACTGTATATTTGAATGAAAATTTTAAGGTACCTTTTTTTAAAAAAGTCATATTTTTAAAAGAAAATATTTGTTTCAAATTTGCTGAATCAAAATTAAAGTATAATGTTTGAAAAAGATATATTCCAAATTTCAACCCTTAAACTATATCGGTTTTCGACTTATAGCAATTTGAATACAGGAAATATTGAAAAAAAAGTATCATGGAGAAAAACGCATTTAAAGTTTTAAAGGCAGATGTTGTTGCCATGATAACAACTGTCAAGAGTGTTAGATTTTCAAAACAACAAACCACAAAAAATTATTATATCTCTAGTTCTAATTAAGATAGAAACTTGATTTAGACGTCATTTTAAGCAGAAAAACACAGATAATTTCTTGAAAAAAAAATTCGAAAATTTGACGATTTTTGTTTCCCGGACCCCCTTAAAGCCACTAAAAATTCAAAGCGTCATAAAGTTCATTAGAACCTTAGTAAATGAAAGGTACTCTGGTTACTATAGTAACGTATCAACCCTCTAAGGAATTACACGCATAATTCCACCTAACAACCTGCAACCTTCCCCTGCATACCTTCTATTTTCTATCTTCTTGACCAATAAAATAATTCCAAGGGATTCTGTTCTGAGGAAATGAGTGATATAATCTTTTCCCAATGATTGCATTCTTAGAAAACCATCGATAGAATATTGCTATAGGATACTATTCTAAGCCGGCCATTACACTCTAAAAGATCTTTTAAAAAATAAGTTTGACAACGAAATATGATAGTGTAATGGTCAACTTTGATGAAATACTAGCTTCGTCAAAGTTTCTTTTATCAAAGTTAGCCTTCTCATCCAATATTTGATAAAAGATTTATGTTGATGTGTATTCTATCCTGCAGTTTTGACTGCTGAAGACTTGAATCTGAATGTTCCTATTGGGAACGTTTCGAATAAGAATACAAGGAATTTTCCGCTCTGGAGAAGAAAGGGGATTGCTCAATGTAGGGGATCATCATGGAGATCGTTATTCTGTTTCCACGCTTCCGTTTGATGCGACGACACCGCAACATACTTTGTGATTTGATCAAATAATTGAAAATAAGTGATATGTGGTCAGTGGGAGCTACAAATATATGAATATCAGGGCTTTGAATTTCTCCATGATGCCCGACATGCTGACTACAAAAACAGAAACGAACGGTTGGATATATATAAAGAAGTAGTTAATGTTTTGAAAGAAAATGTATTCCAGTACACCACTGGAGATGTGAAAAAGAAACTTAATAGGTTGAGAAGCCAGTACCTTGCGAAAAAGTTAAAAGTAAGAGCAAGTATAAATTAGTAATTGTTACGCTATTATCAATAATACATATATATTATTATACAGTTTAATATGATTGTTAAGAAATAATCGAAACAAACTGACATAATGATTCACTTATTTCCTAAGGAAATTCAATTACCTTTTTAAATTAAGTTCATTTAATTTTCGAAGGTTCATTACAGTTTGGGGGTTCTTATTACAAATAACAAACATGATAAAAAGTAAAGGTGACGGATACGATATTTACAAGCCTTCTGTATACTTGGCCATTTTTATACCCTTTTATAATTTTTATCGTATCAGAAATATCTCCCAAATTCCTTTTTAATGACTTATATAGTATCCTCTTCAGTATATTCAAGAATTTATTTTTTTATTAATGGGAGTTGTCGATGTTGTTGCTGGAAGTCCCCTTCTTATTTTTATAACAAACGAGAACCCACTTCCAAGTTGGCATTCCTCAAAATACTTACTACTATCATTTTTAATTACATTCATCCCCATTTCATTTTAATACAATTTAAAACTATCACAGTACTTTGAGGGATACGTGTGATACACTGGAGACTTAAATAGCTCTCTCCTGTGGCGAGAAATCGCAGAGTAACTATAAGCCGTTCCTCAACAGAGATTGCATTTCGCAAATGCGTCATTTACCGTGATATTAAAGGTCATATTCAGAGTCATATAATTGCAAGTACCTTCATCCATCCTTAAATAGTTCATATAACTTCTATGATCTTCCGTGGCCAACTCCATGATACAAGTACTTGATTCATAGCTATCCACCGGTAACAACACAAATAAACTCAAACTTATCAAAACTTTTACAAAATATTTTATAAATCTTTTAACAGTGTAATATATTCCATTTACTGTCTTAGAAGATATTTTATAAAATAAATTTGAATAAAAGCTTTATAAAAAAATCTTTGTCAAAGAAAATTTATAGTGAAATAGCGGCCTAAGGAAATGAGCAATTTAATATTCTCAAAAGGTTCTATTCTTTGGAAAGAACCAAAATAATCATTCCAAAGGTGTCTATTCTAAAGATCAATAGAATCTTGGTTGAAAGAGTCCATTGATTGTTTCAACCAATAGATGTTATCACTTAGCCATTGAGTGTTATATGGAGTAAAAGCATTAATATTCGGAAATATCATGACGCTCAAAGTATAAAAAGATTACAGAAGAGCTACAAACCTATATATATAGTACTTTGTCAGAAAACTCTTTGAAGGTAGCACTAAGTCGAGTGTTTTCCGATCTTCCATTTAATCTTAACCCGTTGTGGGATTCACACGCATATATCCGTTAATCACCGCCCAAATGGTATAGTGGGTAAGGTGTTTGCCTCTAGATTGGAAGGTTCCTTGTTCGAATTCGATTCAGGGCATGGATGCTTGCAAGCGTATGGTGTAGAGGCGGCTGGTGCACCTTAAATCTGTCTTAGCCGAAAGTCCTCACGTTGGGTTGGTGTGGAAGTTTGGAGAGTGGGGTGCCAGCTCAGGTGTTGCTTCGTCATCTGAACGTGGTTCAAAATTACGAGGTGTTGTCCTCAGATATTTCCCTTAAGGGATTGATCCCGGACCGTGGTCAATAGCCCGTTGTGTAGCTCTAGTACGACGTGAACTAAAATTACCATTACCTATTTCAAACAGGTATGATTTTGATACTTTAATAAAGGGATTCAGTAACTGAGGTTTCTTTATTGTTTTACATAATGTGTTTTGAGGGACATAATTTCCCATGTCCATGTCACTCAGCGTTGACATGTGAATGGATATAGAATATTTCCATTGCTGTGGGGCTTGTCGGAACTAGCTTTGTTTACCGGTAGTGTTGTTACTATCTTACAACACAAAACTTTCACCTAAAGATAATTGGTAAATTTCAATTTATGTCATAATAGAGCAACACAACGGTCTGTCGAAGGCGGTCCGGAATCAATCTCATAAGGGAAAGAAACAAGGACCACACCACGTAATTTTGAACAAAGGTCAGTTGACGAGGTAACATCTGTGCTGTCCCCCAACTCTCCAAACGTACACACTGTAAAGAACTGAATCTCACAGGGTAGCGCATCAATCACGAGATTTCTTACAGCATAGAGTTTTCTTTATTCTAGATTAATGAAGTTATTTTACAAATTGTTTAAAGTTCAGGGACATGATTCGGATGGAGTACGACGGACGTTCGGAACAGGATGTTCCCGAATTTGAAGCAGTTTGGAACCGAATATTCCTGAATTACACAGCAGTTTTGGAACAGGATCTTGTTCTTCACGTTGGGTTGGTGTGGAAGTTTGGAGAGTGGGATACTAGCTCAGATATTACCTCGTCATCTGACCGTGGTTCAAAATTACGTGGCGATAAACCGAATGGCTTAGGCTGGGATGGTTGTAGGGTCATTCCACGTCAGTTCAACCAGGGTCCGACACCCATAGTCTCAGATTTTGATGAAACTTGGCATGTTTGTTCCTTTTATGGATTTAAGAACACGTATTTTTTTTTTGCTCTATCTCAAATGGCTTATGTTTTATAGCCTGTTAAAGTTTTTGGAATTTTCCGTTTTTTGACGATCAGACGGAGGAAATCGAATTTGTTTTTTTATAGAAAATAAATAATATCTCTCTTGTTTATCGACCAATGTTGATGAAATATTTTAAGAGTTTACATCTATATGTAAGGAGTCCAGAAAAAAATAAATTATACCTACAAGTATTTTATACATAGTCAGAAAAAATTCCAAAGTTCTATTTAAAGATTTTAAAAATAAAATGGTGAGTTCTACGCTAAGTGGAATATCTTCAAAAGGGTTAAGGACAATCAAAAATTTTTTCTTGTATTCTTGTTCTAAAAGATATGCTCTACCACATGGAAAAATAAAATGAATGGTTTTTTCACTCCTTTATTATTTTTTCTCACTTTATGATAGAAATCACTTGACTCACTAATTTTCTTAAAAACGTTAAATTAAAGTTACAATTATAGTAAAATTTTAACTACAAATGTCACATATATCAAATAATTTCAAATAAAATTAGACAAAGCTAACACAAATTTAAAATTATTAAAGTAATATAGTATAATTAATATTGTTAATCAGGCCTGTGTGTGTGTGTACAAAAAATGTTTTAAAATAGGTTATCCACAATTATATCTTGAGATTATTTAGAAATAAGATAATTAATTTCTTTATTTTCAGCAATTAGGTCTAATTAAAGTAAATAAAATTACATTACAATTTAAATTTAGTTTTAAAAACTAGTTCTAAACTAGTCAACTCACTGACACAGTAACTTATTTCAAGAAATATTATAAGCAATAAATACACTCAAGCTGTGACAAAAAAAGATGTGTCTTGAATTTTGATTAGTACCTTATATGGTGTGTTTTGGCTGGTGCCAGTAGCACACACTTAGAGTATGTTTGCACAATACATCAAAATGTGATTTTATTGATACACTGAGCAGGTATTGAAGAGGATTACAAAGACCTTTTTCGTATATTGTTTGTGAAGGAACAGTAAAAGAATGTATGCTAAGGCATTGCGACAAATGTCCATCAAAATATATCCTTGTCCAGTTTTTACAGTCAAAATTTGAAAACTATGATGATGAAGACCCTGTTGGGTAGAATCAGTGGGTTTTGACTGATCGAACTGAAATGATAGGGTGCTCGAGCTCAGTTGATGAGGTTAGTGATAACTTAGTAGAAAAACTGAACAGGTCACTACCTCATTTATACATTGCTAAATCACAAGATTCATTTATTACAAGTTTAAAGGAAACAGTTTCCTTAAATACAGCTGTTATCTCTGGATTTTAGTGAAAATTATGCATTCACAATACAAAAAGAGGCGCAAGGTTACCACTGGACCTCAGATTCATGCACTATTCATCCTGTCATTATTTTCACTGCAATGATGCAAGGAATAAAAAACTGAATTTACCTCTTTGTATCAAATCTGATGACCTTAAACATGATGCGAGTATGGTGTATGAGATCCAAAAAACTGTAACTACCTTTCTGAAAGAACTACCCACATAGCAAACATTCACTACTTCAGTGACTGATGTTCTCTCTGGGCAATATAAAAATAAATACAACTTCATTAATCTGTGTCTGCATGAAAAGAACTTTCAACTAAAATCCCAGTGGTCAATTTTGCAACCAGTCACGGTAAAACAGAATGTGAAGGAATATGGGTTCAACGTAAAACACTTGGCCCCCCCCCCTCCCTAGGAAGGAAAGTCTTGAATGACACCTGGAAATACAAATTAAAACAACAAATGAACTTCGAGTTTTGCAAATAAAACATTACAAATAATAACTTCCAACTTTTTTCTAAGGCATATCCTGGATGTTTTATTGCTTGTGTTTATGACAGCTTATGGTATTTTGTATGGTGAGTGAGGTGAATGCAGAAGAAGATTCCACTGTAAAGTTTTTACATCCTCATGGACTACCACCATCATTTTTCTGACCCAAAAGGAAAGATGAATGTGTTGTACCTATCCCTCACGTCATTGCAATTGTGGAACACCTAAAACAATGACTGGAAGAACTTACAAATTTTTCCTAGCATGCATGATGCATGTTCAATCAACCTTATGAAAGCACTGTAGAAAATTAAAGAATTATTACCTAGAATTTGAAGTATTTCAATGGTAAGTTTTGTAATACCTTTTCCATTCCAGAAGCATTATAAATATTCAAATTTTATTATAATTTCACTAAAATTGTTATTCTAATTTAACGATTTCAAGAAAATGAGTGAGTCAAGTGATTTCTATCTTTAAAGTGAGAAAAAATAATAAAGGAGTGAAAAAACCATTCATTTTATTTTTTTATGTGATAGAGGATATCTTTTAGAACAAGAATGCAAAAAAATTATTTTTTTGATTCTCTTTAACCCTTTTAAAGATATTCCACTTAGCGTAAAACTTGCCATTTTATTTTTTAAATCTATAAATAGAACTTTGGAATTTTTTCTAACCATGTATAAGATACTCGCAGGTATAATTTATTTTTTTTCTGGACTCTTTACATATTGATGTATACTCTTAAAAATTTCATCAACATTGGTCGATAAACAAGGGAGATATAATTTATTTTCTAAAATAAAGAAATTCTGTTTCCTCCGTCTGATCGATAAAAACCGTAAAATTCCAAAAACTTTAACAGGCTATAAAACATAAGCCGCTTGAGATAGAGCAAACATAATTTATATGTGTTCTTAAATCCATAAAAGGAACAAACATGCCAAGTTTCATCAAAATCTGTGATCATGGGTGTCAAATCCTTTTTTTTCTGGATGATTTGACATGGATTGACCCTGTAACTAGTTGAATATATCCGTTCAACCTGCAGTCTTCCCAGCATGACGTACAACCTATTGACTTTTAGACAATATAATCTTTCCTAGGCATCTTTTAGTCAAATGATGTTGTTTTTAATCCATTGTGTGGATGGTAGAGTAAATCAATTTTACACTACTCTGAAATATAGCTGCGCTCAGAGAGTTAAGGATTGACTAAAAAATCGTCAAATATTGTACTCAGAATAAATGTGAAATAGAATAAGTACCTAATAAAAACAGTAGAAGCTAAATAGCACTCAGAAATAAATAACCAGCTTCTAAACCTAAATATACTACAATCTATTTCCTTTAAAATAACCTAATTCTTGTTTATGTTCGAGTATAAAAGTTTTGTGACAATTTCCCTGTCCTTTTCGAATACCGCCTAAAGCCACCACACAAAGCCCGCATCCCAATCTCATGCATAGAAACATTTCCAAGCACAAAATCCAAAACATATCGATCTTCCCGTATAAAAGCTTTCCCGATTTCCCTAAACAAAGTATAAAAAAGAACAAATCCCTACTCCCGGAAACACAAATTATTTTCCCAGGAGTGTCCAAACTTTACAAACACATAGAATAAAAAAGAAGAGTCCAGACTTTCACAGGAAATCCGTGATAGAGATTCCTCGGAAATGACTCCCTAATTCCAGTACTCCGGAATCCCTTTGATGGCCGTCCTCCATTGGGGATTCGTGTGAGTGCAGGGGAATTGGCTCGCTTGATGAGAATCATTAAAACTTCAGTGGCTCTCTTCGATGATAAATAACTCGGCCCATGCTAATACAGTGCTTAAGCGAGTAACGAACGCGTTGTCCGAGTTCAGCGAAATTAGCCGATGTTAAACGCTCGTAATCCCTACGACTGACACTTTTCCCTCTTTCGGAGGGAAAAATTATGAACACGGAGGGATTAGTGCTGTGATTTCTGCTCTTCATTTAATTTGATTAGACGGGAGAAGGGATTGAATTAAGAAGGATAGCAATGACTTCGAGGATTAGATTTTCCCTCTGACGAGTTATCGGTGTTGCCTCGAAAACTTGCCAGAGAGCAAATGGGGGAAAAGGTGGAAAAGTTACGTCAGCTTCGTTGGGGAGCGTAATGGTCAGAAACTGACTTAAAATAATGTTGAACACACTTAATTTAAATGTTAAGCACTAATTGCGGTGTAATTGGAGGAAATTAACTTTGTGTAAAATCTTTGTATATGTGTGTGAATCTTCTTTTTAACGCATATATTCGTAAAAAGTTTTTTTGCGTGACTTCTAACCAGTTTCGACCTTTTTGACCAATAGCATCTTTCCGAGAATTCAATTACGAAATCTTGCCAGAGAGCTAATGGGGGAAAAGGTGAAAAAGTTACGTGAGCTTTGTCGGGAAGTGGTGTAAAATCTTTGTATATGTGTGTGAATAAGTTTGAACTCTCCTTTTTAACGCATATATTTGTAAAAAGTTTTTTTGCGTGACTTCTAATCAGTTTCGACCTTTTTGACCAATAGAATCTTTCCGAGAATTCAATTACGAAATCTTGCCAGAGAGCTAATGGGGGAAAAGGTGAAAAAGTTACGTGAGCTTTGTCGGGAAGTGGTGTAAAATCTTTGTATATGTGTGTGAATAAGTTTGAACTCTCCTTTTTAACGCATATATTCGTAAAAAGTTTTTTTGCGTGACTTCTAACCAGTTTCGACCTTTTTGACCAAGAGAATCTTTCCGAGAATTCAATTACGAAACCTTGCCAGAGAGCTAATGGGGGAAAAGGTGGAAAAGTTACGTGAGCTTTGTCGGGAAGTGTAATGGTTAGAAACTGACTTAAAATAAATGTGGAACGCACTTAATTTAAATGTTAAGTACTAATTGCGGCGTTATTGGAGGAAATGAATTGGTGTAAAATCTTTGTATATGTGTGTGAATAAGTTTTAACTCTCCTTTTTAACGCATATATTTGTAAAAAGTTTTTTTGCGTGACTTCTAATCAGTTTCGACCTTTTTGACCAATAGAATCTTTCCGAGAATTCAATTACGAAATCTTGCCAGAGAGCTAATGGGGGAAAAGGTGAAAAAGTTACGTGAGCTTTGTCGGGAAGTGGTGTAAAATCTTTGTATATGTGTGTGAATAAGTTTGAACTCTCCTTTTTAACGCATATATTCGTAAAAAGTTTTTTTGCGTGACTTCTAACCAGTTTCGACCTTTTTGACCAAGAGAATCTTTCCGAGAATTCAATTACGAAATCTTGCCAGAGAGCTAATGGGGGAAAAGGTGGAAAAGTTACGTGAGCTTTGTCGGGAAGTGTAATGGTTAGAAACTGACTTAAAATAAATGTGGAACGCACTTAATTTAAATGTTAAGTACTAATTAGGTGTAATTGGAGGGAAATAATTGTAAAATCTTTATATATGTGTGTGAATAAGTTTTAACTTTCCTTTTTAACGCATATATTCGTAAAAAAGTTTCTTGCTTGACTTTTAACCAGTTTTGAACAACAGAATCTTTCCGATAATTCAATTAACCTATCGGTGTGGTTATTTAGTGACGTGGGAAAAAATCATTACATTAATAAGAAATCTCATGACTTTCGGAGGGTTAATGTCTGACCACTGGCCTTTATAGGCTTCGGCACTACAAGGAGCTAATTGGCGGATAATTGAGAGGAAAAACCCGGTCGGGAGGTAAGCTTTTGTGGCTGCTAACAGAATTAATCATCAACATCTATACTCTTGCACTTGTGCCATAAAACCCCGAAATCCAATCCACTCCATACTCTTGCTAATCGATTCGAATCCGGGACCAACTGGGTGGCAGACAATCGCCCTGACTAGTAACAAATGTGAGTGAATAACACTAACCATCTCGAATCGCGTTTTATTATCTCCATTTCGAAATTGTACTTAACCATACCTTTGGTTCGGACATCACGCTATTAGAAAGCGTCAAGGGTAATTTTTGGTAATTTTGTAACTAACTTCGTACTAGAGCAACACAACGGGCTATTGAGAACGATCCGGGATCAATCTTCTAAGAGGAAGTTTCGAGGACAACGCCACATAATATTGAACCACGGACAGATGACGAGAAAGCGTCAAGTGAAAATACACACCAAGTATGAGAAGTTATTTCGAGAACATGGCAACTGTTGTTTCTTATGCCTACACTGGCAGACCAAAAGAGTGCCAGGCCCGTCGAAGACGACAAGAGGCGAGGGTGTGTGGCTTCCATAAGTGAATCCCATTGGGAGAAAGTCCGACTTAGTTCGAATTTTTTTTTGCCAACAGATGGCAGCACATCGACACGTCTCGTTTTAACGGTGAGGTCACATTTTCACGACATTCAATCATCCTCAGGCACACGGTTGTAATTTTGATCCAAACCAGAGACCAACTAATCCCTGGTTCGGCACCCCCAGAGGTATTGATTTATTATGGGAACATACAGGACTTTGTGACCACGACAAAATTTTCGTGCACCAGTCACTTTTAGCGTACGTACACGGGAGTTTTCGGTCAGCTGGGCTCGAACTCATGATCAGTCAATCACGAGCTCGATGCCCTACCGACCAGGCCACCCGGCCCTTACATGGCAACTTTTTCCAATATTCGTCTTGATTCTTTTTTATCACAGTTGTGATTTCACATACAATGGGAAAACTTAAATGAACATAGAGACGCAAATCAAGTCAAGTTGAAGGACAGAGATTGGTAAAAGCAGGAATCTATTCAATTAAAGAACCCAGGTTCACATAAAACTGACAGTATGGAGAAGTTAGCTTTCTTTCTGCGTCTAAACCTCACGATTAAATCTTCTGATGACCCATCTGTGTTATGAAGCACTTATAGTGAATAACTTTATGAAATGATAAGCCAGGCGAATGAAGTATGCATATCTATCGTCCGTATGGCTTCCAGTCCATACAATTTCATTTCTATATGTATCTAGCGAGTGATATATTATATTTCTGAAGGTTAAAGATAAAGCCGGCCCGCGTTTACCTGTAGACTGACAGTATACAGGACAGGGATGCGACATCGACAGCAAAACAACAATGTTCGAAATTAAAACATCGATGTTGATAATACATCGCCCAAAAACTATCAATGTTTTTAAACATCAGTGTTTTTGAACCTTTTTTTTTCAAAATTTCTTAAAACTGCTCATTGCTTAAAACTTCAAACATTAAAGTTCGCAGGGGGGGGGTAGATTTAATTTGTCATTTGTCGTGTTTATTAATTCATAACTAGGACTTTTTTTAACTGTCCGAACAAGGTAAAAAAATTAATAAGAACAATTAACAAATATTTTATTTTCAAATTAAATAATATAAAAGCAACTAATATTTACAATGATTTGACATAAGTACTTCTTTCTATAAGTATAATTAGGTAGATACATAACAATAATTATTGTAAGTTATTATTAATTATTTATCAACTTAAGGGAGGAAAATACAACAAACTTAATTTTTATTTACCGTAAATAAAAAATATTGGGACCTATAATTATTATACGCCCCAATATTTTTTATTTACAGTTTGTAAAAAAAGAAGTCTGTTAACTTTCTCCACCTTAAGCCGACTTCTTTTCTTACTAACTATTCCACCAGTTAGGGAAAAAAATTTCTTTCTGATGGGACGGATGTTGCCATCACTGAAAAATACTTAGTTCCACGGTTATTGTTCTTAATACGCCCCACTCTCCTTTTACTTTTATCACTGTGATCACGAATATCCAGGTTATAATTTAACTCCATGATCACCAATTACCCGGGCAATCTTTATTGCCTATACCACCAATTGTCCGATCACCCTTTATCGCTTTGATTAGAGACCTTCCGGAAGAATCTCTATATACAGCTTTAAACAAACCACACAAAACGCGTTTACCATTCCACCATACATTCCATAACAGGGTAAAAGATGACACGAGGGGGCCACCTGGGGATATTCCGAACGCAAACCAGCCACGACACAAATCATGAGTACCTGCGACCCGAGAAACTCCTCGCAAACCCTCTCCGAGGTGTCATAAAACATGCTAATGAGACAAGTCCCCTGGCGACCGACAATTCTTTTCAATTGCGACTCCAGGAACAACAATCTCGAGATTCTGGCTGTTGTCCCGGGTCTTTGTTTAGAAATCGTTGCGGATTTAAGGGGATTTCCCACGTCTCGTTTTTCAACGTTTCTGTTCTGACACGAAGATTCATGCTTCCATTTTTCACGAGCGCCGAGTACGTCTCCTTGACTCGAATGTGTCAGGAAGATTTTCGAGTGGGAGCGTGTTTTTGTCTAGAGGTCTTAAAATAAGGCTCTGTAGAGAGAAAAAGAGAGAGAGAGAGAGCAGAGATTTTACAGTGAGAGTAATATTATTGATGAGTGGTTTGGTTGTTTTACTCAATATTGGATTATTACACTGGATTATCGGGATAATTGGTAATTTTTAATTACCGTTGTAATAGAGCAACACAACGAGCTATTGACGACGGTTCGGGATCAATCCCTTTAGGCAGGGGCTCCCAACCTCTTAGTAACTGCGTACCACTTGAAATTTTTAGAAATTTTTGGCGTACCACCAGTCTTATATTATTTTAGAATCATACATATAATGTCAGAAAAGTGCACAATGGCTTGTTTTATTTTAATTAAAATACCAAGAAAGCTTAATATTTTATGATAATTACACTTATATTTCGTATTAAGGATATTTTAATAAAGGAAAAAATAAAACGATAATTGAAAATTACAGTTTTATTTTTTACTCACTGGTCTAAAAAAACTAATTTTAAATAATTAGTACAAACAAAGCAAACAAATATTAACATAATCAAAAATCAATTTTTAGTGCGAAACTTGTTGTTTGTCTTTTATTAAAATATCAATATCAGGAGCAATGGAGCTTAACTTCACTCTTAAGTCCTCTTCAACACTTACTCCGTTTCTATATTTTTATTTTTTCTATACAAAAGTTCAGAAAAACCACTCTCACACAGGTAACTACTAACAAATGGCATAAGAAATAGGATAACGTGGTTGCACATACTAAAAACATCGAACAAACTTCGTAGAATATTTGGGTCGCTCGTGTCATCCTTGCTTACCACTTGAAACGTTGCCGCGTACCACAGGTTGAAATTCCCTGCCTTAAGGGAAAGATCCGAGGACAATACCATGTTATTTTGAACCACGATCAGATGACGAGGTCACATCTTAGCTGGCCCCTCACTCTCCAAACTTCCACACTACGCCAATTTCGTGATTTTAGATATTTTGTTGCAAGTACCGCAAGTACTCTACGGATGAGTCGTCCACGTGATTGCTCACGCCAAAAGATTAACATGGATAAGGCCTACCAAATCACTGATATTCAGCAACTGTTTTCACTCTTGCTGAATCACCAATACCATTCAAAGTCACCGATAGAGGTAAAATGATATTCCCTACAATCCCTTCTTTCGAATCACAGTCCCAGTATCGGGATTAAACGATATCCTTAATATCTGTTAACCCTCAATCATAGCTTCCGAATGACAGATATTCTCACTGTCCAATAATCACTGCTATCAAATCACTGTTATTTTGCTAATTCAGTAGTAGGTAATAACTGCGATTCAAAAGTATCAGTGATTGAGCAGCAGTTCCGAGCTCGTTTAACATCCTTGGTCAGCATTTGCCAATGTTGGAGGCGGGATCGGAAAATCTGCCGGTCTACACGTAAAATCAGTCATTTGTTTACATTGAATTCGTATTGTTTCTTTTACAACAGTGTAAAAAATTTTTCCCGCAAACCACTATTTATTTTGCTATTTAACACTTTGCTTCGAAGAGGCTACTTCTCTAGGGCTTGGAAAAGTGCAAAAATTGTGGTAATTCCAAAGGAAGAAATAGACCCAACCCTTCCTGGGGCCTACAGACCCATCTGCCTCCTCTCGAGCTGGGGTAAAATCTTTGACAAAATTTTAACATCTAGAATAACATACCACGTCGAGAAAGAAAACGTGCTAAGCAATAGACAATTTGGATTTAGAAGGGGGAAATCCACTGTTGATGCCCTTAACAGAATAATGACAAAAACTGAAGAGGCAAAAAAATAATGATTTCATAACGTGTATCGTCTCAATTGATATGCAAAACGCATTCAACTCGATCAGTTGGCCTATTATGAGAAGCAAAATCAGAAATCTAAACATTCCGAAGTACCTGAAAGCCCAGATCTATAGTTTTCTTGAGAATAGGACAGTAACCCTCGAAAATACCAAAAAGACTACAACGTAGGGATACCGCAAGGGTCAAGCATGGGACCCATGCTCTGGAACATCTATGTCATCAGTATCCTGGAACTGGATATGAAGGAAGGGGTAGAAATACAAGCATTCGCGGATGATAATGTCATGTCATTCGAAAGGGTAACCTATAGATTCAGTCAAAAAATGAATACTATATTGGTTCAAATTGAAACTTGGATTGAAAATAATAAACTAAAGCTCAATATTGAAAAATGCGTATTCACACTCTTATCTAATAAAAGATGTACACATATTCCTAGAATCGAGATTATAAACATGTCTCTCAAATTTAAAAAAGAACTAAGTTACCTTGGAATCTTAATAGACAAAAATCTATCCTTAATACCACACTTTAATATGATACTAGAGAAAGAGACAAAAATTCAAGGCAAGTTAAATAGAATTTCAAGAGCCACATGGGGATTAGACCTCAAAGTTAAGAAAATAATTTATCAGAAAATACTAGAGAAGTTAATTGGCTACGGAGCATAAATCTGGTACAGAAACAAGGCAAAACAAAATCAAAAGATTCTTCAGATACAGAGAAGATGCTTGTTACCCATTACAAAATGCTACAGCACAGGCTCTACAGATGCCTTACAGATATTATCTGGATGCATACCACTAGACCTCAAAACTAAAAGGAATTCAGTATAAATTTAAAATACTTAAATAGAAAGAAAATCTGAAAATTAACGGAATAAAAATTAGGGCTGAAAATGTTCAAATAGAAGAAACAACTTAGACACCACCTTGGGATCTATTAAAAACCCCATGGAGATATCATGGTAAAGAAGAAAGATTAGAAGGAGTGAAAATTTTCGCAGACGGCTCTAAAAAAAAGAGAAGGTCGGAAGCGGCTTAGTCGTTTATTTGGAAGGGATAGAAGTTTACAACGAGGTAACAAGAATTAGCGATCACTCTACGGTTTATATGGCAGAATTAATAGCTATTGAGAGAGAGAGAGACAGAGCTATATCTCTCATTACAAAGATCAGAAAGGCCGACATTATTACCGACTCAAGATCCGTGTTAATGGCCCTAGGCAATATTACCAACAGTGATAAATATATTTGCAATATGAAGCATCAAATAAAGAATTACTCAGGAGTTATAATCCTAAAATGGATTAAAGCCCACGCAGGCCATGAGGGCAACGAGAGGGCGGATGCTCTAGCAAAAGAAGCAACAGAGAAACATTACATCGACAAGGCACAAAAAATGGACAAGGAATTCTTCCGGAAACAAATTAACAAAGAAGCAGAAGGGATATGGCAAGGGCGATGGGACTACTCAGAGAAGGGAAGAGTAGTCCATGCAGAATACAAGGACATATCACAGACGAGACTTCAATGATCTTTGGAGATCAATCAATTTATCACTGGTCACGGCGTATTTGGACAGCCACCAGAAACGTTTATTCAATAAGGAAGACAAATGCGAATGTGGAGAAGGAATTCAAAGAGTTGACCACGTAATTTACGACTGCAAACTGTGGGAAAACATAAGAAAATACATATTTCCCCGTTACCACAAAAAAGTAGAAAGAAAACTACTCTATACGAGTAAAAAGTCAAGACAAGGCCTTAAGTTAACAGCCTATCGACTTCTTGAAATAAGACTAGAAGATCTATCACAGCCCCTCCCATGATAATAAGTGTAATTGTATTGCAATATTGAGAAACATAGACGGCAACGCATGTGCTGTGCGGGGTTGCTCACAACCCGAAACTATACCGTATGCCTTAGGGCGGGACGGTTTTGATAAATTAAATAACAGTGTAAAAATAACAAATTACATTAAATCATTGAAACTGCAAAAAAACGTTTTGGGGCAATAGCAGATGGTTCCTTAAAAATATCTAAGTATACATTATACGGACAAAAGTATTTGAACACTACAGAAATTCGGCGGAGGATCTTTGTGCGGGGTTGTTTTTCCTGGTCAAGACTCGGCCCATTGCTTTATGTATCTGGATGAACGCTGATGTTTACGACGACTTTCTGGATAATTCGGTCTTGCCTATACAGCATGGGAATACTACGGATATGATGATTGTTTGTTCCAACAGAATCGATCTACATGTCATACTGCAAAACGTGTGCTGGACTGGTTTCCTGAAAATGAGGTGAATTTGCTTGACTGGCCTGTTCAGTGCTCCGATCTCAATCCGATCGAGCACTTATGGGACAAATTAGAGCCACGAGTACGACACCGCCACATACGCCCCTCTTCACGACAATCTAATCTAATTCGACAGAGAACGTGTGGAATGTATGCATCGTCGTTCTGCAACTGTAAAATATGCAAAAGGAAGGCCTACCCGTTACTAAATAGAATTATAAAGAACTTTTTCTGAAAAACATGCAGTGTTCAAATACCTTCTGTCCATATAGTGTATTTCTCCAATGCAATTCTGGATGTGTGAGTTAGAGAATGGCAAAATATGTGCTCAGATGGGAAAATGTTTTAAGTCACTTTTTCAATTTTTCGTGACAGCAATTTTAAGATTCAACATGCGGTTTTGTGGTTTTTGACTTATTAACAATATTTACACCTTTGTTTTCTCATAAACTGAAAGAGAAAGACTTACGACATTTTGCCATTTTCTAAACATTAACAAACCAGACTTCAGGATGGAACTCAGTCAATTTTTTGGGAAAAGTGACATAACATTTTGCCATCGGAGCACAGAAATAATCTGCGCTCTGTACAGGTGAAGAAGGATTTTTGGTCATCAAAGAATAAACTCGTTTGAAATGGCCAGATCAGACACAGGAAAGAAGAAATATATCTGGGGCAAATTTAAGACAAGAGTTGTCCTGGTGTTTTACTGAGGTACTGGTCATGTCTAGTATGTATTGCTTTTTAAGTACGGACAAGTGGCTATCCTCTGGGAGTAGAACAGTATTTCTCTGGTGCCAGGTGATTTATTTGCGCCAGTGTATGCTAATTAGTAAGCTTTAATATTGCTCGGAGTCAACATGTGATGAGATCGATTGAAAATTCGATCCCATAACATATTAGCATTCTGGGCAATGAGAAAGCAGTCGGTGTTAGCATTAACTCCAGTTTTGTAGATGTATGTGCTGTTATTCTTGCCTACACGCATATTTCTATTCACGTTGAAGTGGTGTGTCAGTTCACGTATTGACCTCGTACTCTGACCATGGTTCAAAATTATGACATCGGAAAGTCACCAAAAGCCCGTTGTGTTACTTAAGTGCGAGGTTAATTCAATTACTTTTAACCAATATTTATATTTCATTTTATTCAATTTATATTTCAAATACTAGCAAAATACCCGACCTTACTCGGTTTGAATTCGTTTACTCTAGATTGAAGAGATAATCAAAATATATAATGAATTACGTTTTTTGTAGAATAAAAATTTATTTTAACATCTTTCGCCATCTTTATATTTTCTACAACTTACTTTGGACACAAATCCTACACATGCTTATCCATTCATGTAATACATTTCACATACATCGCACAATTGCTGTATGACAAAGTTACAAAATGACGAAAGGTGATACTAAGGTTACTACTATAAAAGACGATTTATAGGAAGATTTGGAATTCCCTTTCTTAAGTTCTTTTCATGTGCAACTCAATTAATTAAAATTACGATTTAAGGCGAGTGCTCTCGCACTCATAGTCAACAAAACAATATTTTTTTACTTGTGGCACTCTTGCCTCCGGTATGCGACATTGTAAAATTTTGCAATCTTCTCCTGTCATTACTACAACGAATTTTTTAATGTAGGAAAAGTTATAGTTTGGATTTTTAAACATTATTATTCTTTCAATAACGACATTATTCTTTAAATAACGGCATTATTGTTTAAATAACGGCATTATTGTTTAAATAACGGCATTATTCTTTAAATAACGGCATTATTCTTTAAATAACGGCATTATTCTTTCAATAACGGCATTATTCTTTCAATAATGGCATAACTACACTTAAAATTTACTAAAAATTTATACTGACTTACCTAACATTTTTAAGTCTAATACTTTGTGGTGCTGCTGCGTGTGATGAGAAGGAAAACACATTTATTAAAATAATAAATATTTAAAACAGGAAACAGCGAAGTAAAATAAAATAAAAGATGTCGCAAAAAATTGTTCTAAAGATATTAATTTGTGATTCAATTTTATCTCTTGATCTCGCACAGTTGCCACAACTTACAACTAAAAGTGTATAAAATTTAGATATGTGAAATTAATTCAGAGCGAAAGAACCAGAAAAAATATCACTGCTCGCGCGATCTTGTTCATTCTCGTTTCATTGAAAAATATCGTCTGTCCCAAATATTCGGAAATCGTTTTCATTGCGCAAAGAATAAAAATAAGACTCGAAATAAATGAAGTATCAGAGATGAAATTCCATAAAAAAAAAAAAAATTTTGAAGAATAATTACTTTTTTAGCAGTACTGGTAAAGCAATCGAAGTAATCGTAATATTCAATAGACATTCCAATTTTTCCAAAACTACCAAATTATGGTTGATTTAAGTATACTTACTCAGGTGTTTTAGCATGAAACTCAACTAAATATAACAATAAAAAAATGTTTAATATTGCACTCACTAAAGTAATAGATAGTGTATAAAATAAAATACAATGCAATCAAATATCTGGAATACAATTCATGTGATGTCTACACAAACACACAAACACAAATTCGAGCATAGAACAGAAAGACGGACAGACAGACTTTCGCAACCAATGCCACTCACTAAATGAAGATAAGTACTCACTGTATGCAAATTTTCATGAAAATATCTTAAACCACGTGGACGTGTATAGGGCACAACATACATACATACATACAGACAGACAGACACCAAACGAGAAAAAGGCGGATTCAGCATCAGAAGGGTCCAAAACGGATAGAAAACTTGAAATGGGTCGAAAATATTGAATGTACAAACAAACACTCCATTCTTATTTATATAGACTAGCCACGGCTTTAAATTCAACTGATGGTCATGTGATTTTGTCCCCGGAACTTTCCCTTAGGGGATTGATCTCGGACCGTCGTCCATAGCCCGTTGTGTTGCTCTAGTACGACGTTAATCTTTAAAAAATCAATCCAATTAATTGTGAAGGCACCCATAATAATTTTTGATTCAGTTCCCTACGATTCCAGGGACCGCCCTGGCTCAGTGGTATGTCAACTGCGTTAGCAATCTTGGAGTTGGAGGCGGCGCAGGTTCAACTCCTGTCAGTCGGGTTTATTTCTGTGTCAGTGAAACGTTCATTTGTGTGTATATTACTTGTGTTGTATGAATGGTAAGTTACACCGGAGCAAGCTTCTCCAAGCTTCTCCCCCTCCGAAGCTATTCCGAGAAATGGTACTAATAATATCGTCAAGATATCATGTCGGCTATTTGACGAGTTTGCCACTCCAATTTTTTTTTCTACCAGGAGTCTCAAAAATATCAAAGGATTGCAACTTTTTGGGGACATATCTACGAGATGAAATTTGGGATGAAAATGCTCCCCTATTTCGTCCCCTGTCGGTATTGTTTGACAATCACCGCTTCCCTCTGCCCTTCGGCACCCCGTGGTCGTCCACGCCGTCTTTCGTTCGCTCACTGTGACATTTTGACCTCATTGCTTGTCTTGACCACATCTCCCGCCAAAAAGTGAATGACCTATTCGATTAAAATGGCGTGATAAGAGTACTCATTCAGTCAACTCAATAGAGTTATAGGAGATACATAAAATAATAAAAGTATTTTTAAATATACGATTATCGGACACACTAGTTTGCAGGCTATAGAAGAAAAAGTTGTTCCGGAACGTGTACAGCAGACATCACATGTTACCGTCAGATCTAGTAGGCTTTCGAACCACAACATTCGCGATAGATCTCTACTATTATAAAATGAAGTATTTCTCTGTCTGTCTGTAATCAGTGTTATGACGAATCTATTGCACTTACAATAATGAAATTTAGCACACAGGTAGTCCTAATTTTTTGAGGTTTTTGTGTCCAGCCCGAATTTTAAAATTTAAAATCTAGAACATTTAAAAAATAATTTATTAGTTTTTTTACCTTTCGTCCTTTTTTCCGGAATGTGTGCCGACCAACCGGTATAGTGGTTAAGGTGTTAGCCTCTAGATCGGAAGGTTCCTGGTTCGAATCCTGGTCGGGGCATGGACGTTTGTAAGCGTATGGTGTAGAGGCGGCTGGTGCACCTTAAATCTGTCGTGACCGAAAGTCCTCACGTTGGGTTGGCGTGAAAGTTTGGAGAGTGGGGTGCCAGCTCAGGTGTTGCTTCGTCATCTGACCTTGGTTCAAAATGACGAGGTGTTGTCCTCGTATCTTTCCCTTAAGGGACTGATCCTGGACCGTCATCAATAGCCCGTTGTGTTGCTTTAGTACGACGTTAATTAAATATACCATTACCATTACCACTTTACGGAATGTGATGTCATACTACCACGAATGACGGTGGGGATTTTGCGATTTTTGATCGCTGACATCACAAGCGTTTTTGTACTAATTCTTTTGGAAGCATGCCAAATTTGTCGATTCTAGCGTGTTTTGATTGACGTTGTTGATAATAGCGGTTTCGAAGCCATCACGGCGTTGCCTGTGGAACTCGTTTGCGAAGCAAACCAAATGGGAATACGTAGCAATCACCGGGGGTTGTTCAGCGTCAGTGGTCACACGTGACCCCATGGATAGAACTGTCACGAGCAACCCCGTGCTGACTCCGCAGTGGCTAGTATTTAAATAAAACTAACTCACTTTTCAAACCTTAAAATTAAATCGCAAATGTTAGAAAACGTAGCTCATCATATAAATTGAAACAAACGACATGATGGTGAGTAAGCCAGAAATTTATTGTAGTGAATAACGAAATCAAATATAAATCTATGGAATGTTTAGGTTCTATGGTACAGTGAAAATTCAGATGTGCTTATTTCAATCTTAGATTTAGAACTGTAGCCAAAAAAAAGACCCATAAGACTTTTGTCAGGAGCTTCCTCAGCTAAAGCTCCTTTCAAAAGCCTTATGGGTAAAAACTATGGATTTAACGGTCAGTCTAAAAAAAATATATATAAAAAAAAAGACCCATAAGACTTTTGTCAAGAGCTTCCTCAGCTAAAGCTCCTTTCAAAAGCCTTATGGGTAAAAACTATGGATTTAACGGTCAGTCTAAAAAAAAAATTAAAAAAAAGACCCATAAGACTTTTGTCAGGAGCTTCCTCAGCTAAAGGTCCTTTCAAAAGCCTTATGGGTAGAAACTATGGATTCATCTGTCCATCTCAAATATTTATTATAGTAGTGAATCGCCGTATTCGTGAGTCATATTTGGGAGTCATATTCGGAGTCATATTCGGTAGTCCTATTCGTGAATCATATTCGGTAGTCATGTTCGTGAGTCGTAATCAGGAGTAGCATACAAGTGTCTGGAGTTCAATACTGGATACGCTCTTCAAATGACTAGTGCATCTAGAGCGAGCCCCAGGATTCGGATCGTTTTAATTCCATGTCATTGTCGGTATCGGCCAGGATGGTAGGCTTCAATATATCGTGCACATCGTAGTGTGGCTCAATCCACGATTGCCGGATGCTGTCCTCCAGCCATCCGTTGATGAAATCCAAGATTTTTACTGCGTACTGGTAGTCACATGTGCCTCCCCTATAGCCTCGAGGCAAAGGAAGCTCGGGCTCGGAGGCGACATTTATGTAAGGCTCAACGGTCGAAAGATCATCGTTCAAATCCTTCATTAAACCCTGTCTCTCTGGGTCTCCGGGTTTCCCTGGTTTGCACCTAAACGAAAAAGACAAATCAGTGAACGAAAAGAAACGTGTTTTTTACAAACATGAGTTGTATTCCACTTATTAGTAATTGATTGTTAACATGCATAGAATATTGAAAGGAAAATTACAATGCAACTGAGCACCACAGATGGCTTAAGATTATGTTTTATAGATTCAGATTCACTTTTACAGTAAATATCTATGATTCGAAACATTTAATAGTCGATAGGATTATAGGTCGATAGGATGAATGGCAAATATCTCTAATTTTTATAATTATTCTCACATTTGTCGCTTTATTTAGAATTTGCGTAATTAAATACGATCTCATTAAAATTTTAAGAAATACTTTAATTGTTTTTCGAAAAACATTTTTATTTGGTCTGAGTATAGTAGGTAGTGGACTAGACGTATATTTAAAAAATAATTCTATTTTAAACGCATACTCAAGATAGAAACGCTCAGTATCTATTGTAAGAGTTTTAGTACTTACATTCTAACTCGGAGCCAATGTCCCATCTTGACGATTTTCGTCTTTAAAGGTTTCAAGAAGTTGTCTTTCTTTGCCATTATCAAATTAAGAACGTCTTTAGTCGCTTTTTGTTTATTAAATTATCGAAATTCGCAAGACGTATAAAATTGCAGGAAGAAATTTGAATTCGCTCTTCCACAGAAAAAATATAAGTTATGATTTTTTAAATTTAATGTGGTGTGTTGAAATAAAAACAATGTCATCCAACAATGGAAAAATCTCAACAGTATATTTTTGTGTAAACAATGGATATATGCTGTGCTCGTCTAACTGTTTAATAGCGAATTTATAAAAGGAAGTTGCATTGTTGAAATAATTAGCACGAACATTTCAATTACCTCTTGGGAAAAATATTGGCTTCCTAATATACTTGTTCTCAGATTTTTCTGTCCGTGATATTTTCTCGATTATATTTACACAAAAAATCTTTTGAAACTTGGATTAGAGTTAGCACACATTCTCACGCTTACAAAATTGTATAATCAGTTTCTCTAATCATCCAAGGGGGTTTGATAAGATACCTCGTCCATCAGCAGTCAGCCGATCCAACCAGTCTGGCCGTTAAGGTGTTAGCCTCTAGATCAGTAGGTTCCTGATTCGAATCCGGGTCAGTGTATGGATATTTGCAAACGTATGGCGTAGAGGCGGCCGGTGCAACTTAAATATGCCGTTGCCGTAAGTCCTCACGTTGGGTTGATGTGGAAGTTTGGAGAGTGGGGTGCCAGCTCAGGTGTTGCCTCGTAATATGACCGTGGTTCAAAATGACATGGTGTTATCCTAGGATCTTTCCCAGTGGATTGATAACGGACCGTCGTCAATAGTCCGTTGTGTTTTTCTAGTACGACGTTATTTAAAATATCTACATACCCGTTGACAGATATTTCTTTTCCCCTACCACTCTCATTCTGTGGCCCATTCCCTAGTTTGCTTCTTTCCTGACAGAATCTGACAATATGCTTATCTTTACCACAGATATAACTTTCTTAGTAAGCTTAATTTTAAGTCTTATAATTATCTTCCCCGTGTTTTCATATCAAATGAGGTGGTGTATATTTAAATCGGTTAATTCTCACTTTCAATTTTTTAAACAAAGCTTTGAATGTTTTTCTAACACTAACAAAGATTTCCTCGTAGATGCATAAAATGTCACATTCTTGTGTAATTCCAGAGGTTTAAGATGTATGTATATACTAAAAATCCCGAAAATATAGATCACAATATCAATAGTTTTTTTTATTCAGAATATACTCCTTAGCTTTCAAACGATGCTAAGTCTTGTAACCTTTCGAAATAATTTTCGAGTTACAAGGATTTTCGTTAGGTACTGTCACCCTATACCAAACATGTTTCCAAAACTAAACTCAAGTTCTTAAGGACTGTTTTTTGCAATTAGAAGCTTTGTTCAAACAGTGATAACACATTGAATTTTGATCAATTGTGATAATTTTTGTATCACCGATTTTTAACTCGATTTCTGAAGAACTGTTTTTTAATTTTCAATAGGATACTTTGTACAAATAGTGATAACTCAGCCATGAATAAATGATCTATTGTAATAATGTTTGTGTTATTCTAATATATGTAATGTAGCGGATGTTTTGAATTCTCGGTCAAATTCTTAGTTAATTAATGAAGTTTTGGTCAATTTTGAAATGTTGAAATCATGATTTCTAAGATGGGCTGTTTTTTGTACAATGTTTGTATTAGTTTTTCATCAATAATAAGACACCTTAGAGTATCTAAATCGCAAATTTTTTTAATTACCCCCTGCTAGTGAAATCAAAACTTGAAGTTAACCTCGACTCGAATGTAATTTATTTTCCGCTTAGCTTTCCAGAATTTTTTAAAAAGACGATTGGTATGTTGATTTGTACTCTACAATTTAACTCCCTAATGTGCTCATAATTCTTCCAACTCCTCATGGTTGATATACTAAAATATCATTAGGTTTTACACTCATATATTTAATTGAATTAAAGTTCCCACGCGAACTCATTTCAATTTATGTTTTAAAAAGAAGTTAGTTAAAATACTATCTATGAAAAGGAATATTACGAAAATAATGAACCTTCATGTTAGATCCTTTTGTAGACTTCTTTCAATCAAGCATTCAACTGCAGATGAACGACGAATAATCGCGATCTACGATTAGCGACTTTCAATGTGAGCATGATACCCAAATAGGGCAACAGTTGTAACGTTGAATACCTCCGAATATAACGGTAATAAACTCATGAAATTTCATATTTAGACTACTTTGACATTTAAGAACCTGATTAAATTAAACAGTTAATACCATCCCAGCCTAAGCCATTCGAAAGATTCTTGACATAGAACTCGGAATAGACATCAAGCAGGATGTTACGATTGGAAATTTTTGTGTTTATGCAAACTTTAATATCAAGAAAGCCCCTTATGCAATGCTTTTTGCAATGGAATTTTCGAAGGACGTTATTTCCTATTGAATGATACCATTAAATTTATTCTACTACTAGCAAAATACCCGACCTTACTCGGTTTGAATTGGTTTACTCTAGATTGAAGAGATAATCAAAATATATAATGACTTACGTTTTTTGTAGAATAAAAATTTATTTTAACATCTTTCGCCATCTTTATATTTTCTACAACTTACTTTGGACACAAATCCTACACATGCATATCCATTCATTTAATACATTTCACATACATCGCACAAATTGCTGTATGACAAAGCTACAAAATGACGAAAGGTGATACTAAGGTTACTACTATAAAAGACGATTTATAGGAAGATTTGGAATTCCCTTTCTTAAGTTTTTTTCATGTTCAACTCAATTAATTAAAATTACGATTTACGGTGAGTGCTCTCGCAATTATAGTCAACAAAACAATATTTTTTTACTTGTGGCACTCTTGCCTCCGGTATGCGACATTGTGAAATTTTGCAATCTTCTAATGTCATTATTACAACGAATTTTTTAATGTTTAAAAAAGTTCCAGTTTGGATTAATAAACATTATTATTCTTTCAATAAAGGCATTATTCTTTAAATAACGGCATTATTCTTTAAATAACGGCATTATTCTATAAATAACGGCATTATTCTTTCAATAACGGCATTATTCTTTAAATAACGGCATTATTCTTTCAATAATGGTATTACACTTAAAATTTACTGAAAATTTATACTGACTTACCTAACATTTTTAAGTCTTATACTTTGTGGTGCTGTTGCGTGTGATGAGAAGGAAAACACATTTATTAAAATAATAAATATTTAAAACAGGAAACAGCGAAGTAAAACAAAATAAAAGATGTCGCAAAATATTGTTCTAAAGATATTAATTTGTGATTCAATTTTATCTCTTGATCTCGCACAGTTGCCACAACTTACAACTAAAAGTGTACAAAATTTAGAAATGTGAAATTAATTCAGAGCGAAAGAACCAGAAAAAATATCACTGCTCGCGCGATCTTGTTCATTCTCGTTTCATTGAAAAATATCGTCTGTCCCAAATATTCTTAAATCGTTTTCATTGCGCAAAGAATAAAAATAAGACTCGAAATAAATGAAGTATCAGAGATGAAATTCCATAAAAAAAAAAAAAATGTTTGAAGAATAATTACTTTTTCAGCAGTATTGGTAAAGCAATCGAAGTAATCGTAATATTCAATAGACGTTCCAATTTTTCCCAAACTACCAAATTATGGTTGATTTAAGTATACTTACTCAGGTGTTTTAGCATGAAACTCAACTAAATATAACAATAAAGAAATGTTTAATATTGCATTCACTAAACTAATAGATAATGTATAAAATAAAATACAATGCGATCAAATATCTGGAATACAATTCATGTGATGTCTACACAAACACACAAACACAAAATCGAGCATAGAACAGAAAGACGGACAGACAGACTTTCGCAACCAATGCCACTCACTAAATGAAGATAAGTACTCACTGTATGCAAATTTTCATGAAAATATCTCAAACCGCGTGGACGTGTATAGGGCACAACATACATACATACAGACAGACAGACAGACACCAAACGAGAAAAAGTCGGATTCGGCATCAGAAGGGTCCAAAACGGATAGAAAACTTGAAATGGGTCGAAAATATTGAATGTACAAACAAACACTCCATTCTTATTTATATAGATTCTGCAGAAACATAAAGGGAGATACAACAAGTTTTTTCATTCCGCAGTTAACCATGCGCATACATTCTTTCTCCTTTGTTACATTTTATGAACGCAATTATTATAAATGTATAAACATTTCATCTTTCATAAAAATTCGCGAAAAAGAACCGACGCCAGCGTTTTCAAAGATATAAAACTCATCATATCCTCTTCAACTCCGAACTTTAACACGTTCTTCAAAGCAGTTATTACGCTCTCCAAAGCCTAAATCCCATTCCCTAACACTCAAAAATCTCCCGGCACCTGGCATTATTGCAATGGTCGCAATTACTTTGAATTCACACGAACGATAAAACAAAACGAATAAGGCTTAATATATATTCCATAAGGATCCTCCAAAGACTATCAAGGCATTTCATTTAATAATAAAGGGAGAAACAAGTTAATAAAAAAAGGAATGTCCATTTTGCCATAGCGTCCTCGAAAGTTGCGAAGCATTAGATAGGAGTAATAATGAAAGCTTAACTTCTCAGCACTTACACCATTAAGTAGAACGGTATTATTATTATTAAATTACTTTCCTTATGAGCTAAATTTAAGTACCATTAGACATCCAACCATCCGAGCCACTTATTCGCTCTTTGAATCTTTCGAACTCGCGAATTATTACTTTCGTGAAAATAATGGGAAGTATATGAAAAGGGGAAAGGTGAAAAAACTTGATAAGTACGAATTCTCGAATTACGAATTTTTTTTCTCGATCTTTGTTCGCCCTTAAATTCTACTTGTCTGGATTGCTGATTGGTACCTTCTATCTATTCCTCTACTTGAGAAGGTAAAAATGAATACTTTTCGTCTTCCCATCCTTCTGGTAGTTACTCAATTTTTTATTATTTTCAATCATTTTCTGCTTTTTTTTCGGGGATTATTTCTCGAAATGAAGAATGTTCAGGAGTGTAAGTATCATTTGAGAGCAAAGATGGATATTAATTGACTAAAGATTGGTTCTGTTATTCTTTCAAACGTTAATTGAAACTTTGCATGTGAAGTGCACTTATTCTCTGCATGCGGAGATTTTCTTTTTAGTGGTGGATTGTTTTTGAAGAATGATTAAAGTTGAAGTAATTGAAGCAAAAGAGCAGATAAGACGGTCTTTTAATAGAGTGCTCCTGCTTTAATTCGTTTAAAATAGGTCATCTCTTATTGTGGGTACTTGAGGTTTAACTCTCAGAATGGTTTTGAAGAGACTTCCATACATCTAGATATGACTGATTTTGATAATGACGAGGTATCTCGTCATTAGTAAACTCGGCGTTCGTGATCACGAGATATCTCGTAATTCAAGACCTGACCAGTAGTGATATGGTGACGTTACACGAATGACGATACACATCGTATGACGATATGCAATGTATGACGATACACAATGTGTACACCTCGTATGATGATACACAACGACGATATACCTAGTTGAGACAGTCAATGGAAAGGTTAACTCCTTTCTGTGGTCTCTTTGTGATCATTTCCTTTTTCTCTGTGCACTTTTTTTACGACTGTTTCATTCACCCCCCCCCTTGTTTACGAAATTTTGAAAATCTGACACACGACTAAATTTTGTTACAATTTTTAAGTTCATGCCACTCCTCTTTGGCATGATTTGGGGTTTAAATATATTTAAAGTGTCCATTTCAGTTTTGGGGCGACTGAAAGCATTTTAATTAACGTCACATTGGGGAAACACAACAGTCTATTGGTGACGGTCCGGTATGAATCCCCGAAGGGAAGGATTCGAGAACAATACCACGTAATTTAGGAAATTGGCGTGGGTTGAGTCTTTAAAAATATGCCAGCACTAGATGGTCTGTACGGTAGATATTTTAGGAATTTTTATTAGCGTCGCACTGGAGCAACACAACGGGTTATTGGTGACAGTCCGGGATCGAACCCGAAGGGGAGGATCCGTTGGAGGACAAAAACGTAATTTTGAACCACGGTCAGATGAAAAAGGTTACACCTGAGCTGGCACCCCATTCACCATACTTTCACACCACACCAACATGAGGTCCCCAGGTGCAGAATTATATTCAGTGTTCTAAAACACAATTCCAAGCAATTGCAATTTTTCTGCAGGCATTTTGTAAGAATCTTGAAAACTGCAGTAAAATCAAAAACAGTTAAATATGTATAAGATACACTTACCCTACAATAATGAACCGGACAGTAAGTGGTGATGGTATAAGGGAAATAATACATGCTTTTATAGGGGGATGGTCCCCCAAGTGCTGCAATTACAATAGCAGTCCTTCTGGGCATACTTTCATCAAGATTTTGATACACAGGTATGGGTATTTGTGTCCATTCCTGCTGCAAGAATGTCTCTATCTTATCTGTAGATTTCGGACGTGGTTCCATGGTCCGAAAGCGTCGCTATAACTCGTTCCACAAATTTTCTTTAGGGTTTAGGTCGGGACTCTGAGCAGGCAAGGGAAGACATTTTACATCCATATTCTCGATACCACTGCTTGACAGAGGCTGCAACATGACATGGACCGTTGTCGCCCTGGAAGTAACATTCGTCCATTCCATAAAATTGCCAGAGTGTAGGAAGAACCTGTTTGTCCAAAATGTTCATATAGGCTTCGCTGTTCAATTGGCTAGGAACAACATCCGAAGGTTCCAGGCCATACCACTAAAAACACCCTCAAACAAGTAGTTGGATTGTATGCACTTTTAGTCGCAGTTTTAAGCACTTTCTGCTCCCGGGGTGAGGTCATTTGAAACCACGACAGATTCAACGTGTGCCATATTTTGTTCATGTAATTAATAGTATTTTGCCTGCATGATATAGGTTTCATTATTACATAACTGTACTGCGTTTCGTTTTATCATGTCTGTTCTATGTTTCGTATTTCTGAGTTTTAGTCACTGCCGCGAAATTGGGAAGCTCAGAGGATTTGCCCTCAACTCCAACAGCCTGCAATTTGTATGTATCTCAGGATTGATTCCTGTAAATCACCCTTGGGTAGATAGATATGTATTTTAACTTCGCACTGGAGAAAAACAATGGGCTATTGGCGACGGTCCGGGACCAAACCTGCAGTGAAAAAGATCCGAGAGACAATACCACTTGATTTCGAACCTCTATTAGAGGACGAACTCGCCCTGAGTATATTTCTTTTTCCGGTATCAATAAAAACTTTAATTGTGTGTATATATGTTAATTATGTGAAGTTTTCTGGTTTTCTGCCATGTGTTTATGCAGATTGGTGAAATATGACACTTGTGCCGCAAAAAAAAATTCAACCAAACAGTTCGCAAACCGGAAATCAGAGACAGGATTCAGTTGAAATATCAACGTGTTTACATTAAAAAAATAGTTAACTAAATTATTATTTACTTTCATATATGTATGTTCACGTGTTTTTGAAATCTGAAGTTTTGATGACGGGTAGAATACGAATATGAAATTATACCTAAGTATTCGTTTAGTCATGCAATTTATAATTAATATCATAGTACATATTTGATTGCGAGAAATCGTAGAATCCAGAATTGTATTTTATTTATTGCTTCGAACAAAATGTAGGCCACTGAGGATTTAATGTAATGCATTTTGAATATTCTTTGTAAACTCAACATTCATAGAAGGGGGAACCAGACAGGATGTGACAAGTTTATGCACGTCTTTCATGAACAAATTTCTCTAGAGCTCATAAGCAATTGCATGTGGAATACACTGCTAGCCACCGTAAATGCAACACCCTGAAGGAAGCATGCAAATAATATGAAATTTACAACATGCATTAGCGGAGGTGAAATATACAAATGATTAGAATTTCAGGGCAGACGCACATCACGCGCGCCTGTGGCGCCACTTCAAAGCGCTATTTAAGGCTTGGAGATTTCGACGATTTCAAGTACGGTAATTGTGTTTTTCTTGTGGTTTAAAAAAAAAGATCAATTATGCCTCGTAGAAAACAGCGATCATCTTTTCATCAAGTATCCGAGTTCGACAGAGGAAGGATAGTGGCCAACCGAGATTATGGATTATCTTTCAGGGAAATCGGTAGTCGTGTTGGACGAAACCAAACAACTGTAATGCGGATATGTGATCGTTGGATGCAGGAGGGTACGACGGACCGACATGTTCGATCGCATCCACCTCAGTGCACCACTTCACGTGATGGCAGGCATATTGTGCGTATGGCAGTGACGGATCGCTCAGCCACATCACGAACCTTAGCACAGCACATCCAGTATGTAACGCATCATCCATTGTATGCGCGTACCATTCGACGCTGTTTACAGCAGAGTGGTCTGTCCGCAAGACGTCCATTGCTTCGTCTACTCTTGACGCAGAACCACAGATGTATCCGCCGCCAATGGTGCGATGAAAGAAGGATGTGGACGGCAGAATGGAATGAAATTGTCTTTACTGAAGAGTCAAGCTTCTGTCTGAAACACCACGATGGTCGGATTCGAGTCTGGAGACACCGTGGAGAGAGGATGCTGAAGAGCTGCGTTATCCACCGCCACACTGGTCCTGCACCGGGTATTATAGTATGGGCGGAATTGGATATCACTCTCACACTCCTCTAGTACGCATTGCCGGTACTTTAAACAGCCAGCGCTACATCTCCGAGGTGTTGGAGCCAGTTGTCCTTCCTTACCTTCAGGGCTTGCCCACAGCCATATTTCAACAGGATAATGCGCGACCACACGTGGCACGCATTGTCCAAGGGTTCTTCGTCAATCGCCAAATTGAATTGCTTCCCTGGCCAGCTCGCTCTCCGGATCTTTCTCCGATAGAAAACATGTGGTTCATGGTTGCTCAACGACTGACCCAGATTATATCCCCAGCTGCCACACCAGATCAATTTTGGCAACGTGTGGAAGCTGTTTGGTCTGCTGTACCCTAAGAACACATCCAAAGTCTCTTTGAATCAATGCCGAGGCGTGTGGCAGCGGTGATCTCCAACAATGGCGACTACTCTGGCTACTGATTTTGGTAGGAACCACACTTCACAGAAGTTTATAAATTTAATCATTTGATACTAGGTCAACATGTTATCTACAAAATACATTTTGTTGTGATATGTCTTGTCTTTCTTGGTGTTGCAATTTGGGTGGCCAGCAGTGTATTTTTTATACTTTGTTTTTTGTAAGGAAGGTGATTAAAACTAGCTGTAGTATCATTTTTTCGTCAAAACTGTTTCATCATGGAATATCTGCCTTCAAATTGAAAATAAACTAAAAACAAGTTATTTATACTGTAAGTAATTTTTATTTAAAAGCTAATTCGAAAAACAGAATTGAAAATGGCCAAGTTGTAATCTAAACAAGCACTTATACCGATCCTGTTTAATAAGATTCTTAATTAAACAGGACCCAAAGAACTCGTTAAAGTTGCCTTTCCACATTTATTGAAGATCTTCTTTCCGACAAATGAATTACTCCTGAAAGCTTTTCCAGCACTTGAAATTCCTCGTTTCAGTCGAAAATGACTTTTGAAGTGCTTCTGCATACACATGAACGATTATTTCACAATAAGTTTTAATAAACACTCAGTTTTTGTTGTTAAGATTGTAGATAATTCGCAAAAGATTTCTTCTACATCTTATGATTCTTCATCAAACACAGTAATCTTTTCGGGTGTTATATATTAATTGCACTGGAAAACCGAAGTAAAACGCTTGCGAAAAAAGTAATCATTTGTAAATGCAACTTCAAACTGGTGTAACGGTAATTTTTAATTAACGTCGGACTTGAGCAACACGACGGGCTATTGACGATGATCCGGGATCAATCCCCCAAGGGAAAGATCCAAGGACAACACCACGTATTTGTGGTGACACAGAGACATCAGTGAGAGTGATGGATTATTTCCTAATTCGAACTTTTTTTAATGAGTTGTTTACAGTACACCAGTATATGTAATTAAAGAAATCTGTTTGAAAAAGCGCGTATAAATAAATAAAATATTATAAAATTATCAATTGGTAAATTGGTAATTTTAGTTAACGTCGTACTAGAGCAACACAACGGGCTATTGACGATGGTCCGGGATCAGTCCCTTAAGGGAAAGATCCGAGGACAACACCTCGTAATTTTGAACCATGGTCAGATGACGAAGCAACACCTGGCCCACTCTCCAAACTTCCACGCCAACCCAACGTGAGGACTTTCGGCCACGACAGATTTAAGGTGCACCACCCGTCTCTACGCCATACATTTACCAACATCCATGCCCGGACCCGGATTCGAACCAGGAACCTTCCGATCTAGAGGCTAACCCCTTAACCACTATACCGGTTGGTCGGTCTTCTGACAAGGTTACCCCGGTTGGAAAAGTTAGTAACGGATTAGCAACCGGAGGGTTGCGAGTTCGAATCCAGCCAAACACCGTCGTGAACATGGGGGGGGGGGAGGCTGGTGTACGTTAAATCTGTCGTGGTCTTATGTGTCCTCACGTTGGAAGTTTGGAAATCGGATTCCAGCTAAGGTGTTGCCTCGTCATCTGACCGTTGTTCAAAATGACGGTGTTTTCCTCGGAACTTGATTACTCGGATTAAACACGGACCGACGGCAATAATCCGATGTGTTGCTCCCGTACGACGTTAATTGGAATACCTACCTGACAGGTCTACCACGGGGAAGCTTCACAGGTGCGAGATTTGATCTATAGTCTGAAGAAGAACTACCGAGAAGACAGCGGCGTGCATACGTGCTTGAATTTGCATAAGAATGCTGCCCCAAATTAATTCCCGATTCATTCGTGAAATTCGGAATGAGAGTAATTGGGAACTATCGCATCTCTGATGCAAATAGCAGCCAGTCAAAATATTGATAGGAAAACTGAGTGTAACACTGTTTGCCTTTCGTCATTCCAATCCGTGCAACGTCGGGTAATATCACTGTTATTTAATGCCAACGGAATCTTATAGAGGTTCAGTCTGCTCTAACTTTGAATAATTTAAAACTTCTACATATACACTCTCCTACAATTGTGAACCGGACGCCAGTGGATTTGCATAAAATACGACTACTTGTTTGGGAGTGTTTTTCGTGGTATGACCTGGAACCTTTGCATGTTGTTCGTGGACAATTGAACGTTGACGCCTAGATGAACATTTTTGACAATCAGGTTATTCCTGCGCTCTGGCAGTTTTATGAAACGGACGAATGTTACTTACAAGACGACGACGCTCCATGTCATGTTGCAGCCTCTGTCAAGCAGTGGTATCGAGATATGGATGTAAAAAGTCTTCTCTGATCTGCTCTGAGTCTCGTCTAAAACCCCCATAGAACATTTGTGGGACGCGTTAGAGCGACGCTTTCGGATCAGGGAACCACGTCCGAAATCTACAGTTGAGCTGGCGACACAGGAATGGACACAAATATTCATAACTGTGTATCAAAACCTTATTGAAAGTATGCCCATAAGGGTTGCTTATGTAAGTGCAGCACGTGGGGGACCATCCCCTTATTAAAGCATGTATTACTTCCCTTATACCATCAGATCTTGTTGTTCGGTCCATTAGTGTCGGGTAGTGTATTTTCAAGTGTGTAATTCTAAATATAGATACACTTTTATATTTAATAGGTCTAAATTATTCTTTTGAATTCTCATGCATTTTTAAGAGTAATCCATTTGACCTTACTCCTTGCTCATTCGTTTCAGTATAATTTTCCTTCGAAGTCTTTGTTAAGAGCTCAACTCTGTTTAGACTCCATTTAAAATTGTTCAATTACTTACTTTGCCCTTTAAATTTATTAAAACTTTTGTTAGAATTTTTGTAAATACATTTAGTTTTTTAGTATACAGTTTATCTTTTCCAAGGACGCATTTTGAGTTTTAATATTTTCTAAGACCTCATTTCAATAACAAATATGAATCGGATAAATCCATTATATACCAGAATAGGAAACCACATGACAGAACACATTTTAATTTTTAAGGGAACAGTTAGCTTTAAAAATTAATTAATATCCAATTCTCTAGGTCGCAAAAATATTTTTCACTTATGATCGTTTTTAATGAAATCACACATCCACATACCTAACAATATGAAACATAGTATAGATAGTATTGTCTGTAACAAAAACGCGTTTTCGCTATCCAGATTTTTTTACACTTTACTGATCTCAATGTGTTTCCTACGCATCTAGTTTTAACTGAATTACTTGAAAGGTTTTTGAAGAAAATTGTTTCTTGATGGGGGGTTCCGAAATGCTGAAACTTACCAAATGGAGTTGATTTTAATTATATATTATGAGGTTTCAAAAATTAATGGCAATACATTGACA